>OY728123.1:864119916-865369916 GCA_963277665.1 Viscum album
TGACTGAGAGCTATGAGATTTAATTGGGTTGTTGTTCATGTTATGAAAAACAAACTATGGGTGTTAAGGATTAAAGAAGTATTTTTTAGTGAAAATCCAGTTTGGTAGGATTGGTGACTTGATAACATGATGGTATCAAGTTTTCAATTGGGAAAATGTTGAGGCATTTGATTCTGGTGGAAGGATTATGGGTTAGTGAATATCTATAGGTAGTTATTAGGAATGATATAATGTATGGTAATTATTTTGAAAGGATTTTCATCATCATGGCATGATGATTAAGGGTGTTTTCATATATGAAGTTGTATGGATTCTTCGATATTTGTTTCATCATAACATGAATTAAATTTAGGATTCCATTAGAAGGTGAAGTCCAAATAGAATCACTATTCATTTCATACATGGAGAGGTAGGCCTATGAACATGGGACGTGCATATGGTAGTAGGTCCCTGGTCTAGGTGAATATATATGGGGATTTCCCACCCCTGGTCTATGTATGAAAGGATTCTAAAAGGCTCCCACCACCTTCCAATGATATATTCTATCTAGAAAAATGTGTTGTGGGAGAAGGAATTCATCCTATATGGTTCATGTCACTTCTAGATCATGTGATGACTTACTCATTAAGATGACTAGACAAGAACCAAAACCAAAGAGGCCTCACACCTATCCAAATCTCTTGAAGTGATGACTTCCCAGTGCTTATTGGAGAACTATAGAAGTGATGCCTTCCCTCCTGACAACCTCCCTCCCTACCTCACCCCCATCAGACTCCCCCAGCATAGCCCCCCTCCCCCTGCACATCCCCCTCCCCCCTGCACACCCCCCTCCCCACCTGCACATTGAACATCCCCCCACCTGCACACCCCTCTCATCCACCCACTATACAACCCCCCCCCCCCAACAGACTTCACATGCATAGCCCCCCCCCCCCGACCTACACATCCCCACATGCACAGCCCTCTCGTACTGCACTCCCCATCTGCACACTGCACCCTCCCACCCACCAGAACACCCCCACATGAAAACCCCCCTCCCCCCACCCACAGCAAACCCCCCCCCCCTCCCCCCACTCGAGCCCCCCACCCCACTGCAAAACCCTCCCTCCCCCCCCCCCACCTATACAGCCCCCCTAGAAGACTCCCATGCATAGCCCCCCTCCCCCTGACCTGTACACCCCCAGCTGCACCGCCCACCCCTAACTACACCCCCCCTGCACACTACACATCCCCCCAACCTCTACACCCCCCCACATCCACACCCCCTCCCCACCACCCACTACACCCCCACCTACAACCCCCCCCCCCATTTGCACAGCCTGTAACAGCCCGAGATTTTATGAAAAATATTCTTTTTAATTTTATTAATGTATTCTGTTGTACGCTACACCAAAAGGAGCTTTCAAAACACGCATCCTTGACTTGCCTTGCATTACACGCAATCGCAACCTTCCTCGATAGCGTGTGTAGTACGCAATACTGAGTTTCATGAAACAACGATATGCTATTAAAATATTATTAAAACTAGCTGTTATGAATAGTAATAACCACTTTTTAAATTTTAGAAATTTTAGCTCTCAAAATGGACTTCATTTTTGGATTCGGAGTATCGAATTTAGACTAAGGTGAAATTTTGGTACTTTTCGGATAACTTTCATATTCTGATGAATAGTGAAAATTACTAAATTATAATTAAAAACAACTTTTTTAATCGAAATAATTAATAGTGATAAATTATTAATATTTGAGTGGTTTTAAAGTATATTTAGAATATATTTTTACAATTTAATATAATTTTGGTCATTGGTTGTAATTTCACATTTAAACCAGACATAATCAAGTGTCAATCTTTTGATAGATATTGTTTCTTAAAAACACGCTATTTGTTTTAACAGCGGGATTTAATTATAAAATTAATTAATTCAACTTCTATGTTATGAATTTTGTAGAATAGACTTCATTTTGGAATTCGGAATATGAAATATAGCTTAGGATGAAATTTTGGCATTGTTCTGAAAAACATCAATTTTTGATGAATAGTGAAACTACTAAGTGGTAGTTAAAAAAAACTGAATTTGTCATAAAACTTAATTTTACCGCTTCTGTGAATGGAATTTCAAAAATACAAAACACACGGATGATGTCAGTAAGTAAAATGTGGTTCAATGAGATGAAAATAATTTTTGGTGAATAGTAACTTTTTACTTTTTTTACCACGGTTAAAAGTAAATAGGGTAACTAAGGGTAAATTTGATATTACTATTACCCTAACACGTGTCCTAATTCTATTGGATAAGTTTAATTCGACCAAAAAGAAACTTAGGAATAATATATGACCATTTAGGCCCACTTGGATTAGATTAGGACATTTATTATTATTTAATTCAAAGAAGAGTTAGAATCAAAGTTTATTTACTAAAACATTTTTAATATAGGGTTATACATAAGCTAAATTCGATTGTAAATATTCATTAGAAAGATAAAACGATTTCCTACATAATTGTATTTTATTTGTAATTTTTATACATCAAATAATTTATGCTATTTATGACACAAAGATGATGCAGTAATTATCTTATTAATGAAATATTGACATAATTGATATTATAAATGCCTAAATAAGTATAATTTGAGCCTTTATGAATTAAACTAATTTTCTAGGTTACTATGATATATTAGTGATTCTTTAATCAACTTGGTTCGAACATATAATTCTGTTATGACTTTCACAAAAATCATATACCAAATAGTGTCAAAATTGACACAAAATAGTTTTTAAATCAAATATTATATTATTAATTGTTATTTTATTCCTAAAAATCTAAGGTTCGGCCAAATGACTTAGATAAGGATATATATATTAATAATAAACAATTTGGGGTTCTTTTGGCATGTTATAGTAAGTGTATTAACCATATAGTGTAAGAAAACAAAAAGACACGGTAAAAGTTAAATTATTTAACTTAGAGTTAAATGTAATTGATATGGTTAAAATAATAACCTAAACTTGTCTAAATCCTATTGGTTGATAGGATTTCGACCCATCCCCACATTATCTTCGAAATAAGACCCTTTGGAACCATTATAAACCGATTTTGACTTTAATATAAAATAATATTTTGAGATATTCCTAAGGTGCCCCTCTCCTCCCTTATAAAAGGGCACCTCCTCCCCCTCCTCCTCACACCAATTTGAGCACTCATGCTCAGAAAACCCCTGACAAAATCCCTTCTCCACTTCCCTAGAATAATCCTAGAGGTCCTGGTCTTCTTCAAAGACCAATCTTAGTTCCCTAAGTGGAGGATTCAAAGAGGCGTTTCAAAGAAGAGGTAATACCCATTACCGATCTTTTCAATTTATTTCTTCTTCAACTTCTTCTTATTTAGTTGTTTCATGATAAAGTAATAACATCAGTATTACTTACATACTGATATTTTATCATAAAAATGAAACAACCCTAATTCACCTTCTATCCATCCTACGGAAAAATGAAATCACCGCGCGTGCGTACGTACGGAATACCGTCTCCACGCCGTGGTGTACTCTATTTTCCACCATAACCTTACAAGGATGGGTATAATGGTGTAATGAGTAACTATATATGATTATTATAAAGTGATAATGATACTGAAATTGTATACATACACTTCAACACAATTCCATGACCATGGGAACGATATCATCGCTCGTGCGTACGTACGGACTACCGTCTCCACGACACGATGAGATTCATTCTCAATGATTGACTATTAATGAATGATTATAAAGTATATATAATAAGTAATAATGGAATATATGACATAATAATGAATCTGGATTTATTTATATGTATGTCATCTACTTAATTCCATTCAATTCAATAAGGAAACGAAAACAGTGTTCATGCGTACGTACGGACTACCGTCTCCATGAACGGTGTATTTCTTTCCATTTACAGATTTATTATATATGTATATTCTTAATATATATATAAATCATGTTTTATATTCTGGAATTATGTAATCATGATCTAAGTAATTATATGAATAATTACAAGTTAAAAACACGAACGACAAATGAGACGATTTTACTCAAAACGCTACTTTAACATTAATTTACAAAAGAACGGGTAATATAATGTCATAAGTGAACCATATATGATATAATAAAAGTGAATATGATTCTGTAATAAGTCAATGACATTATTTAAATCATTATATAGGAGGTTTGGACACATACGAAGCAAATCGGACCTAAGGTAAGGGAAATATCACAATCTCATTTTTATCCGAGATTGTTTATACTTTGACGTTTACTGGGGTGTATTTTATCATCCACATCCATGTTTCCTCAATATTTAATATTATTTACGTCCACCTAAAATTTTTTAAAACCTATTTTACCCTTTGTGAGTTTTTAGTAAAAGATATGAAAGGAATCTTTTGTCGTTTTTCGTACGAGGTACTTTTTGACTTTTCCGACAAAAGTACGAGAAGAATGTTTTCTTTTTAACTTATACGGCATGAATGGATTTTTAAACATTATTTCCAAGAATCTTCCTTTACAAGTTTTCAAGTTTATTTTTGATGAACTTCTTTTAGTTTATAATTGCATGACATGTTATGAAAAGAAAAGTGTTTTTGAAGTAGAAAGGATATTTTCCTCAAGAATGAAGTTCAAGTGTTTTATCAAAATTATTTTCCATCTAAGATAATAAAGGGTTCTGTTTTTATCCTTATTATTATTACATTGATTTGATCATGTTGTGATGGAATTATTTTTATGAATTCCTTTATCTTATATGAATTGTTTTATGATGTCATGTTGTTTAAGTATCCCATTTTTACTACATGGGTTATGCAATGATGTATGATTTATGATTTTGTGGCACACATAAGAATGGTATAATTATGAGATGGGTGGGACCTATATCTCCCTCCAATGCATTGGGTAAAGATTTTATATCTCATGATATAGACATGGCTGGAATGGTAGGTTATACCGGTTTAGTGAAATAGGACTGAAACGAGGGTTACTCGATTTAGAAAGGGACTTTGTCCACTAAGATAGTCTTGGAAATTAGTCTTGACTAACAAGAAATGATTCTCTATGATTATGTGTGTATGCCACAAAGTTTCATGTTTTAAGTTATGATTATTGGGATTACATTTCACTACTATGATTTATCCTATGTTATGAAATTATGCTCTCTTTTGCAGGTTAAGATTTCCAAAAGTTATGTTCTTATGAATATGATGTGATTGATTTTCTTTTGTTTACCCTTACTGAGCATTTGAGCTCACCCTTTTATGTTTTCTTTTCCCCAGGATATAAAGAAAGGTTTTAGGTAAAAAAAAGGGATGATCTTTATAGGAGATATTGAAGATCTTTCACCACGATTAGAAGATTACGTTCCGAGTTTCGAAAGACACTAAACTATTACGATCCTTTAGTGTGTGTTTTTGTTATGTACTAAGTATTCCGCAAATTTAATGTAATGTCCTTGTAAGTCAGGCTTCGGGTCTCTACAGTTGGTATCAGAGGAAATGTTTAGTCAACCTTTGGAAACTAGGATGCGAAAACGTTAGTGAGATCCCTAGAGATATTTATAAGGTATGTCTAGGGATGTCCCTAAGGATAAGTATACGTATAGGTTATAGTACTAGAATTACGCTAATGATCATAGAATTAAACCTATGATGTTAGATATTGAAGTTACTCCCCCTTTATTATGTCGTTTTCCCTAGCATGATTTTTGCCTCTCACACTATTCTTTTTGGGTTTTAGACGATGGATGGAACCCGAAGGAACCATGTTGATCAATGCAATGGAAAATGCAATGATTTCCCTCCTGAACAAACAAATGTTATGGGAGATGGAGTGCAAAATCTTATTGCTATACTTACACAAGCTATGAATCATTCTGGACTTCCAAATGAGCAGAGAAGGGAACAGTATTCTATTGAGTCCTTCATGAGGCAACGTCCACCTTCTTTCAGTGGGACTTCCGATCCACTTGTTGCTGAACAATGGATCAGTACTACTAAAAAGATATTTTCAGTTCTTCAATGTTCTGAACATGATAAAGTCATCTTAGTAGTGTATCGTTTGGAAGGTGATGCTGATCAATGGTGTAATCTTATCAAGAATACGAGGCCAAGAGATGAAATTGAGTCCATGGAATGGGATGAGTTCAAGAACTTGTTTTTCAGTAAGTACTTCCCTCGTATTCTTCGAAAAAAGATGGAAAAGGAGTTTCTTGAGCTGAAGCAGAAGGATGAGGAATCTGTTAGTATATACGAAGCAAATTTTACAAGACTTGCAAGGTATGCATCTGGCATTATCATCCAACCTGAAAGTAAAGTTGATCGATTTTTCAGTGGCTTAAAACCAAGTCTTCGAAGGGCATTAGCTATAAGAGACTTCAGTAGCTATGAAGAAATTGTGCGTTGTTCTATCAAGGTAGAAATGGAAGTTTGTGTTACATATCCATCTCATGGTTTTGACAAGAAACGAAAGATGGAGTTCAAGGAGAAATCTCAAAATAATGGTGAAAAGAAGATGAATGTTTCCTTATGCACAAAGTGTGGAAAGAAGCATGGTGGAGATTGTCTTAAAGGGACTAGAAAATGTTTTAAGTGTGGAAAAGAAGGTCATCGAGCAGCTGAGTGTCGATGTAATGGAAAAAGGGTTCCTAATGATGTGAATAAAGCAAACACTGTAGAGAACGCACCACCAACACTTCAATGCTTCAAGTGCAAGGAAATGGGGCATTATGCTAATAAATTCCCTAATCCAAGGGTTAGTGATGATCAACATGAGAAACCACTGAAGGCAAAGGACAAAGGGAATTCACATGCGATCACTATTGGCAATGTTGAATATGACAACAATGTGGTGGAATGATTAAGTGTTTATGTAATGGGATTCCAAAATAATATTGTATCATGGAGTATTGGAATATTTATGTATTGGTCTAATGTGGTATTCAAAGTGATTGAGATATTTTTGGAAATAAGATGATATTCTCATAATGAAGGGAAAATGAGAAAATGAAATGTTTAACAGTATTCATGAGCTCATGATTGATATAAGGACTAAGTGATATCATGGTTTGAGTATATATAATTTTGAGGATTTTGGTATGTGGAAAGTGTTAAATTTTAACTACATTCATGTTTTCACTAAGTTATTGAAGAGAATACATGATTAAGGACTTTGAATGTTTGGAATGTGACCAACAAAACATATCTTATGATATATGGGGATCAACGATGGTATTAAATCTCTGGTAATCGTTTTCACTATATTATGAGAGTGGACTGAAGTATTATGGATAAGCCTAAAGATTGGAATGGATTATGTTGTACATAAGTTAGTATTGTTTAAGGATAGAAGTTTTTTCAATATTATTGATGGGATGTTATAGTAATATAGTTTTAGAAAAAGGACAACCTGTAGGACGGGCGACATCCCATCACGTCAGAAAAGGCTATGGGAATCGAACCCACAACCGAAGTGCGACTGGCCTTTATCGCCTACCACTGGCCTATAGGAAGTCCCTGTTTAGTAGAAACTAGTTTTATTTTATTAAGCAGTACGATATATGAAGTATAAGTCCATTTTAGGAACCATATATGAATAATCTCACTATAGATCGACTTATGTATATAATTTTTGCTAACCTTTTGTTTGAGACAGATGGAATGACCCGTCATTCTATCACATGATCTGCTAACACTTCACGAATAACAAATTCAACTTCATTTATTTAAGAGATGAAGTGGAAATTGTTCAAGGCACGAACAACAGTGATATTGTACCAAAATAAAGTAAGTATTTATTCTAATTCAAATTTTCAACTTTAGGGAAATGATCTTGAAAACCAAAAATGTTGTCCTAGTGCTCTTATATCTAATGAATCAGATGGTACCTTAGATCATCACAAATTTATGGCTTTGTGATTGCTGGCTTTTCCATAGCCATGTTCTCTACCACTCTCCATCAGAACATGATGGTTAGATTTCTCTTCCATATCCATATTTTCACCTATGTGGAAACCCAGTGATTAGTTTATTTGGGTAATCGTTACATTTCATACTTTAGTTTTTAAAGACAAGCTTTGGTATTCCTTTTTTACGATGTGGGTTTCTATTAAAGAAACTTTCGAATAGTAAACTATTTATAACCCCGATGAATTTCGAGGGCGAAATTCATTTTAAGGGGGGTAGAATGTAACAGCCCGAGATTTTATGAAAAATCTTCTTTTTAATTTTATTAATGTCTTGTGTTGTACGCTACACCAAAAAGAGCTTTCACAACACGCATCCTTGACTTGCCTTGCATTACATGTAATCGCAACCTTCCTCGATAGCGTGTGTAGTACGCAATACTGAGTTTCACGAAACAACGATATGCTATTAAAATATTATTAAAACTAGCCGTTATGAATAGTAATAACCACTTTTTAAATTTAGAAATTTTATCTCTCAGAATGGACTTCATTTTTGGATTCGGAGTATCGAATTTAGCCTAAGGTGAAATTTTGGTACTTTTCGGATAACTTTCATATTCTGATGAATAGTGAAAATTACTAAATTATAATTAAAAACAACTTTTTTAATCAAAATAATTAATAGTGATAAATTATTAATTTGAGTGGTTTTAAAGTATATTTAGAATATATTTTTACAATTTAATACAATGTTGGTCATTGGTTGTAATTTCACATTTAAACCAGACATAATCAAGTGTCAATCTTTTGATAGATATTGTTTCTTAAAAACACGCTATTTGTTTTAACAGCGGGATTTAATTATAAAATTAATTAATTCAACTTCTATGTTATGAATTTTGTAAAATAGACTTCATTTTTGAATTCGGAATATGAAATATAGCTTAGGATGAAATTTTGGCATTGTTCTGAAAAACATCAATTTTTGATGAATAGTGAAACTACTAAGTGGTAGTCAAAAAAAACTGAATTTGTCATAAAACATAATTTTACAACTTCTGTGAATGGAATTTCAAAAACCCAAAAGACACGGATGATGTCAGTAAGTAAAATGTGGTTCAATGAGATGAAAATAATTTTTGGTGAATACTAACTTTTTACTTTTTTTACCACGGTTAAAAGTAAATAGGGTAACTAAGGGTAAATTTGATATTACTATTACCCTAACACATGTCCTAATTCTATTGGATAAATTTAATTCGACCAAAAACAAACATAGGAATAATATATGACCATTTAGGCCCACTTGGATTAGATTAGGACATTTATTATTATTTAATTCAAAGAAGAGTTAAAATCAAAGTTTATTTACTAAAACATTTTTAATATAGGGTTATACATAAGCTAAATTCGATTGTAGATATTCATTAGAAAGCTAAAACGATTTCCTACATAATTGTATTTTATTTTTAATTTTTAGACCTCAAATAATTTAAGTTATTTATGACACAAAGATGATGCAGTAATTATCTTATTAATGAAATATTGACATAATTGATATTATAAATGCATAAATAAGTATAATTTGAAACTTTTTATGAATTACACTAATTTTCTAGGTTACTATGATATATTAGTGACGATGTAATCAACTTTTTTCGAACAGATAATTTTGATATGACTTTCACAAAAATCATATACCAAATAGTGTCAAAATTGACACAAAATAGTTTTTAAATAAAATATTATATTATTAATTGTTATTTTATTCCTAAAAATCTAAGGTTCGGCCAAATGACTTAGATAAGGATATATATATTAATAATAAACAATTTGGGGTTAGTTTGGCATGTTATAGTAAGTGTATTAACCATATAGTGTAAGAAAACAAAAAGACACGGTAAAAGTTAAATTATTTAACTTACAGTTAAATCTAATTGATAAGGTTAAAATAATAACCTAAACTTGTCTAAATCCTATTGGTTGATAGGATTTCGACCCATCCCCACTTTAGATTCGAAATAAGACCCTTTGGAACCATTATAAACCGATTTTGACTTTAATATAAAATAATATTTTGAGATATTCCTAAGGTGCCCCTCTCCTCCCTTATAAAAGGGCACCTCCTCCCCCCTCCTCCTCACACCAATTTGAGAACTCAAGCTCGGCCAAACCCTGACTAAATCCCTTCTCCACTTCCCTAGAATAATTCTAGTGGTCCTGGTCTTCTTCAAAGACCAATCTTAGTTCCCTAAGTGGAGGATTCAAAGAGGCGTTTCAAAGAAGAGGTAATACCCATTACCGATCTTTTCAATTTCTTTCTTCTTCAACTTCTTCTTATTTAGTTGTTTCATGATAAAGTAATAACATCAGTATTAATTACATACTGATATGTTATTATAAAAATGAAACAACCCTAATTCACCTTCTATCCATCCTACGGAAAAATGAAATCACCGCGCGTGCGTACGTACGGAATACCGTCTCCACGCCGTGGTGTACTCTATTTTCCACCATAACCTTACAAAGATGGGTATAATGGTGTAATGAGTAACTCTATATGATTATTATAAAGTGATAATGATAGTGAAATAGTATACATACACTTCAACACAATTCCCACGACCATGGGAACGATATCATCGCTCGTGCGTACGTACGGACTACCGTCTCCACGACGCGATGAGATTCATTCTCAATGATTAACCATTAATGAATGATTATAAAGTATATATAATAAGTAATAATGGAATATATGACATAATAATGAATCTGGATTTATTTATATGTATGTCATCTACTTAATTCCATTCAATTCAATAAGGAAACGAAAACAGCGTTCATGCGTACGTACGGACTACCGTCTCCATGAACGGTGTATTTATTTCCATTTACTGATTTATTATATATGTATATTCTGAATATATATATAAATCATTTTTTATATTCTGGAATTATGTAATCATGATCTAAGTAATTATATGAATAATTACAAGTTAAAAACACGAACGACAAATGAGACGATTTTACTCAAAACGCTACTTTAACATGAATTTACAAAAGAACGGGTAATATAAAGTCATAAGTGAACCATATATGATATCATAACAGTGAATATGATTCTGTAATAAGTCAATGACATTATTTAAATCATTATACAGGAGGTTCGGACACATACGAAGCAAATCGGACCTAATGTAAGGGAAATATCAAAATCTCATTTTTATCCGAGATTGTTTATACTTTGACATTTACTGGGGTGTATTTTATCATCCACATCCATGTTTCCTCAATATTTAATATTATTTCCATCCACCTAAAATTGTTTAAAACCTATTTTACCCTTTGGTGAGTTTTTAGTAAAAGATATGAAAGGAATGTTTTGTCGTTTTTCGTACGAGGTACTTTTTGACTTTTCCGACAAAAATACGAGAAGAATGTTTTCTTTTTAACTTATACGGCATGAATGGATTTTTAAAAAATTATTTCCAAGAAGATTCCTTTACAAGTTTTCAAGTTTATTTTTGATGAACTTCTTTTAGTTTATAATTGTTTGACATGTTATGAAAAGAAAAGTGTTTTTGAAGTAGAAAGGTTATTTTCCTCAAGAATGAAGTTCAAGTGTTTTATCAAAATTATTTTCCATCTAAGATAATAAAGGGTTCTGTTTTTATCCTTATTATTATTACATTGATTTGATCATGTTGTGATGGAATTATTTTTATGAATTCCTTTATCTTATATGAATTGTTTTATGATGTCATGTTGTTTAAGTATCCCATTTTTACTACATGGGTTATGCAATGATGTATGATTTATGATTTTGTGGCACACATAAGAATGGTATCATTATGAGATGGGTGGGACCTATATCTCCCTCCAATGCATTGGGTAAAGATTTTATATCTCATGAGATAGACATGGCTGGAATGGTAGGTTATACCGGTACAGTGAAACAGGACTGAAACGAGGGTTACTCGATTCAGAAAGGGACTTTTTCCACTAAGATAGTCTTGGAAATTAGTCTTGACTAACAAGAAATGATTCTCTATGATTATGTGTGTATGCCACAAAGTTTCATTTTTTAAGTTATGATTATTGGGATAAAATTTCACTACTATGATTTATCCCATGTTATGAAATTATTCTCTCTTTTGCAGGTTAAGATTTCCAAAAGTTATGTTCTTATGAATATGATGTGATTGATTTTCTTTTGTTTACCCTTACTGAGCATTTGAGCTCACCCTTTTATGTTTTCTTTTCCCCAGGATATAAAGAAAGGTTTTAGGTATAAAAAAGGGATGATATTTATAGGAGATATTGAAGATCTTTCACCACGATTAGAAGATTACGTTCCGAGTTTCCAAAGACACTAAACTATTACGATCCTTTAGTGTGTGTTTTTGTTATGTACTAAGTATTCCGCAAATTTAATGTAATTTCCATGTAATTCAGGCTTCGGGTCTCTACACAGCCCCCCTCCCACCACCCCCACCTGCCCAGCCTACCTCCCAACCTGTGCACTCCCCCCCCCACACACCCACTTTCACACCCCCCCCCCCAACCTACACCCCCCCCCCCCACTTGCACATCCCCCCCACCCACACCTACACAACCCCCCCCCCCCACCTCATTCCCAATAGACTCCCCCTCCCACTACACACCCCCACCTTGACACCCCCCTTCACCCACTACACATCCCCCCACCTACATACCCCCACATGCACACCCCCCTCCACCCACTACACCCACCACCAACTGTACCCCCCCCCCCCCACTTACACAGCCCCCCTCCCCCACACCCACCCCCTACCTATACACCCCCCAGCACCTCACCCCAGAAGACTCCCCCTACACCCCCCCCCCCCCCCACCTCATCTCCACCTGCACAGCCCCCTGAATGTTAAATACTTAATATATCAGAATTCTTTATAAAAAACCTCTTATATGATTAAAAACATATCCAACAAGAATTTACATTGATTATTCTTAAGAATATCTCCATATGAGTGTTATAGTATGATGGTTTACATGTAAACAACCTTATTAACCTCAGACATATGATAAATAAGTATTTTAGGCTTAATGTATACCAAATAGATACAAACATGAAATTATACATAGTTTAGATAAAGTAAACTAAAGTACATAGAAACTATCATATCACCCTACTAGAAAATGGAAAACCACTTACACCACTACCCTAACTGGCCTCAATCCCTTTATATGGTTCAATAACTCTACATAAGAGTGGATATAAATACTTCAAATAAAGTTGATTTACAAAATCATGATAGATGAAGTTTAGAACGTAAACAGAAAACAAATAAAATTGAAATTATTGGGTAAACATACCGCACGGACCTTGGGTTTAGGACAAATCAAAAAAAAATATGAAATAGATGAAAACCATTTAACCTAAGGTACCAGTTACAAATTTTAAGTGTAGAACAAAACAACTTCCTGATTGAAGATGGATCTGTTGGAATAATTTTCAGAGCAAGAGAGCTCTGCTTTAGGTCTCCACTTTAGGTATGCAATTGTGTGGATGGGGGACTACGTCTATATAGGGGGAAACTTTCTCAACAGTTTAAAAAAACCATTGGAAAAGTTAATCTTTACGAATAGTTTGAAAACCTATTGGGGAAGCCTTCATAAAACTCACATATCCCAAAGGTTTGATAAATCCATTGGGTAAAAGTCATTTAAAACTCATATATACCATAATTTTGATAAAAATGTTGGGTAAAACTCATCTAAAAATATATATTCCAATAGTTTTGTTAAACTATTCAGTATGGACCTCTTGACATCCCTGCTCCAACGGTTTATGAAAACCGTTTTAAAATTTTCATTGGTATAGCCTCCATTTATAGTAGTGATGTTTGTAAAACCTAGACACTTCTTCATAAGTAGGTAAAGAGTTGTCTTCATTAGAAAATAATTCTTCATATGATGACTTATAATATTTATCATCAATATAATTTTTATTCAAATATACATTATTACTCGATTCGTAATTGTGTATCTTGGCCATTAGAAAATGATTTTCAATTGGTAGTTTGGATAGTAGACCAAGATTATTCTGGCTAGAAGATTCATACTCTAAAGATTCATTAGATGAGTCACCACCACTAGCACTCCATGTATCATTATCCTTCAAGACATTCATATCCTTAGATTTTTAAAACTTCTTTATATTCCACTCAGAATGATTTTCTTTCATAACTTTTATTTTAAGCATGGGGAAATTTGGCCTAATGTGTCAGGCTCTTTTGCATTCATAGGATGTGATTTTTGAGTCATTCTTATATTTTCTTTCTTTCTTCTTATATCTATACTGAATTTATTTCTTTCCCAATATCTTGTTAATCCTTCTAGAAGTATTATCCAACTCATTTTTAGAGTGTTCAGTTTAACTAGACTCAGATAGGTGAATGACTTTCTTAGACTTAGATCTTGTAACCCTTTTCAGATTTTTGTATTTAGTAGTATTAAAGGTTACACTTCCATTGAAATTATTCTTCTTATTCATATCAGCATCTCTATTCATTCTGTTTTCATGCTGAAGAAGAGTTCCAAATAGCTTATCAAGAGTAATTTGAGATACTTTCCTATTATCATCAATAGCTATCCTTTTTTATTCCCATTCATTGGGAATAATATCAATTATCTTATCTAAAAGTGTTTCATCATCAAGTCATTTTTATCCCATAGATTGAATACACTTAAAAATGGTCATAAATATTTTTTGAACTTTGAAAATAGGATCTCCATAAGGAAATAAGAATCCATGATATTCATCTTTAAACATAACTCTTCTAGTCTCTATCACCTTAGAAGTTCCAAAATGTGTAAATTCAAGTTTCTTCTAGGAATAGTTGGAATCTTCACCAGATGATATTGGAATACATATGTTCCTAGTCATAGAACACAACAAAGTATTGTGTACCTCGTAATTTTGTTGATATTATGATTTTTATTGGTTGGCGAAGGTTTTGACTTCCTTGTCTATAATTTTTTAATCTCTAGTAAGAATAAAAAAATTGTATACTCTAGTGTTAGTAACAAAAGTCTTCATTCTATCTCTCCAAGACTCATAATCATTACCATAAAAAATTGGTGGTCTGGTATGATTAATGTTATCAATGGAAAAAACATTCATTCTTATCATTATATAAGAAAATAATTTTCCACAAAACATGTTAATATAGAAATTTTATAAAAAAAGATAAAAATAATTTAGAAAAACTTGAATAAGAAAATTTATGAAAGAAAATTTAGATCAAGGAAACATTAGCAAGAAAACATATATATGAGTATAAATATTTCAGAGACCTCCTCTTATACCAATTTTTGGATCAAAATAGTATATGTAGATTCTCAAATACAAGAGGGGTGAATTTTATATTTAAAACATTAATTTTTAACCTTAAGTAAAACTATGTTTTACATTGTTAAAGAAGCTAAATTCAAAAACGCTAAAAATATTTCTATGAGACAAACATTCTTTGGTTCTGAAAATATAGTACCGGAAATGAAACATAAGAAATGTTTACTTATGAATTATTATGGCTTAAAGCGTATAGAATCATACTTATCAGAGTAAATAAAAGTATAAGCAAGTATATGAAAGTTATACATTCTCCCTTTATCAAAATATAGAAAAAATAAAACTTGAAACAAAACAAGTAACAAGTAAGATATCTTTTCACCTAATGAGTATGGTATCCAATAACCTTGGATAAGGGTCCCTTTATTTATACTTTCAAAAAAGTTTGTCTTACCCATGCTAGGGTAATACATCGATAGGAATATTGATATATGTCTTGTAATCCCCGCAATCCCAAGATCTTTAAGGTAGTTAGAACCTCTTCCTTCCTATCCCCAGATGTCCTCGATCTTAAATGTAGTCAGCACCTCTGTCTCCATATCCTTATATACCCTTGATTATACTCAAACAAAATTAGAGTCGCATGAATCATGATGAACAAGATGTTTAGATCACAAGAAGAATGAGAGTATCTCTCTCTAGAAATCAATTCACAGCATATAATCTCTAAATTGTCAAAATGGTTACGAGGGCATTCAAATGAGCTCCTATTTATAGGAAAAACTCCAATGGTTAGCTCCCTCCTCCAATGGTCATATTTTTTTTATGAATCTCAAAGGGACCTGTAGGCGTGTCACTAAACCAATGGTTGGTTAGAACCAGATTGTATGACATAATTTTAGAATAATAACATGTGTAAAAAAATTAAGTAGCATAACCAAATCTGAATTTACAAAGTCTAAGGATAAATAGAATTTAGAGTCTAATCATATAAAAAATAAGAATCTATAAGACATGGATATTCATATTCAGTTTTTCAAAGAATTTGAATCTAAATTCTAAATATTCTAGAGTCCGTAATCCAATGAATTCAGAATCTGAAAACTGAACACTCTCTATCCATGAAACTATAAGATTCTTAAGTTTTAGATATGAATCCGAATTTTTGACTTAGTAATAAAATGAGTTTGATTATGAGAAATTATAAAATGAGATAATGAATATAAAGGTATGGATAAAAATTTCCTTAGAGATGGTAAATTTTCCTTAAGAAAATAGTCTTTAGGGAAAGATAATTTTCATTATGATATAGTGTTTGTTATTTTCAGAACATAGAGGACTGAAAAAGTAATAAGGAAACCTTATTGACTAGACATAAAATACTTTTATAGTATTATTAAGAGTTGTTTTTTATTTTTTCTAAACTCATACATATATATATGTATATATACATTATATATATATATATATTGTTTTTAATCCTAATCTAATTCAGTTCTTCATATAATTGATATTATTGATTAAATAAGGTTTTTGAAGTATATAATTCTCTGAAGGATTTATTAAAATTCATTTTTGTTATCCAAATCCCATATATACACCCTTTTTATATACGGTATTATAAAAAATTAAATCCTAAACTATTTTAGGTTTTATAAATGTTGATTACCAGTATTTCATTGATGATTATGATGTGTTTAAAACTTGAAAAGGATTTCTAAGTGATGTTTTTGGAATTTTCCAAACTCATATATTTATATTTATATTTATAGATTTTTATAAATGGAAAACTAAACCTTTTTCAAGGATGAACAATTATTTCAAAAAGTGGTGTTTCCCTACCCACATATTTTTTGTAATGATTATTTTAATTCTTTATTTATATATGAAAGACCAATATATATATGTATATATTTAATTATGTACAATTTCATAAATATATGTGAATGTTTTTAATTTAAAGATGTTTTTATTGATTTATATTTTTCATTATTTTATGTTCTTAAATATGATCAATTGATTAGATCAAAAATAAAATTTATGTTTGGGGTATAAATATATATGTATAAACATAGTTATTCTCATCATTTTTCATGTTTTAAATTTTTAAGTCAATCCATGAATGTAATGTTTTTGATTTCATGGCCTAATTGTATGGGTGATCATGAATACTAATTTAAAATGGAAAGAAATAACAAAACCTTATTTCATTATTGTGACCCCAAAATTTTAAAAGGGGTCATAACCTTGTTATCATTACATGCGTACATCCCAATTTATAATTTTAGGATAAGAAGTTGGAATTAGACTTTTTTTAATACATATACATATACCTGCATAAAAAACATTAAGTGAAGTTTCTCTAATAATTTGTTTATGCATTAATATCTCACATGAAATGATTGTTTGACATTTATAGATATTATATTTTTATTCTTGTTGAATCTGCCACAATGAATACTTTTAATTATTAAAGTTTGTGATTTAATTTGATTGAAAATCTCGTCTATCAAAGTATGGTTTAAACATGAATTATGAGTATCTTAAATTTCAAAATTAGTATCTTTTTGTATATAAAATGTTTACTTTCATGAAATAATGGTTTTGAATTTAAGAGTTATTATATTATATGACAAACCTAAACAATATTTTAGTTTATGTTCACTAGTTGTCATCACATGTGCAAAAGTGTGTCTATTTTCTCATGCATCTCATTAATAAATTTGATATATCTATAGCCTAATGTATAACTAAAAACCCATTAATATTTTTTAGATTAAATTGTACATTTTTTTCATGATTCTATTTATTTATGAGTATAGACAATTATTGTAAGAATGATATTTATCTCTAATGATAACTTCTTTATTAATATTTTAATTATTGAAAGTGGAATGGGACACTTTGAATAAGAGACATTTAATTTTTCGAAGTGGTATGGGACACTTTGAATAAGAGACATTTACTTATACAAAGTGGTATGGGACTCTTTTAATGAGATACATTTAATTATTCAAAGGGGTATGGAACACTTTTAATAAGATACATTTATTTATTCAAAGTGGTATGGGACACTTTGAATATAAGACATACTAGACATATGAGGAATGTATGAGACTTGTTATGTGATGGGTGAGGCTTGTTATAGACTCTCAATGCATCGGTTGGTCTCATGAGACAAACTAGGTCTTGTCACAAGGCCTTAATAGAATGATTATATATGGTCTTGGCACGTGGTCTTGAAAGAATGTTTATGATTGTCATGAATTATGCATTCCCTCATTATATGACAAGTATTTAACCTATAATGTGATTATTAGATTAGTAGAATATCCTTGGTTGATAATCTTGTACTTATGATAATGGTAATAAATTCACTTTGAATAATGATATATGTTCTTAGTAAATCATTTATAAATAATTTTTAGCATCTATTTTCAGAACTATAATACAAAAGTTAAAAATTCATTTTTCATTTCATGAATTTCATTTTAAGTGAAAAGTAATTTATGATATTTTTTCTTGTGTAATTCTAATAATTTATTACTACATGTGAAAACTGTTACATGCACACTTTCATGTCACCCTTATTTTAGATTGATCAACTTTTGACTTATATGCAGTATTACATGAATTTTTTTTTATAAATAAAACATTTTGAAATGTATTATATTTTTATCCATTAAATAAGTATATAAATCATTGTGTATGATATTTCTGTAAAAATAATTTCTAGTAACCCTTGAAAAATTATGTTTATGTGCTTTGAGAAGTGTGGTTTTTCTTTAGAAAATGATTTATGTATAATTATATTGAAGGTATATTTTCCTTAAATAGGATTTATTAATTATTTTTTAATGGTTCTGATTTCAAACCCATTACGGAGAATTCATGTGCTCACCCTATATATATTTAAATTATTTTGTTGGTTTAGTGGAAGTTATATAATGAATTTATAATGTGTAAGAATTTCCTTGTTTATACCATATATATTATTTACTACACTTTTTACTTTTGTAATTGAATGTAATATTGGATTCTAATTCTCCAGATCCAGGGCCCGTAAAAGATCCTCTATTTCATATGTTGTTGTGTATTTATTCATGTTTCACCTATAAAAAATACACAACATTTGTAAGGGCCGAGTCCAATTTATCGAGCTTGGGTTCAGAAAATGGTTATAAAAAATAAACTATGTTGCAATCATGGATATAGCAGGTTGTCCGTATGCATGAATAACATTTCCATTTTTCAATGATCATTATATAAAGAAGATATGTATCATTTTACCTTTCAAAAATGATCATAATATAATAAATATCATATATTTCTAAATATTCTTATACATATCATCCATGTTATGTGGTGATGTATAAATAATCACATCACTTAATAGAGATGGTGGTCCACATGTACATGTGAACAACGTTATCACTTTCCAATTAATAGAATGGTATGAATGTAAATTAAATATTATCATATAAAAATTATAAAATTTTAATTAATACCATATATATATATATATATATATATTAAATCATTATATCTTTTTGTGAGATACATTGATGGAAAATGAATTATATCGGTTCGCAAGGTTGTAGTATGTCGTACACAGGAATGATGGTTTCGCTTCTCATTTAATGAAAGAGGAGATGGATATATGTTTTTAAATTAAGATAATAACATATTTGAATAAAATTTATACTAGTTTTATTATATTGTAATGTTTTAATAAAATTTGAATTAACTGGATGAAGAAATAAAACTAAAACATGTGGTTAAAAAATATACCTCTTTGGAAAAGCATCTTTTCTTCACACCTTAATACCCATAATATAGGTATTATTCCCTAACTAAGGCCTTAAAAACGTGGGTGGGTATTTTATGATGGTAGTGGTTAATAAATTGGTTGAAAAATGGTTTTTTAATCTTTAAGTATAGAGAATATGATATTCCAATTTATAAGTGTGGAGAGGGGTACAAATGGAATCTCCAAAAAAATATTAAATTAATATAAATTATATTTAATCCAAAATTGATTCGAACTGGTTTGATTTAAATATATGATTATAATTGGTTGATATACTCTCATAAAATATAATTTTGAAATATTTTTATTAAATTTTTATGCTTTCCTTTTTGCATTATCTCTTTGTTAACCCTTTTGATATTTATCATAATATTAACATTTTATACCATTTATGGGTTATAAATGTTCCTATCAAATGAAAAAATAGTCATAAATAGATAATGGTTGATTTAATTAAACATATACCAATAATTTAGCCATATATAATACTTTTTTAATTTTAGATCAATTAATAAAATATTATTTTCTTAAAATATCAATAATGTCAATTTTAGAACTATTCATTTTCATTTATATTTTACAACATCATGACAATCAAGAAATTAGAAGATAATTAGTTAAAATTTATATATAATGGTATAGTTATCTAAATATTCATGTATCACATTAATTACTTAAAATTAATTTATTTATTAATATTTCTAAAATCATTTATTTTATATTCCCATTAACTGAATAATTTTTGTGTCGGTGTTGTGTAAGAAATTAAGGTAATTATCTCTTCACTAAAAATTTAAAAATAAATTATCATGATAAAGATAAAAAAATTATATTTAAATATATATATATATATAACCAAGAATATTTTTTTAATACCCATACTAAAATAATGTATTTCTTAAAAACAAGTGTGTGGCATTTTTTACATTTCTTTAAACAAAATGCTATAACGGTTATAATAACATAAAAATAATAGAAAAAGAAAGTATAACTGAATCAAGGATGATTATTTATGAAATGGACTCATATAATAAATTTAAGGAAAGTTTTGGTGATATTTTATAATCCCTATCATTTTATTTTTAACTTTTATTACACAATTTACCCAATACTAGGGTAACAAAAATTATTAAAGTTACTATTCATATTTTTATAAAATAGAAAGAAACAATCTACCAAATTTAGATGCATTGATTTAAAATATGGAATCGATTATTAATAATTAAAAACATATATTGGTATAATTTAATTTAAATTTAAAACGGAAAATGCATTTAAAATGATTTTTTTAAGTATCGGTTTAAATATAATTTTTTATATAATAAATTTAAGTGTATAATTTATTTTAGACAATAATTGGATAATTTTAATTAAACATTAATAAAATTAAATTTTAAAACTAATATAAAATCAGAAATTTACTTTATAAATACTCTAAAATAAAATAATGTTTTCTGAAAATCAATTTTTTTCAATATTAATTGAAAAATCAATTTTTCTAAATATTCTCAAATTTTCACCGTAATCTAATTTGGATATGATTGTTTAAAAAATTAATTTCATTTTATCAAATAAATTTTCTAAATGTTTCAAAATAAATAAGTACAATAAATTAACACAAAAATTAATAAAAATCATTTTTTAAGAAACCATATTTTTGAAGAATTAAATGACTTTACTAAAATTTAGTGATTATTTACTAATAATTGATAAATAATTTTTTTGTTAATTATAACCATTATATATATTTAAAATGTTTTTAATCATATTCACACCCACCAATTTAATGATTATGTTATAATGAACACATTTAAATAATAATATTTCATGGTTCATTTATACTCAGTATTGTGTATTTCATAATCTATTGAACATAGTATTATTTTACAAAAAAAAGTATATTACATTACCCCCTAATAAATTTAATCTTTATAATTTTAAATTTAATCATAAACCATGGGTTTTACATTTCAAAATTCCATTATCGAAACACCACATCATAAAAATTATTAATAAAACATCCACATGAAAAGATAGAGAAGAGAAGTATGAAGGTCATCTGGAATAACACATAACTTTATTTACATAGAGTAAAACATTAGTAGGAAGTGAAAATGTGGAAAAGGAAGAAAACATAACACCCAAGAATTTATTGAGTGTGAGAGAATATGTTCATGAGAAATTTAATCATCACAAAACCATAAATAAATGATTCATTAAAAGACCATTGATTTTTTGGTAATAAATGTAAATGTATAGAAATTTGTTTTCAAAATACTTTTCCTAGAGTTAATGAATTTCCTTATCATCTATAATAAAACTATAATGAAATTTATTTACTTAAAAATTTTAATTTCATCCATTGATCATATTCATTCACAATCTAATCTCTTTCTCAAATAAATAATTATTCAATATTAATTTTTCAGGCCCAAATAAATAAAATCAACTTCTAATAAATAAAAATATTCAATAAAATGATAAAACATTATTCCACCTTTATTTTTAAATTAACTAAAACCAAAAAAATAGCACATTGTACGTTAATTATCAAAATTAATTTACCTTCATATGAATAAATAATTAATTAAACATAAATGTCTAAAAAACACCCAAAGATAAACATCAATCATTTGGTAAATTATGGTGAAGCATTGTTGTACATTCTCTAAAAAGTATTTATAACTAAGTACTGCAGAGGGGCTGGCATATGTCATTCTCTTGTGGTTCTCTTGTATTCAACCAATAACTACTTCTAATTCAGTTATATATTTATTTATTTATTTATTATAAGATAAAAATAAAATAAATTGAGGTTTAAAAAATGATAATTAAAGATAAATAAATGTAAACATGAAATGAATAATGCAGAAAAAATAAATGTAGGAAAAATGATGTTAGACAGAAATTAAATACTCCCAAGATAATCACCCATATTTAACCTTCATCTCCTCATTATTAGTTTCAATTTTAATTAATAAACGCAGTCCACTATATGAATGAATATAATCTTCTATATATGATTGTTAAAATATTGTACGCACATTTATAATTGAGATACCACACATCCAACTCCTAGATCGAGGGAAAATAATATAGAAGTGAAAGTTAAGCCTCATGAGGAAAGTGGATACACAAAGTAACCATGCCCACTAAGATCCCCCTTGACCTAAATCTAATAAAATAAAATAAAAATAAAAATGAATTTTAAATTAATTGGGATTAATATTGGATTGATCCCCCGAGAACTTCCTCGGGTCAGTTACACATGATCATGAGTATAAGAGATTGCAGTGGAGAAGAATGGGGTGGAAAAACAAGAGATACAAAAATAATAATGAGATTATGAAGAATAGAAAAAATATATTAAAAATTAATAATACTATTTAAATGTAAAAAACTAATAAAAATATAAAATGGTCACATTAAAGTACCAATGCTTTGATAAGGGGTGATGATACATATTTATAGGGAGAGTGGGTGAAATAATTGACATAAAAAGTATTTTAAAATATTTTCCACATATATGTACCATTGTATGGTTGAATGTTTAACTGTCATCTTCATTAAATTTGTTATATTATTTCTCCTACTTTCAACCCCAAAATTTCTGAAACATTGACACCGGACAAAGAAGTTATTTTAGTTTCACTCCATCACATTTAATATGTCCATATGACTCTCCAAATTCCAAATATTCAACTTATCATGCCATTATGACCTTGACACCTATCGATTCACACGTTACATCATCAATAAAAGTTGTTCCAAAATTCATTTCTCATCCTTCCAAAAAATATTAGTCATTTTTGACACGTGTTGCAAATGTAATGAATTAATTATTGAATATACCTGTTTCTATCTAGTGAGACATTTCATCTTCTACATGATTTAATCTTTCAAATAATACCTTAATGAGAGGATTTTGACTTGAAACTCTTCAAATATGAGCCTCTTTGAATAATATTTCTTCTAAATCTAGTATCTATTAATTTGGATATGATTAACTATATTTATAACTCAATTAAATATATGGGGTCCACTCTACTAGATAGAACAACTTTCCACAAATAATGATTTATGTGGGCCTCCAAATGCTCAAATAATGAATTAGATTATTTTAATAATATGTACCGAACATCAATGGTTATACTAAAAAATTAATAAATATATTTAGATAAATATTGAAAAATATATTCTCAAAATATAGAAGTGGTTGAAAAGAGTTAAAATTTTGGGGTTGACCATTTTTTTCATTTAAGCTCAAAATACCACTAAAATCTAAAAACGTGATAATTAGCAATAAAATAAAAATATGGTGGGATTATAATAATTGAATTATATAATAAAATTTATGAAAATGTGAGCTTCATCACTCCCCCACACTTAACAATTACACTTACAGGAAATCATCTTACATCCAAATCAAAATCCACACAACAATCAAAAATAGTCAAATATCAATAATCATATAAAAATAGAATTCTATCATGTATCTTATATAAAAAAAATTCCCTCTCATTTTAAATTCCCACATTTAAATTTTTCATCCTCATAAATCCATCAATGTCCCAATCACAAACTATATCACATTGAATTTTATGTCACTCTTCACTCGAGAGATATTGAATCTGGAGTTATGCTGCTACTTGGAAATCACAAGTATCACCATAGGCATCTGAATATTATTATTTCTACATAGTGTAAACCAAGAAAATGTATTCATTCATTAATACTTTTTTCAAGGTAAATTCTGTGGCATTCGTTTGGAGATAAAATTATCGCAAATATTTACTGCTAAAAAGAGGGGGTTGGACTCTTATGTAAAATGCTTAAATAATAAATTTAAAACACACGATGAACCTCATTAAAATCCCATTAAAATTTTGAAACAAAAAACCCCCCATTTGTTGACATGGTACAGGAGACAATCAATGATTATAATAAATAATATCATCTATTTTCACCCCATTTTTTTATAAAGCTCAAAAGGCACATCATTATTATTTTGGGACAAAAAGATAAAAATTGAATAAAATTAATAAATTACAATTCATGACCTTGATTTTTGAGAGGGACATGAGTTTTAAAAGAAATCACAATGAAAAATTAAATATCATCACAATTTTATTTTATTTTTTCTATCTTTAAGGATAACTGGTTAAAACAAATAAAACATAATTAAATTAGGAATATTGCTGAATTTTTTCATTATCCACTACCCAAAATGGTAACAAAAACATCACAAAACTCAAAAATTAAATACATACCAAATAACTCACGTGAAGGGTCCTTCCCCCACACTTAAACATGAAATATCTAGGCAAAAATACTAAGAGTTTGGGTAATTAAGGAAAAATCAGCTTGTAATGTGGCTTAAACCTATAAGAAAAATCATATAATTTGAGGGATAATGAAGGATATGTGTAAGGTTTGGTATTAGGATAATATGTGACTATCACAAGAGATTCCTTAATCATATCAAAGATATCCCTAAAATCCCGATCTTCAAAAGAGAAAAGTCATAAATTATGGTTCTCACAAAAAATCCTACTTTCCCTTGAGAAAGTGTGGCTATTATGAAGAATATATCAATATCGTTAAGAATACCTCACATTAATAAAAATATATTTTGACTCAGTGTTTCAAGGGAATGTATTTCAAACATTGGTCAAGCTCATAAATATTCTTGAAAATCCAAATCAAGAAAATAATTTCTCACATAAACAGTCATTTAAAATACATTTTTTTCAAAAATAATCTCAATTTTTTGAAAAACCAATTGATGTGTGAAAATTAATATGAATATTCATTGAAGCTCGTGAATCATAAAAATTGAAGAATAAAAAGAACAAAAGAATACTATGAATGTTGACACTCCTTGAACACTTAAATTTTACAACCACTCATTTTATCTGAACCAAAAATAAATATAAGGGTAGAAAAGAAAAGGGAAGGAAAGATACAACCTGACCTTATTTTTTAAGTGTATTCCTTGAGTTAAGCTCTTAGATATATCCAATAGACCTATAATTCAGGAAATAAAACCTAACATAACAAAAATAAATAAATAAAATAAAGAGAAATGGAAAAGAGGATATAATATGGTTTATAACCTCATGTCGATGCTAGGATTTCACTACCCCTAGACAGGTAGTTTCATTGCATTAACCCCAATAAGAAGGTGGGTGTGGTTTTTTTGATATGAACCACCACATGTGACATTTCCCTATGTCCATGAATAAAATATAAAATTAGACAACAATAAATAAGTTAATAAATTTTCCAACCCATAATAAAGAATAAATATGTAATTTTAGGTTTGAAGTGGGAGGAAATAGAAGGTAGGGGTGCTCTCTATTGACTTATATGGTTTCCTCTATCATATGGTATAAAAAATGTTGTTGAGGAAGTAGTCACACCACCACTTTCTTTTCCAACTCTTCTTCATCAATCTCCATAATTTTGGTAGTCTATTATTTAATAACCAAGGTTTAATCCATTTTTGATGTATCATAAATTTATGAAAAAGTGAGGTTAGAAAATAATTCAGCTTGAAAAAGATAAAAAAATGAAGAATTAATAAAGAAATATTACCTTTCAAGTAAGTCATCATGGTAATTTATCTCTATAATAATGACCATTGGAAACTCAAAATTAGTGTATGCATATTCATTATTGTCTTCCAAACAAATATAGAGGTAAAAATGTGTTGATTTTTCCTTATTAGGAATGGTAATATCATGTTTCTGTTTATCTTCAACAAACCCATTCTAGGATTCTTCCAAAAATATTTGATCTCCTATAAGTGAATCAGCTATAATTTTTACTTTAGATACCTCCTCAAGTATTGGTTGAGTGTGGGATGATGTGATTAATTCCTTTAGAAGCTTCTTATCACCCACCTCAGGTTCTTCAACATTAAAAATTATGGGTGAAATCTCTTTAAACACTCTTTTTTATTCAGGTTTCAGATCAGGTTTGGATTTCTCAAGGGACATGCATATATATTCTAAAATCCCTTCTATTTGGATCTTTATGTTTGGAGATTTATCGGTAATACAATGATATTGAGCACCAATATTAGTGAAAACATCTTCTAGCACCCGAGATTATTCATCCCATGAATAATAATTTGAATTTAAATACATCATGAATAAATAGATTCTTCTTTTATTTTATTTTAATTTATGATTTTTTATGTTTTCTTTGTAAAGAAAAATTATTTAAAAAAAGGTAATAAAATAGTGATTTAAGACCATGTGGATTTCCATAAGTGGGGCCACATTTATGAAGCATTATTTTTAATGCTATAAAAAATATTTATAACTAAGTGCAGTACAGGGACCGACCTAAGTGGTTCTCTTGAAGAGATTTTCTGGTCAATCAATCACTACTTATAATTGAATTTTTATATATATTTTTATTATCATTTAGATAAAACTAAAATAAATTGAGGTTTTATAAATGATAATGAAAGATAAATAAATGTAAATATACAATGAATAATACAAATAGAATGCATGCAGACATAATAATGTTAGATAGAATTGATATATTCCTGAGAGAATCACCCAGATTGAACCTTCATCATCAGGTAATTAGATTAAAATTTCATTAATAAACATACAACATATTATTCATGAGTATCTTATTATATAAATGTTTTTTAATATATTTTTCAGTCAGTAATCACTGAGAGACCACACAGCCACCTCCTCGATTGAGGGAAAATATTATAGAAGAGAAATTTAAGCCTCAGGCGGAATATAAAGACATAAATGAAAATTACACGCTAAGATCCCCCTTGACCTAAATCTAATAAAATAAGAAACAGTAAACCTGAATTTTCAATGACTTTGGTTCAACATTGGATTGATCCCCCGACAACTTCATCAGGTTGGTTACTCGTGATCACGACTATAAGAGATCATAGTAGAGAAGAATATGGTGGAAGACCAAAAGATAAAAAATAGGAATGAGATTAATAAGAAGAGAAACAAATATTAAAAGTTCATAATACTATTAAAATGTAAATAAATTACAAAAAAAATAGAAAATGTCCACATAGAAGTTTAAATGCATTGAGAATGGGTGGGGATATATATTTATAGGGAGTGGGGGTGAAAAACTTCGATCAAAAAGCCTCCACAAAATGTTTACATGGTTATGACCCATTAAATGGACTAATTTTTAATGGTTTTTAATGATATTTATTAGATGGTATCTCCTCTATGAACCCTAAAAATTATAGAAACATTGACCAAGGGAAAATTTTGTTATGGCCGTTTTACTCAAAGACATTTAATCTATCCTTGTGACTCATCAAATTCTAATTTTTAAACTTATCATGCCTTTATGACCTTGAAACCTATCGATTCATGCATTACATCCTCAATAAAAGTTTTTCCCCACTAGATTTTGTGCCTGCAGACATAATATGATTCATTTGTTGACTCACGATTCAGATGGTATGAATTAGTTATTAAAGGAAATTGTTTCTACCTTGTGAGATGAATCATAATCCACATGTTTCAACTATTAAAGGAATGCCTTAATTAGCATATTTTATGTTTAAAAACATCAAGTATGAACCTCATTAAATCGTATTTAATATCCATATTAGCAAAATGCATTTGGATACTTCTATCTGGTTTTATTCCTAAATTATAGAGATGGGATCTACTTTGGTAGACATAACAACTTTCCAAAAAGAATAATTTATTTGGTCCTCAATATATCCTAATTGTCACGAACCGTCCCCTGGGGCCCATGCCGTGACTACCCCAAGCCCGCCTTCCATAGGCCAGGGACTGGCGACTAGCACCAAAGGCGTAATTCCCAAAATCTGGGAAGGCATTTCCATTATAATTGAAAACATACACAACAGAGCACACAACTGGATACAAACACTAAGTAAAAATGTATAATAAGAGAGTGCTGAAAATTAAAGGGGTCGGAAATAAAATCCAAACTATAAAGTACAAGTATAACTGAAAAGGACAAAACAGCTGAAAGGTGAAAAGCATCTCCTAGATCATCCACCACGGATTCTATCTGAAGGGTAGGTAGAAATAGCTTCCTCAGCACTCCACGTCTGTCATTATCCTCTATGTACCGGCATGTCGAATGGTCCACCTCCATGTAACATTCAGTCCTGGTACTCTCAGCCTCATTCAGCACTGTATGTTGTCTGCATCCAACATAATGAGGTGCGGTTATAGCCCGTGCAGGGGTGAGTATAACGATACTCAGTAGGGACCCCGAGACTACCAAGGTATCTCAAAATCCACCAAGTATAAACCATAGAGTATAAAAACAACGGATAGCCATTACTTAGGTATATGCCCATCCATATACCTAAGTTATCAAGTAACTCGTCTCAATCTTGAGGAAAAATTAGAAGTTACTGATTCAGCTCACACAGGTATACAACTTATGTAGAGATATAGAGATGATAAGATGTAGCCACTGAATCATCTATTCTGTCAAACCCACACAGGATCCAGGAACAGAAATCAGAACTGTCAAACCCACACAGGATCCAAGTGTAGGACCCCGGGACACCCTGAGAGGGGAGGGGTGAATCAGGGTGTCAACTTTTTCTTCTTAAAGTTGTGGATCTTGTTCCCACGTTTGTAGAAAGTACTTGAATCTGTATGATGGATATGATCAGTAATGAAACATTCACATGCAGAGAGTTGACACAGAAATTTTTACTTGGTTCACCACTAAGGGCTACGTCCAAGGAGCATACGCCGACAGGTTTTCGGTCGTACCTAAATCCACTATGCTTCACTAGCTGTAGATTAAAAATGTTCAGGTACAGTCACTCTGTCCTAGGCTCACTGCCTTTACAAAGGTTCATGGATAGCACACTGCTTCCCTCGGGTCACTCCCGTTGACTCCCCCTGGCTCACTGCCATTGGTTAAGTCTCACTCAGTTTATAGACGTGAAGGTCTCTTCAATATATTTGCATTGAAGTCTTTGTCTCCTATTCGGCATGAGACTTTGCTTGCATAAGAGTCCTGAGTTCATGCTCTGTTAAAGTTCAATCCTTCTTGACATGAAGGTCTTTGTCTCCTGTTCACTGGGCAAACAACCTTTGAAAAGGGCCTTCGCAAAGTACCTTACTTCATAAGGCTCCCAATTTTGGAAAGCTCAAACAAGTCTTCACAGAGCCCCTGCCTTTGCGCGAAGCTCAATCTCTAAGCACTCTCCCGATGCTCCAGCATTCGCAATGCTTGGCTATCGCAGAGCTCCTGCCTCTTTGCGAAGCTCACTGAGCCAATGTGGGGCGCATGACTTTCTCGGAGCTAGAATAGCCACCGTGAAGCTCATCTTTAGCGAAGCACAATGCCTTCGCGAGATACCTTTGCGAACCGAGAGCAAAGGATTTTCTCTGAAATTCTATTTACTTCTCTTGAGGGGGTCAGCCTCTATTTATAGGAGATTCCACCAACCCTTGACCGTTCTGTGTGAAGTCAGCGCCACGTCAGCTCAAATCGCGAAACTCTGAAGTTCTCGCCAAAAATCTCTCAAAATTGCGAAGCACAACGGTAATTTTCCGTTCACGGAGTTCGTCATAATCACAGAGTATCACCGTCATCATTCCTTCGCGCCTTCGCCGTGAAGCTCCCTCGCAAAGACCTTCATCGCCGTGAAGCTCTCCAGCCTCTGCCGTTCGCGAAGCTTGACGTAATCGTGAAGACCCACCGCCTCCATTCTTCTGGTCATCTCAATTTCCAAACCATGCATCCTATCTTCACGAAATTCATGCCTTTACCATATTTAATTATTATCTTCATGGAAATCCACTTTTCGTAATGCTCAGCAACTTCCAGAATTTGGACCCCAAGAATTTGGAAAACACTGGGAAACGACGCCACATTCAATACTGTTGTCTTCTTGAACGGTATGATCTCTTTGTTGGTACATGATCCGAACATCCATTGATGATTGACAACAAACACAAACCATACTCCAAATCTTGCATAGAATACCATGGTTCCAACACCAAGAACAGTAAACAGAGCTTTTGAACCCACACAGGATCAAGGAACAGTCATCAGAGTTGTTGAACCCACAAAGGATCTAGGAACATTATTCGGAGCTTTCAAACCTACATAGGATCCAAGAACAGTTGTCAGCGCTGTCAAACCCACACAGGATCCAGGAACAGTCGTCAAAGCATAGACAGCCACAGGGTTCCGTACAAAGTATGCTTGATTATGGGAGGCTCTGCTCCTCAAGACAAGTATCGATACATCAACTACCATGAAGTCTCAAGTTGATGTATCCAATAGATCCTTCTTTCCAAAATAAACCCAATGCAATAGATAGTGTGTCAATCGGACGCCCGGTCTGACAGATATTGACATTTCCATTTTGAGGGCCCGGTTGGATTTACGTTCAATCCAACCTAGCCATACCTTAACGGTGTCCAAACCTCAATTGGGGTATACCAAAAGAACCATCTCCTTCCAAATTTTCCATCGCCATAGAAGGTTCATCAATCAGACACTCGTAGCTCATGTTACGGGCAAAAGAGTGGAAACATGTCAAATGGGTTTGGGTCCAGTCCGGTCCAGTCAGACCGACCCAGCCAGACCTAGTCCGCAGGTCCGACCCAGCCCACGAGGGTAGCCCGGCCTGTGAGGGTTGCCCAGAAAGCAAGGGAGGCCCGGCTCACGGGGGCAGCCCGACCCATCCTTGCGGCCCGAACCGTGTGGGGTCCGCCCATGCTGGTTCTGGCCAGAACTCAGTCCGACCTGTGCTGGGCCCATAGTTGGAAGCCTGTTGGGTCTACCCAAGCTGCATCCAGAGGGGAGGTCATTCCCCTTGGTATCCCGAACAGCTTAGCCATTCCGGTGGGATCCAAAATCGGCGCCATGTGGCGCCAATTCACATAACGCGGCACCCACCGACGGGTCCTGCACTTCCCGGTTAGCCAAGCGGCTAGCAGCCTCCCGTGCGGCATAGTTACGCAACGCCTCTTCCAGTGACCCGGCGGCTCGAGCCGCCAGTCAATCTCGTGGTTGGCCTTGTGCTGGCCACTGCTACACCACCATAGACCCATTTTGTTCCACCACGCAGTGTGGACGATTCACGCCTTCCCCGGCAACCCGGCAGCTCGAGTTGCTAGTTTTCTTCGCAGTTGAGCTTACATCGGTCGTCTATGCACCGTCATGGCCCATAAGCCACAGGAAACTCCTCCGGCGGCGTGGTTTCGCTACCACCGTTACGTGGTGAAGTTCGTCAGTTCCATCCGCTGGTGAACTTTCCGCGGGTCACCAGACGAGTTCTGGTGGCCCAATTCTCTTTCCTGAAGTAGTCAGGCACTTTTCGGGATGTCTCCTTTGATCTACAATCACTGATGACAAGAATCTCCCATCCTGGTCTAATGTCTCATTTAGCGACAAATTTCACAAATAAGTCGGAGGGGTTGGGCCATGTTTGTTTGTCCCTCACCCTCCACGTTAGGGTGATAGCATGTGTCTTCGATTCTTAATCCTTGATATAAAATGAAGAACATTCCACAATAAAAAATCTTGAACCCCTACCTTTGTTCGTTGTTTGTTGACGAAGTCACTGGAAGGTGGATGTTGATTCATTGAAGAAGAACGTGTCTTATGTCAAAGAAGGTTCCGAAGAAAGAAGTTGAAGTTGAGGTCGAAGTTCTTCGTCGGTTGGAGCATTCTTCTTCAGTGGAACATATTCTTCGCTGGGAGCTTTCTTCGTAGTTCTCTCCTCTCCAAAGTTCCACCAAAAATGAAAGTGATCCCCCAAAAAAATAATAGATTTATCTGTTATTTAGTTGTGGGAACAAAATTCAAAATTATTCAGATTAATTAATTGATGTGCTTAATTAATTATTGGAGAGGATTTGGCACCATAAAGTGGGGATCTCAAGAGGTTTCTCCCCACTTAATTGGGAGTTCAAGGGGTTTTAACCTCAGGTGGTCCCCACCATATTAAATAAAAATAGGAGGTTTAGACCTCAGGTGGGACCCACCTCCATAACCTCTTATGGGAGGTTAAGGATTGGTGGTCCCCACCTCCAACTTCCATGTGGAGGTTTTAACCAAGAAATAAAAATAAATCCATGCACTTTATTTTTATTTAAAATGTTCTCTAAAAACCCAAAAACAATCTTTTATTCTCGACCAACTATAGTTGAGTTGAAAGTATTCTTAAGTGAATACTGGTGCTACAAGTTCAACGGTGCCCTCGGATTTCAATTCTGAGCACCAGTTCAAATGTTATAAAAACCCGCTTGTATGTTTACTGAACGTACCTAAACAAAACCTCATAAATTGATTCTGGGAACACCGAGCCTCGGAATCATGCATCGTAAATTTTCTCAGACTCGTAAAATTCTAATGTATTTAGGAAAAAAATTCCACTAAATTTATAGGTCTTTAAATTCTCCACACCTCAGGGATTTACGTCCCTGTAAGCTAGAAATCGAACTAAGGGAACAAATGGGGGTGCTGAGCACGTGTCTGATCCTCCCGATCTCATGTGCTCTCATGGAGGTTCCCATGTTGTCAATGAACAAGCACCAGAGGTATCGCCCATCCATGAATGACCTGCTCCTGTCGATCCTCAATCTCCACTAGAACCTCCGTAAAAGTCGCCCCATCGTTGGCGTCAAACTCCCCATGGTAGATGATGTGAGAAGAGTTGTGTACGTATCTCCTCAGCTAGGATAAGTGGAAGACGTCATGCACCTGGTGCAACTGAGGTGGAAGATCTAAGTGGTATGCCACCTCACCAACTCTGCTGAGGACTTGAAAATGTCCGATAAAATGCGAAGATAACTTGTAACCTTAGCCAAATCTTGGTAAACCTCGTCAGGGTGATACTCGTAGAAATACGTGGTCACCATACTCGAACTCTAGAGGTCTCCATATCCTATCAGCATACGACTTCCGTCTATTCTATGAAGTCTTTATCCGCTCCTGGATGATCTGAACCTTCTCTGTGGTATCTCGTACCATCTCTGGTCCCACTAGTGCTGACTCCCCAGGGTCTATCCAGTATAGTATCTCTCTACATGGTCGACTATACAAGGCCTTAAAAGGTGTCATCCTGATGGTGGAGTGATAACTGTTGTTGTATGAAAACTCCACAAGTGTTAATTGATCCTCCTAGGTGCGACCGAAGTCAAGGAAACAAGCACATAGCATGTCCTCGAGGGTCTGAATGGTCTGCTCTGTCTGGTCATCTGTCTGAGGATGGAAGGTGATGCTCAGATGAATCTGCATCCCAGAAGCCTCTAGCAACCCCTTCCATATCCAGGAAGTAAATCGTGCATCATGATCAGAGAAAATAGAATAAGGTACTCCATGTAGCCGCACAATTTCCTTCACATAGAGGCATCCCAAGATCTATACTGAACCCTGCTCTATGGTCGGTAGAAAGTGGTACGACTTGGTAAGTTGGCCAACGATCACCCAAATCGAGTCACGACCCCTGTATATACATGGAATTCCTGTCACGAAGTCCATGGATATCCCATCCCACTTCCACTCTGGACCTCTAAAGGTTGAACCAAGCTTGCTGGTACCTAATGCACTGCCTTCACTTGCTGACAAGTGAGGCACTGTGAGACAAACTATGAAACTGCCTTCTTCATCCCCATACACCAGTGCTGTCGCCAGAGATCTTGGTACATCTTCACCACTCCTGGATGTACCTCTAGAGGGGATGTGTAAAACTCCCTCAACACTTCCTCCTGAAGTGACAATGGAATCATAGTACATCCTCTAAAGAGGATGACATGCTCCCCACCTTCAGAAAATCCATCAGGTGCCTACCCTGTGGATATCTAGGCATGTCACGTCTCACAGTCAACGTCTCCACACTGCACCTCCCTGACTCGCTGAAGAAGTGGAGGAGTGATTGTAAGAGATTGAAGGAAAGCTTCTCCATCTTGGTCCATAAAGGATATTTGTAAAGTAGCTAGCTGCTCTGTCGCCTCTCCCTATGGCTGTATACTAGATCTTCTACTGAGTGCATATGTAACAATGTTCCCCTTCCTGGGAGTATAGACTTTCTCAAAGTCATAATCCTGGAGGAACTCAAGCCAGCATCACTCTCTCAGGTTCAGGTCCTTCTGAGATAATATATACCTGAGACTCTTATGATCATAGTACATGGTGAAATTCTCACCCATCTAGTAGTGCCGCCACATCTTCAGAGCAAAGACAACTACTGCTAGCTCCAGGTTATGAGTAGTGTAGCTCTGCTCATGCTATCTCAGCTGCCAAGAACCATATGTGTTAACTTCTCATTCTTGAATCAGGACACACCCAAGTTCGGTCTCCGACACATCGCAGTAGACTGCATACCCTATTCCCTCCTCTAGAAACCTCAGGATGGGGGCACTAGTCAGCCTCTACCTCAGCTCCTAAAATCACTACTGGAATCTCTTCAACCACACAAAGGGTTTCCATTTCTTCATCAAGGATGATAGTGGTGTTGTAACTTTGGAGAAGTCCGGTATGAACCACCGGTAATATCCAGCCAAACCCAGTAAACTTTGTACCTCCGTCACACTACTGGGTGGATCCCAAGCAAGTATCGCCTCAATCTTCGCTAGATCCACTGCAAATCCAGCCTCTAAGATGACATGTCCCAAAAATTGAACCTCTCGGATCCAAAACTGGCACTTTGAGAGCTTACCGTAAAGCTAGTGCTCTCGGAGTGTGTCTATTACTACCTGCAACTGGTAGGCATGCTCCTCCTCAGTAGTTGGGTAGATCAGAATGTCATCGATGAAGACTATGACAAAGTGATCGATGTATGGCTAGAAAATCATGTTCATGAGTCCCATGAACAATGCTGGAGCTTTGGTTACGCCAGAAGGCATAACCAAGAACTCGTAGTGGCCGTACAGACATCTGAAGGTCATATTCTGCACATCCTTGTCTTGAACTATGAGCTGCTGATAGCTTGATCTGAGGTCTATCTTCAAGAACCACAGTGCTCCATTCAACTGATCAGATATGGTCGTCAATCCTCAGGAGTGGGTACTTGTTCATCACGGTCACCTGGTTTAGGCGATGGTAGTCGACACAAAGCCTCAAGCTTCCATCTGCCTTCTTGGTGAATAGAATCGTGGTTGCCCAGGGAGAAACACTACACCGGATGAATCCCTTCCCCTACAAGTCCTCCAGCTATACCCGCAGCTTGCGAAGCTCCATGAGATCCATCCAATACACTGGTGTAGATATCGGTATCGTCCCGGGGGTACATGTCAATATGAAATTCCACATCTCTATGAGGAGGTAGATCGGGAACATCATCATGGAAAACATCTGTGTACTGGTCCACCACTACAAGGTAGCTCGGACTCTACACATCAACTACTCTGTGGGTAAGGTAGGCCAACTGATGAGTGATCGGCTGCACCCTCCTCCATGTAAGTCCTTCCTACGCTGAAAAGGCTCCCTTCTCGCCGGTGAAGGTGAACCTGGTCCCATCCGTGCGAACACACCGCACTTTGTGCCTAATACAGTCGATCTGAGCCTGGACTCTAGATAACCATCCCATACCCAAGATGACATCATTATGCCTCAACACCACTACTAGGAGATACCAACCAATGCTCTCGCCTCCTAGAGTAAGCTCACACTGCCAGCACCAGTGCGTAATCGTCGAATCTGCTCCCGTAGGAATCTCTAGCCGTAAGGATCAATCCTTCGGCTCCGTCGGGATCTTCGATCTCCGAATGAGGGCGGTGGAAATGAAAGATTTACTGGAACCTGTGTCTATAACAACTATAGCTAAGGTAGAGTAGACACAGATCGTACCTCGAATCATCTTTGGAGCACCATGATCATAAGCCTCAGCTTCTTGGAGCTGATCTCTCGCCTGTCCACCTACTCCCTATGGTTGGGGTGGACCTCCTGTTGGTGGTGGTGGTAACACCTCGTAACATCATCCACCACCTGCTGCATGATCATCTCCTCTCCCACGTCCGCTTGTGCCCTACGGATCGCCTCAATCGAACCTCTGCCTCTGCCTGGGAGGTCACTCAACTGTTTTTTGATCATCTGAATGGCGGGTCGGACAGTCATGAGAAATGTGACCATGCCAGCCGCATGTGAAACACTGCTTGTTCCTCGAATGACTGGCTATGTCTCATATTCCTCTCATAACTGAAACTATGTCCTGAGGTCATCCACTGGATGGTCTAGTCTATTTGGATCTCTGCGAATTTTGTCTGCTGCCTGCTGAAGAGGAATCCGATATGTGACACCAGGTGGCAGGACTCACTGCTGGTGACTGCTTAGCAAGAAAACTCTCCACTAAGAGGGATTTCTCCAACACCCCCACCTACGTTGGTATGCTGAGGGAGATCATCGAAGCCCTGATATCTTGCCTAAGCCCCTGCTTGAAGGTCCAGGACCTGCAGAATGGGTCCTGCACCAGATATGTGGAGTAGCACAAGAGGTCGGTGAACCTCGTTGAGTATTGTGCCACCGTCATTCTACCCTTCTACAGATGAAGTAGCACCTGTATCTGCACCACACATAGGGTGGCTGGGACATACTCTTCCCGAAACAGGCTCTTGAAGTCTGTCCAGAGTACTGTCACCTTGTCATGCACCTGGAGCATCAGGCTCCACCATCTGCCTATGTCTGCTCGAAGGAGACTCGCGGCAAGGATCAACATAAGGTCGGCCGGTGTCCCTACTAGTCTGAAGACTCTCACTACAGCCTCCAGCCAATCCTCAGCTGGCTGCAGGTCCATCTCACCCTTGTACCTGGGTGGTCTCTAGTGTTGCAACTAGTGCAATGTGCTTAGATGGCGTTCACTCTCTAATGCTAGGGCTGGTGGCATCGGTGGCCCAATGGGTAGTGGTACCGCTAGTGCCTCTGCTGTAATAGGGCCCTGCATTGAGGCATCATCGCTCGATGGGCTGTCATCTCATAAAAAGCCTGGAACCCTGGCTAGCTGTCTGCGTACAGGCATCCTGTAAAGAAACAGTTGTGCAACGGTCAATAAATTATACCTGGTGAGATGACTCAAAATATATCACAAAGAGGACTCTTCAAAACACACATGCAATCAGTGTTTTCATGCACTAAGTCAGAAATCAGAAGTCAGGGTCTTTGTGTATGGATACATCGACCACCGCACCAAAACTAGACTCCCGGAACTAAAAACCACACTCAGTACCCTTATCACTATTTCTTCACAAAAATATCAGAGTCCTATGTTTTGCGGTACAACAGACTCCTTTGATACCAATTTTTCAGGAATCGTCCCCCGAGACCCATGCCATGACTACCCCAAGGCCGCCTTCCATAGTCCCGGGGATGGATACTAGAACCAAAGGCTTAATTCCCAAAATCTGGGAAGGCATTTCCTTTATAACTAAAAACACACACAACAAAGCACACAAGTGGATACAAACACTAAGTAAAACTTTATGACAAGAGAGTGCTGAAAAGTAAAGGGGCCGGAAATACAAGCCCAAATGTAAAGTAAAAAATACAAATAAAAGGGAAAAAACAACATGAAGGTGAAAAGAATCTCCTGCATCGTCCACCATGGATCCTACCTGAAGGGTAGGTACAAATATCCTCCTCAGCACTCCACGTCTGTTAGTATCCTCCGTGTACCGAAACGTCGAATGGTCCACCGCTCGGTATCATCCAGTCCTGGTACTCTCAGCCTCAGTCAGTGTTGTATTTTGTCAGCATCCAACACAACGAGGTGAGGGCATAGCCCATCTAGGGGTGAGTATAATGATACTCAGTAGAGACCACAAGACTACCATGATCTCTCAAAATCCACCAAGGATAAATCACAGAGTATAAAAACAACGGATAGCCTTTACTTAGGTATATGCGCATATATATACCTATGTTATCAAGTAAGTCATCTCAATCTTGAGGAAAACTCAGAAGTTACTGACTCAGCTCACACAGGTATACAACTTATGTAGAGAGATAAAGATGTTCAGATGTGGCAACAGAATCATCTATTCTGTCGAACCCACACAGGATTCCAGAATAGTAAACAAAGCTGTCGAACCCACACAGGATCCAAGAACAATCGTCAGTGTTGTCGAACCCACACAGGATCCAAAAATAGTAGTTGGAGCTGTCGAACCCACACATGATCCAGGAACAGTCTTCAGTTCTATCAAACCCACATAGGATCTAGGAACTGTCATCAAAACGCAGCCAGCCACAGGGTTCCGCACAAAGCATGCTTGATTCTGAGAGGTTCTTCTCTTCAAGACAAGTTTCGATACATCAACTACCAAGAAGTCTCATGTTTATGTATCCAAAAGATCTGAATTTCCAAAATAAACCCAATGCAACAAATGGTGCGTCAATCAGATTCCTAGTCTGAGAGTTATTGGCATTTCTGTTCCGAGGGCCCGGTTGGATTTACATTCAATCCAACCCAGCCCTACCCCAAATGTGTCCAAACCTCAAGTGGGGCATACCAAAAGAACTTTCTCCTTCCATGGTTTCCATCTCTATAGACAGTTCATCAATCAGACACACGCAGCTCAAGTTACAGGCAAAAGAGTGGAAATAGGTCAAACGGGTCCGGGTCCGGTCCGGCCCAGTCAGACCGACCCAACCTGACTCGGGTCCAGACTAGGGTCCCACCCGGTCCGCGGGTCCGACCCAGCCCATGAGGGTGGCCCCACCCATGCTGGTGGGCCGACCCACCCTAGGTCTGGCCCGCGTTGGGCCTACAGCGGGCGGGACGTGGGGTCTGCCCTAGCTGCATCCAGGGGGGAACACACCCCCTGGTATCCTGAACGGCTTATCCATTCTGGTGGGATCCAAAACCAGCGCCATGTGGTGCTAGTCCGTGGCACGCGGCACCCAGTGAGGGCTCCCGCACCATGCGGATGGCCGAGCGGCATGCTGCCTCCCGCACGGTTCAGTTGTGTCGTGCCTCCTCCGACGGCCCGGCGGCTCAGGCCGCTGGTCCTTCTCGTGGTCGGCCTTGCGCCGGCCACCACTGCACCGCTGGGGCCAGGGTCTGCAGCCCATTTTTGTTCCACCGTGCGGTGCAAATGTGTCGGCCCTTCCCCGGTAACCCGGCGGCTCGAGCCACCAGTTTTCTTCACGGTCGGGTTTGCGTCGGCCATTGCTGCAACACCGTGGCCCGTCAGCCATAGGCTACTCCTCTGGTGTCATGGTTGCGCCGCCACCGTCACGCTGTGACGTTCGTCAGTTCCATCCACTGATGAACTTTCTACAGGTCATCAGACGAGTTTAGGTGGCCCGATTCTCATTCCGAAAGTAGCCACGCACTTCTCAGGACGTCACCTTTGATCCACAATCATTGATGATGACAATCGCTCATCCCGTTCTCATGACGCATTTAGTTTCAAATTCCACAAAGAAGGCGGAGGGGTTGGTCCGTGTTTGTTTGGCCCACACCCTCCGCGTTAGTGTGATATCAAGTGGCTTTAATTCTTTATCCCTGAGGTAAAACGAATAATTTTCCACAATAATCAAGCTTGAACCCCTACCTTTGTTATTTCTTCATTGACGAAGTCGCGGGAAGTCAGACATTGATTCGTTTAAGATGAACGCGTCCTGTGTCGAAGGAGGTTCCGAGGAAGGAATTCGAAGTCGAGTTCGATATTCTTCGTTGGTTTGAGAATTCTTTGTCGGTGGAACACGTTCTTCGCTGGTAGAATTCTCCCAAGTTCTCTCCTTTGCAAAGTTCCTCCAAAAATGAAAGTGATCCCCCAAAAAATTAATAGATTTTCTATAATTTATTTGTTGTTACAAAATTCAAAAAGATTAAAATTAATTAATTGATGTTCTTAATTAATTAATGCGGAGGATTTGGCACCATAAAGTGGGGAGATCAATATGTTTCTCCCCACTTAATGGGGAGTTCAAGGGTTTTTAACCTCAGGTGGTCCCCATCATATTAAATAATAACAGAAGGTTTAGACCTCGAGTGGGCCCCACCTCCATAACCTCTCATGGTAGGTTAAAGAGTAGTGGTCCCCACCTCCAACTTCCATGTGGAGGTTTTAACGAAAAAATAAAAATAAAGCCACACAATTTATTTTTATTTAAAACATTCTCTAAAAACCCAAAAACTATCTTTTATTCTCAACTAACTGTCGTCGATTTGAAAGTCTTCTTAAGTGAATAGCAGAGTTGTGAGTTCAACAGTGCCCTCAAATTTCAATTTTGAGTGCCGGTTAAAAATTTATAAAAACATGCTCATATATTTACTAAAAGTACCTAAACAAAACTTCAGAAATTGATTCCGGGCACACCGGGCCTCAGAATCATGTGCCGTAAATTTTCGCGGACTCATAAAATTCCCAGGTATTTAAGAAAACATTTTCCATAGAATTTTTAGGTCTTTACACCAATCAAGACTTGAATTAGTTTAAAAATATGTATCCAATGAACATGGTTATCCTACTAAATAAGAATAACTCTTTCGGGATCAATATTAAAAAATATATTATTGAATTACTGAAGGTATTAAAAATAGTTAAAATTCTAGAATTGACTATCTTTTGCATTTAAGTTCAAAATACCTCTAAAACCTAAAAAAAAGACAATTACCCAATGAATAACAATATGGTGTGATTATAAACATTTAATTATAGAATAAAATTTATAAATATGTGAGATTCATTAAATTAAGTTTCTTAAAAATCATCAAAATATTCTAGTCTAAGATTAAACCCCAAATATTAGAAGTATTTGGCCATATATTCTTCAAAGATAAATTAAATTTTTATCTCAAAATAACATCAATCACTCTTAATTTATCATAAGTCAGATGTATGTTCCCTAATAATATAATATCCAAGATATGATAATATTTTCCATAAATAACCAATATCATTATAAATCCTCATTTATATTAAATATAATTCCAAAATATAATTATATATTAACTCTTGAAATAAAAGCCCATGATATTACATAATTTTCCTCAAAATTATAGTGATTTTATGCCGAATTCAGTTAATCAACAAATCACTCTTCAATCCCATAGTTATGATAAAATATATGTTCCCAAAATAAAATTAATCACTATAGTTTAAACAATTTATATAAAAAATATATAAACTCATACTAATAGGTACATCAGGTAGGCCCATGGTAGGCCCTGCACCCTTGTCGCCCTTTGGTTGTGGGTTCAAACGCTGCATCCTTGTTGGATGTGACAGGTTATCATCCATCTTGTGGGTTAACCTTTTGTTAAAACTATATATAATGCCTATAAAGTTCCCAAATATATGAAACAAATCCTCAAAAATAGCCTTAATAATCAAAGATAACATAAAACCTAAGGGTAAAGAGTATCATTAATCTTATATCAAAAAAATAGAAATATAATTCTTCAACAAATAACTTTTCCACGTGTCAAAATTAAGTGTTAAATATACCTAAAAATACCAAAACTCAATAAATTTTTCCTAATGTATTGCCATAACATAAATCCTCAAAAGGGGTGTCTAAGCCTTTGAAATTTTGATATACCACTATATCATAATTCTTGAATCCCCATATATAGAAACCATAATCAGTCAGTTTTCTTTATTAACCTTTTTTCTATATTATTCATCAATACATCCTAAAAACAAAATATGATTCATATACTATGATTTTTTAATATCAATAAAAAGTCAAGATATAATCAATTCCATTCATATGTCATTAGTAGTTACTTCCTCTACAATAATAATGGCATTAGGCATTATTATACATTGATATGTATGGTTTTTTCAATTCTATTCTTGAGATTTCTCCCTAGGACATTGATTTTCATATTGTCCATACTCTATTAATTTAATATATTCAATGGATTTATTGGGAAGAACATTATTACTCTTCATGGTGTTAAATCAATGCAACCTTTTTCCTTGGAATATTATTTTCTTATTCAATAATTTAACACATACAAAACATCTTCCATTTTTTTAATACATTTTCGTGGGTGCTTATTCCCACATTCATGACACATAATTTGTTTGACATTTTTACCTTTATAATAATTATCACCTAAAATTCAATGGATCTTCACTTCTCTCTTATTTGATCAGTTTTTAAACTCACCTGGGTTCATGTTGTTAATCATAACTTGTGATAGTTTGTTATGAATAACCAAAACTATTTTCAGTACAACTCCCATTTCATTCAATTTATCATTCAAACAACCACAAAATTTTCCATCATACACATTTTTACTTTGGTTCCTTCTAGATCTATCCATTTACTAAACCAAAAAGGTTAGTGTGAGTATATCAAAAGAATAATAATAAACCATCTTAAACAGTAAGATATCCTTAAATATTGTATCTTTAAATCATTTATATTTATCCAAAATAACTATAATTATCCCTAACCTAATATTCTTTATGGTTAAATAATAATTTTAACATTTTTTTAAATAACATCTTAACCTCTAAATTTATCTGAACCCTTCTTTGATACCAACTGTAAGGACCTGGACTTAAAAATTACATATTCTCGTGGCTTTAAACTACAGTTCACATTCTTATATTTCCAAATATATTTTAGTTTTATAGTTTTAGATATTTATCTAATATATATTAAATAAAAAAGTTATATATTACAAAGTAAACACTTATATTTAGTATCTATTGTTTCCTTATAAACAAAACTTTTAAAATAAAACAAGTTTTTTTCTTTAAAAATATCCACAACATTCATGTTGACTTCTAAATTTCCTTTACCCATCCATAAACCTTGTTAAAAAAAATTAAAACATTGTATGAGAATAAAAATAAATAAATAAACCCTTAATCCTTGAATAATTATAAAAAATTTCCCAATTAAAAAAACATTAGGCTCAAAATAAACATTTTCTTACCAACTAAATCACATTCTCTAACTAAATATTTTTATAAAAAAATTCATTAGAAATATTAAAATAAAAAATAATAATTTTTTCTTTTAAATCATATAAAAAACATAATAACTCTTTCACTATGTTATACTTTTCAACAATATTATGTAGAATGTACTTTCATTTACCATGTGAACTCATAATAATTCCATAAAAATCCACAGAAAGAATAGATAAATCATGTAGTTAACTTGATGTATCATTTTCATATCATTATTATTTATACATGGAATAAGAATAATCATTACACTTGAAATAACCTTTATAGTTATACTTGAAATAAATATAACGGTTATACATGGAATAACCATCACAGTATATTCCCACAATCTCTTAATACAAACCAAATAAGTTAACTCTATCCCTTTAACCAATGAATTGGAGATATAAAGCAGGATCACCCACCCATGGTTTATAATAGAACCACCTACCATAAATTCCTAAGAACCATAGCACAATACATAAAATCATTCATGGTAAAAACATTATTTTTACCCATAGGAAAACATTTCCAGTTATTAAAATATCTATTCCATTTTAAATCCCATTTTGAAAATAACCAGAACAAATAGAAATAGTATTTTTATTTTAATAAAAAATTAATCTTACAATGGCACCCAGAAATAAAATATTGGATATAGCGATAGGAAAGGTCGTTGTCTTCATATATGTTAAAATAGATCATCCATTTTTTGTAATGGATATAATGACATTCCGTAAAAATAATAATTTTCAAAATATTTTAAAGAAATAAAAAATTTGAATAAAAAATTCTTTATAAATCAATTATTTGCCTATAAAAATATCTATAAAAAAATTTAATAATATATATATGTAATAAAAATTTAGTTTAAATGGAAACATTAAAAGAGGATTTTTAAAATAAATTACCTTAATTTGATTCTAAATCATCACCTATGTTATTTAACTTCTTGAATAATATACTTAAGTTATTTATTTAATTTATTTATAAATTTTTAATGATTATTATTCATTTTATTTTTTCTCTAACCATGATATATTTAATTATTTAATGAATTAACTTCATGTTGATTATTTTAATGATATTTGTTTCATAAGTGAAAAATGGTTTTTGTAAGTCAATATAGTCAAAGAGGAAATTATTTCATAATATCAAGAATAATTACTATTACATGATTACCCTTTATATACCTGAGTTATAATTTTGAAACTAATAATGAAATATGGTAATTAAAAATGAACTATGTTACAATCATGCAGATAGTAGGTCATTCATATGCATAAGTAATGTATCCATTTTTCAATGAACATTATGGAATGAAGGTAAGTATAATTTAACTTTTCATAATTATAATAATATCATAAATATAATATTATTTCAATAATTAAACTTATATATTACCCATGTGATGTTGTTATGAAAAACAAATTGCATGTCTTTGTAGTGGTGGTAGTCTATATGTACGCACAAATAATGTTATCATTTTTTTAGTTAATGGAAATCAAATAAATTAAAATATATATTATATTTCTACAATGATATATATTTCGTGATTATAATATATATACATTAATTCCATCATTATAACCATTCATGAAATATAGTGATGTAAAAATAATTACATCGGTTCGTGATGCGGTAGTTCTCCATACGCACAAATGATGGTTTCATTTCCCAATTGAATGTACAGGAGAAGGATATATGTTATGAAATTAATATAATAATATATCATTATATATAGGACACTGGATTTATAATTTTATCATGTTTTAATAATATTTATAAATTACTGGAAGAATAAATAAAACTAAAACATGCAGTAAAAAACTATATCTCTTCTTTTGAAAGTCTCCTTTAATTTACACATAAAGACATTAAATATTAGTATTATTCCAAAAATAAGTCCTCTAAAAAATGTGTAGGGATGATAATAAAATATTGGGGTAGATATTGAACAAAAAATGTATTTTTAATTGTACTAAAGAGAGGAATAGATTCTATTTTATAAAATAGTGGAAGGGTACTCTTTTAATTTATACAAATATAAAATTAATATAAATTATTATCTAATTCTAAAAGGCTCAAAAATAATTTATCTTGAATATATGATGATTGTGGGTTTAACTCCTCTCATTAAATAGAATTTTCACAATTCAGGATTTCATTTTTTAACTTACATTTTTTAACCCTTCATTAACACTTTTGATTATTACTATAATATTATATTTTTATACAATTTAACGGTTGATAATGTTACTATAAAATGAAAAATTACACATAAATGGATCATTTATTATTTCATTGACTATAACCCATATATTTTTTAGAATCTAATATTTTTATGAATTTTATATCATCCAATTAATTATTATTTTCATAAAATGTCAATAATGTTTATTTTAGAAAAATTGATTTACTTTGTTTTTTAATTATAATTAGACTACTAATGAATTAGACTATAAAAAATTAAAATATAAATAAAATATTATATTTATCTAAAAAAATTGGATCAAATTAATTATTTCATATTATTTTATTTTTAATATTATTTATTTTAATCTAATATTTATTTAATAATTACCTTGTCGGCGTTGTGGAAGAATTTATGGTAATTATTTCTACATTAAAATTTTGAAAGAAATTACCATGATGAATAAAAAACATTTATATTTTAAATTAATATTTATAATTGAACATAACCCCTCTTTATATCGATGTTAAAAAATATTATAATTATTAAAAACTAGAGTGTGACATTTTTTCATTTCATTAAATAAAATATTATATAGATTATAATCACATACAAATGGAAAAAAAGGAATTATAATAGAAGAATGGATGATTATGGAAGAAATAGACTCATACAAAAAAATTATGGCAAGTGTTAGTTTTATTTTATAGTCCCTAAAATTTTATTTTTACTGTTAATTACCTGATTTACAATTTACCATGGTAATAAAAATTGCCGAGGTAATTATTTGTATTGACCAAAAATAAAAGGGAACTATTCACCAAATTTCAAACTAATTTTTCTAAATATGGAATCCATTTTTAAAAATTAAAAATTATTATTTGGTATAATTTAATTTTAAATTAAACCATAAAAAATCAATGAAAACATTTTTAAGGGAAATGTATCTTTTAAATATAAAATTTTTTTATACTAAATTCAAGTATTAAATATATTTAAAAACCCATAATTGAAAATTTTAAAATAAAAAGGTAAAATTATATTTTAAATATAATCCAAAATATAATTTTTCTTTATAAATTACCTAAAACAAAATATTTCTTTCAATAAAAGCATATTTTTTCATTATTCATTAAAAACCCATTCTTTTTGAAAAATCTCAAATTTTCATGTTAGGATAATTTTGATATAATAATTTTAAAAATGAAGTTCATTTTTTAAAATAAATTTTCAAAAAAATTTAAAAAAATAACTATAATATTTTATTGCAAAAATCAATAAAAATAAATTTTGTGAAAAAAATAATTTTAATTAATAAAATCAGTTTACTAAAAAATGAGGCCTTATTTCATGAAAATTAATCAAAAAATTGTATCGAATAGAACCATTAAATATATTTCAAAATTAGTTAATATTATTAATTCCCACCAATTTAATGTCTAGGCTATAATGGTCACATATAAATAATAATATTTTGTGGTTTGTTTATTCTCGGTGGTACATATTTTATACACAATCAAACATTATATTATTTTAAACTATCTAGAATATTACATTACTAACTAAATGTTTTATTTATTAATTAATAACATTTTAAATTTTAAATCAAAAAAATAACCTGCAATCCATATTTATTTTATTTAATGGTAAAACCTCTTTATTAGATTGAGAAAAAACCCTTACATAACCAAAAGGCCATGTGGCCCAAAGGCCCATTAAAACATGATGGCCAAAATGATGAGGGGCATAAATTCCAATACAATTCTCAAATTATAAAATAGAACTACAACAGTTCCTTCTACCTTCCAGCCATCCACTCATATCGGCCTCCACCTAGATTTTTTATCTACATTCTTCCTCTTGGTCAATAGTCATCTTACATATGATCATTTTGTAAGTGACTTCCCTTTCATTATCTTGCACTCTATTGGTAAAAATCTACTCGAATTCCAGTCTAAAGGAATATAAATTATTATATTATAATTTCCCTAATCATGGACAAAAATTCCATTTTTGATGAATATTATTGTGGCTAATGTACACCACTTGTGGTGGCCCATGTTGTCACGGGCAACAAAAATCAAGGGAAATTTGATTTTTTGTTCTCGAGTGGTTTTAAGGGTAAAATGGTGATTTGTCATATTATTAGACATAAGATAATTTTTCTAACCACTCTATTAGTCCCTATATATGGTTTTCACCATAATATATGAGTTTTGGGGATTGAAAAGTTGTTTTTCACTATAATATTAATATTTAATTAAAAAATATTAAATATTTATGACTGTTTGAATGAATATATCATTTTAAAGAATATTAGAATTGAGATTATGACTCTAAGGTTGACTTATTAATGGTGTTTTTCCTAGTTGAGGTATAAACTCATAATGGGGATGGTTTCAATATTGGGCCCCCTTTTATTTTTGATTTTCTTCTTCTTTTTATTTATCTTTTTATATTTATTTCTCATTTTATTTTTATTTTTCATTAATTTTCTAAAATACTCACTTGGGGATTTTCATTCACTCTAAGTGGCACCCTATATGGTTACCCAAAAATTACATACATAAATATTACATCATTTTATATTAATATTCTGAATATATGATAACAATGCATTCTTTAAAACCATAAAGTATCACCAATTATATTATTCAAACCTAGAACCCGACTTTATCATAATATACTTAAAACCATTATTCATATCCTAGGAAAATGTAAATACAATAAAGGTAAATATTAGATGATTGGTAAAATTAAACAAGGGATATATCAATCCATGATAATATATAAGCATATCATGATCATAACTGTATGAGATTATGATATTAACATTTTGAAAATCATAACTTGTAATTCATAGATCATAATCTTGGAATAAGTATTTTTGAATTTACAGGATTTTCATCCTAAAAGAATAAAATATCATGAGCTATGAGAATATATCATAATTATTAGACCATTTAATAGTGAGTGTAATAAAAATTATGGCGTAATCATAATCATATAAATCATCTGGAAAGGATACACTCACAAACATTCATTACATGTTAAGAATGGGCTAACTTACTGTGCACATGCTTTGGGCTTGGGCTAACCACAAATTTACCCTCTTTTGAGATTAGTGTAACCACCCTTATCCTTTTATATCATAAAATATTAACCATTGTCCAATTAATTATACTTCTATAATAGACCCACACATAACATAAACATAATCCCTTCATATTTATTCCATGAGATTATGAAAATATTTATCATTTTTTCATAAATTAACCTATGGTAAAAGTAAATGTGTTTCATATAAATTTCATCATAACAATATATAATCATCTAGTGAAATAATAAGGACATTATCATTGGATCACATCCCCAGTTAAGCATGTGTAACACCAATGTATGTTTTCTATAGATGAAAATTCTCTTATAGGATCATTAGAACATTTCTTGAGGAAAATTCCCTTTCCATTTTGAAAAAATTTATTTAAAATATTAAAACATCTATAATATTAGGATGAAATTATATTTGTAAATAACTATGGAAACAAATAAAGTAATCTTAAAATAAATTATTATTTATTATGATGGAAAAAAATTCATGTTGAACGGGTTAAAACAATGATTTTTTTCACAACTATGGTAAAAGGTACCTAATTAAGAAAAGGAAAATAATATTTAATTTAAAACACTTTATATAAATTAAAAAAGGGTTAAAAATTTATTTATTTAATCTATTTAAAATAGTTAATACATTCTTGAGAATGTTTTAAAGAAAATAAGGTCATGGAAAAACATTTCTTAACCAAAGAGATAAATAAAGTTGGTTTTCCTTAAAAATATTATTTCATAATTCTAAGCACACAGATAGAGTAAAATGAATGGAAAAAAATTATTCAACAAAAAAAATAGATAATAATAAAATATATGAGATTTATGAGAGATAGATCCAATAATTTCGATCTTGGAAATTTAAGTATAACAAATCTCAAAAGATAATGAGATTTTAACATAAACCCTTACAACTTTGGTAACATTTATATAATGAACCCTGTAAAAATTAACATTAAATAACATTAATTTAAATCTATTCATGAAATAATATATCAAATTATTGGTATATATTCTACATTAAGTAAACAAGTGACTAATATGTAATGGGTCTCATGAAAAGAAATGTGAGATGAAAAACTCTTCCTTCAAGTCCAACATGATTTATAAGAAATATATAATCATGTATAATAAATTTTAATTTATTATAATTCTATTAATGGGCCATATTAATACTTATAATACCATACATTGTTTATATATAACATCTTATCACTATTTCATTTACAATTTTGTATTAGAATAATTATTATCAGTGATAATTGTTTCATTATTCAATATTGTTTCAATTATATGGTTATGATCATTACACATTGATCATGGTTAAATAATATAAAAAAATTAAATCATTTAATTTATATCATATTATTAAATAATATCACTATTACTCAACATTCCTTAATCATTCATGTCATAAACATTATAACATCAGTCGTGTAGGTAGAAAATAGAATTATATTAGAGGGTGCTATAAAGACTCAAATCATAAGAACATTCCATGGGATAATCATAATGGAAAATAAAATTAATATTAATCATGTAATAATTATCTTATAAATTTATTATATATAATTCTAGTACTTTTCGAAGAAGGTGGAAATTGAAAATAAAGTATATCTCTCATGGAGATGGTAGTCTGTATGTACAGATGAACAATACATAAATTTTATAATGAGAAAAAGGAAAATAAATTTGATTATATTATATCATTATAGAATAATTATTAACCATAAATATAATATTTATTTAGTAAATAATTCATTATAACCATACATGAGAAGCGATGATGGAAAATTAATGATATCACTACATGGATGTTGTATTCCACATGTACTAACGAGTGATACTTTTATTTCCCATTTGATTGAAATAAGGTGTAAAATTATTATACCATAATCATAATAACATCTTAGTATATTTATGATGGATATAATACATTTATAGTAATTGGAGGAAGAAATAAACTTTGGAACAGTCAAGAAATATGTTTGCCTCTTCTTTTAGAGACCTTAATTTTCTTACACCTTAAGCCTTATTATGATGGTCTTTGGGTAATAATAGGATATAAATAATGAATTTAAGGAATATATGAAGGTATTATGGTATTTATTGGCTATTATTTATAGATCTACATTTTTTACTAAGGGAGGATAGGAGGTTCCATTCTACAAGTGAGTAGATGACACACATAGAGTTACATAAAATATTTTAATATAATTAATGTCATTATCATGTTAAATTATCTCAAATGGTCATTTATAATAAGTAAAATAGAATAAGGCCAATATATCATCATAAATAACTATCTAGATTTTTGGGGAATTTTAAACCTAATCATTCGGTATAATATCTTTATTAACCCTATTTAACTATAACTGTGGTAATTCATTTTTTAGCACTTAAGGGTAATAAATATACTTCTAAGATGAAAAGTGGATAAAAAATGGTCCATGGAAGAAATTTTAGAAAATTTATCATTAAAAATATCCTATTTATTAGTTTTATTAATTTTAATTCATTTAAAAAATTATTATTTAACATGAAATAATATTAAACCCATTCTTGGGACTATTTATTTAATATGACTTTAAAGTCATCAAGATGATAGTAGATTTAAAAAATAAAAAAATTTATTATAAATTATAAAATATTACTAACCATTAATTTATTTTAAATCTGTAATTTATCAAAAATATATTTCTTTTAATTCTTTTAATACCATTTACATGATTTTTTCTACTTTTCGCACAAGCATTAAGTCATTGTTGCGTAAGAATTTATGGTAATTAAAACAACACAAAAAAATTAAAAATAATGTACCATCGTAAAAATTATTTATTTATCTTCAAAATAAAGTTGTATATTCATTCATAAATCATTTTTATCCCTATAAAAATTTATAAAAGAAATTAAAATCATGAGAGTGATATTTTTTTATTAAAGAGTTTTTAAAAATAATATAAATATGATAATCAAAGGAAAGTTGTAATAAATTTCCAAATTATCAAATCTAGGATGGATTTTTTATAACTCCCCCCACCCAATAGGACAAATTAATGTTTTATTGAGATTTTTAAGCCTTTTTACATAGGTTTAACCATGTTTTACAATTTTTATCATTTCCAAGGTGAAAAATCATTACCATAGTTACTATTCATAATGATAACAAATAAAACAGACCTATTTACAAAATTTTAACTTTATGATTGAAAATATAGAATAAATTTTATAACATTTTACTTCTATATGTGGAATAAATTAATTTTAAATTAACATGAAAAACCTAATGGAATCCATTTTTTATAAAAATGAATTTTTAAGCATATATATGAATTTAATCTTAATCCTTTCCTAAAAATTACAATTAGATGTATTTAAAAATATTTTATTGATTCTAGAATATAATGGTCTCATTAGCATCATTAATAAATAATTATTTATTTAATTCAATATAAATAAAATGGGTTGGGCGCATAAAAATGTTTTCTGAAAAATAATATGTTTTATCTTCAAATGATTTTATCTTCATTCCTAACTATTACATAAAAAATGTATAAATTATTATTCCTAAATTAAAATATATTTTATTTAAAAAAAAATTTAATTTTGATTAATATTTTTTATCTGAAAATTCTTAAAACCTAGAAAAATAAATTTGATTAGAAAAAATATCTATTTTTATCAGGAAATTATTTTATTTGACTTTAATGATTATTTATTATACTTTAATAAATACATTTTAATTTAATAGAAAATTAAATATATAATTATAAATATATTTTATCATATTCATTCCATCTAATTCAGTGGCTAGGATAGAATGGTCACATTTAAATAAAAATATTTTTATTGAATACCATAGTGCTCTTAAAGATCGATATTGTGTATTATGAAATTTTTCATGCATGTTGTTTTTTAAGCTAAATTTATAGGGTGTTACATTCTCTCCCTTTAAATAAAGTTATTCCTTGAAATATGTTATCTCATTAATCAATGGTTGAATATTTGGAAATACTTTTGTTCAAAACACAAAAATTACAAACCAATAAAAAATATTTTTTTCAAAAGGGAAAGTAGAAAATATTGATTTTACCAAAAATAAAACAGAATAAATTTAAAAGACAAGGATAAAATTTGAGGGGAGTTTAAAGATAGACATGGTGGAGGAATATAATACCAAAAGTGTAATGGACAATGATAGAGGACATGATCATGAGAATTTTAATAACTACAAAACGAGAGTTGGTGAGAGGTGAAAATGACTTTCAATTCATTAAAAATAACTAAAAAATTGAAAAAAAATTCATTTTCATGTTCATTTTCTCTATAATTAAGGAATTAGTTTACCATGGAATATAAGAAAATATAATTCCTATATTTCTTCAAATAAATAAATGGAATCTCATCCGTTGGTTCATGTTTCAATTTGTTTCCATTTCTTTTAATTCAATGTTTTAATAATGAATGAACAACATGAATTTTTCCTTACAGAAGCTCTAAAATAAACTTCTAATATATCATATTATCTACAAAAGTATGAAAATATATTCATCTTTTCTCTATTCATTTACTAAAACCAAAAAAGACTAGTGTATACTAAGATAATTGATATGAATAAAATGTCATTTGAAAAATTAATCTCAAGTATTTCAAAAATAATACCTATATATCAACATAATTCAATCCAAAAATATCTAAATTTGAGAAATCCTCAAAGAATAAAAAACCAAAAAAGTTGAAAAAATGACATTAAATTTTCAAATTTCATTTGACAGTAAACCTTAAATAACATAAAGTATCTTAGAATGTCACATACCAAACATATGAATATATTGATTTTATATTTTCCAAAAACATGATAATAGACCGAAACACCATTTAACCTCGATGAAAACATATATGCTTCAAAAAATTAATTCTATCCTTATTTCTCAAATAAAATCATAGACTTCACAATACATTCCATAAATTAAAAAATGAAATAATCTTCATCAAAGATAAAATAAATAAGTTTATTTCCAAATCACTAATTAATTTCAAGGTCACCCATGATATCCAATTTACCTTATCAATATCAATCAACTATTTATCCAAACTAACCATTTTTATATATTTATCAAACACCAATAAACCCTAAGAATTATTTATCCCATAATAATTCCTTTTTATACCTTTAAAATATCTCCTTCTTAAAACAAATTCAAGGTTATTAATACCATTAAATATATTTCTTAAATTTTATAAATAAAAAATAGGGTAGATCAATCATTAAATAATTCATAATCCCAATAAGATTTAAAATATACTATAATAAAATTTAAAAATATATAAATTCTCAAAATACAATACATAAAAATATTAATTATTCAACATTATCCATAAAAAAATTAACCATGGTTTATCATCTTTTTCCTAATACTTCTTTCTCATAAAATGGATTATATATCATTTCTTAAGATTCATAAAAATTAATTTAATCATGTTTCATACTTTTATTATAATTAGTATTGGTAAAATAATACTAACCATTCATATATCATTCTTAGACACTTCATCATCCATCGTAAAATTGTTACTCGTATAACCTTGTTGATCCCATTATCCATATTTCCCTATAGGGGCCAAATCTAAACATAAATATATTAAATATTGATTCTATATTTTAGATAAAACCTCAAAAAATAGGTTCACAAACCATATAACTAAAGGATTAGTGTATTTGAGGATAAGCTATATATGAACTTAATTTATGATACTTTCGGAAACTTTCATCACATTCTAAAAAAACTAGATCTCTTTACAGACATATCCTATGTAATACTCATATTTATAACCTACGTAAAGAAAACATTAAAATGTATGAGCTCAAACAATCAGCAAGGGATTACTTATCAACATGTTATCTAGGGTAAGGTCATAAGAATATGAGAAAACATGATAAAGTGAGAAATATATTATTAAAAGAAAATTTTATAAGAGTCTTTTAAAATCCATGATATAAAAACATGTAATATAAAAATAAAAAACATATACCATTGTATAAGAGTATGGAAACATGATACATGAATCATAGGAATGTTGCATGGAAATTTAACATATCCTTGAAACATATTATAACAATAAAATTTCACAGACAAAATAACACGAAAATTATAAAATTTGGAATAAACAAAACTCTGGTACCTTCTTAGGCTTGGGATAATCCTCCCATGTACCCTTAGTATTGTGATAAAAACTCCCCTGTGACCCTTTTAATTTTGGATAAATCATATCATATACCATTTTTCTTGGGATAGATTCTATTAATCCTCCCATGTACCCATTTTCTAGGGATAAATCCCCGCATATACCCTTTATCTGAGGATAAATCATTATATTTACCCATTTAAATCATCAAATATAATCATTACCAAATAATTTCATGGATATATAAGACCACAATTGTAAATCATTTATACATGTTGTTCCACCTAAAATAAATCATTATTTATATCATAAAGAACCCACGAAAATGAAAATGGGTTTCACAATATTTCTAAATGGTATCGCCAAATTTGAACTTAATAATGTAAAAATTTGATAACCACAACACATACACCTAAAATATAATTTCATAAGAAAATATAGAGTTTGATTCATTAAAAAATAATTTCCAAATAAATATAGCCTTCAGATATTAATAGAAAAAATATGGTGAAAATTTAAAAGTTTTTTTATAAAATGATTTTATCTTTGGTGTAAAAGAATAAGTTTTTGTCACTTTAAAAATAATTTTTTTTAAAAGTTTAAGTGAAAAAAAATTAAAACCATTACTCTATAAAATTATATTCAATAATATATCTTTGAAAATAAGTAATGGTTATCAAAAATTATGGTGAATAAGATAAAATCTTTTATGTTGAAAAGATGGAAAAACCTTTTGGACATTTTGAAATAGCATTATTGAAAACCCACTTCATAAAAAGTGTATTAAATTTTCCATTTAAAAATAGGTTAATATAGATATCATAATTATAGAAAATAATCCATATTATAATTCCCAAAAAATATTATAACAATGATGGGAATGAATATATGGAGTTGAAACAATGATCCAATTAACAGAAGGAGGTTCGTTCTTAATAACGTTTTACTTTTAGTTGAGAAAATAATCAAGGAGGAAATTTTAAATCAAGGATTAATTTTTATCATAAATATAAAATAAAAAATCATATAAAATGTAAAATCAATAAATAAATATAATATTAAGACTAAATTCAAAAGGAACCTTATTACTCAAAGAATGAGTTATGAGTTTCCAAAGTCCCTTATAGACAACATAACATATGATGTATAAAACTTTTCAGAAGGGTTTTTTGTGGTAAAAATTAAAATACCAATAATTCAAGATAAAATAACACATAATAAAATCACATATCCTAATTTTCCTAACCTATATTAAATATATTTAAGAATAATAACTATAACTCATTGAATGAGAATTGATTTAACTAAAATACTTAAACATGATGAGCATTTAAATAAAACACAATTGATATGTATATAGAAATTAAAGTTAAAGATAAAGTACCATGAATAAATATAATTCAAGATATTATATATCTAATTAGTAGTATATACACCATTTAATGAAATTGGGTGCATAAAATAAAATGTGTCTTAAGGATGGAAATTTTGAGTTGAAACCCTTACCTTGTATTCTCGCTTACTCGACAATGATCTAATATCATATTTAATGAAAAAAAAAACATCATAATAACTTATAAAAAATCTTAATATATAAATAATAGCCTTTTATAATTATTTTATAACCATGTTTAAAAAATATTTTAACTGATTAAAGTTTATTTTCATTATCGAGTGTTAGAACTTTTGGTTGTTTTCTTCTTAAAAACTTCATAAAGATGGGATTGATTATCAAAATTTTATTTTAAATTCATAATTATCAGATCATTAAATATATAATAATAATTTTTTACAATTATTATATAAGTTACATTTTTATTTGGATAAATACATGAATACATCTTGTGAAAATAGAAACCATGATAAACTAGTTTTCAACAAGTTTATTGATCGAAAGGTGAAATATTATTAAACATGTAAAATACTAGAAACTCATTTATAAAATCATTAAAATATATTAAATATATCTTGTTACATTATATTACCATTATATTATGTCCAATAATCATTTATGACAAAATCGGTATACCATCGTTTACATAGGCAGTTAAATCAACCAAAATGGCAATGTGTTATAATGATTTAATGAGTAAGGGGATTTATTTAGATAATGATAATATGAAATATAAATATAAATAAACATCGAATAACAACAATATATTCTCATAAAATTCTAGTATCTGTAAATGATGTGTGGTAATGATTTATGAAATTAGTTGTTCGTAGAGGCGATAGTTTATCACACGCACAAATGAGGATTTCATTTCTCTAGAAATGGATACCATGATGGTGTATGAAAAATAAAAATTTTATAATTTTTTTTGTGACATATGAAACATATTTATTCAAAAAAGTCAATGACACCATCCTTGAGTGAAAGTTATGAAACATTAATTATAGCACATCATGTAGGTGGTATCCCACATGTTCACACAGTCGATGTTTTGATATCTCTTAGTGGATCTAAAATAAAAAATAATTAAAATTAAAATAATATAATTGAATTATAGTATACTAATTATACTTATATAATTATATTAATAAGGTTATATATGTTTTATTAATAAGTATAGTAAAAAAAGAGTAAGTGAAAGTAATACTCACATTGGAAGTTTGATTTTTTCTTGGAAAACATCATTTGAAATGAAGGTATTCAGAAAAATAAAAGTGAATAGAAGATAATTGATGAGGAATATTATTTTTGGGGTAGAAATGTTTCAGGTTTTTTAAAATTATATTCTAATTATAGGTAATTCTTGAAGTGGTTGAATTGTTAATATTTATATTTGAAGAGAAGGGTAGTTTTAGACGTAACAATTACATTTTCAATAATATAATGTTACTACTCAAAGTTAAATGGATCCAAAATGAAAAAAAGTGGAGGGGAAATTTTTTTGGGTCATGATTATCCTAATACACCCATTTTTTAGATAATCCAGATTATAATTTTCATTTTTCAATAAAATTTTTAACTTTTACCCACATTTAATTTCACCATGGTAATTAATTTTTAACCTTATTAATTAATATTAATGAAAAAAATTAAGATTGTAACTTTTAAAAAATAAAAACTATTGGATTTAGAATTGGGATATAATTTAAAAAATTAATATTTCTTAGGGTTTAAAATGTTGATTTTAAAAAGAAACGCATTTAACAAGTAAAAACTGTTTTTTAGAATAAAAAAGTGTGTTTTTAAGTTTAAATGATTTGTGTTCAAGATATGATTATCCTAGATAGTTATTTTAATAATATGAATAGTTTTATTATAAAAACATATGTGGATATAGAAACAATTAAACCCATAATTTCACCATCAAAACACTTAATTAAAACAAAATAATGAAAATTAGTTTTATTAAAGTAACATTTTAATTTAGTTCTAAAAATTTTAGACATGGGATTTATAAGTTCAAAGAATATTTTAAAATTAATAGTGGTATAAATTAAATAAATATTTTATTATTTTTGATAATTAATCTTTTATTATAATCTTACTAAATGATAAATTCATAAAAAATATAATTTTCATAAAAAAATGTATTTTATAAAGTAAAATTCAACCTTTTTAGAAAAAAACGAAAAATTCAAATGGAAAAAAATTATGAAGGTAATTTCAAAATAAATTTTATTTTTGAAAATTTTAATTATAAAATATTTAAATTTTTCTATTAAAATAAAATATATAATATAATGAAAGTTAATTTTATGGAAAATAATCCATTTTTAAATTTAAACTCATTTTAATTATGTATCTTCAATTGGAAATAAATTTTAATTATTTAACATATTAGTGTTTATTATAGATTTATTAATAAGTTTCTTCTAATATGGTGTGGTTCATTTTTATTGGGTGTAGTGTGTGAAAAAATTATTGAACATAACATCATTTTTATATGATCTAGAGTATTGGGTAATTACATTCTACCTCATTAAATAAATTACCTCCTCGCAAATAAAAATATCACTTATTAGTGAATCTAACTATTGGAATCTAATAGATATACTCAACTCATGATATAATTTATAGAGTGTTGTCAACAAACATAGAAAATATATCATTTTTCCTCATAATTGATCAATACTAATGTGGAGTTTTTCTCTAATCATTTGGGTTAAACGTACCTCATGATTAGGTATCATAACTAATATAATAGAATTAGTTTTTCAAGAGATCTCATATTAATTATTTTATTGATATATGATCATTGGTTGTTTTATAATGGGAAGTGTTATTTCCATATTTTTTTAGTATTATGGATTGTTTGTTGATAAATTCAATAGATTTTAAAAATCACTCAAACTCATATAAATGAGGGATAATAGGACTTCCATGAAAAATATTCCATAAACCATAACATGGGATACAATATAACAATAATTTTTCTCTAATAATCCAATATCAAATCATTTTGTGTTAATTTTATGCACTTATAAAACTTCCTCAATATAATAGAGTGACTAGAAGTAAAACCAAATAAGACATCAATAATTATGGATTGGAGGATAATTTTAACTCAATTATCACTATCCACTTCCGTGGTATTTTGTACATATCTTTCTTTTTATTGAATTTTATCATGCTTATGATCCATTTTATCCCCTGAATTTGGCCATCAATTTTTATAACGTATAAGTTAACCACATTTAACACATATAACCATTAGTTATACCTTAAGATGAACTTTATTTCACTTTACCATTTTTACCAAACTCTTAATTTTTAATCCATAATATATTACTCTATACTCTTATTTTCTACACCAAAAACATATTCATGTTCCTTAGATACATTTCCCTTGGTGGTTCTTCTAACATATTTCATATGTAGAATTTTGATGCCTTTCACCTATATGGTCCCCACCACTTGATCATTCCACAAACATTGTTTTTATCTCATTTGGAGTGTTTGAAAACTCAATTAAGTTTATGTTTTTGATTATAACCACAATATTTATCACTATAGTTCCTATCCTATTAGGTTTCTCATTAGGGAAATCTCTAAATTTTCCATGGAATATATCATTAATATGGATCCTTTAACCTTCAACCATTACTAAAACAAAAAGTGTTTACATGTGAGATAAAACATTAAAAATATATGGGAAGTATCATAATAATAAAAATAATTCAACCTTAAAACATATTGTCCTTTTACATTATCATGTTGGATTATAGTTCCTTTAGTTTAACATAAATTCATCTTAGTTTTACATACCTTAATTTAAGTAGAGTTATCTTATATTTATATACATAATCCATCAATTTAATTAGGAAATCAATCCTTTATAGTGGTTTGTAAACCAAAGCATATACCATGTGAGTTTCTTTCCAGGTATGCAGTCTTAGCTCCACTCATCATTCATCAGATTGATGATCCACTTGTGTACCCCTTGGCTTGGGATAAATCCTTCTATGTAACCTTTATATTTGGATAAATCCTCCCATTTACCGATTTGAGTTCATATAATATAAAAAAACCAATTCATTAGAGGGAGATATAATACCCCATCCATCAATAATCCATTCATGTGGTTCCACTTAAAATAAATCCTTAATTATATAACATCAAATTCATGGAATGAAAAATAGGTTTCAAAAAATTTATCAATGGAATACCCAAAGTTATCATTAATAATGTAACCAATTGATACCCCAAACTCATAAACCTAAAAAATTATTTCATAGTCATTTATATTCTGATTCATTAAAACATAATTTCTAAAGAAATTGAAACTTTAGTGATAAATTGGAAAATTTTGGTGAAATCTTAAAAGTGTTTATAAAAAATACAGTTTTCTACAGAATAAAAAAAGAAGTTATGGTAACTTTGGAAATATATTTTATTAAAAAATTTAAGTGAAAACACATTGAAAACATTTAATTTAATAAATAATCTTCAATATTTTACCTCTGAAATGAAATAACGGATTTCAAAAAAAGGGGAGTGGAAGATAAACCCATTGATTTTGAAAGGATGGAAAAAAAAATTGAACATTTTAAAATAACCTTATTGAAAATACACTTCATAAAAAGGGTACTAAATTTTTATTTTCAAATGGGGTCAATAGAATTATGAGAATCATATAAAAAATTCATAATTACTTTCCCAAAAATAGAGGATAACATTAGTGAGAATGAAAACAAGGACTTGAAACAAAGATCCAATTAAGAGAAGTAGTTCCATTCTTAATATAATTATACTTTTATGTGAGATAGAAATAAAAGAGAAAAATTTTAATAAAAAGATACATTTTCCTCATAAAGTTAAAATTAAGCATCATATAAAATAGAAAATCAATTAATAAAGGAAATAAAGATTGTTTAAATTAAAAAAGAACCTTATAACTCAAATACAGAGATATGAGTTACCAAATTCACTTAAACAAATTAGCTCTTTAATGAAGATAATTCATGATATTATATTTAAAATTGTTAATATACTCATCATTTAAATTAAATTAAGTGTATAACAGAAAATGTGTCTCAAAGAAGAAAATATTGAGACCAAACCCTTACCTTATATTTCTATTTACTCGATCATTATCTAAAATCCTATATAATAAACATAAATATCTAAATAAGGTAAATAATAAACAAAATATAAATATACTACTCATCTTTAAATTATCTTATAACTATATATTACAAATTATTAAACAATTATAGTTTTTTTCATTTTCAAGTGTTAGAACTTTCGGTTGTTTATTTCATAAAAACATCATAATTATGGGATCGATTATCACTTTATAGTTTCCAATTCATCATTATAATATCATTCATGATATAATAATATAATTTTAAAATATTACTTAAGCCCTTTTTCATTAGATTAAGGACATGAATATGGCTTGTGAAAATTGAAATCACGGTGAACTATTGTTCCATGTGTTTAACAATCAAAAGGTGATGTATTAATAAATATTTTAAATATTAAAAACACCTTTACATAATGATTAAAAAAAATTAAATATATCATATTACATTATATTCCTATTATATTAAATCCCAAAACCATTCATGACATAATCGTTATATCGACATTTACGTAGGTTGTTAAATAGACCCAAACAGTAACAGATTATAATGATTAAATAAGTAAGGGATGTGTTTAGATAATGATAATTTGACATATAAAGAAGATTAAACATTTCATAAAAAAATATTTCATCATTAAATCCATTATAGTAACCATCAATGATGAGTAGTGATGATAGATGGAATTCATTATTCGTGGAGGTGGTAGTTTGTTGTACACATGATTACCGATCCCATTTATCAATAAATGGATGGAATGATGGTATATGAAAAATGATCATTTAATAATTTAATTTTTGATATATAAAACATATTTATCCTTAAAATCCATAATTTATAGAATCCTTGAGCAGTGATGATGAAAAATACAACATTTCATCATGGAGGTAGTAGTCTACACATTCACATGATTGATGTTTTGGTCTCCCAGAGTGGATGAAAGGAAATTAATAATTGTTGTTAAATTAATATAAAGAAATTTTATTATACCAATTATACTGATATAATTATATTAATAATTTTATAGATGATTTATGTATTATAGTAAAATAAATAAGTGAAAGTATTACTCACATTGGAAGATTGAGTTTTCTCTTTTACAACTCCTTAAAAATGAAGGAGCTAAGAAATATAATGGTGACAAGAATATAATTAATGTTTGATAGGATTATAGGGAATAAAAATAATCATGGTTTTAAAAATAAATTTTAATGATATGTGTGTCTTGAAGTGGTGAAAGTTTAAAAGTTTTATAAGTGAATAGAATGGATGTTTTGGATGCAACAATAACATTTTCAGTAATTTAATGTTATTATTCAATGTTCAATGGATCCAAAATGGAAAATATTTGTGGGGAAGTCTTTTTGACTATATAGTATCCTTACACACTCATTTTTTAGAGAATATAGAGTGTTTTTTGTCTTTTTCTTTTAACTTTTTATCTTTTATCCAAATCGAATTTCCCATGGTAATTAATTTTTAACCTTAGAAATTAATATTATAGAAAATATTAAGATTAACATTTTACCTAATTTATGATTCTGATTTTGAAATTTTGAAATCAATTTACAGAATATTGTTTTAAAGGGTTATAAATGTTAATTTCAAAGTAAATTCACATAATGTGTAAAAACAATTTTTTAGAGAACATTTATTTTTTATTAAAAAAGTCTATGTACAAAATAATATTATTATATGTAATTATTATTATGAGATAAAATGGTTTATAATCAGTAATATTAAAATTAGGGGGATTTAAATTCAAGAAAACCCCACATTTAACCATCAAAACACTTAATTAGAAGAAAAGACCAAATTTTTTTATAAAATTAATATTTTAATTTAGTTTTAAAATTATTGGAAAATGGATTTTTTTAGTTCAATTAATATTTTAAAATTCATAATTTTATAAATTAAATACATATTTTAATAGTTAAATGGTTTTTTAATCTTCTAGGATATTCTTATATAATGATATAATCATAAAAATTATGATTTTATCAAAAAAAATATTTTTCGACTAAAAATCACTCTTTTCAGAAAAAACAAAGAAATTCATACTAAGAGAATTTTTATTTGAGTATTTAGAAAATATATTTCATTTTATCAAATTTAAATTCTAAAATTTGTAAATTTATCTTTTTAATGATAATATATAATATAAAGAAAAAAGATTTTATTAATAATAACCCATTTTCAATAGTAACACATATTTATTATTTAACTTCAAAAGGTAATAAATTTTGATGATTTGAAATATTTTTGTTTATTATAGATTTAATATTATTTTTTTATAATATGTTGTGGCTTGTTAATATTGGGTTTTGTGGCTAATGAATGTTATCGAACATAACATCAGTTTTATAATGTCTAGGATTTTGGGTCATTACATTCCATATAAGATATCGATTTTCATAATACTCATGAATTCCACATTTAAAACATTAATTTGTAAATGATAACATATGGAAACAATTGTTCTCAATTATTTTATAAACTTATGTTTTCATTTTTCCTCAGAAAGTAAACTCTTTATTCCTTTTTTCACACATAAAACATTTACATGTACCTTTGAGGAATTCCCTTCAGTTCTTCTTTCTATATTTTGGATATAAAATAAATTTAATATTTTTCTTATGTGGTCTTCAGAACATGAACTTTATTCAAAAAAACTATTTCTCTCTTACTATATTTGTTGTTAAAATCACCTATGTTCAAGTTGTAAATCATAAATTCAGATAACTGGTTTGGCTTAACCATTTGATGTTTCACTCCAAATTTTATCCTGATTGGCATCTCATTCATAAAACCATGATAGTGTCCTTCACACCCTTTTTTATATTGGTTCCTCCTTGTTCCAATCATTAAATATTTCAAAAATTAATAATACGGTAAATAATAATCAAATTTAAAAATCATATAATCATAGAATTTATTCGTACTCACTCAAAATTAAATTTTTATTCAGAAAGGACCTGAAACTCAATGGCGTGAAAATGGTGTATCAGAACGGCATCACTACTTATAATGTGGTTACAATAATTTGGTATATACCCAGTTTCATATTAAGTAATGATACTTTAACTAGGACTCCCTTTACTTGCTATATTATTGGCCACAGAATCCTCTTACCTCTATTTATGACTAACTTCCATGTCTTTATCAATGATGATATTTCACTTCATGATATAGTAGTCCATGTTCCATGGGGTAATCACATTATTTATAAGGGAACTCGCCAAAATTTAGGATTTATAATCCACTATAGAAATACTAATATTTTACATTATGCACAATAAGATTCCACTATGCATTTCCCTTATCTCTTCCCCAATCGAGTTGCTCAGTCTATAGTAAGTGTTGAAATTGAATATAATGCAACCATTTCCATTATTCACCATGAATCCCCCTCAAATATCTTCATGTAAATAGGATACATCAACACTTATATTAATCCCAGAACTGGGTGGCCTCAATTTTACCTATCATCTTTGAAGGTTTATTCCACCTCTCTTCATGCATAAGGTATTCATTGGGAGAATCCTCATAATATAAGTCGATGACCTCCCTCTTAATATAACAGAAATGAGTTCTACCTCCCTTACTTTCTCCTAAATAAGGATACATATTTTAGAGTATCACTTACCTTATCTCACATTATTCCTTTCATCCCATAGCACCCATCAAACCAATGCAAACATTATGCCATGCCCATTGGTTCCATTACGATGATATTCTACCAACTAAAACTAGGATGTGATAAAATATAAAATCAACTCCCCTTGAACTTTTATCCCTATAAATTTCATAATATTGTTCCAAATTATTTTATTATATTCAAATTAATAAAAATATTCTAGATCTATTCCAAACTTGGGGTCTCGCAACACAGGCACCATGAGGCCAAGTAAATTTCGTTCCTCTAAACATTATCATCCATTGGAATGTTAATATTCATCACCCACCAAACCAAAATAATATTCTTCATTGGTATATATTTTAAAAATATCTTCATTTCCACCTTATCATAATATTTATCATCATTTATTAGTGAATATAACCCCATGAAACTTATTAATATACATGTTGAATCTGAGAAAACACTGTTCTTTGGTTCATCCACCAAGTCGATGTTCCCATGAAAGATATTCTTCTCATCACTAAGTATCAGGATAATAAGTCTAGTATGTTTTATAACTTCCCTAAAGGATATATCTGGGATAGACACCCTTGAAAAAATAATAATTTTCTAGCCCGGTTCTCATTCCAATAGCCAATATCATTGTATCAAACTACCCACTGCACCCTCTCCTTTAAAATCTCCAACTGATTGATTATTACACTTGCAAGGCTTGTAGGTATCTATGTTTGATCTAATGATATTTTCTATTCCTCCTCATACCATCCCTTTAAACATGTAGCCCATAAATATTTCTATTGATGATCTCCCACGAAATCCTCATCTTTATACACTGAATGTCACCTGATATACTATGTAATTTAATACCCCATTCCTTGAATAGCTTCTCCATCCTTTTCTAATAATCCCAGTAGCATTTTCCTCTTTTTTATCATCAAAAATGAATTAATTGATTATTTTTTTCAAGATCATTGTAGGTTTCTACAGGTTACTTGGTAGTATAGAGGATGTTCATTGCCATAGACATAAAGACACTACTCACCAGTTTTATTTTTCCCCCAAATGAGTGAAATCAGTTCTTCCAATAACAATTATGATGTGCAATGTGATTTATGATGTAATCAAATAATAAATTCCTAATTTTTAAATCCGATATGGGGTCATTAAGGAACTATATTGGGAGGTTCCACATTTTGATATCGAGTTTCCTTGAGTGATTTAACCTCATATGTTCATGTATTATTTTCATTGATATAAACACTACTCTTCTCCTGATTAATATTTTGTACACTCAGGCCACCATTGAGCTCCATTAAACTATTGATTCCATTAATATATCTTTTCATACTATTTTTAATGATTAGTATGTCATCATTAATCATTAGATGAGAAATGATTCTGAACCTGAACCTATTTTCATGAGGAAATGTCTTACCACATCCATGTAAGGTTTTATGTTCCTAGTAAGTTACTCGGGTTCTATTATGAAAAGGTTGGGTGACATTGTATTTCCTTGTCCTAACCCACACTTAGTCTTGAAAAAATATAAGATCCTACCTATGATCGAAATGGAGGGCCCTAGTGATGCACAACATCTAACTAACAAGTCACAAATCCACTCATTGAAGCCAAATTGTCCCATGACCCTTACAATGAAGGCCCACTCTATCTAGTCAAAATATTTATCCATATATACTTTAATCATAATTTTATATCCATGTTTCCCATTATTAATTTCCTCCACTATCTCTGTGGAAATATCAATCACCCCTTGAATTCTTTAGCCTCTCATAAATTCATTCTTTTCATCCTAATTGAGATTTGGAATTACACATAAAAGACACATGTTCTTGAGACATGGGATGATCTTATAAGAGCATTTTAAAATTCATGTAGGTCTATAGTAGTTGAGAGAAGTGAGTTACTTAAACTTTGGAACCAAAATCACTATTGATGCACAAACTACCCTTATAAGTGCTCTTCTTATATAAAAATATTGAACAACCGAAGTCACATACACCTTAACAATATCCCATGAAGTCACATGGAATTAAGTTAGGAATCCATCAGATCCTGGTGCACCTTCTAGATTCATGATGTAGATGGATTATTTGATCTCTTTCTCTCTTGGGATTCCCTCCATATCATCATTGTCTCTATCATAAACCATTTAAATGATATTATTTAGGACTATTTCCTCTCTATTTTCCCATGGGATCCTCCCTTATTCATTGATAAGAGTTCTAAAAAGTATACCATTGAGGTTTTTCATAGAATTCCTCTCAACCACTCCCATATCCCAAGTGTACGAGAAATCCTCAAGGATTTCTTTAATAATCCTCAACACCTTATTCTCTTTCATGCATGTTGGTTAGTATATAGTATTTTTATCTCCCTCCCAAATCCAAATTTTCCTTTACCTTTCCCTCATAATTATCTGAATTTATAATAGCTTCCCAGATAGTAGATTCTTCATGAACACCATAGTAATAAATATGTTTTTATCTTAATTCACTTAAACCATCACATACATATCAAAGATTTATTTTTGGATCTCCTCTATAACAAATTAATTTCTTATTCCTTTTCAATTCCACTTCTTTAAATAATTATTATGAAATTTTATAAGGTTTCTTAAGTCCACCCACAAGGACCCATGTATCTATTTCTCAAATTAACTCCTTAAAATCTACATAAAGTCTTAATCGAACAACCAACTTTAATAATATAAGAATAAATTACCTCTCACACCCTCACTATTTAATTTCACGAAGATTATAGAATGGTTTGATAGTGAATGTAAAAGGTGTGTAAATATGGATTGGGGAAAGGATTTTATACATTTTTAATATAATAGGATGTGGTATAGTTAGCTCTAGATTCTCATGATCCCATTTTGTTTGTTACACCATGTGAAAGGGACCCTAAAATTTCCCATTTCCATTATCCCATTGTGTAACATGAAATATCCAAAGTCATTCATCACACTAATTGCATACACTACACCTCCTTTCCTCTTTGATGTGTCTATTATAGTTCTTAAATACCCTCTGATAAACCATGTTGAGTTTACTGGTTGGAAGTTAGAGAGATGAAGCCATATCACCAACCTCTCTCATGCCTCTCATTTTTCATACATGAATAAGAAGAAGATTATTTTTTCAACAGTATAAAATCATGTGGATAAATGTCAACTTTCTCTACTTTTCTTCACAAAAACCCAAATATAGTTATTTCATGGGATTCCATGCATGAAATCTAAGAATCTAATTTTTTTTGTGATGTTTAATATGTGTTTATCATTTGTTTTTGGGTTCCATCATGATCATCATAGAGGTATGGTTTCTTTAAACTGCATTTTCAATAAAAAAATTTCTTCACACAATCTTTTAGGTCCCTATAATTAAATATGATGATATAGGTCATTAGTAAAGGATAGTGGTGGACTTAAAACTTAGGATCCCACCAGCTTTCATAGCTAAACCTACTAATATAGAAGCCTATTTTTATTTGGATTGAGTGAGTCATCTTCCAGACAAATACAATAGATTCTACTGGAAACCACCTTGCTTAGATGTTGAAGAAACCAAAGTATTCAGATTGACATCTGTGACTCCCAAGGAAATAATACATTTTTCCTTGTACAGGGACTATAGTTGTGAATTCAACTCCTCATCTATTAGAAGAATGCCTAAGGTAGGACTACTAGTTAGAGTTTCCCCATCATTTAGGATCATGTAGAATGATGATCCCTTTGTAAATAATTTCTTTAATATGGGAAAAAATTTCAGAACATCTATGGAATAAAAATGATCTACCTCTTCAATATCCATTAAATCCATGACACACTTTCCCAAGACAACATCCTTAAATACTCTGACATGACTCTACTCTAACCCAAATTTATCTAGATGTTCCTCCCTCACCCGACGAGAAGTACGTGCCTTGGGAAAGGGGGACTGAATCTCTTAAAGAATAAGAAGAGTCTTGAATGTGGTAGTTGTATGAAGCCTATGATCTGGGTTAAAATATGATGTTGGAGTGTCCCTTAGTACCAAATATCCATAATCCTATCTATCAACAATAAGATCACCATCATACTTATAGGACTCTCCTAGAAAGACACCATTCACTAGCTTCTCCTCTTTGACATCAAATCATATACACCTAAAAGTAGCCATAGAGTACACATATATAATTAATTCCTCAAGGAACCATGGATGAGATTTATAGAAAACCCTCTACCATCAGGAGGACCCTTTACCATCCCAAAATAGAATGTGTGAGGTAAAGGCCACTTGTTGATCCAACCCCACAGAAATATGAGATTAAAACTTTGTCTAGAAACAATGAGTGTCCTTATCCATAAAAAGGAACCAACCTAGTGAGTCCCCCATTCTTTAAAATATCTATGGTTCTTATATTGGAAACAGGTGATGTGGAAACCTCACCCAATCTACTACCAACCTCACGTTCTTCCTGTAGTGTGAATACTAAGACCACCTACAGAGAAATAATCTATAAGATCCACACCTAGGAACCTCCTGTTATTAATAATCTATAGAATCCTACCTATAAAAGAGATTAATGTATAAATAATTAATTGAGATCAACAACACCATTGAAGGATATCCACGACCCCATGACCCAAAAAAGGATCTGAATTATTATACATTTAGTCTCTCATGGGAAAACTTTTTTGCCAGATACTAGTGGTGATAAGACGAGCTCATGGAGTTCATTTGTTGAATGATTGACCATAGGACAACTATTTACCCAATATTATCACCAAGGATTGATAGGGATTATCATAATACTAGGCATGTAGGCAAGGGGAGCTGAATATGAAGGACTAGATAGCGTATGTTTAAAGTAGCCCACACTCAAAGCACCGCCTATGGATAAGGAAGGAACTAAAACATCTGACAAAATCACCATCAGAGCCCTATAGGCCTCCACTAGACCTAGATAGGGAGGAAATGCCTCCATATAGCCTATCGTAAGGGCCTTTCCTAAATCAAAAGTTGAAAATTTTGAAAAAATAGGGGGAACGTGATGGATGTTCAACATAAGATAAAAAACCATTCATAGGATATCTAAATCATGACACTTAATTTTTAATCCATGAAACCTTAGGTTTGACCTTGGTCATATGTGGTCATAATATAGTTAAATCCTTCATAAATTTTCATAAAAAAGATTTTAATTAATGTAAACATACACCTAGTAGCATCTATACATGTGTGTAGTCTTGGTAAAACTCATCATGCACTGGAGATGATTAATTTAATACTCAATATACCCATTTCAAAGTTATTACCACAAGGTCAATTTGTACTATAGCCGTATCCTCTTTCCAATATCCACACATGGTTGTATTTTATAGGAAAACCATACTCATTTATTTATCATTACTTAGGATTTTCTCCTATAATTATGCTTATCCAAAGGGTTATCACTAAACTTTTCTCATCATAGTTTCCAAAAATAACTAACCCCTACCCTAATACCAACCGAGGAGACCCAAACATTACATACATAAATATTACACAATTTTAGATTAATATTCTAGACATATTATAAAAATAAACACTCTGGGACTATAATGGATTAGTTCCTTTATAAACATGGAGACATAAACAACTGGTATAAAAAATATTTATAACATCTTCCATTTAGTTCTTCACAACTAGAACCATACTTATCCATAACCTACTTAAACCCTTTATTCATATCCAAGGGAAAAAAGAAATATAAAAAAAAGGGTGATCTCAGATGTTCAGTATGATTAAAGAAGGTATATGCAATCAATGATCATATTTAGTTATATCATGATAATAAAGGTGTAATAACATGAGAATAACATTTGAAAATAATACCTATTAACTCATAGACCAAAATCATGGAATTATAATATAGTAGTTTATAAGACATTAATAATAAAATAATAAAATATCTTGATCCATGAGATCATATCATATATATAATAAAAAAACCATATATAGTGGAATAAAAATTATCTGATAAATATTTTCATAGAAATCATATATTAAGGCTACCCAATAAGACATTCATCACATGACAGGCCTGATCTAACACATGTTCACCTTTTTTGGTCTTAGGTTAACCACCTATATACCCACTTTTGGTCTTCGGTTAACTTCCAATATACCAGTTGACCTCATAAAAAATTAATCATTAACTAATGCATTGGAGGACCATAATAGATAAACCCATCATATAAGAATAATTCATCTTTATGTATGCCACAAGATCATGAAAACATTTATCATTTATTTGTAGCTTAATCTATGGGAAAAGGTATGAATTTCATCAAGATTTCATCATCATAATCATTATCCATTCACTTAAAGGGTAAGTATGGTATAATAGTATCACATCCCTAGTAAATCATGAGTAACATTAATATATGTTCTTTATAGATTATTATTTCCTTAAAATATTACTAGATCATTTATTAGGGAAAATACCCTTTTCATTTTCAAATGACATATTTAAAATATAAAAAATTCAAGAATACTATATTAAAATTTTATTTGAACAAAACCATGGAAACTTATAAAGGAAGTTTCAAATCAAATATTATTCATGAAAATAAGAAAATCTATTCGTTTGGTATGTGTTAAAACTAAATTTCATTCACACCTTTGGTAAAAAGTGCCTCTTTTAGAAAATGGAAAGGAGATTTATTTAAAAATTTTAATAGAAAGTAAAACATGCATAAAAATTAAATTAATATATAATTGGTGAATTTTTGAAAAAAATATTTAAAACATTTCAAAGAAAATATAGACATGGGAGAAAATAATTCCCAACTGAAGAGTGAAATAATGTCATTTTTTAAAAAAACTCTTTAAAATAAATTTGTACATAGAGATAGTAAAATTGAAGGAAAATTTTTAATATCCATAAATAAAAATATTATAATAAATTAAAATATATTTATGATATAGAGATCACATAATTCCATCATCATAAATTTAAGCGTAAACCCTTTTAGTAAATAGTGAGATTGTAACCTAAACCCTTACTGATTTGGTATGTTTTGAATCATAACACCTTTAATGGAATAACTTATATTTAAACTCTAAATAAAATTAGTATGATTATATTCATGATATAACATATAAAATGGGTATTATATACACCACATGAAACAAACAAGTGGTGAATATGGCATGTGTCTGACGAAAACAGATGTTAAATGAGAAACCCTTACATGAAGTCTCAATTGTTTCATAAGAACTCTAACTGCCTATATATTAAATTTATATTTATTATAAGTATACTAAAGCCCATACTAATACTAATAATTCCTTAAATAGTTTACTTCTAACATATTATAACCAATTCATTAACAATTATTTATTAAAATCATTATTTTAGGTGATAATTGTTTCATTTTTCATACATGTTTTGGTTTTTGTAATGGACCGGATTTTTGGGGTCCATTAATTGGTAAAAATATGATGTTGGAGGTGTTCTGGGTGGTCTGGAAGGCCATCCCAGCTTCTCGGTGACTCCTAGAGGTAGCCTTGGCCTACCGGTAGACCTAGCCTATCGGTGACCTTGGGGTACCAGTAGCTGTTTCCAACCGGTAGTTGTCACCAACCAGTAGCTCTCTGCTACTGGTGGCTCTCGGCTACCAGTATCTCTCGACTACTGGTATCTCTCGCCTACCCCCACAGGTTTTCCAGTAGCGCCTCCTTTTTACGAAAATTAGTTTTTAAACCATGTTTTGACTCCTTTAAGCCTGTTTTAAAGCCCAATAATTCCCATTAATGGCGTTTCAATTAAATTATTGATGAGGTGTGCATATTTTCTAACCGCCCCGAAGGGCGGGGACCTTTTAAGTTACGTGTGGGGTGGCCCAGCCGCGTGGTCAACCCACAATCCCACTTCTTACGCGGTTTCGAGTTTTTCTTTTCGCATCTTAACTGTCTCGGGAATGCTGTATATCAGCCTTTATAACCTAAAGGCTTCTCCATACATTTCTTTTTCTCGATCACCATGTGCTCGGAGTACCCTTCCTCCCGACGAGTTGTAACCCCTCGAAGTTTTCCTTGATCGTGTTCCATGGAGTTCCTACTACTCACGTGAGGACTTAACATCGATCCTTGATCCGTCAGGTAAGGATTTTATCCTTCATCTCTCCTTTTGTGTATCATACAGGGTGGGCATGCTTTTGCCTCTGTGGAAATTGATGAAACCTAACTTAATGAAGATAATGAATGGACCTTTAAAGAATGAAGGGGGGGTGTGACTGATGTTCTGCTATACTATTTTTTTGTTGTTATGTGTTGTGAATTGTACGAACCTGTGCTCACTGAAAATCATGGTCATTGGTGATCTTTCCTTGTACACTAATGAACCTTGGTACCCCCTGTATGTTTAAATAACCTTAACATGGAATTGGTTAATTACGTATACTCGGTTAAATAAATTGAAATCACCAAGATCAAACCTTTTTCTATGATAACCCTGGTTAAAGTACAGTGGAATTGAAACTATAGAGTGTGTTAAATCCTTTAGATCTGAATATACCTACATGGGCTTTCCTTGTTTTTGGTAGCGGTTTGGTTGTTTCTTTCGCAGGCTGATTGCTGGTGCGATGTGGGTGGGGATGGGATCCCCTATTGTTGTACTTTCGCTGGTTTTGAATTTGAGGTTGTGTGATTACTCTGCTTATATCACAAATTGGGGTGGGATCCTCTGTTTTTGAGAAACCTTTGGCTCCCAGATTTTGGGAACATGGGGCTGTATCTCAGGGTTTTCTTCGGTTCCAGTACTTCTAGGGATCTCACTTATCCCTTTGTTGTTGTAACTTTTCAAGAGAACCGGGTGTGAATGCTTAAATTGTTGTTGGTTGTAACTTTTTCCCTTGGTTTGTGTTTATATTGTTAGTTGCCCGGTAGTTTAGAACTTCATTTAAATGATATTACTTGAACATGGAAGCAAGAATAGCTTAAATTGGGATTGGTTCTGGGGGTGAGTTGTGACTCAACTATGAGTAGTGTGCTTCCTATGAATAGGGACGAGTGTGCTTGTTCTTGGGTTGGCTTTGGAAACCCTAGGTTGGGATGAGTGTTTGTTAATTATACATATATTTTTAGTTCTTATGTTTCTTATTCGTGCCCCACAAAAATTGAGAACTTAATGCCGAACACCCCCATTTTATGGGGGAGGGTGTTTTTCCCAACACTTCTATTAGTGGCTGGTTATTAGCTCCTTTCTGCTCCCTTTCCTGGATATCCCAAGTATCTTCGGGCAGGCTGTGATGGCCTGAAGTCCATTATTAGCCCAATAATCTTCGGGTGGGGTAGTTGTGGTGGTTGGCCCAGGTGTTAGAGTGCAGGTTGTTTCCCAAGTGTCTTCGGGATGAGGCTCGGGTGTCTTCGGGCATGGCAGTAGTTGTTCTGACCCAGGTGTTTGCGGGTACAGTTGTGTGTGGTGGCTGTGGCCCAGGTGTCTGCGGGCGGGATAGTGGTTATGGCCCATGTGTGTGCGGGCAGGGTTTGGTAGTGGGAATGCGGTGAGGTTGTGACCCAGGTGTGTGCGGGCGGGGTTTGGCAGTGGGATTGTGGTAAGAATAGCGGGATTGGTTCGATGCATAGGATGTCTTCAATAACCAGTGAGAAAGTGGCGCAGGGTACCCAAACATCGATGTGCTATTACTATACTTTACTTTACTAGCGTTATTTGGGGTGTGTGCCTTGGTGAGGTTGGGTGGATAGCTTTTCCCTGGTTGGGTGTTTGGTTATCTCTTTTTCCATGGGACATTAGAATGTCTCCTCACTTGTGAACAAGAGTCTTTGGTTTTCCCTATTGAGTGTACTTGTATTCTCACCCTACATATATAAAACTTTTTTCAGGTTTCTAGGAGGACATCAGGGATCGTGTGGGATTATACTAGCTCGGACCTTGGGGCAGTTTCTATTGTCATTTTCCATTTCTTGGTACTTTACCTTTGGAGTTTTGTGACTTGTATCTTTTACCTTTGAACATGCATATGGGAATGGTTTACTTTCAGCCGTACTTGCACTTTCAGTTTTGGTGTTGTGGGATTTACTATCTTATCTTCCAATCCTATTAAAATAAAAAGGGTAATGCCTTACATTTAGTGTGTGATTATATACCCTTGGTGTTGGTCGCTAATCTGGGACCTATTGAAGGCGGGTTTCGGGGGTTATTATCTCTCCTTCAACTTAAAGAAGGAAGGGCCTGGAAATCTGCTGACCCTTCCATCCTTTTGGTGAAGGCGGGTCGTGACAGTTTGGGAGTTGGTTCCTTAGATATTAAACATGGTTCCATCATATAAAAAATTTTAATCTTGTAATTTATATCATATTATTATATAATATCAATGGTATTCAACATTCTTTAATTATTCATTTCATAAACATTATAGCATCACTCGTTTGGGTGGTAAAACTAAGCTAAAAAATAGTGTTATATAAGACTGTATGGGAAAGATCATACCATGGTATAATATTAATATAACATTTAAAGAAGATTATTTTTGTAATAAGTATCAAATATATTTATTATATATAATTTTTAGACCATATATAGAAGTATCATCTTGAAAATGGAATATAACACTCATAGAGACGGTAGTCTATACATAGGCAATAAGGATACTTCCATTTTGTAACGAGAAAATGGAAAATAAAATAGAAAATATTTTATCATTAAATGATAATTATTTAATAATAAATATCATATATATTTATAAATTTTAGTATTATTGTCATACATGAGTGGTAGTGATGTAAAATGAATCACATTGCTATGTGGTAGTGGTATTTCACACGTATGCACAAGTGGTATTTTCATTTCCCATTTGACAGAAAGGAGTGGGGAAATGGGTGTCCCATTATCATAATAATAATAATAATAATATCTCAATATATTTATTATAATAGATTAATTATGTTTTTATGGATGAAATATATGTTTTGAATAAGTGGGAGAGGAAATAAACTATGAAAGAGTTGGGTAAAACAATTTTCTCTTCTTTGAGATAACTCCTTTGGATTACACCTTAAGACTTCTTAGGATGGTATTTGGTAGTAAAAGGATCTCAATAATTAAAGTGATTAATCTAGTAAGGTATTAGATTTATTAATTTCTATGATATATTTCTTAAACTTTGTGAATAGGGGAGGAGGGTATGTTCCATTTTATAAGAGATGGGAGGACACACTTGGAATTATTTAAAATATTTAAGTATAATTAAGGAATTTCTTAAGTAAAATAATTATAAATTGACACTTATTCAAATAAAAATATTCTAAGTTTTATATATCATCATTAACTAAAATTTATAAAGGTTTTCTGTCATTTTAAACATTATATTTTTGGTTTAACCCCTTTGATTACCCTTTTTAACCTTAACTCTGGCAACACATTTCTTAGTTTTTAAGGGTCATAAATTTAATTATAATGTGAATAATTGGATAAAAGTGTTCCATTCATGAAATTTTACTACTTTTAACATTACACTTATCCTCACTCAGAAAAATTATTTATAAATATTTAATAAAATAATATTAAACATAAATTAAAAAAACAATTTTTTAGAATATTTATTTAATATGACATTAAATTCATATAGATAACAATATATTTTGAATATAAACTCCCTTTTAATCAATTATAAAATATTATTAGTCATAAAATTATAATAACACATTAATTAATCCAAACTATATTTATTATAATGTTTTTTAAATAATTTAAAAGATTTTTTCTATTATTTTCAAAAGCACTAAGTGAGTGTTGAGTAAGCATTTAAGGTAATTATATTTTCCAAAAAATAATAATAAATTACCATAATAAGAAATTTATATATTTTAAAAATTAAATTTTATACTAATTCATAAATTCCTTTTATCCCATTGAAAGTGTATAAGAGAAGTTAAGATCAAGAGAGTGACATTTTGTATTTATTATTCTCTTAAAATAATATAAATATTTTAATAAAAATAAATGGGAAAGAAATTTCATTATTTTAATATATAGGATGTAATTTTTCTAACTATACTCAAAAAAAATATGATAAATCCAAGTTTAAGAGATATTTTGAATCCTTTACCAAAAGTTTTAATCATTTTTTACTTGTTTTACCCTTATCAAAGTGACAAATCTTTATCAATGTTATTATTCAAAATGACCCAAAATAAGTGGACCCATTTACCAAATTTATACATGATGATACCAAATACTGATTCCATTTTATAGAATTAAATTTATATAATTGGAATAAATTAATATTAAAATAATCATAAAGAACACAGTGAAAACAATATTTTATAAAAACACATTTTTAAGAATAAAAATAAATCTACACCCATTCCATGACATAAATTTACTATAATATAAATTTTAAATTATTTTATAAAATTTATAATCTATAAATTTCATTAACATAATTAATCAATAATTATTTATTTAATTTAATAATATAAAAATTCATTGTGCAAAAAAACAATTTTTAGAAAAATAACTTTTTTACGTTAAAATGATTTTATCATCATTACAAACCATTATAAAACTAATATAAGAATGATTATTAATAAATTACCAATAAATTGAATTAAAATAAATTTTTAATACTGGTAGATATTTTTTTATATAAAAAATCAGAACACCATGAAAAATACATTACTTCAGGAAAATAGTTCTTTTAATCATGAAATGATTTAATAAAAATTTAATGACTATTTATTATGCATTAATAAATACATTTTAATAAAATAAAACATTTCTATATATAATTCATAATGTTTTTACTCATATTTATACCCTCTAATCCAATATTTAGGTTATAATGGTTACATTTAAATAACAATATTTTTATAGTATATTGATGTTATCTAAAATGTCAATGGTGTGTGTTACGAACGATGTTAAGGTTTTCATTTTTATAATTAATTTTTTTTGTATGTTACACCCCACCTTTGGGTTATGAATCCATGAGTGAAAGAAGTAGTGGGAGAGTGGATCATCATCACAAAGCTCTTTTTTAGGTGGATCGGGGTTTGGTGGAGGCAAAGTGCAAATCCACAATCATGCCATCTTTATTTTTTACATTGATTTATGACTTATTTTTATTTAAATCCATAGATCATCATATAATTGTTTTTTTTATTTTTTATGCCTTATATATGTTATTCAGATTTCCAAGAGGGGTCCTATGGGGTGATTTTGGAGAACACTAGGTTTTAGGGAATATTTCCTTGTATTTTTTTTCGAGAAACCCAACTACACAGTTTATAGTTTATATAACTCATGTTATATGTTCTTTATTTTGGATTAAGGGTAAAATATAATGATAATAAAATGTGTGTGTGTGTGTTGATAAATAATAGTGTAAGTAAACCCAGGGTGTGGTATGGTGAATTTCCAAACACATTTTGTTGGGGAAAATGGCCTTTTGGGGTGCATAGAAAAATCTCATGTGCAATATATAAATTGAGGTCATGTGGAATATCCTACTTGAGGTCGTGTGATACACATTCTAGGTAGCCCATGTGGGGTACACACCATGTGTGAGTTAGTTATGTTGTTTTCTTTGAAAATAATATAATAGATTGGCCAGAGGTACATAGAAAATGAGGTATTTTGGAGTTTCACATTTTGTACCCAAGGTAAATTCCATGTACTCCCTCCTTAGATGTCTTTCACTGGATTTTATCCCTATATCAAGAACTATACTTTTTAGTATTCCATTCTGATAATTTTTTCACATAGATCATTTTTGTTAGATAACATTATCATTTAATGTCTATTTAGGTGGTTTTTTGGATTGGGTGTGAATTGGCGGGAATCATTAATTGAGGTTTCGGTTTAAAATCCTCCTAATGATTAGGTTATGAGGTGAGTTCTGGATGAGGGTTTGTAATTTTTTTCACCGTGTCTTAAGAATGATAAGGGGTAGTTTTAAATTCCATTAGATAGTTCCTAGATGGCATGACCTTTTGTTATCTTAAATTAGATCTTTTGATGGTCCTTAGATGTCAGGATTGGTTACTTGAGGTTTGAGTTATTGGGGTTTTATATTCATTTTCTTGAGTTTACGTCAAATGTATGAGGAAAGGATGAGTTAGAGACTTCAGGTTGAGATGACCCCATGAGTTGCATGTGTATAGATGGGATCCCTTGAGTAGAGAATTATTTTAGTATGAAGGATCATTGAGTATTGCCTTGTGGGTTTGGTGACTCTTTTGGATGCCCTATTGATAACAATATTCACCAAGGATCTATGGTAATTCATTAAATGATGCTCGGAGATATTTATTTTTATGGGATTTGACTAAGGTTTTGGATGTGATTTTGGGAACCTGGTTGGGTTCCCCATGATTTTTTAGACCTGTTAATAATTCTTTATTTATTATCATCCCTAACAGGGTCAATGTTGAGGTATCAGCATTATTGATGGGTGTGGGAATTGTTCAACCATTGTTGATGTACCTTTTAGTCTAGTTTTTTGAGTTGGTCCCTTATTGAGGAGTTTTATGTGGGAGAAGTCTTATGGATGACTACAAATTGATTAATTGGCACGGATTTTTATTATAATTTATCTTCTATTAGTTGGTGTTAGAAGGGTCTAGGAAGCTAATGGATGATTTAGATAACTAATGGACAATTTGGATGATTACCCCCCCCCCATGAGTTTAGTATTAGATATGGACATGGGATTTCTCATCATGAAGTGTGTGGAACTCACATATTGGGTACGAGTATATTGGGATGTTAAGGCTCCATGGTGTCCCTTTCATGCAGTTTTGCGCTAATAGAATATTTCATGTCCCAGGTAATTCTATAGGACTATCAATATATTGATAGGTTCTCTAGTTGTGTTAACCTAAAGGTTCCTATCACCTATTAAAATCAGGCTATTAGAGTTTCAAATCCCCTTAGAGGTGTTTTTTTTGTCATATACTCTTTGAATGAGATCCTAGGGTTTAGTATTTTTTCTACATTTTATTTTAGATGTTTTGGAGCTCTAATGTATTTCTGGAAGATGTTCCTAATGTATTGTGGATGGGTGATACATGTGTTGTAATTCCTCTATATTGGAAAAAAAATAGGGTAGATTTACCTCAAGTCACATGTTGTATACTAATTTTCATTAATTTATTTATTTATTAATTTTATCCCCTTGTTTATTTTTTATGTCCAGTATCTTTTTTCTACTAGGCTAGGTATATCACATGTGCATGTACTTGGATATAACAACTAATTATAGGTTCACTATTGGGTGTGTCCTATTGAAATTTATTTCTCACCCATGTACATTTACCAAATTTTTCATGAAGACCTTATATCTAATTTTATATAGATTGTAGGTTGTGTGATGGATCGGGAAGAGGCTCAGTGTTTCTTGATCGAGTGGGACCTCTTTTGTAGATTATGGGGATCAAGTTGGAGTTACTCGAAAGTTATGAATATTGGTTATATGTTTTGATTGTAGTTCGAAATATACCATTGTGAAATTTATTTATTTTATTTATTTTTTCTATAAATTTGATTATCTCGATAGGTGACCAGTTTATTTCACAGCAATATTGTGAGCCATTATGTTTCTGCATTCAATTATTATAGAATGATGTTGTTTTTTTATTTATATTTGGTAATATGATGTTTACGAATGTGGATGTGTTTTTCCCCTCTGTTTCATTCTAATTCAAGTTTATAATCTCACAACTATATGTAGTAGGACATCTTCATTAGTCAGTAGACTTTAGTATATAGAGAGGTTTTCTGAAGGCCTTTTGATGAGCAAAATTGTGTGACATATCTGGTCGACCTGTGCTCATTCATTACAAAATAGAATCAAAGATTTCATTTATTTTTATTATTTTGGGTATTGTAAAAAGGTATTCTAAAAATGTGTTATATACTATTATATATATCATATAGATGCATTAACAACATATTTTTTTATAGGACATCTAGGTTGGCATGGAAATGGATGATTTTTCATGGTTTTTGAGGTTACAGTTGTCTGATTTCACCTTCTGTGGTGTACTAGTAGTTTTTGGATTTATTATTCATTGTGGATTTCATATATTTTCCTAGTAGTAATAGGAAAGTGTGCATGTATCATACTAGGAACATTTGATTCAACTGACATATGCATGTTTGTGTGTTATTTCACTAATTATGAAGGTTCAGTTGGTTAAAATTTCCACAACGGCCTTTATGGGGTTTCCCTATCTAAATACTTTTTATAATTATACTTAACTAAACTATGGGTATTTCCCTCTGATGGAAGGACATCAGGACCTTTCTACACTATTCAATGGTGATTTAAATGTCATCCCTTCCCCAATGGATGCGTAGAGACCCAAATGTGTTAGATAAATCCTTGGGTGATCTGTTGGTGGTGGTAGATCAAGGAGGTAAAGGTTTCCTTAGAGGTTATTTGGATCAAGTCCGAGTTTCCCAAAGGATTTTTTAATTTTGATGAATTTTTTTATTAGGATAGTGTTTTTTTTTCTTTAGAGGTGGAGTACTGGTAACTCTCCTGGTTTTGAGGTTGAATTGAGAAGGAAAGTTTTCTTACATTCTTGTCCGTGTTGGATCTTCTTTTATTTATTACACTTTGCATGAAATAATCATAGTGTGATTAGGAACTCAAGGTTTTGGATCAATGACTAGGTGGTGGGTGGTCTTATAGATGATCATGGTATGGGGAAGATGCCTCAATTCTGAAGAGGAGAATCGATGGTGCTCTAGATAGTTGGAACTAACATGTTAGGGGAACAAATTTAGTGGTATAGATATGTTACCCTAATTTGTTTATGGTTTGAAACATGTGTGCCTGGTTTTGGTTCTATATTTAGGTTTCATGAGGATCTATGAGTGGTTTTTGGGAAATCAATCTGCCTTGATGAGGAGAGTGGTGGTTGGTGGTCTATGAGTAATTTAAGGGAATCCATATGGTTGGGAGTGCACTATTAGTCATTCGAGTTTTTGATCATTGTTATAAGTATATCGTTAAACATGTGGGATGTAATTCCTCATGAGTTGTTAATTGGTGTACGTATTATTATTCATGTTGATTCAACCACTTCCAATTATTTCTTTCATTAATAGATTGATCATGGATTTTGTAGTCTGTCGTTTTGGTTAAAGGTTGATGATAAAGATACCCCTATGGTGGGTTGAATCAAATCAATCATCTATGAATTAAAATCATGTTGAAAGTTTCATGGTAACTATGAGAACAATTTTCAAATTGCCAATTTGGATACTTTTTGGCCGCCAAGTCTTCTTTAGGAATAGAATATTTATGGTTGAGAGGTTGTGATGACCTACATCATCAAGGTTTAAGAAATATGATAGAAATTTTAATATTTTTTCTGGGTTGTTTTAAGGGGAAAATAGTTATTTATATTATTAGAAAAACTCTGATAATTTTTCTAACTAATCTATTAGTCCCAGAATAGGATTTTTAACCTAGGGTAGGTGTTTAGTGGAATTCTGATTCATTCTATTTTCAGTGATAAATTAATATTTTATTAATTAAATATTAATTATTAATGCACATTTTAATAGTGAAATATTTTGAAAATATCGTTAGATTAACAATCTAACTCTATAGTTATGTCTGTAATATGGTGTTAGTTGGGGTATAAACTCATCAGGGGGTCAGGACCCCTTTTCTTTTTCTTATTATTTTCTTTTTCTTTATTTTCCTTTTCTTCTATACTCACCTACCTCATGGTTTATCACTCAAACTAAGGGGATACCCCCAAAAAAAATTTCATTCATTCAAGATTAAAAGTGGTAGAGTGATAGGGGATTATCTATGAGGAGCTGTCCTGAAGGTGGATCAAGGTTCAATGGGTGTGCGGTGTGGGTCCAAGATTATGGCATCACCATTTTTAGATTTGTGATAGGTCCTTTATTTATTTAATCCATAGACCATGTTTTTTTATTACTAATTATTAATCCTTTAATATATTGTTTGGGGTGTCATGAAGGGACCTATGGGGTGATTTTGGATTAAATGGGGGATTTAGGAAGATCATAAGGGATTTTAATTCAATAAAAGCTAATATACAGTGTTTATTTTAGAAAACACATGTTGTGTGTTCTTTATTTTTATTGAAGGGTTGAATTTTATGACTTCATGGAATGTGTGTCTGGAATACCCCCTTTAGAGTGACATAGGGTGTGTCTTGGGGAAAGTCCAAACACCCTATGTGGGTCACATTGTTGTGTAGGGCATATAGATAGAGCCCATGTATAGTACCCCACAAGAGGACATGTGGAAAATTCAGGTAGAGGTTATGTGATTCACATGTCTAGGTACATCGTGTTGGGTATATATTAGGTATGTGGCATATTGAGTACTTTTAAAAGTACACATTATTTTTTCTTGAGTTACATGGCCAGGGTGGTCTTTTAGAGGCACACATCATATACCCTAGGTACACATTGTTTACTCCCCTATTATAAAGGATTGATTTTTTATTCACCTTGTAGATGTAATTTGACTTCTAAGTAGTCCATTCCAAGCCTTTTTCATGTATATCTTGAGAGTGAGACACCTTTAGTGTTTAGATTTTTTTTGAGTTTTTTTGGATTATATGATCTTTGGTGGGAGTATTTCAATGAGTTTTAGGTTTAGAATCATCCTAAGGGTTGGGTTGTGAGGTGGGGCATGAGCGAGGGTTGTGAGTTTGTTGGTCACCATGGATTAGGGAGGACATCATGGGACTGTTTTAGGTTCCTTTGGCTATTTCCTAAAAGGTTTGACCTAGTTGTATTAGGGAGGAGATATTTGGATGGTTCTAGGATGTTAGGATTGGTTACTTCAAGTTTGAGAAGTTCTGTTTTTATTATCCCTATCGTGGGGTTCAGATCTTGTATTTTAGGATTGGATAAGTTACTGACTTCAGTATGGTATGGAAACATGGGGTGTCTAGGTACATCCGTGATATATTGAGTATAGGTTGAGTTTGGTCTGAGGGGTTTTTGATAATTCCATTATATCCATAGTGATGCTTTTGGATTTCCTTGTGGGTGTGATATTGATTAAAGAATAGTGGTTAAACAATAATTTTTTCTTAGAGATATTTCTTATGGGGGGATTTGAAAAAAAAATTATATTTTATTCAGGGGACCATGTTGGGAACTCTATAATTTATTATACCTATTATGGATGTGTCATTTCTTTTTTACCTTGATAGGGTTGATGGTAACGATTCAATATTGTTTATGGGTGTTGGTGTTGGTCACCCCTTATTGTTGTGTATTTTGGCATAGTTATTGGAGGTGGTCCCATAATTGTAGGTGCAGTCATTTTTATTGAAGATTAAGGTTGATGTAGTGGCCTAAATTTTATTGGATTCTATCCTCTGTTTTTTTGGTGTTAGGCATATAAAATCTCTATACCGGTTCTCCCTCACATGACCAAGATAGGTCACCATGATACCTCTAGCATGCCTGCCCATATTCCAGAAGCTACTGACTAGTTTTCAGGGTACTTTAAATATTTTTGGTATTCTATACCCTTTGGTATCGAGCCACAATAAAAATGGAATCATGGTAAAAAATTACTATATAAAATTAATCCCCAATAGATAAACAGACAAGTGAAAAATATCCCAATGATGTGAATCCAAGAAACATCATACTTAATGTCATACTAATGTAATACAAGTAACCAATTAAATGAAAGACTCAAAAAAATACTCACAAAATTGGTCCCAAACCTAATGATTGGTCCCATCTTCCAACTCTAGACTTAACCATAAGTCATCCAATCAAGAATAGGTACCCTTTTCCTTGTCCAAACATTCATCCATGATGTCTTTCTAGGGTACCAAATGGTGGAAAAAATATATATGATTACAAATCAGTATTCTACCATAGATAGTGTATATACAAATCCATTCTGAGTAATGGTTCATGAAACAGTATGATAAGAAAGGAATCATGTATAAATTATATACAAAACATTTATGTAAACTAACCAACCCTCGAGTTCTAATTTGATGCTCAGGGTCAGCCATACCTGCTATGGCACGATGCATTATGTCTTTACTTATACCCACAAAGGAGTCCAGTCTTAGTATCCATGTAATACCAGTGTTGAATTCCCATGCTTTTGGAAAATTAAATATTTAGTTCACGATATACCCAAGCTGAATTCTCTTGCCCAAGGCTAATTACATATTTAGTTCATAATAGACCCAAGGATAATTCCCATGCCCATGAAAATTATAGATTCATTGTATCTAGTAAAACAAAATATAAAAATCATACTAGTATACTGAAAAGTTAAAAATGAAAATATATGTTATTATAAAAATTTATATTCAAAATACAATTTAATTCCAATCATTAGTAATTATGAATATATGTCATTATGCCAACATTTTATTATGCTATATACTAATTCATATCTAATCAAAAATATTATGTGTCTAATTAGTGCTATAATTTTCAAAATATTTGGGTGATTTTCATTGAATTAAAACTCCTTATTTAATTCAAAAACTTGTATAATATGTATGATTTTGAAAAAAAATTAGATTCTAGACTTCACTAAAAATTGGTTAATATTGATTTTTAGTGGATTATTCATTTTTTTATTTTTAATAATATCCATAAATTAATTTTTTGGATACATTAAATTTCATTTCATAAATGTTATTAATATCATTTAAAAATATTTTTATTTAATTCTAAACCATTTGGAAAATAAATCTGTTGATTTTGAAAATATAATTGTTTTTTCTAAAATTCATGTTTTTTAACCCTAAACATTCAATTGATAATTTTAAATGTGTAATCTCAATTTGTTTTATAATTTACATTAATTATATCTGAGATACACAACCATGAAAGTAATGTTTTAATTTCATTGAATTTGTGAATTTAGTTTTATTTAATTCAATTTTGGAATTTAATTTGGAAATAATTTTTTAAATGAAACCCAGAATTAATTATAGAAATAAATTTTGGGTGTTATTGTATTATTTAAAAATTATTTCAATAGATTTACTTTTTAAATTAGTAGAAAAAAATATGCACTAAAACTTATTTTTGAATGTTGGTTCATAATCCTCCAAAGGTACAACGTGACCATAATACATTTACATGATATGTGTAGTTACTGCAAGACCACCCTATGGTCAATTAAATAGATGCATAAAGGCTTCCACCAACTAAATAAAAGTAATATACAGTATTATTATATTGACCATGTTACCACCCTTCATTTTTTTTGTTCACCTCTCATCCAAACCTATTACATGAAACCTTACGAAGTGATTGTACTACATCACATGGTCAGTATACTAACCATGTGGAGAAATTATGCAACCTACCACTGTTGTTCTCTAAAACTAACCTCACTATCACCATAAGTTCTATCTGTCACCTTCACAGTTGATTCTAAACCCCTCCTCAGGAACTCTCAAACTACCACAATCATTGCAGCACACTATTTTTGAAACATCAACCTTAGCCATTCCTATTGTGATTAATGAAGATGAATTCATAAAAACTGACTAAACATAGAAGTATGAAGAGATTCCAAAGGTTAGAATCAATTCCATTGAAGATAAAATAAAATTCAAATCTTATCAAACCCATATAAGTGAAGAAATATTAATCCCATGTAAAGAAACATTGATTAAAAACTGAAGGATCCATGAAGAGTAAGAGACTTGAATATTTCTATTCTTGTGCACTCATTTTATAGATGATTTTGAACTAAATGGATAAATCATGCCCTTTTTTAATAAAGAAAAAAGTTTATAATATGACATGAATCCAACATTCTCGAAGAATCAGGATTCTAATGGATGAATAGTTTCATGAAAATATAAAAAAAACTGAACCCAAACAGGGGCTCATTTACATTTGAATAAAATTATATTTAATTAGACTTTAAATTTTCTTCAATATGGAGAACCACTTGGGAAGTCAAATAAAGGAATTTGGATTTGGATTTAAAATAAAGACATTTTGATCCATGTGTATTTATTCCTAAAGAATATGAAGATGGTGGAGCCTTGGTTTCTTCCCCCATACACCAATTGCATCTCCATATAAGGATTCATTCCAAATGTTTTACTGAAGGACTACATGAACCAATGGCCTTGAGATAACATCAACCATACCCCTAAATGAAAATTCTCTCCAACATGATGTTCTATCTTGAAGCATTGCAATATAGGAATATCAATCTCTAAATTCATCTGGACTCAATCCCAAATCATAATATACTCAATATCAGTTCCATATCACCTAGATCTATATCTCTAAATTTCATAAAAGATCCATTCATATAGTTTCCCTTAATACATGGTCTTCAAATTAGGTTGTTTATCTCTAATAAATACATGTGGAACTATTTAAATACCCAGGCATATCCCATCCCCAATCCTAGCCTATCCTCACTTAAGCCAACTGTGAAGGCCAATTAAAATCCCACTAAAAATCAAACCCAAAGTGCAATACATACATAATAATATTCCTTTAATAATAGGTTAATTTTTAATGTTTTTTGAGGTACAAAAGTAATAAACCACCAAATATTATGGACCTTGATCATGGGAGGAATGAAATTCAATTATAGAAGATTCTGGATGCCAAGAAAAGACATCCCTGCCCTCAAGTTGGACACATGTTAGGGATCCAAATAATAATAATTCAATTAATCATGACAATGAAATTGAAATATATTTCATAGGTACTCAAATAATTAAAGAATAAATAAGAAAATAATGTTAATAACATAGAGGAGAATATGGGTAAGCCACCATCGTTTTTTTAAAATGATCTACTTTTCATGGAGGAGGGGGATACTTCCACTCAACCATGAAACTGATATTGTTCACTTCTTTCATCCTTTTATTATATAATAACTTTGGTAATGTAATACTAATTCATTAGTGGCTGACCAAGGGTGATTCTCCTAACCCACCTTTTTAATGAATTCTTTACTTTAATAGTTTGTTATCTTATATTAATCTCTATGAATTCATTCAAACTATTTAGTAAATTTGATATTTTATTATTTTTTACCTTTTGAATTTATATTCCCTTCTACACTGGATCGCTCACATATTCCACATAGATCCCTTCAATTTATTTTTATAGTGAACAGCGGTTTGAACTAAGGGTAATTAGATATATCCAATTAATATTATTGGGGATATTGGAGGTTATAGTGGTTATTACATTACTCTAATTAGACAAAACATTCTTGATTATGGTAATAATGAGAGATTTTATATGTTTAGAGATAAAATATGAGGGTATACAAATTTTAATAATAATATAGCAATAATGGTAAGGATATATCTAAAGTTGTACCACTTCTTTCAAAATTTAGTTTAAAATGATCATTATCATTAACTATTTTCACACACTGAAACCATAATGAAAAAACAAAACAGACCCATAACACTTTCCTCTATAGAGACAACATGAGTTCACTTTTAATATATTTATACAGGTTCAAAAAATATGTTTTTATGAATTTACCATGATAAATAGCCCACCAAACCTAGAACAAATTCTATGGAGCCCATTTTTTGTGTTTAAATTTATTTTTTAAATTATTTCAATTAATGACCAGATTCAATTCATATCACCACGTTGGATTTGATCAAAACATTGAGAAAACTACTATAAAAAGACTAAGAATCTTATAAATCCCCAAATAAGTGCAAAGAGATATTTTTTCAATTCCCTTAAATGACACTCCCTCCATGGTTTCTTATACGATTGGAATCACTCTAGGAAACAAAAACATGGAATATAATCATGCTCAATTGAATGGAACTTTAAGAGAATTGTATACATCAAATTTCATCAACAACAACTGGATATTACAATTGAATGATCAAAAAGATTGTGAGCCTAAAACCATAATTCTAGTTTACTTACCTAGGTGTCATTATTTTCCTAGAAAATAACATAATTGGAATATATGAGCATTTAGGTAATTTTATAGTATCTTCAAACCTTGAGGATACATCATGTCGAAAATCACCTAAAAAGAATACCCCTTATATCTTGAATGACCATACAAATATTATCTCTATAACCTCCAACATAGATAGGTCACCACCTAGGATGAATTTCAAAAATCCTTTATTTAGAATTATTTTCCTATATAAAGGATTTTACCACTAAGGAATGATATATATTCAATCAAATAAAAAATTATAGAAACCCTTTATGATTTTCATGAAAAATTCAAGTGATTAAATCTTACCCACATAAACCATGTGAATATAATAGTTCTTGAGAATTAATATAATGACCCATACTTTACATACATGGTTATTACTTCAGAATTGAAGCATACTTATTACAACATATAACTAAACCATGATAGGACCGTATATGTATAGTGTCTTTAGAAACTGGGAAACATAAACAACTAGTTCATAAATCATCTACGTTATCTCCTGTTTCTTTCATCATATCTTCAGTCCCTTTTGGAATATCCTAATTAATACCCTTCTTCCTGACCTTGGGAAAATAAAACATACAAAAGGTTGTTCTCAAATGCTCAGTAAGGGTAAACAAAAGAAATATCAATCATATCATATTCATAAGAACATAAAATTTTGTAAATCTTAACCTGAAAAAGAGATCATAATATCATAACATGGGATAAATCATAGTATTGAAATGTAATCCCAATAATCATAACTTAAAACATGAAACTTTGTGGTATACACACATAATCATATAAAATCATTTCATATTATTCAAGGCTCTTTTCCAAGACCATCATAGCGGACAAAGTCCATTACTGAATCGATTTCACTCCTCGTTCCAGTCCTATATCACTGAACCGGATTAACTTGTACTTCCATCCATGTCTATCTCATAAGATATAAATATTTACCCAATACATTGGAGAGAGATATATGTCCTACCCATCTCATTAAGAAACCATTCTTATGTGTGCCACAAAATCATAAAGCATATATCATAGCATAACCCATGTAATAAAAATGGGATTCTTAAACTTCATGTCATCATAACATAATTCATGTAAGATAAAAGGACTTCATAAAAATAATTCCATCATAACATAATCAAATCAATGTAAAAATAGGAATATAAATATAACCCTATATTATCTTAGATGGAAAATAATTTTGATAAAACACTTGAACTCCATTCTTGAGGAAAATATCCTCTACTTCAAAAACATTTTTCCTTTCTTAACATGTCATACAATTTCAAACTAAAAGAAGTTAATTAAAAATATTCTTGAAAACGTGTAAAGGAATATTCATGGAAATAATTTTCTATGAAATCATAAAAATCCATTCATGTCGTATAAGTTAAAAAAATATTCTTCACGTACTTTGGCCGGAAAAGTAAAAAAGGTACCTCATACTAAAAACGAAAAAAGATTCCTTTCATGTATTTTAATAAAAACTCAAAAATGGGTAAAATTGGATTTAAAAAATTGTAGGAAGATAGAAATAATATTACATATTGACAAAACATGGATGTGGATGATAAATATTCCCCAGTAATTACCGAAGTATAAACAATCTTGGATAAAAATTGAGATTGAGAGATTTTCCCTTACCTTAGGTCTGATATGCTTCGTACGTATCTGAAACTCCTATATAATGATTTAAATAATGTCATTGACTTATTAAGGAATCATATTCATTGTTATGATATCATATATGGTCATATTCTTATCTTCTTATTAATAATATTTCATTGCTACTTGTTATTTGGGTGTTCATTGCTTTATGTTCTTATGTGTGTTTTGTCAAATAAATTCTTATTATTATTTTTAGGTTATAGATAAATCATATAAAGAATGGTATTAGTATAATATATATCATATTTATTCATTCAATTCATTTATATAATAATTATTCAATGAAGATCATGTAAAACGAGTCGCATCACATCGTGGAGACGGTAGGTCGTACGTATGCACGAGCGATGATGTCATTCCCATGATCATGGATGTAATGGCCCGGACCTCCCTGGTCCATTACTTTGTGAAAATGTGGTGTTGGAGGTGTTCCGGGAGGTCAAGGTGAGTTATCCCCCAGCTGCTGCCTACCGGTAGCTCGGTCTACCGGTAGCTGCTGATTACAGGTAGCTCGGTCTACCGGTAGCTACTGATTACCGGTAGCTCGGTCTACCGGTAGCTGCTGATTACCGGTAGCTCGGTCTATCGGTAGCTTCTGATTACCGGTAGCTCGGTCTACCGGTAGCTGCTGATTACCGGTAGCTTGGTCTACCGGTAGCTGCTGACTACCGGTAGCTCGGTCTACCGGTAGCTGCTGATTACCGGTAGCTCGGTCTACCGGTAGCCACATCCTACCGGTAGCTGGGTTTACCGGTAGCCACGACATACTGATGGTATACTTGTAGCCGCAGTCCAGGAGTAGCTTGGCTAACACTTTTCCAAATTTCTAGTTCTGTGAATAGTGTTTCTATCGGTGAGGTTCAGTGAACAGTGTTTCTATCGGTGAGGTCCTATCGGTGGACTTCTATCAGTGAGGATCTATCAGTAGACTTGTGTTTCTATCGGTAAGGTTCTATCGGTGAGCTTTTCTTTCCTTTGCCAATTTTTTTAGTTCTATGAACAGTGATTCCAGTTTCTTAAGAGCTACCGATCCCATACTTTGCCAAATTTCACGAATGAACAGTGATTCCAGTTTCTTAAGAGCTACCGATCCCATACTTTGCCAAATTTCACGAATGAACAGTGATTCCAGTTTCTTAAGAGCTACTGATCCCATACTTTGCCAAATTTCACGAATGAACAGTGATTCCAGTTTCTTAAGAGCTACCGATTCCATACTTTGCCAAATTTTGAGTATGTGAACAGTGTTTCCAGCTTCGCAAATTTGACGTTTTCTTTGACGTAAAATACTTTTAAAACCTTATTTTAAGGACTTTTAAGGCCGATTCAAAGGCCATAAATCCTATATTAATTATTCCTAAGGCTGGGATGTTTTTACTTGGTCAAACCGCGTGGGTTAATGCGATCCGTTTTTAATGGAGAATAAATCGGATCTTAAACCGTCGCCTCTCTAATTTATTTTTTTAAAGGGAACGAGATATCATTCTTCGTTGTTCTTCCTCCTGGTTCTCATCTACGAGACGCTAGAACCTTGCAATCCTTCCCATAGGAGTTTCACAATCAAACGTTACTCGGATCAGTTCCGCTCTGTTGGATGCAACCAAGCTGTGTCGATCATTCTTCCACATAAGTTGTCGCGAGGGGAGGATCGTGACCTGCTGTGTGGATAAAGGACGTCAAGAACTCTTCGAGGTAGGGGATTCATGGCTTCTCTAATTATATATGTGCAATCGTAGAATTAGCATGATTTATTCCTTTGGATCACAATGAAATTGACCTAATTAAATACTTGAACTGGATTAAAAGAATTGGTTGATCGCGTGTTGTTGCTTTATACCGTGATAACGGTTTGCCTCATGTTTTCCTAGATATAGTGATATCTATGTTTCTTTGATTTGTTGATCGTTCATGATAGAAATTGATAATGAACGTAAAGCTGGAATTAACTGTTGATTAATTGGCGAAGGATAAAGAGGCATGTAAATTAATCTGGTTGTTGTCGTTGTTGTAGTTGTTCTAATTTGAGAATAATCAAATTAGGGAAGTAAGCATGGTTATTTAATTGTGATAGCTTACTGATTAGGTATCCATGATTGGAACCTACGAATAACAAATCTGTTAATTCAATATGGTTTAGAGAACAGATTATGTGGTAATTTCAAAAAGGGTTCTGAGTTACCCTCTTGTTTGTTAAAGGGCCGAGAGCCCATTTTGTGATGTTTGTTTTCCTGCTGCTTGTGCTGTGATGTGAGCCTGGATGGTTGTTGTGATATGTGGAGGCATGGAGGCCTTATAGTTGTGGCAGCAGATGACGCCTAGTGTGGCGAGATGCATCGGTTTATGCATATGGGTGTCAGGGAGGACACCAGGGGTGTTGGAATGGGATGGATGTGGTTGCTGGTTGCCTGTGGTGTTCTTGAATGTTAATCTGCCTTGCTTTTCCCCACTGCTCAAGGCAGCTGGTCTTGCTACCATTCTTCCAAAGGAGGCGAAGACGCGCGGGGTATGCCACGTGCTTTCCGTGTTTAGCCTCTCGAGGGAGAATGGGTATATGCTCTTTCTATAGGCGGCAAAGACCCGACGGGTAGTATATCTACTCACCGTGTTGAGCCTCCTTTGTGTTTAGAAGCATAGGATGTTTTTCTAGAATGCCTGGGAATGTGGAAAAGTATTTCTGTAATGAATGTTTTATTAAATGGTGAAAATCCACGGGGATGGAGATGCTGGGATTTAAAGGTGATGTGAATCTTAAAAAGGAGCAGTTGTTTTTGAAAGTGACGCCATTTCAGTTAAATGGGGAATTGTTCAATCTTAATTAATGCTTAAAGAATTAACTAATGTACAGTGGAATTGATAAATGATAATGGAGTAATCTAATGAAGCTCTTCATTGTTGTGTGCTTATAGGATACCTAGTCTTAGAAGTAGCAGCCTGGAGTCTGAGAGACGTTAGGTGCAGTTGTATCTAAGACTAGGTAATGCCCATAGTGTGGATGTGAGTTACTTATATATTCTGTACTTTTTGTGTTCTATACGCTACTCCACCCTGTCGGTAAGGGCAACTGACACCCCGGGGATTCTGAGCCCTGGGGGGGTGTTTTCCCCAACATTCTGATGGGAGGTTGAATGGCTGACTACCCCCTTTGGCCCCGCTCTCTTCTCTTGGTAGATCCTTGTGCTGGTAGGCACAGTGGTTAGTTTTACCCATATATGTGTGTAGAGGGCTGTAATGGCTTGTGGTTATTTCACACACATATACTCTGGATATAGTATCCTATGGAATACTATAGGTGTAACGTGTGTAGGCTGTGATGGCTTGAGGATCCTTACTCGGTGTATGGGCTGTAATGGCTTGAGGTATAATACCCGACGTATGATACACGTTATGCGAGCTGTGGTGGCTCCCGGAAACTACCTGGTTACTTTTGGTTATGAGGATTGTGTGGAGCTTAGCCCAGGTGTCTGCGGGCAAACCTTTGTGGTGCACGAGGTGCAGATTGGGGAGCTTGACCCATGTTGATACGGGCAAGCCTTTGGAGAGAGATGCACAGGACGTATGTCGTTGGGGCAAAGCGGTAAACCAGTGGGGAAGTAGTAGCGGGGTACCCTTGACATTCTTTACTATATGCTATATTCTTGTATGTGTTACTTGGTGAGAGTAGCCATGGTGAGGTTGGGAACATAGTATACCTGTTTAGGTGACGAGTTAGTTTCACTTGTTGTTCACTGGGCTTTAGCATGATTTCTTTACTTTTGCACGAGAGTCTTGGGGAGGATCCTACTGAGTATACTGTTATACTCACCCTATGTACATATAAACTGTTTTTCAGGTCACTTGGAGCAGGTTGGAGATCAAGCTGGTTACTACTAGCTTGCGGTTGGAGGAGGAGCTGTTCGGGCTTGTGGTCGTTGTCGCTTTACTTTCTTTTGGGTACTTTTAGTTTCCCCTTACAGTTGTAGTACTTTTGCATGACATTTCATATATGTACTTGGGTTTCTTTTACATTTCAGTTATGAGTTGGAGTTGGTTGGATTCTATTCTATCTCTCTCTTCTGCATGTGTTCTCTTAGAGGGTAATGCCTCCCATTTTGTGTGTGTATTATACCCTCGGTGCTAGTCGCCAACCCGGGGCCTACTGGAGGCGGGACTCGGGGGTCATTATCTCCCTTTTCACATTGTCGGCCCAGGAGGGGTACACTTTGTGGGGAGGGGGTCGTGACAGAGTGGTATCAGAGGTCTGGTCGAGGGATAGGATGGAGTTTGGAGTTAGGCACAAGTGAGGATGCATGGGATGGTAGGGCAACGGTGTCATTCATGTTTATCAAGTGGGGTAAACACTGGAGACCGGCAGAGACATAGGCGTTCAGGGCCCCCTTTGATCTGTTGCACGGACCTTTAAGTTTACGATGGCTACTAAACAAAGTGATACTGGTTGCAGGGTAGAGACCTAGGAAAGGATCATGCATCATTATTCCTTGCGCCTGTGTTTGAATGGGTAGACCTTGGGATAGGTAACCTAAAATTAATAAAACAAAATAATTAATTAATTAATGTTGAGTCTTCCATATTCCAGGCTTAGGAGCTCTAACGATTGTTATTTTACAGGTATGGCTCCAGGTCGGCGTCCCCGTCAGGTTTGCGCAGAAGGTGCCCAGCAGGCTGTTCCAGCAGATCGTCGCCGGGTAGAGGTTGACGACGATGACACTTGGAGGAAGACACTCCGAGAGTTTCAGCGCCAGAGTCTACAGAAGTATGAGGGCTCCGTTTCAGATGCAGTCACAGAAGACTGGTTGGAGGAGGTTGAGATAGGCTTCAGTTCGATTCGTGCTCGGAAGGAACACTGGGTGTCCTTGGTTGTGACGATGTTGCGTGGAGCAGCGAGACAGTGGTGGTTCTTGTTCCTCGGGGATCGTGAGGAGTCAGCGATCTCATGGGAGGAGTTTCGAGACAGGTTTAGAGTCGAGTTTCTTTCTTCGACTGCGAAGGCATCCAGTCGCCAGGAGCTTCTTACCCTTCGACAGGGGAGCTCCAGTGTTCGGGAGTTTGGAATCCGTTTCAAGAACCTTCTACGATATGCTTCAGACCTGTTACCAGATGATGAGGCCAGGGCGAGGCATTTCGAGGAGGCTTTGCGTCCAGAGATCCAGCGCCAGGTCACCCCATTTATGCTGAAGACATATCTTGAGGTGCTGGCGAGGGCAGAGGTTGTTGAGAGGACTTTGGCTAGGACCGGATCGTCACGAGAGGGGAATCGTCATGATTCCTCAAGAAGCAGAGCTGTGGTCCAGGGTTCCCGGTTTTCAGGACAGAAGAGTTTCCGTTCACCTGGGGGTAGGTCCCGGCCCTTCCCATCTCATTTCTACGGAGGTAGCAACTCTCAGACCTATGCCAAGGGATCAGGTGCTTGTTTTTCTTGTGGTGGACGTGGTCATCAGCAGCGGGAGTGCCCAACTTTTCAGAGCAGTCATCGTGCACCAGGCGCTCCACTCCAGGTTCCTCCATTGAGGCAGTTCCATCCGAGGCAGCAGCAGCAGGTTGCACCAGCTTTAGATCACCAGAGGGTAGATGGAGCAGGCAGAGGACAGCCCCATGACGCTCCCCGTCCTCAGAGAGCAGAGCACGGCCGTGGTGGTGGTCGTCATCAGGGTCAGAGAGGCCGTGGAGGTGGTCGTGGTCAGCTTCATGCTCTAGCGTTGCCAGCTCCAGGCGAGCCAGACGTCGTCCGAGGTACCCTTTGCTTCTTTTCTACCTTGGTGTATGCCTTGTTTGATTCAGGAGCGACACACTCCTTTATATCCCCTACCCTTGTCCACGCTTTGGGACTTGAGGTAGAGAGGCTTCCAGTGCCCTTGGCGTTGACTACGCCAGTTGGAGGTCGAGCTAGCTTGTTTGAAGTATGTAGAGACTGTGAGTTAGTGTTGGGGCAGCACCGCTCTTGGGGAGATTTCCTATGTTTACGAATACAACCATATGATGTCATCCTCGGCATGGATTGGTTGTATTCGGTGCAGGCTATTGTGGATTGCTACAGGAAGAAGGTCGTTTTCTTTGATGAAGATGGAGAGGAAGTAGTGTTTGTTGGTGAGAGAGATCCTCAGATGAGTCATAGACGAGTTTCATCCTTATCATCCATGATGGCTGGGATGATGCTGAGTTCTTCAGAGGTTCAACAGCTGGCGTTTCCTAGGGTCGTAGAAGAGTACCCTGATGTCTTTCCAGAAGAGGTTGTATCCTTACCCCCTCGACGGAAGATCGAGTTTGGGATCGAGCTACAGCCAGGAGCGTCTCCCATCTCTATGTCTCCATATAGGATGGCCCCTTCTGAGTTACGAGAGCTACGTATTCAGCTCGACGGTCTGTTGCAGTGTGGTTTTGTTCGGCCAAGTGTGTCACCGTGGGGTGCACCAGTCTTGTTCGTGAAAAAGGCTGATGGCAGTTTGCGGTTGTGCGTCGATTATCGTCGCTTAAACAAAGTGACAATAAAGAACCGTTATCCTATCCCGCGGATTGATGACCTATTCGATCAACTGAAGGGTGCAAGTTGGTTTTCAAAGATCGACTTGCGTTCAGGATATCATCAGATGCGTGTAAAGGATGAGGATATCCCGAAGACTGCTTTCCGCTGTCGTCATGGGCATTATGAGTTTGTTGTAATGCCATTCGGCGTGACAAATGCTCCAGCTGTTTTCATGGGGTTGATGAATGCTGTGTTCCGTGAATTCTTGGACAAGTTTGTTGTGGTTTTCATTGACGACATCCTTGTGTACTCCACATCTGAAGAAGAGCATGCAGAACATCTACGAGCTGTTTTGGGAGTTCTTCGCCAACATCGGTTGTTTGGGAAGTTGTCCAAGTGTGAGTTCTGGGCTCGAGAAGTTCGTTTCTTGGAACATGTTGTGTCCCAACAGGGAGTAGCTGTGGATCCTTCGAAGATAGAAGCAGTGGTTTCTTGGCCAGCCCCCAAGACCGTGTCAGAGGTGCGAAGTTTCCTTGGTCTCGCAGGATATTATAGGAGGTTTGTGGCTAATTTCTCCCGAGTTGCGACTCCTCTGACAGCTTTGACCAGGAAGGATCAAGCGTTCATATGGACTGATCAGTGTCAGACAGCTTTCGAGTATCTAAAGGAGAAGTTGGTAAGTGCTCCAGTCCTTTGTCTTCCAACGGAGGGAGTCCAGTTTGATGTTTTCTGTGATGCTTCACATCTGGGGCTAGGCTGTGTTCTCATGCAGCAGAGGTCAGTTGTTTCTTATGGGTCTCGGCAGTTGCGTCCCCATGAACGCAACTATGCCACCCATGATCTTGAGTTGGCAGCCGTGGTGTTTGCGCTGAATTTGTGGAGACATTACCTCATTGGAGAGCGCTTTGTGGTTTTCACCGATCATAAGAGTTTGAGGTATGTTTTCTCTCAGCGGGATTTGAACTTGCGGCAGCGTCGGTGGATGGAGTTCTTGCAGGAATACGACTTCGAAATATCGTATACACCTGGGAAGGGAAATGTTGTTGCTGATGCACTGAGCCGAAAGTCACGTAATGATGTTGTGCGTGAATCTGGTGATTCCTGGAGAGGGATGGAAGAGCTAGCAGCTTTGCATCTTGATATGGGAGAAGTTGGAGGAAGAGGTTGTCTTTTCCAGATGACGGTGCAGTCATCCCTGATGAAAAAGGTGGAAGAGTCTCAGTTGGGTGATCTAGAGGTGGAAGTTTTGAGAGACAGAGTTGTTTGTGGGGAGGCCCCTGATGGTTGGTCAGAGGATGAACAACACCGAGTGTTGTATCATGACAGGCTTTTTGTTCACCTGGCGATGCGCGAGACGGTTCTCCGAGAGTTCCATAGCTCGCCCTTAGCTGTACATCCTGGTGTGACGAAGATGTATCGATCCTTGAGGAGTCAGTTTTGGTGGCCTGGGCTGAAGCGTTCAGTTGCAGAATGTGTGTCTCGATGTTTAGTCTGCCAGAAGGTGAAGGCCGAACACCGTGTTCCTGGTGGTCTTCTCCAGCACTTAGAGATTCCTCAGTGGAAGTGGGAGGACATCTCAATGGACTTTGTTACAGGTTTACCTCGAGCTCCGGGAGGACATGATGCTATATGGGTGGTAGTGGATCGTTTAACTAAATCGGCCCACTTCATAGCAATCAAGGAGTCGAGCTCAGTGGAGGTTTTGTCGAGGCAGTATCTGGAGGAAGTGGTGAGGCTTCACGGAGTTCCTAAGACGATCATTTCTGATCGAGACCCTCGTTTTACCTCGAGGGTGTGGAGAGGTCTCCAGCATGCTTTTGGCTCTCAACTATGCCTTAGCACTGCTTTTCATCCTCAAACGGATGGTCAGACAGAGCGAACCATCCAAACTCTTGAAGACATGTTGCGCTCTTGTGTTCTTGATTTTGGAGGTTCATGGGTGAAGCACTTACCTTTGGTAGAGTTCGCTTACAATAATAGTTTTCACTCTACCATCGGCATGGCGCCGTTTGAAGCCTTGTATGGCCGGCCATGCCGTTCTCCGTTGTGCTGGACTGGGGTCGGAGAGTCAGCAATTCTCGGACCAGAACTAGTGCAGAATACGACGGAGATGGTTCCAGTGATTCGTGAGAGGATGAAGACAGCACAAGATCGTCAGAAATCTTATGCGGATCAAAGAAGGAGACCCTTAGAGTTTAATGTTGGGGATCATGTGTTTCTGAAGGTGACTCCCCGTCGTGGGCAGCGAAGGTTTGGTCGCGGAAGTAAGCTTTCTCCCCGTTTTGTTGGGCCTTTCGAGGTGTTAGCTCGTGTTGGAGCTGTGGCATATCGAGTAGCACTTCCCCCTCGGATGAGTCGGATACATGATGTTTTTCATGTATCGCAGCTCCGTCATTATCTTCATGATGAATCTCATGTTATCGATTGGGGAGAGATCGATATTGATGATGATGCAACCTTCGAGGAGCGACCTGTGGAGATCCAAGACCACAAGGAGAAGGTGTTGCGTGGGCGTTCTATTCCTTTAGTTCGTGTCTTGTGGCGACACGGTGGCATGGAGGAGAGTACCTGGGAGCGTGAGTCACAGATACGTGCTCAGTACCCAGAGTTGTTTAATGTTTAACTCCTTTCATGTAATGATGTTTTCTCTGTGGTTGGACCTTTCATGTTTTATTTATGTACCTTTGATGTGATGTTGTGAATGAATTATTTGGGTATGGATTGTTTGTTCCCGAATGTCATAGTTTTGTTCCAGCTTTCGAACAACTCGTGTTGGTTTTCCCCTGAGAGGTATCTTATGGGGTGGTTGTTCGGACCCCTCTTCTCTTCTGTGTTGGTTTTTAATTCTCGAGGACGAGAATGTTTTGAGAGGTATCTAATGTAATGGCCCGGACCTCCCTGGTCCATTACTTTGTGAAAATTTGGTGTTGGAGGTGTTCCGGGAGGTCAAGGTGAGTTATCCCCCAGCTGCTGCCTACCGGTAGCTCGGTCTACCGGTAGCTCGGTCTACCGGTAGCTCGGTCTACCGGTAGCTGCTGATTACTGGTAGCTCGGTCTACCGGTAGCTGCTGATTACCGGTAGCTCGGTCTACCGGTAGCTGCTGATTACCGGTAGCTCGGTCTACCGGTAGCTTCTGATTACCGGTAGCTCGGTCTACCGGTAGCTGCTGATTACCGGTAGCTTGGTCTACCGGTAGCTGCTGACTACTGGTAGCTCGGTCTACCGGTAGCTGCTGATTACCGGTAGCTCGGTCTACCGGTAGCCACATCCTACCGGTAGTTGGGTTTACCGGTAGCCACGACATACTGATGGTATACTTGTAGCCGCAGTCCAGGAGTAGCTCGGCTAACACTTTGCCAAATTTCTAGTTCTGTGAATAGTGTTTCTATCGGTGAGGTTCAGTGAACAGTGTTTCTATCGGTGAGGTCCTATCGGTGGACTTCTATCAGTGAGGATCTATCAGTAGACTTGTGTTTCTATCGGTAAGGTTCTATCGGTGAGTTTTTCTTTCCTTTGCCAATTTTTTTAGTTCTATGAACAGTGATTCCAGTTTCTTAAGAGCTACCGATCCCATACTTTGCCAAATTTCACGAATGAACAGTGATTCCAGTTTCTTAAGAGCTACCGATCCCATACTTTGCCAAATTTCACGAATGAACAGTGATTCCAGTTTCTTAAGAGCTACCGATCCCATACTTTGCCAAATTTCACGAATGAACAGTGATTCCAGTTTCTTAAGAGCTACCGATCCCATACTTTGCCAAATTTCACGAATGAACAGTGATTCCAGTTTCTTAAGAGCTACCGATTCCATACTTTGCCAAATTTTGAGTATGTGAACAGTGTTTCCAGCTTCGCAAATTTGACGTTTTCTTTGACGTAAAATACTTTTAAAACCTTATTTTAAGGACTTTTAAGGCCGATTCAAAGGCCATAAATCCTATATTAATTATTCCTAAGGCTGGGATGTTTTTACTTGGTCAAACCGCGTGGGTTAATGCGATCCGTTTTTAATGGAGAATAAATCGGATCTTAAACCGTCGCCTCTCTAATTTATTTTTTTAAAGGGAACGAGATATCATTCTTCGTTGTTCTTCCTCCTGGTTCTCATCTACGAGACGCTAGAACCTTGCAATCCTTCCCATAGGAGTTTCACAATCAAACGTTACTCGGATCAGTTCCGCTCTGTTGGATGCAACCAAGCTGTGTCGATCATTCTTCCACATAAGTTGTCGCGAGGGGAGGATCGTGACCTGCTGTGTGGATAAAGGACGTCAAGAACTCTTCGAGGTAGGGGATTCATGGCTTCTCTAATTATATATGTGCAATCGTAGAATTAGCATGATTTATTCCTTTGGATCACAATTAAATTGACCTAATTAAATACTTGAACTGGATTAAAAGAATTGGTTGATCGCGTGTTGTTGCTTTATACCGTGATAACGGTTTGCCTCATGTTTTCCTAGATATAGTGATATCTATGTTTCTTTGATTTGTTGATCGTTCATGATAGAAATTGATAATGAACGTAAATCTGGAATTAACTGTTGATTAATTGGCGAAGGATAAAGAGGCATGTAAATTAATCTGGTTGTTGTCGTTGTTGTAGTTGTTCTAATTTGAGAATAATCAAATTAGGGAAGTAAGCATGGTTATTTAATTGTGATAGCTTACTGATTAGGTATCCATGATTGGAACCTACGAATAACAAATCTGTTAATTCAATATGGTTTAGAGAACAGATTATGTGGTAATTTCAAAAAGGGTTCTGAGTTACCCTCTTGTTTGTTAAAGGGCCGAGAGCCCATTTTGTGATGTTTGTTTTCCTGCTGCTTGTGCTGTGATGTGAGCCTGGATGGTTGTTGTGATATGTGGAGGCATGGAGGCCTTATAGTTGTGGCAGCAGATGACGCCTAGTGTGGCGAGATGCATCGGTTTATGCATATGGGTGTCAGGGAGGACACCAGGGGTGTTGGAATGGGATGGATGTGGTTGCTGGTTTCCTGTGGTGTTCTTGAATGTTAATCTGCCTTGCTTTTCCCCACTGCTCAAGGCAGCTGGTCTTGCTACCATTCTTCCAAAGGAGGCGAAGACGCGCGGGGTATGCCACGTTCTTTCCGTGTTTAGCCTCTCGAGGGAGAATGGGTATATGCTCTTTCTATAGGCGGCAAAGACCCGACGGGTAGTATATCTACTCACCGTGTTGAGCCTCCTTTGTGTTTAGAAGCATAGGATGTTTTTCTAGAATGCCTGGGAATGTGGAAAAGTATTTCTGTAATGAATGTTTTATTAAATGGTGAAAATCCACGGGGATGGAGATGCTGGGATTTAAAGGTGATGTGAATCTTAAAAAGGAGCAGTTGTTTTTGAAAGTGACGCCATTTCAGTTAAATGGGGAATTGTTCAATCTTAATTAATGCTTAAAGAATTAACTAATGTACAGTGGAATTGATAAATGATAATGGAGTAATCTAATGAAGCTCTTCATTGTTGTGTGCTTATAGGATACCTAGTCTTAGAAGTAGCAGCCTGGATTCTGAGAGACGTTAGGTGCAGTTGTATCTAAGACTAGGTAATGCCCATAGTGTGGATGTGAGTTACTTATATATTCTGTACTTTTTGTGTTCTATACGCTACTCCACCCTGTCGGTAAGGGAAACTGACACCCCGGGGATTCTGAGCCTTGGGGGGGTGTTTTCCCCAACATTCTGATGGGAGGTTGAATGGCTGACTACCCCCTTTGGCCCCGCTCTCTTCTCTTGGTAGATCCTTGTGCTGGTAGGCACAGTGGTTAGTTTTACCCATATATGTGTGTAGAGGGCTGTAATGGCTTGTGGTTATTTCACACACATATACTCTGGATATAGTATCCTATGGAATACTATAGGTGTAACGTGTGTAGGCAGTGATGGCTTGAGGATCCTTACTCGGTGTATGGGCTGTAATGGCTTGAGGTATAATACCCGACGTATGATACACGTTATGCGAGCTGTGGTGGCTCCCGGAAACTACCTGGTTACTTTTGGTTGTGAGGATTGTGTGGAGCTTAGCCCAGGTGTCTGCGGGCAAACCTTTGTGGTGCATGAGGTGCAGATTGGGGAGCTTGACCCATGTTGATACGGGCAAGCCTTTGGAGAGAGATGCACATGACGTATGTCGTTGGGGCAAAGCGGCAAACCAGTGGGGAAGTAGTAGCGGGGTACCCTTGACATTCTTTACTATATGCTATATTCTTGTATGTGTTACTTGGTGAGAGTAGCCATGGTGAGGTTGGGAACATAGTATACCTGTTTAGGTGATGAGTTAGTTTCACTTGTTGTTCACTGGGCTTTAGCATGCTTTCTTTACTTTTGCACGAGAGTCTTGGGGAGGATCCTACTGAGTATACTGTTATACTCACCCTATGTACATATAAACTGTTTTTCAGGTCACTTGGAGCAGGTTGGAGATCAAGCTGGTTACTACTAGCTTGCGGTTGGAGGAGGAGCTGTTCGGGCTTGTGGTCGCTGTCGCTTTACTTTCTTTTGGGTACTTTTAGTTTCCCCTTACAGTTGTAGTACTTTTGCATGACATTTCATATATGTACTTGGGTTTCTTTTACATTTCAGTTATGAGTTGGAGTTGGTTGGATTCTATTCTATCTCTCTCTTCTGCATGTGTTCTCTTAGAGGGTAATGCCTCCCATTTTGTGTGTGTATTATACCCTCGGTGCTAGTCGCCAACCCGGGGCCTACTGGAGGCGGGACTCGGGGGTCATTATCTCCCTTTTCACATTGCCGGCCCAGGAGGGGTACACTTTGTGGGGAGGGGGTCGTGACAATGGAATTGTTTTGAAGTGTATGTATACTATTTCAGAATAAATATCACTTTACAATAATCATATCTAGTTATTCTTTACACCATTATACCCATCCAAGTAAGGTGGTGGTGGAAAACAGATTACACCACGGCGTGGAGACGGTATTCCGTACGTACGCACGCACGGTGATTTCATTTTCCGTAGGATGGATAGAAGGTGAAATAGGGTTGTTTCATATTTATAATAACATATCAGTATATTATTTATACTGATGTTATTACTTCATAATGAAACAACTAATGAATAGGTAGTAGAAGAAGAAATAAATTTGAAAGAATCGGTAACGGATAATACCTCTTCTTCAACACTCCTCTTTGAAACCTCCTCTTAGGGCACTAAAATTGGTATTTGAATAAGATCAGGACATATAGTATGTTTCTAGGGAAGTTTAGAAGGTAAATGGTCAGGGTATGTCCGAGCTTTAATGCTCAAAATTGTGTGAGGAGGAGAGGGAGGAGGTGCCCTTTTATAAGGGAGGAGAGGGAACCTTTGGAAAAACTTAAAATATTATTTTATAATAAAGTCATATTCAGTTTTTAATAGCTCAAAATTGATTTATTTAGAATATAAGGTGGGTATGGGTCGACATTATCTCAGCCAATAGGTTTTATACAAGTATAGGTTACTATTTTAACCTTATCATTTAGATTTAACTCTAAGTTAAATAATTTAACTTTTATTGTGTCTTCTGGTTTTCTTACACTATATGGTTAATAAACATACTATAACAAGACAAAAGAACCCCATGTTTTTAATTATTAATATATATAACCTTATCTAAGTCATTTGGAAGAACCTTAGATTTTTAGGAATAAAATAACAATTAATAATATAATATTTGTTTTAAAAACTATTTTATGTCAATTTTGACACTATTTGGAAATTGATTTGTGTGAAAATAATAACAGCATGATTAGTTAGAAAAGGGTTTATTAAGTCAATAATAACATGTCATAGTAACCTATAAAATTAGTCTTATTCATAAAAAGTCTAAAATTACATTTATTTGGGTATTTATAACATCAATTATGTTAATATTTCATTAATAAGGTAATTACTACATCATCATTGTGTCAAAAAGAAATTAAATTATTTAATTTATAAAAATTATAAATAAAATACCATTAGGTATTAAATATTTTTATCTTTCTAAGGAATATTTATAGTCTAATTTATCTTATGAATAACCCTATATTAAAAATGTTTTAGTTATTAAACTTTGATTTTAACTATTTTAACTCTTCTTTAAATAAAATAATAATAAGTGTCCTAATCTAATCCAAGAGGACCTAAATTGTCATATTTTATTCCTAAGGTTTTTTTGGTCGAATTAAACTTATCCAATAGAATTAGGAAATGTTTTAGGGTAATAATAATATCATTTTTACCCTTAATTACCCTATTTACTTTTAACCGTGGTAAATAAAAGTAAAAAGTTTCTATTCACCAAAAATTAATTTTATCTTATTGAACCACATTTTACTCCTTTATATTAACAATGTCTCTCAGATTTTCAAAATTAAACTCATAGAAGCGGTAAAATTAAGTTTTATGTACAATTGCAAATGCTCCTAGGAGGTGGGTAAAAGACGGTAAAAAGTTCAATAAAATTTTTATGTATCTATATTATTATAAAATTACTCCAATGAATTACATTGAACATATATAGATATTAAGTATCTATTTTTACCTAAAATAAATTTAAATAAAAAGTGATTATTTAAATAAAAAGATGCTTTTAACCAATAACTCAGTGTTTTCACTATTTTTCAAAAATTGGAAGTTTTCAGAAAAATACCAAAAATTCACTCTACTCTAATTTCGATATTCCGAACCCAAAAATGAAGTCTATTTTGAAAGATAAAATTCATAAAATTTCAAAAAGTGGGTATTACTATTCATAACGGCTAGTTTATATAATATTTTAATAATATATCATTGTTTAGCGAAACTTGGTATTGCGTACAACGCAAGTTATTGAGGAATGTTACTCTTACGTGTAACACAAGCCAAGACAGTGTTGTGTGTAGTGAAAGATTCCTTTGGTGATGTATATAACATAAAAACAAAATATTTCTCATAAAATCTCAGGTGTTATAATTTATATACCAAGGATGAGAACCTTTTCATACTTCTTCTGGAGGATTACTAATTAAAAAATACCTTGTTTAAGTCTAAGATGTGAACAAAAGTATCTTCCAAAACTCCCAGTAATTTAGTAGAAAACTAAAAAAATGGGAGTACATGAAGTGAATGGATATAAATTTACTTTATTCATAAAAATATAAGAACAAATCCATATTGTGAGATAGTTGGAATTGAGAAACTTTCCATAGACCACACCTACTACACCCCCTTGGGTTTTTCAAATCTGGTATTCCTTATACCACTATACCGATGGTTTCCCTAATGGGTGAGAAATCTGTGATTACCGATACTAAATAAAATACTAGAAGCATCAAATATATGATCAAGGAATCATATAGTATTCCAAAATTTAATATGGATATAGAAACCAACAAAATTAGAGACCCCCCTTTAAATAAGGTATCCATCCATCTTTCCAGCCATCACGTTTTCAAATTCAGAACTCACATCAATCCATACGCTATAAACCAAGGAAAGTTCATGAACCCTTATTAGAGGACCAAATAAGATAGCTTGTAAAGTCCAATAACACTCATTATTCAGAAATGAAGGAGCTACAATGAAAGTTTGTCTACATTTTGGCTACACTAAACAATCAAGAAAACACGGATCATGTAAATTCCATACTCAATCAATTCCTAACCCCAAGGGAATTTTCATTTCCATTTCATTAATGTGGGGCAACGATCTAGGAATCAGTGAGGAATATCCATCTATAGAGGATGTTTTAATCGAATGTCCCATTTTATCTAATGAATTTATTCCTGGAAAAACCCCATATGAAAGAGGATAAATTGAATGATAAGTTAGAAGACCTACATCATCCCTAACATCCCTTATCATCTAGATAAAGACTCCCCAAGATACCTAGTTAAGGAATAATACATAAGGAGATTCTTGAAATATTTAAGAAGGTATAAATTAGCATCCCTTTACTATAATTTGTACTCTAAATTTTATGGTATGAAAAATTTATCAAAGACAAGTAAACCAGTAGGTGAATATTATAAGGAAATGAAAAGGTTATTTTATGTAAAAATGTTTCTATACTTATAACCCCATAACCCCCACTCCTCCCAAAAAAATTATATGATCTATGTATATTCTATATCTCCTACACATTTTTTGATATAAATTTTTCTAATGAATTATGTGATTTGTGAGCATCGATTAATCTAATGTTGTACTTAGATTTTTAATTCTTGAAGATAGAATAACTCAAACATACCAAAGTAGTTTTTTATCTTGCTAATAAATCCATTTCTTGCACAGTTGGTGTGCTAAAAGATGTTTTGGTGAGTGTACAATGTTTTCTGTTCTTTTTATGATTTCTACATTGTAAAAATGGTGGAATATGAAGGTAAATACCATTCCCCCATATTTCTAGGTAGACCATTTCTAATTACTACTAAAATGATTATAAATATTATTCAAGAAACACTTTCTATTGATTTTAGGGAATAATCTTTAAATTTTAATATTCTTAATTCAATGAAATACCCCCTTGAGGAAAAAATAGTTTTTACTTTGAACCATTTTGAGTTTACCTATTATTTTAAATTAGAAATTTGAAACATGGATAATAGAATTAAACTAAAAGTGGCTTTGGAAATTCATGATTTTACTACTGAATCTATCTATAAAGGTGAGTCAAATTGGAATATTTTTTGTTCTCTAAACAACATGAAGAGATTAATGAGAAATTTTTATAAAACTTACTTAAAATTTCTACTAACACCGCTACCTTAACTATAAAGGATAAAATTTTGGAGAAAAGTAATTCAAGATCATCACTAAAAAACCAACATGAACTGTAATTTAAATTTTCCTCATACCATATTAGATATTATTTCCTTGAAAAAATATATTATCTATCGAACTATATCATAAATCCCACTGGTCTTCTAAAAAAGTTAACTATAGGCTTTGAATGAAAAGAGAGAATATGAAGCTTAATATAATGGAACAAGATATAATATGGAGGGAATTTTATAATAACACCCTACTTTATAAGTAGAAATTCAGTTCAATCCATGAAATACAAATCTAGAAAAGATAATTTGAAATTGGTTAAAATTCATTTTTTACTCTTCAAGAAGTAATCGTATTCCAATAGAGATCAAGGGAGATTAATACTAGAACCCCTTCAAGGTGAATGGATAAAAACTAAAGAAATTTTATGAAAATCCCAATAAAGATCCCATAGAGTTGTCCAAAATTATCCATACTAAAATTAAATAAAGAAAACCCTAGCTGTATATTTCATTTACATTTTTATGGATAGTCATTTTTTATTCTAATTTTCCTAAAAAATCATGTTTTAATTAAATGGATGTTTTATAAATTTTAGGAGTTGAGGTGAGGGAATGGTTTACAAATGATAAAAAGAAATTAAAAAAGAAAAAGAAAAGGATGAAAGTGGGACACAATGGTCGGTATATGGAAAATACCAACATCTATATAGAGGAATAATAACTTCACTTGTTAAAGAGTATAATTACAGACATATTTTTATAGTGCGTAAAACCCTAGCATGAATGATATCTTAATGAAGATGATGCAACTGTACCACTAACCACATAGTAAGTTCATTGTACAATAGTAACCAATAGTTGGATATCCACATAGCTATATAGACCTATCAATTTTACTAACAACATATTATTTTAGTGTGATATCAAATTTCATGCTTCTAGAGTGTTATATTGCTTGCTACTATAGTAAGTCTGTACTATTATTGGGCCATGTCGGTGTCACCAGTCATATATGTTATAGTATGGTATGGGTATCTATATTCCTCAAATTTTAGGCTAAGGTCTATTTTACCTAGGTCCCTTGATAAGGGGTTTGTTTTCTGCTAAATCCTCACCATGGAGGTCAAACCATGAGAGTTATTGTCTATTGAGTAGTCTGGGCAGCTAATTGTTGGCCTAACTTCATCCAAAGGATTGGGTTACACTATTACAATAATTTAATAGTGTTTGAGGTAGTTAGGGGGAAGAGGGAAAAGGTATCTAATTATGTGACTAATTTCCATTTTTATTTTTTCTATTTTCTGGTTTTTACTGTAACACCTTGATATTTTTATAGAACACTATTTTTGATAGTGTATACAACACACAACACTGATATTAAACAAACCATGAAATATTACCATTATGATATGAATTTTATAACATATCCATTGAATTAGTGGGAATAAATAATAATACCCATATTATGAAATATATATTAAGTTCATACTCAATAAAAATTTATTAATTATTATTATAAAATATACACTCTAGTTTTAGTAAATACATTTTATTCTGAAAAAAATATGTTTTTCTCAAAAATGTTTTTAATAAATTTTTTTGTGAAATCAATATAAATAATTTTTTCCACTTTTAGAAACATTATTTTAAAAAATAAAATTCATTTTTGAAATAATAATTATAAAATTATCTTATGGTGTATTTTTTGGATTTTTCTAAAAAATTAATTTTTCAATGAATAGTGAAAAATGCTCATCTTTAGTGAAAATTGCATTTTTGTTTCAAGAAATTAAAAAGATATATTTTTTTAAATATTATTAAAATATATATTAGTTCAATTATATTATTTATAATCTAATTATGGTCTTTTGAATTAATTTTATACTTTAATTTTTTATAAAAACGTTTTTATAGTTAAAAATACATTTTTCTAAAAAAAACTTTTTTCACCATAATTTTCATGTTTAATTTTAAATTATACTATGAAATTTATATAAATTGAATTTTATAAAATGAATTATTTAATTTTAATTATAATAATTAATTATTTAATAATTTTAACTTAACTTTTGGCCCTAATGAGTAGTAAAAAGAGGAAGATTGTGTTTCCATGATTAAGGGTAAAACAGGTTTACTAAGGGTTGAGCTAATTGGATAAGGTTTAAAATAAACTAAAAACATGAATAATTACTATTTTATGAAAATATGTGGATCCTATATCATCAAATATTTGGTAAGAGTCCATTTTGAATTCATTGTCTTAATTAAGACATTAATAAATGTTTTTCTTTTAAAAAATTCCCAAAGTGTTCTCTCCCCCACTTCTAAATAGACAGCCCCTCCCCTCTCCTATTACCACATAAATATAATGTTATTTAGATAATACATACCCAAATACATTACTTACATCCCTCCACATGTTCTATATTCCTTTTTTATCATAAAACCAACCTAGTAACGCATCTGATGTCAACCTAAAGTGGTTGTGTGAAGAAGTGGTATAGTTTTTAATCATACGATTACATTTCTTTTTTGTTAAATATCCTTAAAATATTATTAAAAAATGATAATATAATAAAAAAATTATATTAAATATACTAAGATGTTAATCTATTTATTTCATACCTTATATTTATCTCCTCTTCCATCAAATTAGATATGAAATCGCCATTCAACTGTACAGCGGACTATCGCCTCGTGAACAGATGTAATTCATTTCCCATCACCACCTCTCATATATAGTTATAATTATGGACTTAGTATATATATATATATAATATATTAATGTAATATTTATCATTATTTAAAATTAATATATATAATATTTTCTTACATTTCCATACACTGAAAAATGATAATATCATTCCGGTGTACATGTTGACTACTACCTCCATGAAGCGATGTGATTTATTTTTCACCACCACATCACATGGATGGTATATATAAGTTTATTTAAATAAATGATATATTATTTATTATATAATTATAATTCTATAAATATAAAATAATACTTACCTTATTTCTATCGTAATTTTTGAAATTGAAAATTGTTTCTCATGCATACGTACGGCCTACCATCTCCATGATTGTAACATAGTTCATTTTTCACAACAATATTCTTTGTTTGTATTTAAAATTATAATTGATCTAAAAAATGTTAATTATTTATTTTTTACTATTTTATATATGATGTATCAATTTCCTCTTTTACCATAGTCAACCTACCGATGTCATGTTGAACATATGAACGGAATATCATCAAAACATCTAATGTGAACTTAATAGACTAAGCTAAAAATATGAAAGTACAATAAATAAAATTAAATTAATAAAAAAAATTAAAAAGGAAATTAAGTAATGAAATAGGTAATATAATTTTATTATTCAATAATATAAATATCTTATGTCATAATTCGAACCTAGGGTAATAGATTTTGTCTCAATTTCCAATCAATAGAGAATGTTTTGTATTATGAACATATTTTTACTATAGTGTAAATACTACCCATTTTATTTTTTTGACATGATTATATACTTATTCATTATGATTTAATTTTTATTTTAGGTTAACTGTTTAAATGGTTTACAATCTGAAATTTATCGAAGAGGTGATAATTTAATTTACAATCTCAATTTTTGTGGTTGCTCTTATTTTCAATGAAGGAATCTTATAATATATACTTATTAAAATACATAAATTCTGTTATCCTGTATATATTTAATGATTTAAAATATTATCTTAAAAATTTTCCTCTCTTTTTAAAATTAATCATATAAAGAAACATTTAAGAAAAAATATGATCTTATTTCCATTTTTGATCGGGTATATTTTTCTTCAATGCCCATATTTTTAAAAATTGTCTTAAAAATGTCCATCTATTTACTCGAAGGATTTATTATGGTAATTTTAAGATATCTTTGACTTTTTAAATTGTTTTAAAGTAATATTTCAAAAACATCACAAAAGGTTAATTTTCTACATTCTTTATAAAATCTAAAAACAATGGTTTTTTAAAATATATTATATTAATTGATTTTCCTACCGCCATAACCATTTTATGTTATTTAGATTCTTATAAAAGTTTTAAAAGGTTTTAAAAAGATAAATATTTTAAAAATATTATTTTATTATTTCTCATCCATTTTCTTCTATTCTCTAAATTAAATGAATTTATTTCAAAACTTGTAATTATGAGGAATTTAAGGTCATATTTTATCACTTATTAATTTTATGGTCATCAACTTTCTCTTGAAACATTCACTCTCTTGTGATCATTTGACATTACATTTATCTTAAATATCAATATTATTTGTATCATGTATATTATTTTTTTCCTAAATAATATATCTTTTCACTATATGGTTTTGTACTTTGAATGTTATTTGATTGATTGGGGATATATTGATATTCCATGTTATTTATTAAATAAATACATATATTGATAATGAATATTGTTTATGATTTATATTGATAGTTTAATATACATTAAATTAATTTTAAATGTAGTGATGGTGGGGCCCATAATTATATATACCCTCAATATATCGATGGATATCAAGATACAAATCATAAAGATAGAATTAAAGGGGGTACTGGTGTATACCTATCAATAGATTAAAATATCATAGTACAAGGCTTTAGCAGTATATATATGATGATGTCTAAATTAATTATTTCCAATATTAATAATTTATTCCATTGAGAATTTAGTTATTTATTATTCAAGAGAATAATGCCTTGATATTATTCATAGATGTATTTCTTGCTCAATTTACCAATTAAATGGAATTTGGTTTTTTTTTATTTTAATTTTTATATTGATTATTCCTTATTGATTAATAATTGATATGGTTTAACATTACTATTATTGATCATATAAGATCAAACTCTATTTGTTTTATTTTTTCTAGGATATGAAGAAGAATATTTTGAATAATTTCAATGATAGATGAATTTTTTTCATGATATGTATTTTTTATTTCCAATGTAATGTGTGAATCATGTATGTATCCAGTTCTTCAAGACTACTAAACTGATCAGTCCTTTAGGATTGGATCCCTTGTACCTATACTAATGAAATAAATTATAAACATGCTCTAGGTTACTAGAAATATATTTGTTACTTTGGTATTATAGAAAGAGTAGTAGAAAATTTTGTAACTAGATTTTTAATAAACCTTTCTAGGATGAGAATTATAGTAATCCCTTATAGTATTTGAGAAATACCACCATTAAAGGATTTTTTATGGATCAATATTCATAATGATTATTATTTAACTTAATTTTATCCATTATTCAATGATAGAGCCTAATGGAATAAATGGAATCAACGCCTGTATATGATATAGAGATTTCCCTATTGAGTAAGACAATACTGATGGTATTAGAACTAAAAAAATCATGGGAATGTTATGGTATATTACTCTTATTATGATGAATAACCATTCTTGAATAGAGAAACCTTTTATTCCACAATGTGATTATCTTACATTTGAATGCTTCATGTTATATATGCCTCCATCTTTTAATGAAACTTCAAATATATCAGTAGATGAGTAATGGATTTATTATCTCAAGAATATATACCTTTCATTGGGATGGTATGAATGTGAAAAATTATTATGGGGGTGTGAGATTGAAAAGGGGATATAGATAAATGATGTTCAATGATCCATGACACTTAAAATTTTGAATAAATGTAAAGAGTGGAATGGATAAGTTTTAAAGTGATTTTCTATGAGAAACACTTCCATCAAGAATAGTGAGGTAAAATAAGGAGTAATTTTCTCACTTTATAGTATATGGGAGAAGAATATATGGTATATTATGAAGCTGACATTATAATATTATCCAAGAATTATTAGAACTCCATACATAATCTGAAAAATCAATATTAACCACTTCTTTTATGGGGTTAATCCGAGTCTTCAAAGGGCTATAGTCTCTTAAACATTTAATATTATGATGATATAGTATCAGGTTTCATTAATATAGATAATTGATTTAATAGACCCTATATATTTAAGTGAAATAAATAAAAAAAAGAGGTTGTTTAAAGATAAAGAAAAATGGAATGGTTCAAACAAGAAGAATAGAACAAAACAATTTCCATCATGTGAAATTTATGGAAAGAATCATCCGATAAAATTATTTACGAGGATGGGATTTTGTTATAATTATGGAGATAATGTTAATCTTGATCATGAATGTAAGTGTAATAAATATATATATATATATTATCCAGTGATTTAACTATATCTAAATGGTGAATTATTCATACCAATGTCATAAACATCAAGAGAACATTCCATAGAAGAATCCTAGGGGAGAATTCCAAGATTTCAAAAATTACTACATGTGAAGCTGAATGATTGAAGTGTTTATGTATGGTGATTTAAGAATTATGTTATAGAATTGTTTTATTAATGAAATTATAGTTACAAAAATCATAAAACTTATAATTATTATTCTACATTAGTTTTTATTTAATTATTTTAAAGAATATATTTAATTGAATCATTAACCAAGAAAAGTAATGCAATGGTATGATGATATTTTTAGAGATTACATGAATAATGGAAAGGTAACACCTAATATGTTATTAATGTTGAGTTAGTAGTATTTAGTTGGGATAAATATAATATTAAAATTGATGATGTAAATGGTATATATAATGGCTCTATCCAGTCAACGATCATGATATTGCCTACTTTGGGCCTAGCTTGCATGGTTTTGTTTTTCCCTGCGCTCTGGACATTAGGAATCTCCCAGGAAAAGGCCTTATGATGGTAGATGTATCCACAACATATTATAAAGGAGTTATTCATGATCATCCTACTTTGATGTGGGATATCCATAATCTACCAACTAGAAGGGCCAGTGTCCTTGTTAGCACATTAAATGGACACTAGCTCTGATACCATTTTGTAACGTCCCAGTTCTGGGTGTCGCCCGAAGGTTCCCTGTACCTAGTGGGTCGCATGGCCTCAAGTGCATTTCCTAGAACTCCAGAGGTGGATGACTAGAATAAAGGGCCTTAGATATCATAATGGGGAAACTATGCCCTCATTGGAAAAGTAACACAGCAGAAACAAATAGTAAATAGTAGCAGAAGCCGTAATACCGAAAACTGATGTAAAGAGCGGCAGACTGATATTATAAACAACTATAGTATATATAAATAAATTACTTGTGTAACATTTATCAAATAAATCATCCAAAAAAGTCACAATGATTTAAATACAATATAAAAACCAAAGTACTGAAAATAGAAAACTCCAACAGCATTGTAAGCCTCAGCTTGGTCTCATGCCCTCTAACTCCAATTGAAATCAAGTACTTAATATAGAAGGGATCTTTCCCTTATCTATAACTGCAACCATAAAATCTATTTGGGATTAAAATCATGACCCAAACATGGTTTGAGATGAATCCCAGTAGGAAACCACCAAAAGATATGTGCCTAACTGTTAGTGAATATATATATATAACAGGAAAAATTTGGAAATAAATTAATAAACTAGGAAGTACTCAAAAGTAAAAAATCCTACAATTTTCATTACATTTATTTAAATTTATTAATTATTTAATATTTTAAATAATAAAATACTAGGATCTAGCCTAAGCTATGTATACCCTATGTAAAAGAAAAATAGATGTCTCAAAAGACCGTCTAACAATCTAGTAAGACAGAGTCCAAGATGGTGCTTTGGATTGACAGACTCGTCACATTCATTCAACATTTATAGATGACCCCTTGGGAAAGATATCACGGTATAAACCCTTTGGTTTAACATATCACAAATCAATTGAAATGACCACCTAGGAATCTCTCACGGTCAGTACCTTTGGGTCTGCATAGCATAAAAAATTCATAAACAACCTTTGGGTAGCTCTCATGATCAATACCCCCTGGGTCAAAGTCTGCAAAAAGGTTCTCACAGTCCTATATAAATAAGCATAGAAAACCCTATAGTTTTCCTAGTCCAAGGTTATCACGATCCATTGGAAGATCAGTACGCATACAACATTCATTAAAGGATCTACAATCAATTCAAACTAATACATATCTCAACTTTAATCAAAATTCATTATCAGCATTAAAGGATCTACATGTGATTCAAAATACTACATGTCTCAAATTTAATCAAATCATACTCACAAGAATCACATATAACAAAAAAATTCCCTCCAAAAAAACTCAAGGCATCGAAACACGGTATGGCTCATAGGGAACCTAGGCCAAATGGCCAATAACACTCAAACAAGGGAATGCGCCCATAGGGTGTCCCATAAACAAGGGTACACAATCTTATGCTTAGGAAACGACCCTTAATAAAAAAACACACCATAAAAGGTATTAAACAGGTTCAAATACAAAAATACTAATACCCAAAACATGGGTATTCATCAATTTAGGCATATATAATCCAAATACATTTAAAAAAGCCACAAACCACCTACCTCAATATTGTACGATGAACACTCTTGAACATAATCCCTTTAATAGGACTAGTACAACATAGATCTACCAAAAGGGTAAAAAATATCAACCCCTAATAACTCAATAGAGAGGATAAATCAGGAAGTAAATATCTAGGAGAAGAGAAAACTCACTAGTGGAAATCCAACGCACCCGGAGGCATCTCAATCATTGCTTGGATGGAGGAACGGGAGGGGATCAAATATCATTAGTCGTAAATTTCTCTCATGTATGAGAAATGGGAAGAAGAAGTCTGTTCTAGATATTATATGCAACCCTGAACTGATTAATCAAATAAAAATAAAATTACACATTGTGTTCATTTAATGCACACATCGTGTACTAGCCACAATTGGCTCCCACTTTAGGTAGTCCTCCAGGTCACCCAAAAGGCCATGTAATCGGCCATTACATGGCCAGTACATGGCTACATGTAGGAACTGAGTACACAATGTGTACTCCAATGTACACAATGTGTACTTATAAAATTTCCAAACTTCCCCTTTATCCTCAAAAACAACCTGAAATAAATATCCATACCTGAAATGAATATCTGAGATCTTACAGTATAGTATTGGTGACCTTCAAAATGATTAATTATTTAATGATGAAGTAATTTATGATGGAGTTACTATATTTATATATTAATGAATATATTTTATAATCTCGGATTTTATTTAATGGATAAGGATAAAGTATATTTTTGGAAGAAATTATATTTTCATTGAGTTCTTTTGGTGATTCATGTTATTTATATGTTTTAAGAGAATAAGTGATAAATGTATTCACGTGTTTGTTAAATGACATTATGAGCTACTTTAAGTTGTCTGGGGATAAATTTTTTATCATATATTTTGAATTTTTTTATTTTTCTAGAGCTTTTATGTTAATAAGTTATGGAATTGATTAAGTTAAGATTTTTTATTTAATAAATTAGGCTAACCATTTTATTTTCGGTAATATTTGTAGTTATAAGGAATGACTAATGGATCTTATGATTCAATAAAATTTAATTTTAGTGCTTCAGGCATAAAAAATCATCTTTAATATTCATTTCCAGAAGAAATAGATGAGATGGAAATTGATTAAATCCTAGTAAAAGAATGATATTGTGATTTTAGAATGGAAGGATATAATAAAAGTATATTTTCTAGACCACTTTATCTAGATAGTGAAAAATCCCTTAACTTTAAGAAAAGGAACTTGAAATGAAAATCTTATCAATTTACTTTCATTTTTAATGAATCAATAGACTTTTAACCTATAATAGATTTAGAGTTTGGTGTTATAGTCATGTTCTCTACCACTCAATTAATCCTTGTCCATTAGTTTTCTCTTCCATGTCATTATTATTAGTTCCCAAAAATGTTCTCTTTTTAGAAACCTAGTTTTATGATGACCTTCATATTTCCTTTTCCCACATTTAAGAAGAAGTTTTGTTAACCCTTTTTACAATGGGGGTCAAACCCTTTTTTACTAAACAAAAATAAAAAATTACAATGAAATAATTTATTGAATTTAGGATAATGTAACACTTTGATATTTTAAAAGAGAACTATGTTCGATAGCGTATACAACACGAAACACCGATCTTAAATGAACTATGAAATATTATTATTTAAATAGGATTGTTATAATCTAGTCATTAAATTGGAAAGTATGAATATGAATAATAATATTATGAAATATATATGATGTTCATACTCAACAAAAACTCATTAATTTAGTATTAGGAAATAAACATGTAAATTTTAGTAAATTCATTTAATTCATAAAAAATATGTATTATTCGAAAATATTTATATTTTTTTGTTAGAAAAAAATATTATTTATTATTTAAAATTATATAAAATTAATTAGATAAAATAAACATCATTTTTATATAATCATTTAAAAATTTTCTTAGGGTGAATTTTTGGGATTTTTCTGATAGTGTTTCTTTTAAATAAATAGATAAAAATACTGATTTTTTATTAAAAACTGTATTTTTATTTCATGAATTTAGAAATTTCCATTTAAAAAAAATTACAAAAAAAAATTTGTTAAATTATAATATTTATAATCTAGTTATGGTATTTGGGATTAATTTTATACTTGGGTGTGGTATAAACACATTTTCATACATAAAAAAGACATTTTTTTGACAAATTGTTTCGCCGCATTTTTTTGCAGGTTTAATTTTTAAATAAATTCTATCACTTCAGTGAATTAAATTTTATAAATTGCATTCCATATTTTTAATACTAATAATTAAAATTAAGTAATAAGTTAAACATAATTTTTTTTCAAAATGAATATTAAAAACTCTAAAAATTAGTTACCATGATTAAGGGTAAAACAAGTTTATAGGGGTTAAAGTAAAGTGATATGGGTTAATAGGACCTAAAAATATATAATTTATTTTAGCGAATCATATTTAGACATTTTATTATATAATATCTAGTAATTTCCTCTTTTATATGAATTTATATTGAGTAATATATTAATATATTTTATTCTTTTTAAAAATTCCAAGTGTGACATCTCCACTAATTATAAAAGGACACCCCTCTCCATTATAACCCAAACCTAAAGATCCTTTATTCAGCCACAAAATACCAAAACACCTTTCTTATATCCCACTCCACAAAATTTTTTTCATGTTTTTATCATAAAACTAACCTAGTAAGAAATTTGGTGTAAAACTAAAGAGGATTTCTGAAGAAGGGGTATAGTACTTAAACAAGTGTTTTCATTTGATTTTTTTTTATAACTCTGTAAAATACAATTAAACCATTATAAAATAATTGAATAATTATATTAATTATATTTAGATGTTTTTCTATTAATGTAATACCTTATATCGATATCCTCTTCAATCAAATGGTAAATGAATCTATCGTTTATGTGTACGGTGAATTACCACCTCATGAATCAATGTAATTCTTTTCTCATCACCACCTATGATGTATTGTTTTAAGTTTGTATTTATAATATATATATAATACTAATGACTTATATATCATTCTGAAAAAGTAATATATCATATATTTCCTTACCTTTCTATTCATTGAAAAATGATAACGTCATTCATGCATACATGAGGACGATTATAACACCAAGATATTTTGTGAAATATTATTTTTTCAAATAAATATTATATTTTTTATATTTTTTGTCACACACAAAAAATATTTTATCTTAATTTACAAAAAAACTGAGTATTTCTTATGTTACACTCAACAATGAGTTTAAACAATGTGTGACATACTGTGAAAATAATATTATTTAAAATGATGGTTACCTCCTAGCCATTGAAATGGAATGTATAAATAGGATTAACTATATATTAAAAATATATCATTGACACATGTATATAAAATTAATTATTTTTTGACCAATGAATTATAAATTAAAATAATAACTATTTTAAAATAAAGGAATTATTTATCTAAAAAAGTATTTTTAGGCACAGAAACGTGTTTTATATAAATAAATTAAACAAATCACTTTTGGTGGAATATTTTATTGAAATATATATATTATATATTAAATAAATTTTTTAACATTAATTATATTTTTTCTATAACAGAGATACCAATAAATCATATTTTATGCTTAAAAACTATATTTTTTCTAAAAAGCAGTATTATCTTATTTTGGAACTTATTTCCAAAATAATTTTTTAAAATTTTAAATTTTTTTTAATATATTAATTTTAATTTTTAAATTCTAATTTCAAAATTATCTTAGGGTGAATTTTTTAGAATTTTATAAAATGATAAATATTTCGATAAATAGTGAGAAATGCTGGTTTTTATTAAGAATTGTCATTTATTTTAATGATTTTAAAAACATAAAAATTATTTTCATATGATTTTAAAATAACAATTAGTTCAATTATATATATTAATCCAATTTAGGTCACTGGAATCATTTTTATTTTTGATTTTTATATCAAAACATTTTAATCATTTCAAAATATTATCCCTGAAAGTACGCTTTCTCATCGCATCTTTTGGATTAATTTTAAATTACTATTTTACAATTTTTTGAATAGAATTTGGAAATTTTGATTAAATATTTTTAATTATAGTAATTTATATTATATAATAAAAAACATAATTTAATAACATAATGAATACTAAAAATAGTAAAAATTATTTTTCGTGGTTAAGTTTTAAATGGATTTACCTTGGGTTAAACTAAAGTGATATAGGTTAAAATGATCTAAAAACATTAATAAAATATATTTTATGTCCATATTTATACAATATAATATATAATTATATATAATAATTCATTTTTAGAGTTTTATAATCAGAAAAATGTGGGTACACCATTTTATTTTCAAAAAATTACATGTCAATCACCTCACTTATAAAAGGTCACCCCTAATCCTCTATTCTTAACCCCATAAAACAAGTTAGGTTAAGAAATAACTTTCTAAATAAATTCCCAAATTTCAATATATCATCCTATAATAAATATTTTTGTCATAAATCCATACTAGGAATGTTTTTGGTACAAAACTAAGGATGATAGCCAAAGAAGTGTTAATGTTATTCAATGAAGGTTTTTATATTATTTAAGTCGCTACCTCATTAAATTCGTATTAAACCATTATTACATAATAAATTATTTATATTACATATAATTATATGTTTTTATGTTAGTTTTATAACGTTCAACCATATCCACTTCCATCAAATGGGTTACAAAATCATTATTTTTGTGTATGGTGGACTACCGCCTCACGAACCAATGACATTCGTTTTACATTGCCACCTATCAGGTTACTTATTATGATGAATATAATATATATATATATATAATTATTATGTATATTTAGTCATTATTTAATATATATACATATTACCTTCCATTATTTATGGGATATTATAACGCCACTCGTGTGTACGGTGGACAACTACCTCATGAAGTGATGTGATTTGTTTTTCTAACACTTTACATAGAAGATAATAGGGATAAATTTAATGAATATATGATAAATAAATGACATAATTGTTATATTCTAGAAATATTTATCTTTCTTAAAAATAATAATATGTTATTTTATTTGTTACGCTTTTCTTCACTTAAATATAATAATATTGTTTTTGTATGTGTAGTCTACTGCCTTCATTGAGCGATGTGACTCTCTCTTTTCATTTCCAGGACACATGGATGATAAGTATAAGTATATTTAAAATATATAATATTTTATTTATGATATTATGATCATTATTTAAATTTAAAATATCACTTACCCCCTTTCCATAATAATCTTTTAAAAATGGAAATGTTTCTCATGCGTACGTACAGTCTACAGTCACCATGATCGTAATATACATCATTTCTCAAAACCATCCTTCATGATTGGTCTTAAAAAGTAAAATTTATTCTGAGATTTGATAATTATTTTATTATTATTATTTTTAGATTTTGTAACTATGATCAAAGTTGGAGGACCAAAAATAAAAAATCCAAACATATATGAATGACATAGAGGTTATTACCTATAACGTGATTTTAACATGGAATTGGTAATATTAGGTAATAAATGTTCATAATTAAATCATATATGGTATAATATATATTATTATTATTTTATAATAAATTTATAATAAATGTATATTTATCATATGGGATGTCTGAATGTGTACATATGAATTCGAGACTTAACGTAAGGGATTTTCATCTCACTTTTCACTTTTGTGAGACACATGCCATTTTAACCACCTATTTATGTTATATTGTGTATATTCAGCCCATGAATTTATTTTATGATGATTATAATGAAATTTTTTGGTATTTTAATATCTATTAAAGGATCTTTCTTTTTTAGAGATTATGGTTCAAAAGTTACCAAGTCGATAAGTGGGTTTTTTCTCAATTTGACTTCTTTTTTACATATGTTATGTTATGCACCATGATTATTTTATGAAGATTATATAAATTCCCATTGACAATAAATATTATGAATTTATTTATTCTCAAGATATTATAGTTTTTATTTAATGTTATTCTTTAATTGGTATTATGATTCAGAGTTACTAAAGTGGAAAGGGTTTTATGTTACAATCTCATCGTTTATCAGGATTGTTCATGATTTTTCTAAAAATAATGAAATATTTAGATATATCCCCCAATAAACTCATATATTTTCTTCTAATCAAGTTATTTCATGATAATATATTTTTTTCATTCATTTTACTCTCTTTATATACTCAGTAGTTAGAAATAATGTTTTAAAAAAAACCATCATCAATTATCCCTTCGGTCAAAAACATGTTTTTTTTAAAAAAACATGTTTTCTAAAAACAATTTAAAAAATATTTTTGAAAATTATTTAAATTATCTTTTAAATACATTTTTATCCATGTTTTACTTTTTAAAAAATTGATTTCATTGGAATCTTCATGCCTTTTTCTAGAAAATGTCCATTTGGTTTTTATCAAAATTGTAAAAGGATACATTGTTTTAACATTTATGGCATGGACATAATTTCCAAACATAATTACCATTATTTTATTTCAACGATACATTATAAATTTTAAATTTTATTTTCAACTAAAATTATTTTCAAAAAAATATGAATTTTATGTTTTAAAAAGTGATTTTCAATGAAAATTTATTTTTCTCAAGAAATGTTCCAAGTGATCTTTCTAAATAATTATCTATATATGATGATACCCTTTGATATAGCTTATGATTTTTTGTAGATATTAACCAAGTTTACCATTATTATTCTCTATCAAAATATTTTTTCATGACAATTTCTTTTTGAAATAAATTTTATATTTTGGGTTATTACATGGTAAAGGTTTTATGTTCTTGGGGAACACATACATATGATTTTCATTATGTGATGGGTGGCACCTATTTCTCAATACAATTAATATGATAAATATGGATAAATCCTGAATAAATATGTTATAATTTATCCTAATTACATGTTCACAATTTTATGCATGAACTTGATTACATGTTCGCAATGTTATGTGTAAACCTGATAAAATGTTCGCAATGTTATGTGTGGCCCTTATTACATGTTCATAGTGTTATGTATGGATCTATCTTTCATACCCATATTGTTATGTGTGGAATTGGTTTCATGTCCATATGTGTAAGTGAGGGCCTGATTTCATTTTCCAAACTTAATTATTTAATATATCTTTATTTATACATGTTCACAATCTTATAAGATGATGTGAATGCCACAAATCTACTTCTTATGTCGATGTTATGCTCTAATAGATCATGTTCTTTGATTCCATTATGATTCATGTCTTATGAACTTCCAATCTATATTCTATGACCTAATATTGTGATCTTTGATATGAAGGGTATGTTTTTTGAATGTTATTATCTTGTTATCATACCCTTATGTTCATGTTATGGTTACATATCACCCTTTTTTACCCATACCAAGAAAAGGAGCTCTCCCTTTCTTCTGTTTTTTCCCAGGTCATGAAGAATGGGTTTAAGTAGGGTGTGTTTGTAAAGAGTACTAAAGGGTAATATATTTCCCCAAATTATAAGATTTTGTAGATAATATCAAAATACACTAAACTATTATGGTCCTTAGGAATGTGCTTTTTTAATTTATTAAACATTTATATAAAAACTTATAATATCCATATATGATAAGACTGGGTTTCTATAGTTTATTTCATAGGATAGGTTTAGTTAACCATTTGAAACTAGGTTTATAAAACATTAGTGAAATCCCTAGGGATATTTATAAGAATATTTCTAAGGATATATCTAAGGAAAAGTCTAAGGATGAGTCAAAGTATAGGAAAATTTCTTGTAATATTGATAAAGGATAGAGTGATGGGTTTACATGTATTTACATATCTGTTTGGACACCATAAGTGGACATATCTCTGGAATATAGGTACCTAGGTGTAATAAATCTGAAAATTTTGCATTGATATGGACTCAACCGTCACCCGGTGTATGACAACAGGTTTTATTTCACATCTAGTTTGATTCTCCCTAGGGGTATTCCTCTTAAATTCACAAATACTTTATGATCCATTATGATTTTTTGAAATAGATCTTGACTATGAATGAATTAGGATAAACCTAAGGTGTCATATATTAAAAATAAGATGAGTGATTTATCATTATTATGTGGTTCCCCACTGTAATTATTGTTTCTCACACTATGCTTTTTTGTTTTAGTCAATGGTGGAACCAGAAGGAACTGTGAGGAAATTGAATTTGATGGAAAATTTTATGATGACTAGACAAATGGGATGATGAATGGAGTGAAAGATGTTGTGATTATTCATAATTAGTTATCATGGAACATGATTAACAACATGCACCTTAACTAGCTCTCAGACTCACCAAAGAATACAAGGGTAGATTTTTCTGAGATTTTTTATTGTGGTAACCATGATGGAAAGGAGATTAAGTTTCTAATATGTAAATAATTTTTTAAGAGTCACTCAATTTAATGTCTCATAGGTATGATAAAATGTTTTCGGTGTGGAGAAGAATGAAATAAATAATGGAATTGTAAAGGAAAAAATGATAAGTTCGGTTAATGAAATTGAAGGGAATACTGGTCTCCCTAAGTTATTATCAATAGATGAATTTTTTTAAGTGTTTAAAGTATATATATTATGAAAATAGATGTCCTAAGGGGAAATATCATGAAGATAATCAGCATGGTTGTATGAGTAATGGTTTTGTGATGATGAAGGTACTATGAATGAAATATTAATAGAAAGGGAAATTATGGAATAAAATGATTAAGCCTAGTTAATGTTTTAAAAATGACTTATAATGATTGAAGTGTTTATGCATTAGAATTCAAGAATTATGAATTATATAAGGATTTTTAAATCTATGTATTTCATTAAGGATTGGATAGAATATGTTGAATGGTGTTGATGACCTCTAAAAGTAATTTAATTGTAAGGTGATATTGATGAAAAAAATGTTATTAAGGGAAAGATAGCCCATAATATGTTCCTGATACTGAGATAATGATGTGGAGATAAAGATATGATTGATATGGATAAAATAAATTAGATATAACTAATTTCTTTTGAACAGGTAAATGATTTTTTGAAAAATTGGTTTATGATATCATTGATGGAGTTTACATAATTTTTGGATATAAATAATATAACTGATAATCTATGATTAATATAAATAATTAGGAAGAATGTATTTTCTTTAAAAAATTGTAATTTAGGTTATTACCATGTTTCAAGAGAATACATGATTCAGGTTTTCACATGTTTGGTATGTAACAATCAAGATCCAATTTATGGTATATTGGGGATTAATTTTATGTTTATTTTGAGAAATTTAGTGACCTTATTTATAAATTTTGAAGTGTTGAAGGGTTATAAGGTTAAACATTTATTTAATGGTTTAAGTATAAATTTGGATGAGGTTTTATATAATAATTTATTACTTCACCATATAAATATTTATCCATATTGGATAATTAGTGTTAACATTTTTTTAACTAGATATAGAATGAATGAATTATCATTATTTTATGGTTCTTATTTAGTGCGTCATACATGAAAAAAAACACCACATAGGATGATATATGACGTTTAAATTGATCAAGGTACATACAAAGGATGATATTGTGCTGATGAAATAAAAAGATATCAAGTACATTTTCATATGTTCTCATTATATATGGGAAATGAATTATCCAATACTTGTAAAATGATATTGAAATAAAACATTTTCTTATTATCATCATTTTTTATGATATAAATAATCTTTTCCAATCCTCTTTGATTTATGTATTTATGGTTATTAACTTTCTACTAGACATGTCCTCTATCACTCTCTATTGGTATTTGAGTGTTAGTTTTCTCCTCTATAACCTAATTTTCTCATGCCACCTATGTTTTTTAATTTTAAAACCCATTATGTGTTATTTAAAAGGACCTTATCAAATCCCCTTCTATATTTTCAAGTTTATTTTCTATTACCTCTTATTACCATGTGTGTTTCTCTAAAGTTATTTGATAATGTTAAACCTTTGATAACCAAGATGAATTTTGTGGCTGGAATTCATTTTATAGAGGTAGAATTTAACAGCTTGAGATTTTGAAAAAAAAATATTTCTAAAATAAATTTAGTATTTTATTTATTTTTTGTTACATGAAACACTGATTTTAGTTTTTGTTACACAAAACACTAAGTTTATCTTTGGTTACATGCAGCACTTAGTTTAAACAAAACCTGGCATGATATTAAAATGTTTTTATTTAAATTTAGATTTATCTCCAAGCCTTTGGAATGAAGTGTATGAATATTATTTACTATAGTATGAAAATATATGGTTTACACATGTATATAAAATAAATTCTTTGGTGGCCAATTATTTAGAAATGAAAATAAAAACCATTTGATAATAAAGGAAATATTTTTCTAAAAAACTATTTTTATATGCACAAATATGATTTGACTCAATAAATTAAACAAATAATTTTTTATTAATATTATAATTAAATTTATAAATTATATATTCAATAAAATATTCATCATTCATCGTATTAGTTTTCTATATAAGGGATAAGAAGAAATCCAATCTTATGCTTAGAACTGTATTTTTTCTAAAAAGTAGTTTGTAAACTTTTTCATACATATATTAAAAATAATATCTAAAACATTTATAAAATTAATTTGAAAAAATAAATTTATCTTTTGTAATAATCATTTCAAAATTATATTATGCTGAATTTTTGAGATTTTTTTATTAATATAAATTTTTCAATGAGTAGTTAAAAATACTGGTTTTTATTAAGAGTTGTTATATATTTTAAAGATTTAAAAAACATAAATATTGTCTTAAGATGGTTTTAAAATAAGCCTTAGTCCAGTTATATATATATATATAATAATAAAATTTAGTTCACTAGAATCATTTTAATATTGAATTTTGATATCAAAAATTTTTAAACTTTTGAACATATTCTCATTGAAAACATGGTTTCTCATCATATCTGTGAGATTAATTTTAAATTACATTTGTTCATTTCAATGAATTGGGTTTGGAAAAATGGATTAAATATTTTTGAATTATAATAATTTATATTATATTATAATCTCAATTTAAATTTTTACCATAATGAATAGTAAAAAAATTAAAAATATTTTCTATAGTAAAGGTAAAAATGAATTTATTAAGGGGGTTAAACACAAAATATAAGGGTTAAAATGAGAAAAACCATGTCTCGAATTTATTTTTTGGTAATATTTTGAATTTTTATTTTCTAATTCTATATAATTCTTCATTTTTTATCCTTTTTTCAAGTTACAAACATGGGTATACCTTTTTCTTTACAAAAAATTATAAATGTGCCACTCACTTCACTTATAAAAGGCCACCCCCTATCCTCTCTTCTTCACATATTCAATCCATTTTATTTTAGATAATATCTTCCTAAATTAAATTCCAATTCCCTAATCGAATCCTATAAACCTTATTTTGGGAAAAAAAATTAACCTATGAAGTATTTTTTTGTGTAAACCTATGGAGGTTACCCGAAGAAGAGGTAACGTTCTTCAACTAGTGTTTTTAATTTATTTCTACCTCTAACTACATAAAATATTATTAAACCATACTGGTATAATAACATCAGTATCTTAAATAAACATAGGTTTTATTATTTTTATTTCATGAACTAAAACTATATCCACTTCCATCTAATGGGTTACAAAATCATTGTTCGTGTGTATGCCAGACTACCTCCTCACGAATCGGTGTTATTCATTTTCCATTATGACCTCTCACAACTGGGTATGATAATAGATATAAAATATATATATTATATCTATAAAAAATTATTCTTATAGAATTAATATATCATATATTCCTTTTCACCATCTATTTCATTTGGGGTATGATAATTTCACTAACGTTTACGGTGGATTGTCACCTCACGAAGAGATGTGATTTATTTTTCTAACACGTTACATGGAACATAATAAGGATATTGTAAATTAATATGTGTGATATAAATAAAATATTTATGATATTTATGACATATTTATAATTTTTAAAACAATAAATTTCATTTTATTTCTTACCTTTTTACTCACTAAAAGATGATAATTACATTCATGTATGTGTGGACTACCTCCTTTATAAAGCAATGTGACTCTATATTTTCATCACCGCACCACATGGATGATATGTATAAGTATATTTAAATAAATAAGATTTTATATGAGATGTTATGATAATTATTTAAATATAAAATATTTCTTAACTCATTTCTATAATGATCATTTAAAAATGGAAACCTTACTCATGCATACGTACGACATACCATCTTCATGATCATAACATACTTAATTTCTCAAAACCATCATTCATGATTGGTATTAAAAATTATAATTGGTTTATAAATATTTTAATTATTTTCTTATTATTATTATAGAGATTATGGAACCATTATCAATGTAACAATACGAAAAATAACAAATCAAAATAATTATGAAAAACATTGTGGTTAATACCCAAAACGTGATTTTATTAATTAATTGGTAATAAAAGGATAATAAATGGTCAAAATTAAATCATATATAGTTTAATATAAATAATTATTGTTATATAATATAATTGAAATAATCTTATTTTTATTATATTGGTGTTTCAAATGTTTATAAAGGAAGTCAATACTTAATATAATGGATTTTCATCTCACTTTTTACTTCTGTTATACACATTCCATATTCACCACCTATTTATTTTATGTGGTGTATATTAAGAAAAAGAATGTATTTTATGGTGATTATATTAAAATTTATTGTTAATTACATATCCATTTAAGTATCTCTCTTTTAGGGGTTTTACGGTTCAAATATTACCAAATCATTAAGGGATTTGTGTCTCAATTTTCTTTATTTGAGACTTGGGTTGTGTTATAAACCTATATTATTTTATGAGGTGTATATATACCCTCTTTGAAATTTAATATCATTAATTTATTTATTCAATTTATATTGAATGTTTCATTTAATATTATTCTTTAGTGGGGCTTATGATTCAATATTTTCAAAGTGGTTAGTGTTTTTTGTTATAATCAAATTGTTTATAAGGATTGTTCAAGATTGTTATCCCAATGATGAAATATTATGATATATCTCTGAATAAACAATTTTATTTTTATTCCAATATGGGTATGTAATGATAATACTTGTTTTCCCTTTGTTTTAGTCTCTTTATGTACTCAATATTTTAAAATCTTTTTTTATGAAAAAATATCCTTTATTTCTCTCTTCGATCAAAAACTAGTTTTTCTTCAAAAACCATGTTTTTTAAAATGTTTTCAAAATAAATTTAACATTATTTAAAATATTTATTAAATATATTATTACCCATGCTTGAATTAGTCTAAAAAATTTTGAAAGGAGTATTCATGTCATTTTCTAAACAATGTCTGTCTGGTTTTACCAAAAATCTAAAAGGAGTCTTTATTTTAATGTGTACAAAATAAATAGAATTTCCCACTATGATGACCATTATTTTATTTGATGTTTGTTTATATTTTTCAAAAGTTATTATCGAAGTGAAGTGTTTTAAAAAATTATGAATTTTTTGTTTTAAAAAGTGATTTTCAAAGAAAAGTTATTTTTCTTAAGAAAATATCCATGTGATCCATCAATATCATTGTCCTTCTAAGATGTTGTATTTTGATATAACATATGGTTTTTTTATATAAAATAATGATACCAATATTTTTATTTATCTGAATGGTTTATCATGAGAATATTTTTATGAAACCTGATTCATTTCATGGGTTATGATATAATCTTGTGGAACACATATGTATGATTTTCATCATGTGATTGGTGGTACCTATATCTCTATCTTATACATTAGGAAAAGATAAGGAAATAATGAGTAAATATGTTATGTGTGATCCTAATTACATGTTCACAATTTTGAATTTGAACCAGATTACATGTTCACAATAATATTGGTGAGTTAGATTATAAGTTTATAATGTTATTTTTTAACCTTATTACAATGTTCACAGTGTTATGTGTGGACCTATCTTTCATGTATATAATATTATGTGTGGTCCTGGTTACATGACCATAAGTTTATCGGAGGTCCTAATTTCATGTCCTTAACTTAATGAGTGAACTTATCTATATTTAAACATGATCACAATTTTAATAAATGATGTGTATTACCAAAATATATGTCTTATTCCCATTTTATTCTCTCAGAGATCATGTTATTTTATTCCCTTATGATTCATGTCTTATTAACTAACGATATTTATTCCATGACTCAATATTATGATCTTTGATATGTAGAGTAAGGTTTTCAAATATGATGATCATATTATCATATTATTATGTTCTTTTTATGATTATATATCTCCCTTGTTTAACCTTATTGGGTATCTTTATCACCCTTAATTATGATTCATTTCCCCAAGTTATGAAGAAGGGTTTTAAGTAGGGTATGTTTGTCAAGGCTTATAAAGGGTAATATCTTTATGGGAGATATTAGAATATATTTCACCAAATTAAGGTATTATTTACCTAGTATCAAATGTCTCTAAAATATTATGGTCCTTCAGTGTGTGTTTGAGAAATTTATTCAATATTCATCTAAAAAGATCTAATATTTATGTATTAGAATCCTCAGATGCAACAACTTCCTCCTCCACGAAGTGATGTGATTCATTTTTCACCACTGTATCACATGGATAATATATATAAGTTTATTTGAATAAATAAATTGTATTAATGATATAATTATCATTTAATACAGATAAAATAATACTTATCTTCTTTCCATTATAATTGCAGAAAAATGGAAAATGATACTCATGTGTATGTATAGCCTACCGTCTATATGATTGTAACATTGTACGTTTTTCACAAACATCTTTATTTTGTATTTTTAAATTTATAATTTGTGTATAAAATTATAATTATTTCATGTTTTTTATTTCAGATATGATGTAACAATGTCCTCTTTTACAATATTTAAATTACTAAATACATTTTGGACATATTAACAGAATATCATCAAAACGTCAAACGTGAACTTAATTAGTTATGTAAATAAATATAACATGGTAATAAATAAAATTAAATGAATAATAAATTTAAAAAAATATTAATAAATTATATAATTAATATTTTTTTATTATTTAGGAAGATAACAAACTTATATAATGAGATGGGCCTGAGGTAAGGGATTTCATCTCAATTCCCAATCCATTGAGAAATATTTAATATTATGTGCCTATTTATTTTTATTTGGTGTATATAATTCCCATTTTAAGTATTTAACATAAATATATAATTATTCATGATGATTAAAGTTTCATTTTATTTTTTCTCATACAATGGGTTATAATTATAATGGTACCAAATTGGTGGAAACATATTTTCCAATCTCAATTTTTTTGGATTGTTCTTATTTTTATTGAAGTCATCTTATAATATATCCTTCACAAAGTCCATAAATTTTCATATACTACGGATATTTTACTAGTTTCCAAATTTTATTCTAAATTATCCTCCACTTGTGAGTGTAATCAAGGGAAGAAACATTTAAAATAAAATTCATTATTATTTCCCTTTCTGATCGGGTATATTTTTCTTCCTTATCCATTTTTTTCAAATTTGTATTAAAAAAGTAAATTTATTTACCCAAATTATTTATTAAGAAAATTTTATGTTATCCTAAACTTTTTAAAATGTTTGGAACAAATATTTCTGATATTTTCAAAAAAGGTCATTTTTTAACTTTCATTACAAACGTCAAAAAGAATTTTTACTTTTAATGTATATGGTGTTAATGGATTTTCCTATCACTATAACCATTTTATACTATTTAGATTATTATAAGAGTTTTAAAAGGTTTAAAAAGATAATTATTTTAAAAATCATATTTTAATATTTCTAATCCATTTACTTTTATTCTCCAAAAGACATGAATTTATTTCAAAATATGTAATTCTAATGAATTGAAGGTAATGTTTTATATCTTATTAATTTTGTATTAATTAACATTATATTGAAACATTCACTTTCTTATGGTCATTAGACATTAAATTTATATTAAATATTTATAGTCTTTGTATTAGGTATATGAATATTTCCTAAAACGTCTACCATTTCAACATACGGGGTTTTACTTTGAAAATTATTTGATTAACTAAGGAAATATTGATATTTTGTATTATTTATTAAATATAGGTACCTATAGATAAGGAATATTTTTTATGAATTATATTTTTCATAAAAACATGATGATTGTGTTGGAAATTTAGTTATGGGTGGGTCTTGGAATTATATAGCACCTCGATGCATCGACTGGTCTCATGAGAGAAGTCAGTAAGCTAGCATTAAATGGGTGTCTTGTGTATACCTACCCATCGATTAAACTATATTTGAACAAGGCTTCAATGTTGTAGATATCATGATGTCTAAAATCATGAAATAAAATTTTAAGCATTCCCTTCATTGAGAATGATGTTATTTATTATCCATGATATTTTTTTCATTGATATTTTTCATGGATGCATTTCGTTATCAAGTTATTGGTTAAATTGAATGTGTTTTCAATTATTTATCATGGTATTTTGATTATTCCTTATTGATTCATTACATATTTTTTTTGTAAATAAGTATTACTGAGAATCTGAAATCACCCTTTATTTGTTTTATTTTTACCTTGGATATAAAGATGGATATAATGAATAATATCAAATATTTAAGAATGTTTTCATGATATGTATTTTATATTTCCAATGTAATATGAGAATAATGTAGTTATTAAATACTGCTAAACTAATCATTCCATCATGATATGATCCATTGTATCTATGCCAATTTAATAAAGAAGACACTGGCTTGGGGTTATTAGATTTGGTGTTGTTACACTAATAGTTTTAAATAAAAAAATTAAAAAAAATGGTACTCTATATATTTTTCGCATGTTTGTAGATTTTATAAGGCTAAATAAAAAAATAAAATTAAAGACAATGAACTTCATTATTTTCATTCCTAGTGTAAATATAATTATTGATTTTTAGGGTTGATTAAGTTCTGAAATTATGAGAGATGGATGATTTTTTACTGTATTTGTCACCTCCTTCATAGACATTTAGTCTAATAATTAGGATAAAGAGTGTGAGTGAAAATATCTTTGTGAAATTACAATTATAACATAAGGTCAAAGGAATTTGGAATTCGATATTAGCCAACTTGGACACTATGAAAAATAACTCCTTATGGAGCTGATTCAAACTAAATATATATAATTCCATTGAAACTAAAGTAAAATGAGAAATTGGTAAACCATAGTGAATCTATAAGGCATTAAGCACCGAGTGTGTCTGTAATCCATTTTTATATATTCATTAAGTTCACTTTCATAGTGAATTTCACATACATGGCTAGGAAAACGTTTTTAAAAAATACCTAATAGTCAAAAATTAATTAATTAAAGTGAGGGAGATATTGAACATTGATGAAGAAGGGATAAAATGACTTATAAAAAATTCATTTCAATTATACCAATAAAGTGGAAATTATGATTATTTTAAGAAACCTAAGAGATATAGATAAATTTAACTGCTTCTTGTTAAATTATTATTCCACTTAATTCTAATTGTTTTCGCTTCTGAACATGGAAATTATATTTAATTGAAGTGAGATAGTGAATTAAAACCATATAATAGGAATAATAAATCAAATAATGAAAGAAACTATGATTTTATTCTTCTCTATAATGTATATTTAGATATAGGCTAGATAAAAATATTTTTTAACAAATAGAAATCAATTTATTACTTAAGAGTGAAATAGTTTAAGCATGGGGGTGATGAGAGCCTAAATTTTCAAATTATTTGTGTAATCTAAATTGAATTTAACCCCCGTAATTTTTTCAAAACCTATGGATTATGTATGATTTTGAGACTTGTTCTGATCCACTACCTCATTTAAATTTTCCTTGTTATTTATTTTTAGAGGATTGTTAAATTTTTTATTTTTCACAAAATCTATACAACAATTTTTGGTTACTTGAAATTTAATTGTTTAAAGACTATAAATTTAATTTAAAAATATTTTTGATAAATTTTGATTCATCTGGGAGAAGACATTATTTGATTTTTGTAATATAATTATTTATTTTTCAATTGTAAAATTCATGTGTTTTAACAACTATCTTTTAATGAGGGAATTTTATAATGGAATATCAATGTGTTTTGGACTTCACTTAAATTCAATATGAGATACAAAACCATTATTGTAATTTTGTAATTTAATTTAATTGGGGAATTGATTTTTGTTTTTTTCAATTTTGGAATTCAATTTAGAATAAATTCTCTAACTGAAACCCAACATAAATTGGAGAATTAAATTTAAGTTGTTACAAGATTACTTAAAAATTCTACTACTTCTTCTATTTTTAAATTAGCTAGAAAAATTATGCATTAATTTTTTGAAAAAATATATATATGTTGGGAATCATGTAAAGGGTCTAAGTGACCAGACTATATTTTCATGGTCAATATAGTAACTTCAATACCACCCCATAGAAAATTAAATGATCACATGAAGGTTTCCACCAATTTACCACAAGGAATCTCCATAGTCAGTATATTGAATATGTAACTACAATTCAAGTTTTCATTACCCTCTCATATGAACCTACCATACTAAGAATTACCATGTGATTTCACTACCTCACATAGCTAGTATACTAACCATGAGGAGAGCTTATATAACCTACCATAATTATACTATGAAACTAACTCTACCATCTCCACAACATACCGTAAGTTCTCTCCTACACCTTCATAAGTGATCATGAGCACTCAATAACTCTTAAATAGCCACACTCACCTAAACAAATTTATTTTAAATAAACAACCTGGTCTATTCTAATTATTGTGGGAGAATTTTAATGCACGGTGACAAAACGATCTTCAAAGAAACTCAATATTCCAATGATTTTATTGGATAACCCTAAAGCATGTATCAAATTCAAATCCCATGAAACCTGTAAAATTAAATAAATAATAATCTAATATAAAGAACCATTAAGGTCTAACTTCCATGTAGATGAAGAGTCCTAAAGCCTATCATGCCTATGCACTCTTTTTCAAGGTGAATACAACCAAAATGGATGAATATGGAATATTCCAAATCAATTTTGAAGTCTATAATCTGATATAAAACCATTATTCTATTTATCCAGTAGAGTATGATCAAATTGGACCATACAATTGAAACTAAATCCAATCTAGAGGTCATTTCCACTTGAAGAAATTTTAATTGAACTAGACTTAAACTTAGTGGAAGATGTAGAACAACTTGGGATGTGAAATTTAGGAATTTGTATTTGTATTTAAAATGAAAATATATCAATAATTGGGTTTTTTAACCTATGAAGATAAAGATGGTGGGGATTTGGTTTCATTCCACATGAACCAATTTTGTCTACATTGAAGGATTTATGCCAAATGTTTGACTGAATACCTCCATGATCCAAAGGGCTTGATCTAGCATTAATTGCACCTCTATAAAAAAAGTCTCCCCAGTCTAGAGTTCTACAATGAATAATAAAAGGATAAAATACTCTATACATTAGTAATTATGGACACATTACTAAATCATCATATACTTGAGATCAGTCCCATCACACCCAGATCTTCATCTCCAAGCTATGTACAGGATCTGTTCCTATATTTTCTCTTGACACACAATCAATAGCTCAACCCCTTTATCTCAAAACAACTCATTTGGAACTAGTAAATCATATCCTGGTTCAATACATTTCCCTTGCACCTTAAAATAAGTTAACAGTAATCTAGGATGAATTTCAACACCCAGGAACATACGATAATCATGATTGTCTTATCCTCACTTAATCCTTGTGTTCATGCCCATTCCATTTCCACAAAAAAAACCAAATCCAATTTCCATTGCAAACATAATATTATACCTTCAAGCATAGGTTAAAATATAATGTGATGCAATATACTAAATCACTTCCCCTTGAAATTATAGGGATCTCTGTCATAGGAGGAACATGAATCAGTTATAGATGATTCTGGATGCTAATAAAATCCGTCACAACACATGAGATATACACCTTTCAAGGATCCAAATAAAAATAATTCAATTATTCCTAGAAGTAAAATTAAATTATATTTTAAAAGGTACTCAAATAGTTTGATAATAAAGAAAAAATTCATGTTAATCACGTGTAGGAGAATATGAGTGAACCTGATGAATTTATATATAATAAACCGCTATTTATGGAGGAGGTTAATGATTTTTCAATAAATTGATCAAGATGATAATATTATTTACTATTTTCTTCTTTTTTTGTTATAATAACTCAGGTGATGGAATAGTAAACAATTAGTTTCTAAGATAATAATATTCTCATAGCACCCCCCCCCCCTCCACTGATTAATGAATTCCCTAATTTAATAGTTCCTCATCTTCTATTAATATCACTTTATTCAATATAATTAATTAGATGTTATCATATTTCAATATTTCTTACATTTTTAATTTTTATTCCCTTCTATGTCTGATTTCACACATAGGGCACTTAGGTCCTATCCATTAATTTCAATTGTCAAAAGTGGGTTGACGTGTGGGTAATTAGATATCTCTAATTTCTAGTATAGTGGATATTTGATATTTCAATAGTTATTTCAACCCTTTGATTAAATTGAAATTTCAAGGTGAAGTTAATCAAGTGAGATGTCACTTTATTAGTGAGAAAACAAAAATGTATAGAAAATTTATTAATGATTTAATAAGAAAGGTAAGGAGATATCTAAGGTTAGGTCACTTTTTTTTAAAATGAATTTAAAACCAATCATTATCATTCACTTTTATCCCACCAAACCAATCAAAAAAATCAGAACACATCCACAACACTTTCCTCTCTAATGACTTACAGATTACACTTTTAATACATTTATTCAGGTTTAAAATTTATTTTGTTGAGTGCCCTATGATAGACATACCATCAGTGTCATTTATTCCCAATTTTAAAATATGAATCAATCCAATTAAATATTCCATGTTCTAAAGCCCTAAGCCGACAACACTCACAAGTCTTGATCAAGATACTATATTTTAGTTCATATTTTAGTTTCAAGAACACTAGATTCATATGATCCAAATTTCCAACCTAGGTTTAAGGATATCAACACCTCACAGGTTGCAAAAATTACAGATTCTTATTCACTAACAGACCCTAAGGGATCCAAAAGAGTCCAAATAAGTTGATATAGATCATTAAAGGTATTATTAATACAAATAGGTTCCAAATATGGTGTCCATGCGTGTTCTCACTTGCTAAAAATACTAAAAACCAAAAATATATTGTAGGAAGATGCAATAGACCACATAACACAAAAGAATAGAAGAATAATTCTATGAATTAGGCATCTAGATGTAACATTCATTCTTATGTGCCATTAAATAAGTGCCTTGATCCGATTTTCTACAAGACCTCAAACGCGCCTCTTCATACGCCAATGTATTATAATGAGCACCAGGGGTCTAAGGGGGAACTGTGAGGAGAATATACCCCCGTATCATAGTGCATATCCAAAATTAATTAACCAAACTTCATACACATCAAATTACATGGAAATAATAAATAAAATTATATAGAAGAATGCTATAATAAAAAGGAATTTAGGAAAGGCCTATATATCCATGTCATCCATAAAACATCAATCGCCCACTGGCTAGATCACATTTACAAAGTAAACAACATAAAATTAGATTCAAATGTATCTACTTCCAACTCTTATCCATATCACATACCCAGTCACCAATACCGTATCAACCTAATCTAGCCTGATAATCAGACTCCATAAGAGAAACCCACTTATCCATGAAAACTTGGGCCTTCCCCTATCAATTTCTCATCTATGATTAACCTGAAAGAAAACATTGTTTTATACGCACACTGAGGAAAACATACGGGGGATTATAAATAAATCTTAGTAGGTCACACCCCAAAAACCCCAATAACCTTCTTCTATCCATGAATCCTCATGAAATATGATCAACTTAGACAAATTATAACTAAAATAAATAAAAAACATTCATTGATACTTAGGTCCCAGACATCGATAAACTATTTGGAATCATCTTGAGTTGACCCTAAACAGGTCACTCAAGCCTACCCATAACAAGCCCTGAGAGGCATTCCCAGTCCTCCAGGGATGGTAACTTGTGTCGTCAATTAAATAAAACTCAATTTAGTACCATTTTTACTGTAATGCAGTATATAAATAAACATAAACAATAAGATTAAAATAAATGTTGTCATTAAACCAGAGATACCCCCATGTGACCATGTGGTTCCCTACCAACCATTAAACCACCCTTGCTCCATGAGTTAACCAAAAATGGTAAGGACATAAAACTAAAAATGATAACATAGGCATGATCACTGAGATTATTATTAGGGATTCCAAAATTAGGACTACACCCTTTTCCAAACCATCAATGTGAAAATAATTTCAATATATTTTTAAATTAAAAATATATTAAAATAAGTATTTAAATTTTTTATAAAACAATTAAAAAATTTACATTTACTAAAATCAATTTTCCACTTTTTAAATTGAAACCCATTTATAAATAAAAATTAACTCTCAACAATCCTTTATAATAAGGAGAATCAAATGAAGGAAACATTTTAGTTTGAATGTATTTCATTAGGTGTAGAAAAATAGGGCAATGTAAAAAATGCTTTTTATTATTTTAAACATTAAAGGGAAACTAAACATAAGATAATTAAAAAATAGTTCCATAGAAAACAAGAGTAATAAGAAAAATATCCATAAAAATACTTATTTGGATAGGTTGTTTGGGCACCTAGGATCATCATACCCTTGGTGATTGATCCATAATAACTCTTCTCATGCATGATCCACTATGGAGGACAAAGCTAAAGTTCTAGTTGTAATAATTGTAATATCATATTTTTAGTTCGTTTTGTAATGTAATATATCCAAATAGCCTGAGATCAATCCCTATCAACTAAAAAAGAATATTTCTCCTCAGTATAGCCATTTAGGTACCTAGCATTCATATATTCCATACTCAAATAAAGGATTTTTTTTATCAAGCTATAATATACACATATAACTTGTTTTTTTCAAAAAAACCCATCCACTTCCCACATATGGTCCCACTCGTTAAGTGAATCATCTTTCCAAGTTACACAACCAAGGAACATTATTTTACACCAAGTAAATACCATAATTCATACATTTAGCACCTTAATTACATTTCTAAGTCATGGGAGAACGGCTTAAGTGGGGTCTTCCATTTTCATAAATTTTTTCACAGAGTTGACAAATCCTTACCATTTACGAAATAAAGACTTCAATTTTTTAAACCGTAATCACCACTTATATAATAAAAACCCATTTTCAAAAAACAATTGAACATTTAGGGTGCTACAAAAATAAAAAATAAAACTTGAAAACATGCATAAACTGGGGTAACCCATATTGAAAACCTATGGTAGAATGTGGAAAACAAGTGAGAGACCATTTCCAATAACCAAAAACAATTTCATAAAATATATACATTGCCTATAAAAATGATAATATACTTTTAAAACCCAAATAAATCATATATTTAATATTAAAATCTTTTAAATAGGGATTATACCTCAATATAAACCACCCATTATGGTGTTTACTTTACACTTACATGTATATACAGCTATTTGTGTGTGTGTACCCCTTGACCGGATGTATGTATTCCTCATGCCAAGATAGAATATGTATAAAAATTATATATATATATATATATATGTACTTACCTATTCATATGTGTTAATGTCGTATTCAAGAAGCCATAAATTTCCACCTTTACTAGTAGTGGCCCAAAACTGCCTCAAGGTGGTCTAAGGCGCATTAGAAAAATAAAATAAACTCAGAAGTCACAAATTACCTAATAAAAATTTATCCAAAGATGAATAATGGAATAAAACATACCTAAAACTAATGGTGACTCAGTAACCTCAGACATTGTGGATATTAATAGTGTAAATCAAACCCAACAAACCATAGGAACCATGTAGAAAACAATAAAATACCCAAAATAAGGTTATGGTTCAACCATGGAATGCACACCAAAATACTAAAAAGAAACTAAGAAATATGGGAAAGATGAGGTGTATGAGAGGAGGAAAATATAACTATATGATATTTCACTATGTATTAGTATGAAAAATTGAATTTATATAGAGATACAAACAAGAGTTCGTGTGCACTAATATCTCCTCCAGGTGTTATGTGAGAGTGGGGGAGGGGGATTTGGGTCAAGTAAGAGGGAGTGGTAAGGGGTGTAATTTCATTTTTATTATTAATATCATTATTATTAATATCATTATTATTATTATCATCATCATCATCATTATTATTATTATAATAGTTTTTTATAATTATTATTATTATTATTTAACCTTGGGAAGGTTACATAGTTTTGCAACAGTGTCGGTTAGACTGTGCACCAACCGTGTGGTCACCTCAATCTGCAGTCGCATGAGCTATAGGGGCGGGTGCATGGATATCCACTTATCCATGTAGACTAATATAAAGATACATTTTCTAGGCTACATGTTTTACCCAATTTTGGTTCATGGTTTCCCCTAACCATGTTCCAACCATGTTCCACCCCATTTCCCTTCCAAACACTCTTGATATTAGGGAAAATACACTCAAAGACAAACCTAGACACCATGGAAACGATCAAGGTCTATGAAATAAATAAAATAAAAATAAAATAATTTTAAATTTGTGACATGTATTCCTACTATTAAAAAATTTCTACCCCCATAAATTCACTGAGAATAAATGAGGAATAAAATTGTAACTCTCCATATAGAACAAAACATCCATCAAAACTCAAAAACAAAGAAATTTGATTACCCCAGTGTAACCTTTTGGATTCAAAAGTCAGACATGACCATATTTTGAGAAAAAAAAGAAGGAGAAGATATATGGGAGTCACCCCACCATTTCAAAACCAACTAGCATAGACCAACCCCCAACAGAAGGGGGACTACTGAAAGAGGGTGAAACTAACCACCAAACCAAGATTTATAGTTTATATAAGATGCAAGAATCCCCAAACAGGCACTTACCAAAAATGAAAACCATTCTACAATATGTCTAACCATTGAAAATTGCCTTCCCAAAAGGTACAACCATATAAAAATCAAGAAAATGATGCCAAAAATCCATCAAAACAAAAATGGGTCCCAAAATAGATAACTGTATGAAGAGAAAACATGAACAGCCACCTATCTGATGTTAGTGATAATAAGTTGGATCTATATACCCTAGACCTGAAAACCCCTTCACTGCATGAAAATCATCACCCCAAGACCTATTGTTGGATCCCTTATGTATTTTATCAAATGTTTCCCCATAATTGAGAGCTAATAATAACTTAAAAAGTCTTAATATTTCAATAGAACAACTTATATAACATCTTCATGTTCCCCGTGTTTCCACAATAATGAAATGATTTTGGATAACTATGGAAACCTTTCTTTGAATTCCCAAACCAACCACACTGGAAGCAAACAAGTGAGTGATATAATGAATGAGAATCAAATACAAAAAAATGATACATATCTATAATAAGTTCCTATGTTTTACACCACTCATTTTAAGGGGAAATTTCATGATAACCAAGAGACATCGGGCACCCAATCACCACATGTTGGTCTCTAGAAACTAACTCAACTATAAACACCACATTCACCAAATTTTGAAAAAAAATCCCAGAAGAAAGAACGTTATCTTTAATATCTAAAGGAGATCCAACATTAATTGAGGAGCTTTCAACAAATCACCCAATGCAATTTTTAAAGATATGGGAATAAACCCCTTGATATGGTTATCATGCCACCTTTATAGTTATTTGACCTTGATTAACATCTGTCATATTTTCCACTTTCTTCACCTTCACATCATTAAGAGAAAACAATTCAATGAAAGTGGTCTTAAATATCTCTCAAGACATCCTATATTAAAATAAGTGTGAATCAAGAACCTTACACGGGTCTAAACTAGGTCCTTCAAATAGATACAAATAGATCACACGATCATGAAATCTTGAGTTCCCAACAATCTGAAAAAACATTCAACTTCCTCGATGAACCCCACAACCTTTATCAAACCACAATTACTATAAAAAATAGTATTTAATTGAGAATATATTTACTCCACGACATTACTGGGTGTTTGAGAAGCTCCAATAACTGATAGAGACTCCTTAAAAACATTCTAGGTCATCCTTGGAGACATACTCTAAATAACCTGAAAGAACAAAATCACAAAAAAAATAAATCAAACATCAACTCAAAATACCAACCTCATAAACCAGAACACATCATAGAGAAGAAAAACTCCAGTTTTAAAAACCATCATTTTCCATTTTAAATTGAAACCCATTTTTTCCACTTATAAATCCTTTTGAACATAAATACCAAATTCAAAATCCACTTTCCATTTGAAGTGATCTTGGAATAAAAACCATTTCAATATATCCAATTTAGAATTCAAAACACCACCACACTTTTCCCTTTGAGACCAAAAATATAATTAACATAGAAACCCTTTTTTAATGGAAACAATTTTTTAATTTTCAAAAACTAATTTGGAACATTCAATTAAAATATTTGATTTTAAATAAACATCATTGGTATCCTATAAACTATCACATATGTTTTCAACCCCACTAACACTTATATCCATCCATACCTATATACCAACATTCACTTTACACACACACACATATGTGTGAACTTAAATAAAAAATACCAAGTTTCAAAAATTCCATTTTATCATCAAAAACAATAATTTACCAAATTCCCAATTCAAAAAAATTCCGCATTTCCACAAACTTTTCAAAATTCCAAATTAATTTCCCTTTTATTTTCAAAAAAACCATAATCTTTTCATTCTTGAAACTCAATTTTCATACATGAGACATCACTATAAAATCCCAGGGTAATACCCAAAATAAACTAAAACCCACACCATGAATACACAAAAAAACTCCACACTCAAAATAACAATTTTACAAAAACATAAAACATGTCGGCTACACATGAATTTTTTTCATGGTTTAGTGGAATGTGTTCCAATCATGTGAGAACACTGGATTCCACCAGAGACAGCTTCATGGTCTGTGCATCTTTTTTCAAACCCTACACAATAACCATGAACCATATAAATCCCTCTAAAAATCAACTCCAACAACTAGACTTTCTAAAAGAAACCAAAAAGATTACAATTTTAATCAATAATGCTAAATCAAAGACCAAAAACATCACAAATATCCAATATCCAATCTCTCATTTTGAGGCATATCCTTCTTGAACTACCCTATAAAATTAAGAATCAATTGGAATATGTGGTTATCGATAAAATAACCGTAAATGACCAATTGAATTCCAAAAAACCTTGATCCAAACTAACAGAAATACCCAAAAAAACAATAGAAAATTACTCTAATACTATTTTTCATAAACCATTCTTTGTCTTCCCCAAACTGATCACTCAAGATTGACTATAAAAATTCTCGATATGAATTATTTATCCTCTATGGATGGAAACTATTTTAGGAATAAAATGAAAGTCAATTCGAAATAACTTATCTTGTAAGATGGTTGATAAATAAACATGAACCATAAATATAAAATAAACACTGGCAGTGGAATGAAATAAAACCCAAAATTCATTCACATGATCTCATGGGTCACTACCAACCATGGAACCAAACTTTCTACATGAGTAAACTACAACTATGTAGTATTTGAAACTAAAAATGATAGCATCGGCATTATCACTGAGATTATCAGTAGGGATACCAAAAGAATAACTACACCCTATTCCATACCTTTAAAGTGAAAACCATTTTAAGCTAGTTTGAAATTGAAAATATACAAAAATAATTTTTTATATTTATTTTTTTAAAAAAAGTAACAAGATGAAATTTAATAAAATTCATTTTCACCTTTTTATTTTGAAAACCATTTATAAAAAATAACAATACACTTTCAATAATCCATTTATAAGAAGGAGCCTGAAATGAAGGTAACATTTCAATATGAAATAATAACATCAAGTGTAGAAAAACATGGGTAAGTAAAACATGATTTCTATTATTTTAGATATGAAAAGTAAAATAAATAGTGTAGAATTTAAAAATAGTGCCTTAGAAAATATAAGTAATGATATAAATCACCATGGAAACCCCTAAGTATTTAGGTTAGTTGGGTCCCGAGGACCCTTCTACCCTCAGTGATTAATCCAAAAAAATATTTCTCATGAACAGATCACTATAGAGGAAGAAGAAAAAGTTATAGTGGTAACCAAAATAATATCACATATTATCTATGTTTTGTTATGTAATAAATCTGGGGAGCCAAGTCTTAATCCCTCCCACCCATCTAGTGTACTAGTCCTTATTCCACCCACCTGGGTACCAAGTATTTTCATATTCTATGCTCAGACGGATGTGAGTTTTTATCAATATTGAATATATACATATAACATATTCTTTTCATAAAAACTCCTCCACCTTTTCACCTTTTATCTCCATCCTTATGTGTATACCCATTCTAAGTCACACAAACAACAAAAAAACTTCCACAAAACACATTTCACAATTCATGCATTTTACACATGCTTTACATTTCCAAATCATAGGGGGTTCCTTAATATGGGTTTTCCATTTCTATAAAATATTTCAAAGGGAAATTATATCCTAAAAACTTAAAAAGAAACCCATAACTTTTTATAAACACTGTCACCACTTTTATGATAAAAACCATTTGAAAAATACAATTGAATATTTTGGTTGATAAACAATTAAAAAACTTGAATACATGCTTAAACTAAGGCAACCCATATTTTCAACATAGGGGAAACCTTAGTGAGAATCCATTTATATGAACCACAACCAATCACATAATATATATACACTTCATATAAAAAGGAAAACATGCTATTAAAACACTAATCAATCATAGCTTTCAAATTAAAGGCTTGGACATAGGATCCAACCTCAAAATATGTTTCCATTGATGATAGTAACCTCACACTTACACATGTATAAAACTATAAATATATATAAAAATTCACCCCTTAACTAAATGTAAATATTCCCCATTCCATGAGAAAATAAATCCAAAGTGTATATATATGTACTTACCTATTAATATGTATTAAAATATCTTCAAGGAGTTATTAAATATTTCCTTCACTAACGGTGGCCCAAAACTTCCTCAAGGAGGTTCAAGGGGCACTAGAAAAACACCAGAAACTCAAATGTCAAAAAAATCACAAGATAGAAATGGGGAAAAGATGAAGAATATAAGAAAACTTACCCAAAACTAATGGTTACTCACTGTCATCAACTTGTATTGTTGGAACCAGTCTTAATCGAACCCCATGAACCCTAGGGACTAAGAACTAGAAAATAAAATACCCGAAATTGAGTGATGGTTTGTTCATGGAATAAACACCAAAAGGGAAAGAAGAAACCAACAAAAAAAAAGGAAGGAGGAGGAGGAGGAGAGGAGGATAAGGATAAGCTAACTGTATGAGATCAAACTAATAATCGACATGAAAATTGGATATTGAAGGGAGAGGGGTGGAGGAGGTCACAAGCACCAGGATCCCCTCAGGGCATTGAGTGAGAGGGGGAGAGGGGTATGGTCAAGTAAGAGGTAGGGGAAGGGGTGTTATTTTATATTTTTTTTAACCATGGGAAGGTAGTATAAGTTATTAACAATGTATTTCAAACCATGTTCCAACAATGTGGTCACCTCTATCTGGGGTTGTACTGAAAGTAAGGGCTGGAATATGGTTATGCACCTGACTATATAGCTTGGACATAACCAATTTCTAGGATATATTGCTTTCTATAAGCTGGTTAATAGAATCCCCTAATAGTTCACCAACTATGCACCACCACCATGCCCTTTCAAAAAATCTCCATTCGGAGGAATAACACTTTGAACCCAACTCGAACACTTGAGAAAAAATCAAGGACCATGAAACAAATAAAATAAAAATAAAATCAATGTTGGGTGTGACATAGACCATAATTTCTTTGGACAATGTCATACTGTCTATGAATATGTACTGACGACTGTGCATTCCATGTAACCTATGGGTAACGCCACCAGGGCTTCACTAGCAAATTTTCTTAATTATGTGAACCCATTCCATAGAATCCTATCATTCGGGATCCTAACATAATGTAGCATCTATCATGCCCTCGTGAATCCATTAGTTATCTAAAACATTGTTCCTATATGAAACAGTACTAGGTACCAATTTAAATCACTGCCAGAACTTAGATTTTTATTATAACATCTAACCCATAAACCAAAAACAGTAGTTCTTAGAGCATAAATCCATCACCTAAACCATTCGTACCTAGAGCATTATTCCATTATCTAAACCATCATAAGTAGAAATATTGTCTTCAACATTAGTTATATAACATTGGTTGATTAAAAACCAACATAAGAAAGGTATCTTGATATTTTTTGGCATGAGTTTTGTCTAAAACGGATACCAAAACTAGAAATATTTTGGGTTTTTCTATCGATTTTGGATAAACATAATGCCAAAAAATAAATGGTCAACTTTTATCATCATTTTTAAAAAAATATGATGCTAAAAAATTTTAAAAGATACCCCTAAACCCTAAAACCCTCATTTTAGATAGTTGAAACTCTTTTCCTCTCAAAGAACAACGTGAGTGATTGGTACTCGTGAAACATTAATTGTGATTTTATTCGATTTTCATTGATTTCAATCAACATTTCATGATAATTGGAACTTATTATTTCATCATCTAACTTTATTTCCCCATATATAGAGGTATTTAGTCTTTGGAAGCCCTATTTTAGTCGATGATTAGTTTTTGTTCGATTTTATTTCTTTTTTCTTATTTATTGATCGTCTCTATAAAAAGTTTTATTAGATATTTTAGTTTTGATACATCCAACGAATTCAAGAGAGAAATTGCAGATCAATTTTCTATTATTGAACACCGAATTTTGTATGTTATTTTTTAATTTTTGAAGATAAATTCATTATCATTTATTTAAAATTTTGAGTCATTTGTTAATTTTTTTGTATCCATTTGATTGTTAATTATAAATTTTTTTGTTAGTATTTGTTTAATTTGATTTTTAATTATAAATTTGTTAGTATACATTTGATTGTTAATTAAAAATTTGATTAATTTGATTGTTAAAGATTGTTTAATTTGATTTTTAAAGATTTTTAAATTTAATTATTAAATATTTTTAGTTTGGTTGTTAAAATTTGTTAGTAATTTTTTTTTTAATTTAATCTTTTAATTATAAAATTTTTTAATTAAATTTTTTTTAATATTATAAATATATTTGATTTTATTTTTAAATATAAATATGTTTAATTGGATTTTTAATTATAAACTTTTTAATTTGATATTTGATTATAAATTTTTTAAATTTGATTGCTAATTATAATTTTTTTAATTATAAATTTTATTAATTTTATTGTTAAAGTTTGTTTAATTTGGTTGTTAAATTTTTTTAATGTTTGTTTAATTTGATTTTTAAATATAAGTTGTTTTTATTTTATTATTAATGTTTATTTAATTTTATAATTAAATTTTCTTTAAATTTTTTTATTTTTTAATATATTTCCCTTTTATATTTTGATATCTGGTGTTGAATGGATCCTAATTGGATAAATTTATGAAGAACCGTAAGTGAATATGAAAAATTAGTTGATGATTTCAAGGAATTTCATGAACAAAATCTTCAAAACATAGATTTTATTTTCTATCCATGTGCTAAGTGTTTGAATATGAGAAAGTTAAATTCTATATAGATCAAGGATCATCTCATTTTCTATGGTTTTAACCTTAATTATACATATTGGATCCATCATAATTAAAAAACTAAAAATTCAACATCTAATGTTGATGAAAATATTCATAATGAGATAGAGGATCTTATTTATGAATTAATTATTAATTTACATGTAGAACCCATTGAAAAAAACAAAAACTAATGAATGATTGTTTAGAGATTTTGAGAAACAATTATTCCCCATTCACACTAAATATATTTTGTTATCATCAGTTTTTAGATTATTTAATTTGAAAGCATGTAATGGGTGGAGTGATAAAAGTTTCTCAAACTTGCTTGAGATTTTTAAAGATCTGCTTCTAGAAAGAAATAGAATTATAGATTACAATTATGATATGAATAAATTATAATGGTCAATGGGATTGGGGAATAAAAAGATACATGCTTTCCCCAAGGATGTCATGTTGTGTATGTAGAAATATTAATATTTACCAAAATTTACAACATGTGGGACATCGTGGTATAAGATGGATGAGAAATCCCATCTCAGATTCGTTATATGGTACTAGAATCTAATCTCATGCTAAATCAATTAAGTAATTTATAATAATTCTATCCAATAATTACTTAATATAATTCAAATAATTCAACTCTGGTTAATTCTTAGGTACTAGGATCAAAACTCCCACAAAAGTAATTTGGTACCTTCCAATAATTCCTCATTTGAAAATTATATTTTCCAATTCAATTACTACTAAAAGGTTAATATGAAATTTAGATGAGTTCATATCTAATGGTAACTTACAGCAACCTACTGATTCTCAAAAGTGGAATATATGTGATAAAAAATTTCTTGATTTTGGAAGTGAAGTTATAAATCTCATAATGGGATTTTTGTAATAATGGAATGAATCCATATTAGATCATAAGTATCCAACATAGTTCATGTCTTTTTTTCTTTATAGTTTAAAACTTTTACCCACTGATATGTATGAAGAAAAAATATGGTATGATGAGTATGATGATTTCTAGACCAACACATTAAGGAAATGATATTTATGTTTATCGTTCACTATTGATTGCTAATTTGAAAATTTTATGGGAGATAAGTTTTAATTTTTTCAATGATTATAATTAAGAGGATTGTCTTTTATGTGATATAATAATGTTCACTATAAACAACATTCCAACATATAGAAACTTATCTAGATATAATGTAAAGGGACATAAAGCATGTCTAATTATTGAATAAGATACTTCATATTATCAATTGCAGAATGGAAGAAAGATAGTGTGTATAGGATATCAAATTTTTTTGTGGATTTATTATCCATATCATATATTGAAAAAAAATATCTATTTTTAGGAATATGATCTTTCCCCACAACTAATTCAGTTGAAGAATATTATGACAAGGTGAAAACTATTGATTCTTAATTTGGAAAGAAAATAATATTTGGTCTTCAAAAAAATATCTAAAAGAAAAAATCTATCTTTTATGAACTAACTTATTGAATATTTTTATAGATAAAACATAATATTTATGTCATTCTTGGTGAGAAAAACATATGTTACAGTTTTATTGTAACATTATTATATATAAATGGAAAAAATATGGATTTCAAGCAAGATTGGACTTGATATCAATGGGAATACATTTAGAGAAAGCACTAACTATGAAAGGAAACAGAACAGATTTAACCTTGTCTTGTCACACATTAAGAAAGATTGAGAAGATGAATTTTTTTAGAGTCTTAATGGTATTAAATTACCCATTTTATATTCTTCGAATTTGAATAATTTAGATTCATTTAAGGAATGAAAATTAATAGGCATCAAATATCATGACTTTCTTGTATTTAAGAAAAAACTTCTACCAGTTAAACAATGTATTATATTGTTGAAAATTGTTAGAAAGACTATCATTAGGTTATGTGATTTTTTTAAATCCATTTTTGGAAAAAAATTTGATCTAAATTTATTATATTTGTTGGGTAATTAATCTACTCTTATAATTGTTAAACTATATATGTGTTTCCCACCTATGTTTTTTGATATAATAGTTCTTCGGGTGTTTCATTTGGTTCATGAGATAAGAATATTTTGTCCTACTTATTTACGATAGATGTATCCTTTTGAAAGATATATGAAAATTTAGAAGGTATGTGTTAAAAATACATATTGGCTAGTAGCCTCTATTGTTAAAAAATATGTATCGGAAGAGGTGATTGAGTTTTAAACTGGTTATTTTTATGAAGTTTAGTATATTGTTCTCCTTATATCTCAATATATGATAGGTGATAGTGAAGGTAGATGGATTCAAGGATTAAAGGTAAAGTTCATTCCATGTGATGAAGTGATGTAGGAAACTTTACACATTTTGAACAATATATATAAGTTTCAATCATATATATCATCACATATTGCTAAATTAAAGGCATGATATCCAAAAATAAATGAAAATTGGTTGATTATGGAGCATAAAAATACCTTTGTTTCATGGTTTAATAATAAAGTCATCATAGATATATTTGTATCAAAAACGTTGAAATGGTTGGTATGGTGTCCATCTATTAATGTGGTCGCTTGCTCTAGTTTTGATATTTATGGGTACACATTTTTCACACAAAAAAAAGTTGAATGAAAATATTTCCATCCAAAATAGTGGTGTAATATTCATTTATAAAGAATTTTAATTTTTTAGTGAAAAATATAAAACCCCAATTTCTGTATCAATGGAATATTTTGGGGGTTCTTAATAACATATGAGAAATTGATTATACAAAATTTTGAGTAAACATGTTTAACTGTAATTGTGTTTCTAGTAATAATGGTGTGAAACATGATAATTATGGTTTTAAACTGGTTGATTGGAACATATTTAGTTGCAATGAGAAACCATTTTTTATGGAGACACATGAAAATAAAATCTTTTATTTCATTGATCTATCGAATGATCAGTGATCTGTCATTTTTCAAAGGGAAATGAATCCATTTTGGTGATTATGAAGATTATGATGTTACTGTTTTATAGATGGTATATTCATCCATTAAGTGATTTTTTGGATAAAAATGACTATAACTCTTATATAGTGCATGAATTATTAAATTATCATGCTAAAAGGATATAGGAAATCACTAAATTAATATCCTTTTAATCTGGAAAATAATTACATTATATTTTTTTGGAAATTTACATGTGTAAAAACTATATTTTTTAAAAATTATTGGATGTTTAATTATATATATTTGATTATTTATATGATTTTATTTGGTAAATTTTATATTTCACAGTTATGGTTAAAAAATAAATTGAAATACTATATTTACATTATTATATTTTGGTTAAATTTACGCATATGAAAGCACTTTTTTATAATATTGATATTTAAATTTATAAATGTTTCTATTATTTTATAAGTAATGTTAATTTCTAATATTTTATCCTATATATTGTTTTGTTAACAATCATGACATCATTATTTTAAAAAAACCTACACATGTGTACTAATTTTTTTACTTACATATTTTTTATTTCCTATTTCTTAATTATTTACTTATCTAATAATATGATGATACATAGAATATCATTACATTTTACTCTTTAAATGATAGATATAGATATATAGACAGAGGAACATGTACCAAGTTATATGTATTTTTTCATAATATTAAATATTCAATAATATTATTATTTAATGAAAGAAAACATTTAATTTACATAAAATGGCTACAGGACTACTCTTGAGACTTAAGAGGTGGATTATTTTGATTTTAGTATTCAGAAATTGATTTCCTGAGTTGTTGAACAATTAATAACATGTTTACCAGAACTGTACATTTTTTATAGAAATGAGCATTTGCATTTTTTTTATGGTAATAATATTGTAACTGGTCCAAATCCAACGCATTTTATCAGTTATATCTCCATGTAGGGTCATTATAGGATTATAATTTTATATCCAGATTGGTATTATATTGATAAGATAGAGATAGATCATATTTTTGAGGTTTTAATGGTAAAATATATCAATTTATTTATTTAAATTCATTTTTTAGATATGATATATTTTAAATGATTAATATTAAATTTATTTAAATACAGAAGAAATTCAATTTTTTTTATAATACAAAAGAAATTATGAAAAGATTTCAATCTTTATTAGTAGCTCGATACAGTTGTTTGAAAACAAAATTGTCTAAAAAATCTATTTTTAGAAAAAAAAAATGAAACCTCATGCCTCAAGTATGATTTTTTAGATGTATATACATGAATATAATTTGTTTCCAACCGACACAAAGAATAATTTTTGTATTATGATTATTTAATTTCCTGAAATTTATAATATATGTACCTAATTACTTATTGATTTATTTTTTATATAACAGGACATTATGAAATCCCATCAAGACATCCAGTTATAGGATGTATACCCTCATACCTTATCATGTGGAGGGAATCTTTTACTAGCGAAAAAATGATTGAAGAATTTTCTGAAGAATTAAAAACATAGGTTACTAGTGATTTAGATGAGGTCTTCATAGGTCCTCTATCTCCCCCCACCTTCCATTAAAAATGGAAATGAGAAAGAAGAAATAAAATGAAAAGATTCGTAGAAATAAACCTGAGGAAGTAGCTGAAAGAATTGTAAGTAAATAATTTTTATTTTTTTATGAATATTTGTATATTACAAATTAAAAACACTAATGTATCATTTTCATTATTCATTTTAGGATGTACATTTGGAGAAATAGAAGAGGGAAATTTTATCCTTGAGGGTATGATGTACATATAAGCCACTGTTTTAGGAAATCTAGAACACCCTGGGTGCATAAGAGGATATGAGGTAGGTGTTAGAATTTGGAATGTTTTTGTTTATCAAATTAAGAAATCAAGACACATAGAAATAAAATAATTAAAATATGAACTTTAAGATATGAAATATTCCATGGGAGGTCAAATTCAATTAGTTGTACAAGCTATATTAGAAAAATGTACAAGATAGTCATAGTCTACGCAGCCTTCCCAGCCTTCCTTGCCAGTTTCACAGCCCATACATCCTACCCAGCCAGACTAGCCTACCCTACCTTACAACACAAATACTCCACCTCCTTACTTAGACACAACCTTATATAGTGAGTTATATGTTGTAGATCCTTATTTAAATATTTTATCATTCGGATTTGTGCATATTTTTCAAGATTTTGTACATCACTAGCCTATGTAGAGGACTTAGGTTAGAGTATCAGTACATATTGTAATTGATCTTATTGATCTACTACCATTACCTATCAAGGAGGTTACCAGATTTTGGGATTTTATATGTCATTTTTTACTTTGGTCATCTATCCTTATTCATTATATTTCATATGAGGTATTATTTTTTTAATATTAATTACATCTAATTGAAAATTAATTATAATGTTTTTTACATTGAATTCATATAAGAGTATCTAAAATTAAATGAAATTTTATAAAGGAAAGAAAAGGTTCTGGAACAAAAAAATTTAGATACTTCTAATATTTTTGATGGGATACAAAGATTATCCCAGGATTCTTCTTCCATGGATATTTTCAATGAGTTTCTAATGACATATAATATATGTGGAATACACAATCCATTGAGAATATTTATAAAATATATTATGTATTAGATTGATTTTGAAACCATTAGTGTGCATGTGTTTCGTTTTTTTATGTATATAAAATGAAATTTCAGTTTTTTTCTTTAATTAAATATGGTTTTAATTAACTTACAATATTACTTAATTAATTAGGTATCTATACATTCTTCTTATTAAAAATGAGACCCATGGAATTTGTGGTTATATATATATATATATATATATATATAATTTATTTCAATGGCTATGAGATATTTGAAGACTGTTGATAGATTTACATATATATGTGAGAGATTTCCAAATATGGATATTGGGTGTTTGTTTTTTCGATTCCTTAATGGGTAAGAACACTAAGATAAATATGAACTAATATTCATTATAATGTAATTAATTTTGAAATTTTTTTATTATAGGGGGCATTGGATTTGAGGTGTTTTCTGGAAAAGTAAATTCAAATATATTGGTTCTTCTCTTTATTAGGTGGTGCTCCTAAAAAATTTAGCACCTTATCCAACATGTAAGTTTTATTCTTTTTTATAATTTCATTATATTTAATTCTTATTGTTTATACTTGTTTTATTAGTTGATATACATGAAAATGTAGGTCATGTAAAAAATTTAACAAATATCACATGTCGATAAAGAAACTAAATTTAATCCATTACATGGAATTAACAGTTATTTTTATTTATGTTAGAAATTATTCTTATATATATTTATATTTATATTTGTTTTTATTAACAATCTAATGGTTCATAATTATATTTTCATTTTCAACAAGGAAATGTGGAATGTGTTTATTATGTTCTACAATTCATGTTTGAGATAAGCACAATTCGGTTAACAACTAAATTTGATAAGGTTAGTTATATTTATTATTTTATATTTTATTTCATAGTATTCTATATTTTAATCCTAAAACATTAAATGTAATTGTATACATGAAATGATGTTTTATTTGTATATGAATGATGAAATTACCTATATTCGATCTTTTTTTGCGAACTATTTGTTAAGTATGAATGATATTTATGTTATGAAGTATGTATCTATAAATTTTTATGATTAATCATAAATTTTCCTAATAAAAAGAGTTAAAAAAACTGATTATTTTTTAAAAGTAGGTGTTTGAACATAATGATCTCAAAATAATGCTTCAACAACAACAATGAATGAATATTTTAAAAATTATCAAGTATGATTATTTTATTTTAGTTTAAAATATAATTATGTAGATAATTATTTTTTTATTAAGTTGTTAAATTATATTTGTTTCTATATACTTATATTCTATGAGACATGTTTTTTGATTGATTTATATTGTGTTTTATATTATAATAATGTGGATATATTTTGGGGGTGTAAAATTACCATTTTTCTATAAAAAAATAACTTTCAACGTCAGTTTTTTTGAAACCTGATGCCAAAATTATTTTAAAAAATGATAGATGATATTTAGTGTTGGTTTTTTTATGAACTGACATCGAAGTTCAATTTTGGCATTGGTTTTTATTATAAAATAAAACAGAAGTTCAGTTTTTATGTCACATCTATGATTTCATTTTGATTTATTTTTATCTTTATTTTTTTCTATCTATTTTCCCTTGGGTATCCTTTTAGTTTTTTGAGAAAATGAGAAGATTTGGGTAAATAGCATGGTGCACATGGTCGACGCACAGTTTTCCAAACTATGTTCCCTTTTCTGGGTAACTATGTGTCCATGTGATGTTTTTGGACAAAGTCTAATCACTTGGTTATTATATGGTCTATAAACTTTGTAAGCTAATTGTGTGGCATGTCTAGCTTGGATAGTAAGGGGAGCACAATTTCTGCACGGTTTGGTAAATTGTGCCTCCTGTCCAAGTCATTAAATTTTTATGTTTCCATTTTCTGTATCCCTAATTTTTTACTCTAAACATCAATTTTTATACCCCCACCCCCCTTTGGGGTTTCCTACCCTAGTCACACCTCCCCCTTCTTCTCCTCTTACTTGGGATCCATTTTTATAGGAGATATGGCTCTGATTATTTAGTAAACTTCAACTAAGTGTCATCATCTCTTGATTGCATCCTCTATTTTAGATTTTCTTCCCTCCTTTGGGTTTCACATGTCTATTAGTTTGTGTTCCCTATTTAGTGTTGAATCTTGATTATTATGGTTCTATCTTGATTTTTTATGTTCAAAATTTCCTTTATAGGTTTCAGTTGAGGTGTTGTTGAGGTTTAGCACCTTTTTTCAGAAGTTTCTTCACTTGGGGTTAGTGATTCTATGCTTAAACATTATTTGATGATTTTAATATGCATTATTGAGTGTTTAGATATGATATATTCATTGGATTAGTGGTGTGTAGTGGGTTTTTCAAATGATTCAAGGTTATTTGGTGTTGAAAAAAAATTAAAGGAAATGAGCTATGGTCCATGTGTCTTCCATACATGCTTATATGTTTGATTCCTTCAAGGTGTTTGATAAAATGTGTGAATGGTGTGAATTATATTTTTAAATGATTTTGTTGTGTTTTTGGTTTTGAAAGAGACTTTGGGTATAGAAATGGTTGTTTAACTTTTATAATGCATTGTTTATCTTGTGTATATATGAAAGTGAAGTTGTATGTGATATGTGGAATGTGAATTGAACACAAAGGGAAACCTAGGTAACTAGGTTGGTATACTAGGACTTGTACACTAGATGACTCAGAAGACTTTCATCATAGATTCATCTAGCAGGATTGATATTACAATTTTAACTGAACTATGATGGTTGGAGACCACTAGGCCATTGGGGTTTCCCCTCCTTTTGGCTCAAGATTGAGAAAGCTGATGGTTGTGATTTTTATTAAAATCTTAACCAAGATATGATTTACCAAGTGTCACATTTCTAGATAGTGCCTATAGGTTTTTTCAATGAAATAGTGAAATTTTGTTATATTTCTCTTACCATCGGTATATGGTGTATTTTGTTGGTTATTTCAAAAGAAAGCATGTTTTATTTTAAAATTTATCTATAAAAATGTTTCTAGTTTTTATTTTATAAAACATGTATGTTTATTTATATTATAATGTTTACATAATGGAATCATTTTGTTGGGTGGAATCTGACTACGCTTTCGCTCACATCATATTTACACCTTTGGGTGTATGTATACATGGTTATGTTTGACATCGGTAAGGGAAGGATGTTTAGAGAAGGAGGTTCGTGATGCTAGTGGTATTCCCTTTTAGGTTTTGTGGTGGTGGCTTAAGTATAAAACTTAACTTTTAATATAATGGATTTTAGGATAGTGTCTTCTTACCCTTTTTTTGTAGCCTCTTTGAGTTAGTTTAAACATTTTAAAATGGAATCTAAAAATTGTTATGTTGTGTTTGGTTATAATTATTCAATTTTGGATTATTTATTTTAGTTGTATATTTTTGGTGGTGAAATTGTTCCCATGTTGTATTATTAATACCCAGGAACATTTTTCAACTTGTGGGGATCCAGAACACCCTTTAGGCCATGCCATAGACCAGGTTGGGTGTCAGGTTCATGCCGACCTATCTTCGTTCATGACAAAATGGTATCAGATATGGTCATGAACTTTTTGGGTCAAGTTATTTGGGATGGTTCTGGATAGAGTGCAGATAGGATTGTCGGCCTTGAGATTCTTCTTGGGAGTAGTGTACCTGGCCAACACACCTTGTGATAAATCTTGGGTCGCTATGGTATGTTGGGATTTCTAGTTTACTTCTCCTTCAGGTGACACATGAAGGATACAGACTATATGTGGACACTAGGTGGTAGTGAAGTGGTTAGGTTTCCATGTTTTTTTTACTAGTTTGGTTTGTTTGGATTTATGGAGTGTTGGTATTTGTTTTCATTGATGAAAATTTTCAGAATGATCATATTGATTGTTTTTCTTGTGATTATTTCATTTTGTAGTAAGATGAATCCTTAGGGACCTCCCATGAAACCGTGGGAAGATTCTGAAGAGGTTTCTCCCTCACTAATTGATCAGAGATTAGTGGAAGTTGTGTTCTGGGATATTCATGCTTTTGGATAGGGAGTGGGTCTTGGTCCTGCTTCAGTTAGAGAAGCTGAACAAGGTTCTAGGAAGCACAAGGCTTAGGAGTTCCTTAAGAACAAGAATCTTTCATTTTGAGGTAGCATGGAACCTCAAAAAGTATAGTAATGGATTGATAAGATAGAGAAGATGTTTGATTTTCTAGAAGCTTTTAATGAAGTCGTGGTGAAATGTGCTTCATTCTATCTAGAAGTTCCTAATCAGAGGTGGTGGGACTTATTGGTTTAGGATGGGAAGCACGAGTAGATGAACTGGAAAGACTTCAAGGCTATTTTCAATGTCTGGTACTGTCCTGATGTCTTGGCCTATTCCAAATCTTGAGAGTTTATAAATCTTGTTTAGGCTGACCATTAAGTGATGGAGTATGGAAACTGCTTTGCTGGTCTAGTTTGGTATGCACTCATAATTGATTTTAACAATAAAATGAAGGTTCATAGGTTTGAAAGGGGTTGCGGCCATAGATTTATTCTTAGATGTTTTTGTTTAATTTAAAGACCTATGATTAACTGGTTTATCATGCTTTTATGGTGGAGATTGACCACATGGGCAGTTTTGGATTCTCAAGGGCTATGTTAGCAATTGGAATGGTAGTTCATGTGAGGAAAAGAGGAAGCGAGATGAGAAGGGGAATAAGGGAGTTTGTAGTTCTATCCAACCTTCCCAATAGTCTTTTTTTGTGGCTTATGATGTTGGTTCAATTGTGTGCCATCTGTGTGGGAAGGTAGGGAACATGTGACCTATGTGTACAACTCCTCCAAAATATCAACATTAGTGTAGAGTTGGGGGATACCTACAGTGATTTAATAAATTGATTCACCCATATAAGAGTGGTTTGGGATTAGTGTCTTCTAGGGGATGTCAGCTCAACTGTAGCATTCCAGGATGATGGGATCTTCTTCTAGTTAGAGTCAATTTAGATAATATCTATAGGTTAGTGTTCACTCTTAGACTCGGGTAGAGAAGAGGCATCATTATGTGGTTGATCAAGAACCAGAAGAACTAGATATAAGGTCTTTGATAGTTTGAGGTACCATATTGATCGCATCGTCTATAGTTGTTGTTCTGTTTGATATTGGTGATTCTATTTCATTTATCTATACCTGTCTTGTAAACCTACTGGTCGGAATGGCCCGAAGGCCTTTATTTTTTATTATTTTTTATAATACACCTATCAAGGGGTGAGGTTGAACCTTTACAAGGCCCGAAGGCTTCGAGATAATTACATGGCCCGTAGGTCTTAGAGGGAATTACCCAAACAAGACAACTTGGAACTACTCCTCCCCAGCATATGTCATGATATCACCACTCCACCTTCACAGGGCTGGTCGGCTAGTTGTCCTATGCAAATCTGCATAGTACCGGTACTGATGGCAAAGCCATACCCTCTCATTCTTCAAATTCTGGTTAGCACTAATCTAGTGGATTCGCCTACCCTGAATCCTCCTCTGAATCCTTATCCCTTGTAGTCTGACTGGTTTATCATCATTTCATGTGTTCCGAAGGCCTTGGGGTGGCCCTAAGGCCTTAAGGTGGCCCGAAGTCCTTGAGAATCAACTAGCCAGAAGGCCTTGGGTGGCTCGAAATCCATACAGGACCCGAGGACCAAACCGGTGGCCCAAAGGCCCAGATGGATGAATAGTTCTAGCTGCTACAGTACCGAACAGTACCTGCTACAGTACCTGCTATAGTGTATTCTACAGGTGGAAGGTGATTTTCGTGGAACCTGATGGAAGTACCCATGTTTTTCATGGATAATGGGATCCTTGGTTGAGTCATGCTAGACGTGAACTTCTAGAATTGGTCAATTCCTATTTTTTAGTTATCAATTCTCATGATGAAGGATGATGGGGTTTTTCTTGAGGGTGTATTGATTCCTATGGTGTAAGAGTTCCCATATGTATTTTCTAATGAATTTTCAATCATTCCTTTGGATCGGGATGTGGAGTTATCGATTGATTTGGCATTAGGAACATAATAGATATCTCTTCCCTTGTATCGTATGTCACCCATTAAGTCAATGGAATTGAAGATACACATGGAAAATTTTGAATCCAAAGTATTCAATCACCTGATCATCTCTCCTTGGTCCACCCCAATATTTTTTTTGATGATGGTCAATGGATCTCATAGGTTATGCATTGATTACCATAATTTGAACAAGGTAACCATCAAGAAAATGTATCATTTTCCCCAAATTGATGACTTTTTTGGTCAATTAAAGGGTAAAATGTAGTTCTCAAAGATTTATTTGCACTCTGGATACCATCAAGTCATGGTAAATGAGGCGGATGTCCAGAAAATGGATTTATGAAGTAGTTATGGCCATTTTTAGTACTTGGTCATGTTGTTCGGGATGAAAAATGCTTCAGCAGTCTTCATGGCACTTATTAATAGGATGGTCAACCAATATCTTGATTCATTTTTCATGGTATTCATGGATGACATCATAGTTTATTTATAATATCAGTAGGATCATGAACATCATTTTCAAATTATACTGGGAACTCATTGGTATCATCATCTCTATTCCAATTTCTTAAAATGTGCCTTATTTATTAGAGAGGTAATGTTTCTAGGCCATATGATCTTGGAATAAGGGGTTTCATTAGAACCTGATAAGATAAATGTAGTTATTTCATGGTAGAAACTATGGAATGTGTTTGAGATTAGAAGATTTTTAGGCCTTTTGGATATTACAGGCAGTTCATTTATTAATTTTATCATCTCGTTTCACCCATGACTACTCTTACCCAGAAAGGGGTGATGTTATAATAGATCCAAAAATGGAAAGCATACTTAAATGAGCTAAAGAGAAAGATGACTACTCCTCATATGTTAATATTTCTGGAATCTGGAAAGGTTATTTTTTTGTTATGATGCTTCAGGTACAGGTCTCAAATGTGTGCTTATACAGAATGACCATGTGGTGATGTATGGCTCTATCCATCTCTGACAACAGGGAAAGAACTATCCAACCCATGACTTGTAGTTAGTAGCGATGATGCATGATTTGAAAATGTGGGGACAATTCCTCTTTAGGGAGAAATTTTTGGTTTATTCTGAGAATAATATCTTATCCTACATTTTTTCTAGAAATATCTGAATCTAAGGTAGTGTTGTTGGGTTGAATATTTTCACGGGTTTGACTTTGATATAGTTTATACCCTAGAAAAAATTAATTTTATTTTCATTGCCTTGAGTAGAAAATTTCCAGTACCAATTTTGAGGAAGTTCAATGATGAGTGGTAATTAATGGGTCTTTTTTCCCAGTTGCACTAAAAGACCAAGGAGAATAGCAGAGGTATGTTCATAGAAAGTATCAATTTGATTACTTCTATTATTGACTTTATTTTGTAGTATAATCCTGGTGATAATCTATGATAGTATTATATTCACTTTCTTTATGGTGGGGACACACCTTTAATTTGGTCATTTTCTCATAAGGGAACCATATGCATTAAGGGATGCTCTATAGTGTCGTTGTCATTGAGAAAGGTGGTGATGCAAGATAACCACCAGTCTCAATGTTTTATTCATACTGGTGCTACCAAAATGTATTATGATGTTATTTGGTAGTTTTGGTGGCCAAGTATGAGGTGGGATATAGCTGACTTTGTTTCACGATGTTATACATATTAGTATGTGATAGAAGAGAACCAAAGGCCCTCATCTTTTCTTCTACCACTACCCATTCCTATGGGGACGTGGGATGATATCATCATGGACTTTATTATTTTCTTTCCTCACACACCCCTGGGGGAAGAATTTCATATGGGTATTGATCGATCCTCTAACCAAATCATCCCACTTCATTTCTAATAGATATTCAACCAAAGTGGATGAGTTGGGCCAATTGTATGTCCCTTTAACAGTGAGGCTTTGTAGTGTGTCATTGAAAACTTCTTCTAATAGAGACCCCAGTTTCACATATTGTTTTTTGGAAGGCCTTCAAAAGGAATTGGGTTCATAGGTGAAATTGAACACAACATACCATCCTTAGAGAGATGGCTTGACAGAGTTGGTGAATAAGATACTTGAAGACATTATCCAAGCATGTGTCTTGGATTTCGGCGGATCATGGGATATCCATTTGGGATTGGTTGAATTTTATATAGTATCAGTTAGAAATACTTGTTTTGAATGGTTCCCTTTGAATCACTCTATGGTTGGCTATGTCAGTCTCCTTTTCGTTGGGATGAGGTGGGTGAAACCTCATTATTGGGATTGATCTTAGTGCATGAGACGTCTAATAAGGTCAAGATGGTCAGGAAGTGGTTATTGATATCTCAGAGTCACCATAAATATTATTATTGATTATAGATATTAAGATATTGAGTTTTCTATGGGTGATCGGGTGTTCTTAAAAGTGGCTCTTCATTTGAATCATCGCTATTTGGGAAAGAAAGGGAAGATAATTATGAGGTATATATGACCTTTTGAAATCACTGAACAGGTTGGTAAGGAAGAATATAGGTTATATTTTCCCATTCATTTAACCTCAATTCAAAATGTATTCCATGTCTCTCAACTAAATAAGTGAAACCCAGATATGTCTCATGTGTTGAATTATGAAGAGTTAGAAATAGATCCTGATTTTTCTGTGTTTGAGCATCTAGTGTCGATTGTAGATTCCTAATAGAAATTTCTTCATGGGAAGTCTATTCCATTGGTCTTTATTCTTTGGTATCATGGTTATTATGTGGATGAGAATTGGGATCATAAGTCTTGGTTTGAGCAAGATTATCCATTTTTATTCTCTGGGCAAGCTTTGGAGGGAATTTTCAGGGAGGAAAGTTTTCATGGTGGGGAGAATTTTCAAATAAATTATTTTATTATGTGAGATTTTTCTATTAATTTTTGTTCTAGAATATTCCATTGGGTTTCCTTTTAATTTTTGGGGAAAATTTAGAAAATTTGGGTAAACATCATGGTGTGGATGATTTTCCAAACCATGGGGCCAAGTGGTGTTTTTAGATTGAGGCTTATCACATGGTTAGTGCACGGTTTGTAACATATATAGGCTAACCATGTGGAATTTACTTATTAGATAGTAAGGGTAGTATAGTTTCCACACAATTTGGAAAACTATGCGGGAAAACCATGAGGCCTGTCTAGGTCATTAAAATTTGGTTTTCCCATTTTCTCTCTCCCTGATTTTTAACCCTAAACACCAACTTATCTCCCACTTGGGATTTCTTACCCTAGGCATACCTTCCCCATATTCTACTCTCCCTTGTTCTCTATTTAGGTTGGTGATTTGGATCAGATTATTCAAGAAACTTCAAGTAAGTGTCATCTTATCTTGATTTCCTCCTCTATTTTAGGGTTTCTTTCCTACTTTTGGTTTCACATGTCTAGAGAGTTGGGTGAACTATTTAGGGTAGAATCATTATTCTTAAAGATTTATATTGATGTATAATGTTTGATCTTTCCTTTATAGGGTTTAGTTGAGGCGTGGTTGAGGTTTAGAACCATTTTTTGGAAGTTTATTCACTCAGGGTAGGTGATTCCATGCTTAAACATTATTTGATGATTTTTATATGAATTCTTGAGTGTTTAAAAATATTCTATAAATTATATTTGTGGTGAAAAATTGGTTTTTGAAATGATTCTAGGTGATTCAGAGTTGAAAAATGGGTTTTCAAATGAAATGATCTATGTTCCATGTGTGTTCTATACATGCTTCTTTGTTTGATACCTTCAAGGTGTTTGATAAAATGTGTGAATGGTTTGAATTATATTTATAAATGTTTTTGGTGTGTATTTAGTTTCAAAAGAAATTTTTGGTGTGTAAATAGTGTTTTAACTTTTGTAATGCATTGTTTGGATTGTGTATATGTGAAAGTAATGTTGCATGTGATATGTGGAATGTGAATTGAGCACAAAGGGAAACATAGGTAACTAGGTGGGAGGACTAGGACTAGTATTCTAGATGACTGGGAATTGGTTCACCTCGGATTCATCAAGTAGGATTAATTATACAACTCTAACTAAACTATGATGGTTGGAGATCACTAGGCCCTTGGGGTGTTCTCTCCTAGTGGCTTGTTCGTGAGAGCTGTTGTTTGTGGTTGTTATACCACTTTTCACCAAGATATGATGTACCTAATGTCCCATTTCTATATCATGCCTATAGGGTTTTCCCATGACATAGTTCTCTTTTTTGATATTTCTATTACTGTTGGAATACGGTATACTTGGTTGGTTATTTCAAAATAAAACATGATTTATTTTAATCAAATTTCGATAAAAATGTTTATAGTTTTTCTTTTATAAGACTTTAATTTTTAAATATATTATAACCTTTATAGTATGGAATATTTTTGTTGGGTGGAATCCTATTGTGATTTGGATCACACCCTACTTTCTCCCTTTGCTGTAAGTATACTTGGTTATGTTTTACATAGGTAATGGAAAGATTTTTGGAGATGGTGGTCCAAGATTCTAGAGGTATTCACTTATAGTTGGTGTGGTGATTTCTTGAGTACAACACTCCTCTTGTCATGTCATGGTTTTTGGGATAGTGTCGTGTTCCCCTTTTATTGTAGCCTCTTTGAATTTGTTTAAACGTTGTAAACTTGAATCTGATAATCTTTATGCCGTGTTTGGTTATGATTATTTAGTTTTGAATTATTTATTTTAGTTGGATTTTTAAGGTTATTTACATGGGTGAAATCATTCCCAAGTTGTGTTATTGATACCCAAGAAGTTTCTTCCCACCCATAAGGATTGGTAATGCCCTTCAGCCTATGCCATGGATTGGGTCTCGTTTCGGGTTCATAGATACCCAGCTTGGTTCGTGACATTTTTGTGTTGGTTTTTATTAGAAACTAATGCCGACAATATAACCAATGTAATTTCTGGCATTGGTTTTAACTAAAAACTGACATTGAAACTCCAAATTAAAGGAACTTGCACATTAATTTCATGTCAAAACTGATGCTGAAAAGTAATTTTTAGCATCAATTTGAATTGTAACCAACGCCAAAAAATCGACCAAAAAATGAAAAACTGATTTTTTGCATCATTTTTAAAAAAACTAACATTGAAAACCTAATTTATGACATCACATTTATAAATTTCTGTTAAAAAATGATGTTAAAATTGAAAAAAACCAACATGAAAATCTATTTTATCACTAGTGTATGGATGTATAATGTCATTACACAATCCAATTTCACCCAGTATACCATCATTTAAATTATCATCAACCTTATACTTAATCCATAAAGTATATTATCCTTGTTCAAAGAATCAGTCTCACATCCTACCTGTATAGTATACTCCCTTTTCCCATAGCCTCAGTCCATCACCTCAAACAAATACATGGAATTTCACATCGACTATACTTAACAATATCAATAAATGTGCTTGGAAACTCAATCTAACACTTGATCCTTGAAAAAACTAATGGTACTAATAAAGAACATCATATCCAACTATCAATGATGGAATCCATATCATATCACAATAGCCTCATGGTTGTGAACCAATTCTCAACCATAACAATCAAGGGAATACATAATAAGGGTTGTCCAAAATGCCATGTATGTCATCAACATATCATCCCTATAGTCTCATGCATTAGTTCGGGTCCCCATGGAAAACCTATAACCATTACTACCCAAACACACGCATTCCCCCTTAGGTGCTGGTCTATCAGTCAGGAACCCACTTGGCCCTTTGGGTCAACACACAAGTAGAGGAATCCCTATTGGGATCCTCAAAAATACTACACAAGAAAATGCATACCTTTTGGTATCCTCTTGGTCAGAACATAAGTATAAACATCCCCCTTATAGTTATTTTTCATAACTAAACTTAGGGGCCAATGCCCTTCTCTTGGGGTAACACATCCTGCAACCCAGTCTCTTGCATCTCATAAACTCACAATCCTTAATAGTATAATTCACCATAAGGGACACACCCACAAGCCCAATCCCTTTCCAAGCCACACAAGGTTGGATCATACACCCAACCTACCACCTCCGGTCATAACCCATTACTACTAACCAAAGGCCAATCTCATTCCCACACAAATTGTGGTCTCTAAAAAACTAATGCTACATCCTCCAATGATTCTCATGACACTCTCCTGAGTCTCATCCTATATCACACTCTAAGAATATATTTGCACCCACTTTCAGTATGAAAATGTATATTTTATAAATTACTCATCCCAACCACCTCTTAGAATTCCTCAAAACACCCATGGGTCTTATCATTGTGTTCTACATGGAAAACACTAAAAATGGACTCCATTTGTGTCCCATATCTAATATGGGGAGAAAAATCACCCCAAACCATCTAAGGGTAACAAGGGGATGGTACACAACATGTACCCCCTGTACACGGTGCGTACTCTAAAACCTCCACCTTGGCCATGTACATCCACGTGGCTCAGTCCACCCAAGGTCTGGTTGTATACTACTATGTGGACACAACATACATATGGTATGTACATGTAATACTACATCACCCTATCATACCTAGGTTCTATCCATGAAGTTCCACATGGCCATGCCCCCCTTTCATGGGGTTTCAGTCCATGTGCCTATCCAAATGGCCATGTCCAACTATATGTTGTGTACATTAACTATGAGTCATGTAGTCTAAAAATTATATATTCCCAAGTACATGGACACATGTCCATGCACACTAAATAGTGACTACAAATTACATAGTGTATACTTCCAAAAATTACATCTTCCATGGATGGGAAGAATACACTGAGTGTGTTTATAAACCACATGTCGTGTGATCAGGATTTCCTAACTAGAAACCCTTATAATCCTCCTAAAAACACTTTTTCTGATTTTTTAAGTATTGGCCCACATAGTATTATTATTAGTCATAATAGTGCATCAAAACACTAAAAACATTATATGGATTGGGGAATAAAAATAAAAAAAAACATCCTACCATGTGGTGTAAATATTGAAGCTTCGGATCTAAATATGCTCTCAGATGTTTTTGCTCCTCGATCCATCCTCAATCCCCACCATAGACAAAATCTGGAAGCATAACCTCCCACTTATCTTCATGTAATATCTATTTCATTAAGTAGGTTCCCCCCATACATGCATCGTAAACCTCAAATGGGTGGTATCTAATTAATTAATTAATTTCCTTTATTAACACTCATACCGAGTCCTAAAACATGATGTAGGTTTATAACTCGCCTAGGAAAACCCCCTCATTATAGACTCAATAGAAGAGTTGTAATATCAATAAGATTATCTGTTGGAAATATATCACCATTTGAACCTATGTGGCTAATTTAATATTTAATTAATTAAATTTTAAATATTCTTCCAGAAATTGAATTGTTTAGAATTCCACAAAACTTTTATACTATGGTAAACTCCCAATTATGGGACCAAAGGATTTTTCATAAAAAAACATATAAGACTGTATGGTTACATAAATAACCATTTTACCCCTCATAAGCACCTAAAATAAAAAAATTCAAATTTGTGCTCAAATTAAAACTTTAGGGAAACATGAGTTTTACAACCCCCCCACCCCCACCATAAAATTTCTCATCCTCGAGAGGCCTTTGTGGTCCTCTAGGCCACTAATTTCCACCATCAAAAAACCACTAAGATGGTGCCTAATCATTCCTCTCATATTTATATGTTCCCATGTCTTTAAAAACTCATCATTAGGCTCATGGTGCACCCCCCACCATATTACTCTACTTATAGCGGTTGAAACCAATCCACGACACTTCCCACCATTTGAATCACCTAAACACATCTATAGTAGTCCACTAACCCACTTGATGTGATTCTCACTACATCCTCAAACATTCCCACATAAGGGTCACATCACTTTAACTAATCTGGTACTCCCAACCAAAGTAGTGTCATTATTTTCTCCTCACAACCAAACATAGATCTCATACACCATGCTCTAATCACTATCTAACATTAGAACTAGACATGTTCATATCTTTTTCCACTAGAGAAAAAAATGAAACATCAAAAATATGTTATTCCAGGATTCTGAAAATGGTACCCATGGAATTCATTAACATCTATCCCTTATCAAGAACTTTACACACAAATGATCGATGGTTTACTCTCATACAGCTCTACATACACCACTATGTGAGAATAAACTCCTTGTAGCACCTTTTTAAAAATAATGTGACATCTATATTGCATGTAATATTGTTGATAATCTCTTAATGTACTTAAGAAATTTTCATGATATTGGTAATGATCATCTCTAGAGTAATATTACACTAATATTTCATTGATTAATACCACTAGAAACTCATCCATTCTAGGAACATCATAATTCTATCTTGAGGGACTCAGGTCATCCTTTCTATAATCCTCTCATCACACCCATAAAGATTCTAATCTTACTCATTGATTCCTACTTAATTCAAGCACATTGGGAATATTCTTTGATAGAACCTAATCCACGGGCCAAACCACATAGCACATCACCAATTATTGTGTCTCCAAGACCCCATTATCACTTAACCAATACATTCTCTTACATAACCCAAACACAAAACATTCTCTAACATTGATGATTCATGACCCATGAAAACTTGTATCACAATCCTTATCCATATACCCTTGAAAAACTCTTATTTTCTCGATCCATCTCATAACCACTATATTCATCTTGTATACACAACCATTCCCTAGTTAAGAACCTATAAAAACCTTCCCCTCTGGAAACCAATCATAAGTTTAAAGTACTAGAACATAAGTTCTACCTATATAAACAAGGCATCCAACATACCTAAACCTCAAACTTAGTTTCACCCTTCATGACCCACTATCAAAAGTCCAAAACATCCATCTATGCCTAACATGCCCAAAGTCACACGTAACTCAATTGAACACTCACATGAGTCACCCTTTAAAATCATAAGGCACCAACTCTCTAAACTGGATTAACATTGAAGAAGGTCACTAGACTTCCCCACCAATCCCTAACAACCAAGCCCCACACTAAGTCACTAGGTCTAATCGCCTAGGCCAAGCCTAACTCACAGAAGACCACAACTCACAAGGAATCCAAAACATTATTATAACAAAATTAACTAACATCAATAGGTCAAAACTCCCATCTCTAGGGTCTCACATACTAAGGATGTCATCTGCCAAACTAACCTACCATAACTAGGGAATCGGTCCTCTCCAAGCATTATTACATCAAAACACTCCATGGAGGACCAGGTTACACAACCAACCTCAAATTAAAACCACCCATTTATTTCCAATGGTCATATACTTATACAATACTGACCCACTAGGTTCACTACACCAACTGTTCATAAGGACCACACTAGATTCATCATCATTGAGCATCTCACCATTATTCCAAAAAAACCTTCCATTAGAAATAAGTCCATAAAATCACACACTATAAGTACTATTAAATTTGGAACATATATTCCTACTATGTTTCATGAGATGTCTCTATCCCCTATTGAAAAAGATCCAAAACCAAATCATGGGCCTATTTCCAATGGTCCAAGAGGCATAAATCCATCATAAACCAAATAATCAAAACCACATATGCATCTCCTATGTTAAATATCATATAGAATAATCATATTGAATACTAAGAAAATTAATCCAATCCCCTGGTAATCTAGATTCCATATCAAAACATGTGTTTATGATGTTCCTGTCGATATCCATTACAATATCTAACACATTCCTATATCTCCAATCTACCAAACCCAAAGTAGTAACTTAATAGGAATGTAACTACTCTGATACCACTTTCTAATGTCCTAGGCTGGTCCTTTCTAAATTAGTTCCCCGAGATTGTTCATCAGAAGGCCTCAAGTGTGCCTCCTCATACACCAAAGTCTTCCAACTATAAATGGGGTATAAAGTGGAATTGTGAGGAGAAAATACCCCTATATTAGAGTGAACAAACATAAGAATTAACTAAAAAACATGCACATCAGAGTATCTTTAATGAATAAATAAACTGAAACAGAATCATGTGGTAAAAAAATGGAATACATTAAAGGCTCAAATATCCATGCCATCCAGACAACATCAATCTCTCACTAGGTTAATCGCATATAAAAAATAAACAACTAAAAAATAAATAGATTTGTATCTTCTACCAACTCGGTTTCATATCACATACCAGGTATCTAGAACCTTGTCTAGCTACTCCAGCCTGATCATCAGACTTACCATGATTAAACTACTCAACAATAAAAATCTAGGACTTCACCCTATCCATCGTGCATCCATTCTTAACCTTAAAATATACATAAGGTTTGTACGAGCACTAAGGTACATGTACATGGGGTGAGAAATAAATTTCAGTAAGGCACCCACAATTTTTTACCTATAATATACTTATATAGGTTCATGCTCATGAAATATGCTCAGCCTAGCCTTAACATAGCTGAAATAAATAAATAAAAGCACTATTTATCATTATCTCTAATACCTCTATCGACCGTACCTTCTTTAACCAACACCATAATACCTTTGAGCATATTTTGATGACCATGCATCCCATGTAACCAATGGGAACCACCACCATGGATTCCCTAACCAATTTTATCAACATCCAAAAGTTATTCCATAGAATCATAACATTTTTTCTTCTAATGTATAGTGGACTCTATCAAGACCTCATGAATCCATTCACTATGTAAAACTTGGTACCTAAACACATCAGTGCCAGTTACTCATACTACTATATAGGAATTCTAGAACTCAAAGCATCATTCTGACATATAAACCATAAATCATTACCAATAGTGTCTAGAGCATCTGTCCAGCACCTAAAAAATCATTTCCAAGTGCATCAATCTAGTATCTAAACTATAGATACAGATAATACTTCCCCTATACCATTTAACCCAATATACCATCGTTTCCTAGACAATCTATCTGTCTCTTAAACCATAAAATATATTATTCATGTTCAAAACCTCAGTCTAAAACCAAACACGTATAGTATACTAACTATTCTGAGAGTCTCAATTCTACATCTTACCAACATATATGGAATATCATATCCATTATACTTGACAATATCAAAAAACATTACTGAGACCTTAGTTCAGCACTGAAACCTTAATCAAACAATCAGTACAAATATAGAACATCATATCTAACTCTCAAACATGGCATATGTATCACATCACAGTATCTCTATGGGTATAAACCAGGTATTAACCTTAATAAAAAAGTGAATATAGAATAATTTATGGAAAAAATCCCATTATAGTCATCAATATCTCATCCCTATCATCACACCCATTAATTCAAGTCCCAAAGGAACACCCACAACCATTACTACCCAAACACACACACTCGTTTAGGGTTGTTCTATCAATTAGGAACTCATGCAGCCCTCTGGGTTAACATGAAAGTGGATTAATCCCTTTTGGGATCCTATAAATTAGTAAAAAAGTGAAGGAATCCCACTTGGGATCCTTTAGGTCAGAACATAAGTAGAAAAATACCTCTTACAATCCTTAGTCAAAACTAATGTAATGACCCGAACATTTTAATTATATTTATTTCCTAAATTTTTGTGTTATTTTATTTAATACTCAACAAAACTATATCCTTTAATTAATGAAGTGGGTATAATTAAAATGAGATCATTGGGTTTAGACTGTTATATAACCGTTGTTCAATATAACTGTTGGAAACTATAATATTAACATTTTGTTTTTATAAATACAGTTATCTTGGTTAATTAATACATAAAGAAGATTGAATGGCCTCATCCAGTAGACTCGGGCCATATGAAGCCCATCTGTCGGAGATTGGGAAGGAGGTAGCATCACTGGGCTTTTCTCTGGACCAAGCCCAAGCCGAACTTCAACATATGAAGCTTGAACAGAATCACCTAAGGGAGAGGTTCAAGCTGATAGAAATCACCACTCAGGTAATGTTGTTCGAGCCACCCCAAGATTCTATCACCATAGCACACCTTACACTTAGGTCATATGTTGGTGTTATAAGGGGCTATGTAATGAGACCATAGCTTCTTTTTGTAATCCTTTTATATAAATAAAATTGTTATTTCTTATTATGGAAAAGTTTGTGAATTTCAAATATTTGGATAAATATAGGATATGTGATATTGATGAATTTAGGGAAAAAGGGTAATTTAAAATATTTTTTTATTCTTTAAATGATTAAAAATGTGAAATGATTTTCAAAAAATGGTCTTCTACAGTTGTGTTCTTTAATAAATTTATAGTCTAATAAGATCAACTTATTTTTTAGTGAATAGTAAAGTATGAATAGTAACATACCCGTATGAATTTTAATGAATAGTAATGAATAGTAAATTGTCCAAAAAATATAAACATCACCCATGAATATATAAATACAATTTAAACATATTAAAAGTGAAAAACAATGATCATAGTTTAAGTTTTGGTATTTTTGTATGTCATAAATATTTTATTTACAATTTTATAATAAATTTAATAATTTAAAATGGAAATTTATTTTCATAAAATGTAATCATAAATTTTTACTTTTTTGTATGATGGTTATATGAAAATTTTATGGGACATTGATTACTTTTTTAAGGTGTTACAAAATGAGTTATAGTTTTAAAGTTGTATTTTTGGGATAAATAATATTTTATTTAAAAATTAAATTAGAAATATTTATAAAATTATTTTTATAAATAGAGTTCATTTTTAAATTCAGAGCATCGATATTATGTTATAGTGAATTTATGGGATTTTTCTGAAATAGTTGAATTTTCGGTGAATAGTAAAAATGCAGTTTTGAGTTTTGAGTGTTTAATGACATCATTAATGATGTAATAATGTTGTAAGATTTCTGGTCAACTTATGAATAGTGATATATTCTATGAGGTGCCTCAAGTGGCATATACCATGGGAAATCCCATGGTTTTGCAAATACCACCGATGAGGTGTCCCTTGGAAATTAATAATTTATTCCCTCACTTGTTCTATAAATACCAAGCCATTTCCCTCATTCATTTCATTCCAAAATCATCATAAACGAATTTATGGACTCATTACCTCCCAAGGAGTCCTCCCAAGGTTCCCTCAATCCTCCCAAGGTATCTACCTTCATTCTTTTAAAGTTACTCTTCAAGGTAAGGGAACCTTTCACCCTCCTCTTTTAAGTCATGAATTCCTTTATGTTATGTTTTATAGTTCCATTTTATTATGAGGGGGATTATTATTATAAATATTTACTAATTTACATTTCATTTTCAAATGATTATAGACCCTTTACACTCTCATTAATTTATTTTCTGAATTTTTATATGACGTTGTTAGGCTGCTGAATTTTCGTAAAAGAAATTGTGCTTTCTCTTTGGCATCAAGTTTCCTTTTTGTGTGGTGTGTCATTCAATTTTCCACACTATGATCTTATTTATTTTTATTCTAAACCTCTAAAATAAAATTATTCATTTATTTATGGGGGACCCTTTTATCCTCTCTATTTATTATTTTCTAAAACAATGATATATAGTCGTTATGCTGGAGAAATTTAACATCAAGATTTCTCTCTCTCTCTCTCTCTTGAAATTCTCTTGTTTATTTATGTGAATACCCAGACCTATTTCATTTCTATGGGTGTTCATAAATACTCAAAAATAATATGGTTTATTCTATAATTGACATACATAAAACTCTCACTCCCTTTCCATGGGATATATATGTCATAATAATCCTATTTTTAAGCACTTTTAAAACGTCACAATTTCGAAGTGAAACCCATTTATTTTACTCTCTTTGGGTTATTTATAAAATTTTTGATTATGATCTATGTGGCTCACATGAAAATAAATACATATTAAGGGTGTGCCCTGATAGCGCTCCAATGCATTGTGTAAATAATTTAATCTCTATAGATGAAAAGTTTCACGATACCTTGATGAATAACCTTGGTAATTTTTATGACACCTCGGGGATAAACCTTGGTGATATGTTCATTAATGTATAAATGAAATGTTGTAGCCACTTATTCAAGTTATGATTAAAGTTCTTTTTATTATGATATTCCTATTATTCCATTTCTCACTATTTTATGACTTTTATCATGTTCTTATAAATATTGTTGAAGACCACATGTCAATTGTTTCACTTGTTTTCTTTAATGAGCCTTCTGCTCACCCTTTCCTTAGATGTATGTCTCTAGGATATGAGATGCAGTAATTTTACATAGGATGAACCTATGATGAAGCCTTATGAGTGGTTTAGTATAATGTTTTATGTGTTTTTCATGTATTATGTTCCTGATTTCCAGGACACTAAACTTTAAAGATCCTCTTCTTATAAAATTTAATGAAAAGTTATGTAATAAAAAGGAAGGATGCCATAGTTGGTATCAAATGATAGTTTATTTCTCTATGGAAATTAGGCTATGAAAAATTTAGGAATAATCCTATATAAAAGTTCTAATATAAGAAAACTTCTTCGTATTTTTGTGATTATTCAGTAAGTGGTTTATCAAGAAAATACATCCCTATCTAGATATGAGATGGTAGAGGCGGCTCTGGCACAGAGGTACCTAGGAGTGAAAACCCCAACAAGGAGTTTCAGGCTTGACCTAGGGTATCCTGGTATACGAAAATGGGTCTTGCTTCACTCTTGGTTATGACACTCCCTGAGGATATGTTTGGTTAATCATAAGATTTTTATGAATCATTATGAAGGATTTATAGATAAGTGTAATTGTTTAAAGAAGTTTTAAGACATAATATCCTTTATAGTTAAAAGATTCATAAATGAAATAAGTTTCTCACTATTGTATTATTCTTTTAGAAATAGAGGGAATTAAGAGGAACCATGCAAATGGTTATCGCAATGGACCATGCACTGACGGCCCTCTGATGGAATCCAGAATGGAAAAATTCATGCGAATGATGAACCAACTGACTCAAGTTATGGGAAATAACTTGACTCAAGATGAGAGACCAATCTCACCATGAAGTGAACAACATTCTGTTGAGTCCTTTATGGGTCAAAAACCACCAGACTTCAGTGGATAGACTGACCCATTTAATTATGAGCAGTGGATCTGATCTATCGAGAAGATCCTTTTTTTGCTTCGTTGTTCAGAGAAAGAGAAGGTCACCCTGGTGTCGATCACATAGAGGGAGAAGGTGATCGGTGCTGGGAGATAATTAAAAACATGGGGCAAAGAGTGTAGGTTGAAGCTATAGAGTGGGAAGAGTTCAGATTGGTCTTCTTCAATAATTATTTCCCTCGTTCCATGAGAACAAGAATGGAAAAGGAGTTTCTCAAGATTAAATAGATGGAGAATGAATCTGTGGGAAGCTACGATATGAACTTTACAATACTTTCATATTATACCTCAATCTTTGTCATGGATCCTAATGGTATGGTTGATAGATTCTTCGATGGACTGAGACCTCATCTACGGAAGAATGTAGCCAACCGAGACTATGACATCTATGAGTAGATCATACGAAGTGAAATAAAATTAAAACTAGAGTTTGGTGAGATACAGTAGTCTCATAAATCAAACAAAAAAAAGAGATTGATGGATCCCAGATTAGGGAGGACCTTTTATCAGGGAAGAGGAGGCAAGATAGTGCAACGTACCATGTGTAATAAATGTGGGAAGAAGCATTTGGGGAACTGTCTTCTTGGGAGTGGTAAATTCTACAAGTGTGGAAGATATGGCCATATTGTGAGGAATTTTTATAGTGATGTGAAACATCAACTTCCAAACACTAACGATAAGGGGAAGATGGTGAAGGCCCTACCTGATGTTCAGTGCTTTATGTGTGGAAAACATGGGCATCTTGCCAATCACTATCTTAATCTGAGGGCAGTGGAGGGGAACCACCATCAGCCTCAACAAAGTCCAAGGAAGAAAGGTCATGATTTTGCTGTCACGGTAACTGAAGTTGAAGCTCTAAATGATGTGTTAGAAGGTACTCTTGTTGTTCTCTCAAATCTAGCAAGTACTTTGTTTGATTTTGGTTCTATGCATTCCATTATTTCCTCCAAGTTTGCAACGAATTTGGAATCAACCCCTGACTTGCTAAAAGTATAGTTATCAGTCAAGGCTCCTGGTGGGATTATCCAAGCATCATCAGTGTTTAGAAACTCTAGTATTTACATAGGTTATCACAATATTATTACAAATCTAGTAGTCATTCCCATGCTGGAATTCGACATTATACTAGGTATGGACTGGATCTCAAAGTATAATTCTAAGATCAATTGTAGAAGTAAGGAAATATCAGTAGTCTTGAATGGAAAAACTATAGTTATCTTCCAATGAGAGATATTTCAACCTGATCTTTGTCTAGAAGAACCTCTTATATCCTTCTTTATGAAATTGATCGGTGAATAAGAAGAAGGAAATGAGAGTTTGAGGATAGAAAATCTCCCCATCATCCAGGAATACGTTGACGTATTTCCTGAGAAGTTTCCTGGACCTCCCCCAGAAGTAGAGGCAGAGTTCTCTATTGAACTTGTACCTGGATCTCATCCAATATCAAAGGACCGGTATAGTATGGAAAATGTGGAGCTAGAGGAATTAAAGAAACAACTCCAAGATCTTTTGGAGAAGGGGTTTATCCGACCAAGTGTATCTCCTTGGGGAGTACTTGTTCTCTTTGTGAAGAAGAAGGATGGATCGATGCGGCTATGCATTGATTATAGAGAACTGAATGGGATCACAGTAAAGAACAAATACCCTCTTCCGAGAATTGATGAATTATTTGACAAACTTCATGGGGCTCAATTCTTCTCAAAGATTGATCTTTGATCTGGTTATCATTAATTGAGGGGGAATAAAGTAGATATTCCAAAAACTGCCTTCTGATCAAGATATGGGCATTATGAGTTTGTTGTTATGCCTTTTGGACTGACTAATGAACCTTCTATTTTTATGGATTTAATGAATAGAGTCTGTAAAGACTACCTTGATAACTTTGTGGTAGTTTTTATTGATGATATTCTGATATATTCGAAAATTCATGAGGAGCATGAGGATCATCTAAGGGTTATTTTTCAAACTCTATGGAAGGAGATGATTTTTGTAAAGTTTAGTTAACATGAATTATGGTTACTACAATTTGCTTTCATGCGGCACATTGTTACCAATGAAGGAATCACAGTTGACCCTGCAAAGACAAAAGTTGTAGAGGAGTGGCCTCAACCTACAACAATAACTAAGATTCATAGTTTCCTTGGATTAGCGGTATATTATAGGAGGTTTGTGAAAAACGTTTCATGAATTTCTAATCCATTAACCAAGTTAACTAGAAAAGGGGTCAAGTTCATCTGGACAAAGTAGTGTGAGGAAAGTTTCCAAGAGCTTAAGAAGAGATTGGTTACTGAACCCGTGTTAACTCTGCCCTCAAGTGGATAAGGATTTTTTATTTTTAGTGATGCATCTCTGAAAGTGATTGAGTGAATCCTCATGAAAAATGACAAGGACATTTCTTATGAATCTCAACAGTTGAAGACTCGTGAGAAGAACTATCCTACACATGATCTGGAGTTGGCTGCGGTTATTTTTTCTCTGAAGATATGGAGGCACTATCTTTATGGGGAGAAATATGATATATACACAGACCATCAAAGTTTGAAGTATATTTTCACACAAAAGGAATTGAACATGAGACAAAGGATATGGTTGGAACTCCTTAAAGACTATGATTGTTCAATTCATTATCATCCTAGAAGATAAAACAAAATTGTTGATCCATTAAGCAGAAAAAACCTAGTTGTTCTGTCCATTATGAGGATTCAAATAGATCCTTTGATCAATGACCTAGTAAAAATAGACCTATGAATTATAAAGGAAGGTACATCATCAACCCTAAACCAAATTATTTCTCAACCATCATTACTAGAGAAGATCAAGAAAACTCAGAAAGAAGATCCCTTGTTATAGAAGAAGTTTGAGGCTGTGAAGGATGGAAAGTTTCCTGAGTTCAATACTGATCAAGAAGGTGTACTGAAATTTCATACAAGACTATGTATTTCTTCTATTCTGGAAATAAAAAAGGAGCTGATGGATGAAGCTCATAGCTCTACTTTCTCTATACATCCTGGTTGTAACACCCGAGATTTTTATGAGAAATATTTTATTTTTATGTTATATAAATCATCAAAGGAATCCTTCACTACACACAACACTAGCTTATCTTGTTTTACACGCAATCGCGACCTTCCTCGATAGCTTGCGTCGTACGCAATACCGAGTTTCACTAAACAACGAAATGCTATTAAAATATTATTAAAACTAGCCGTTATGAATAGTAATAACCACTTTTTGAAATTTTGTAAATTTTATTTTTCAAAATGGACTTCATTTTTGGATTCGGAATATCAAAATTATACTAGGGTGAATTTTTGGTATTTTTTGAAAACATTCAATTTTTGATGAATAGTGAAAACACTGGGTTACTATTTAAAAACTGACTTTTTATTTAAATAATTATTTATTTTATTTAAATTTATTTTAGGTCAAAATTGATACATAATACCTATACAAGTTCAATACAACTCATTGGAGTCATTTTATAATAATTTTAGATATATAAAAATTTTATTGAACTTTTCACCGTCTTTTACCCACCTCCTAGGAGAATTTCCAAATTCACATAAAACTTAATTTTACCACTTCTGTGAATGGAATTTTGAAAAACTAAGAGACACGGTTAATATCAAGGACTAAAATGTGGTTCAATGAGATGAAAATAATTTTTGGTGAATAGTAACTTTTTACTTTTTTTTACTACGGTTAAAAATAAATAGGGTAATTAAGGATAAAAATGATATTATTATTACCCTAACACATGTCCTAATTCTATTGGATAAGTGTAATTAGACCAAAAACAACCTTAGGAATAAAATATGACCATTTAGTCCCACTTGTATTAGATTAGGACATTTATTATTAATTTATTTAAAGAAGGGTTAAAATAGTTAAAATCAAAGTTTAATAACTAATTCATTTTTAATATAGGGTTATAAATAAGTTAAATTCTACTATAGATATTAATTAGAAAGATAAAAATATTTTCTACATAATGGTATTTTATTTTTAATTTTTAGACAATAAATAATTTAATTTATTTATGACGCAATTATGATGCAGTAATTATATTATTAATGAAATATTGACATAATTGATGTTATAAATACCCAAATAAATGTAATTTTATACTTTTTATGAATTCCAATAATTTTCTAGGTTAATATGACATGTTAGTATTGATTTAATTAACTTTTTTCGAACTAATCTTTCTTTTATGTTTTTCACAAAAATCAATTACCAAATAGTGTCAAAATTGACATAAAATAGTTTTTAAAAAATATATTATATTATTAATTGTTATTTTATTCCTAAAAATATAATTTTAGGCCAAATGACTTAGATAAGGTTATATATATTAATAATAAACATCTTGGGATTCTTTTGGTGTGTTATATTAAGTTTATTAACCTTATAGTGTAAGAAAACAAGAAGACACGGTAAAAGTTAAATTATCTAACTTAAAGTTAAATCTAAATGATAAGGTTAAAATAGAAACCAAAACTTGTCTAAATTATATTTGATGAGATTATTTCGACCCATCCCCACCTTATCTTTGAAATAAATCAATTTTTAGCTATTAAAAACCGAATATGACTTTATAATAAAATAATATTTTTAGTTTTTCCAAAGGTGCCCCTCTCCTCCCTTATAAAAGGGCACCTCCTCCCTCTCTTACTCACACCACTTTGAGCCTTCAAGATCGGCCAAACCCTTCCAATTTATACTCTCCACTTCCCTATTAATATGCTAGAGGTCTTGGTCTTCTTCAAAGACCATCTTTAGTGCCCTAAGAGGAGGTTAAGAAGAGGCGCTTCAAAGAAGAGGTAATGTCTGTTACCGATTCTTTCAACTTTATTTCTTCTTCTACTTCTTCTTATTTAGTTGTTTCATTATGAAGTAATAACATCAGTATCACTAATATAATGATATTTTATTATAAGTATGAAACAACCATATTTCACCATCTATCCATCCTACGGAAAACGAAATCACCACACGTGCGTACGTACGGAATACCGTCTCCACGCCGTGGTGTAAACTATTTTCCACCACCACCTTACTTGTATGGGTATAATAGTATAAAAAATAACTATATATGATTATTGTAAAGTTATATTGATTCTGAAATAGTATACATACACTCCAATACAATTCCACGATCATGGGAACGATATCATCGCTCGTGCGTACGTACGGCCTATCGTCTCCACGATGTGATGCGACTCGTTCTACATGATCTTCATTGAATAATGATTATATAAATGAATTGAAGGAGTAAATATGATATATATTTCACTAATACCATTCTGGAAATGAGGTTTCTATAACCTAAAAATAGTAATAAGAATTTATTCGACAAAACACACATACGAACATAAAGCAATAAACACCCGAATAACAAGTAGCAATGAAATATTTCTATTAAGAAGCTAAGAATATGACCATATATGATATCATAAAAATGATTATTATTATTTAATAAGTCAATGACATTATTTAAATCATTATACAGAAGGTTCTGACACTTACAAAGCAAATCGGACCTAAGGTAAGGGAAAATCTCGCAATCTCAATTTTTATCCGAGATTGTTTATACTTCAGAATTTACTAAAGAATATTTATCATCAACATCCATGTTTCCTCAATATGTAATATTTATATCCTTATGAAATTGTTTAAGTCCAATTTTACCCTTAGGTGTGTTTTTAGTAAAAGATATGAAAGGAATCTTTTGTCATTTTTCGTACAAGGTACTTTTTGACTTTTCCGGCCAAAGTATGAGAAGAATATTTTTTTTAACTTATACGGTATGAATGGATTCATATAACATTATTTCAATGAAGATTCATTTACAAGTTTTCAATTTTATTTTTAATCAAATTCTTTTAGTTTAAAATTGTATGACATGTTAAGAAAGGAAAAATGTTTTTGAAGTAGAAAGGATATTTTCCTCAAGAATGGAGTTCAAGTGTTTTATCAAAATTATTTTCCATCTAAGATAATATAGGGTTCTGTTTCTATCCCTATTTTTACATTGATTTGATTATTTTATGATGGAATTATATTTATGATGTCCTTTTATCTTATATGGATTATGTTATGATGGCATGATGTTTAAGATTCCCATTTTTATTGCAAGGGTTATGTTATGATGTATGATTTATAATTTTGTGGCACACATAAGAATGGTTTCATTATGAGATGGGTGGGACCTATATATTCCTCCAATTCATTGGGTAAAGATTTATATCTAATGAGATAGACATGGCTGGAATGGCAGGTTATACCAGTTCAGTGAAAGAGGACTGGAACGAGGAGTGAACTCGGTTCAGAAATGGACTTTGTCCGCTAAGATAGTCTTGGCTATGAGTATTGACTACTAAGAAATGAATCTCTATGATTATGTGTGTATGCCAAAAATTTTCATGTTTCAAGTTATGATTATTGGTATTACATTTCACTACTATGATTTATCCCATGTTATGAAATTATGATCTCTTTTGCAGGTTAAGATTTCCAAAATGATATTTTCTTATGAATATGTTGTGATTGATATTTCTTTTGTTTACCCTTACTGAGCATTTGAGATCACCCTTTTGTATGTTTTATTTTCCCCAGGTCAGGAAGAAGGATATTAATTAAGATATGCCAAAAGGGACTCTAGATATGATAAAATAAAAGGGAGACAGTGTATATGATTTATGAACCAGTTGTTTATGTTTCCCAGTTTCTAAAGACTCTATACCTATAAGGTCCTTTCCTGGTTTTGTTATATGTTGTAATAAGTGTGCTTCAATTATGAAGTAATAACAATGTATGTAAAGTATGGGTTGTTATACTGGTAGAATGAAAATGTTTAGGGACCTTCGTGATCATTATTGGTGGGATAATATGAAAAGGGAGATTGTTGACTACACGTCAAGGTGCCTGGCATGTCAGCAAGTGAAGGCGAAGTGACAACTTCCTAAAGGGGTATTGCAACCACTACCCATACCAACATGGAAGTGGGACAATATCACTATGGGCTTTTTCACTGGTCTCCTAAGAAATTCCAAAAGAAATATTGTGATATGGGTTATTATGGACCATCTCCCCAAGAATGACCATTTAATCTCTATCCAAGAATATTTCTCTCTTGATCAACTTTCCAAGATTGACATGAAGGAATTGGTAAGGTTGCATGGAGTTACACTTTCTATCGTATCTGATCATTATCCAAGGTTCACATCAAGATTCTGGAGAAGTCTTCAATAATCTATGAGCACAGAATTGAATTTTAGTATGGCCTATCACCCCCAAACTGATGGCCAATCTGAAAGGACTATTACAACCCTCGAGGACATGCTAAGAACATGCTCAATGTAATTTGAAGGAGTATGGGATAAATATCTTCCTTTAGTTGAGTTCTCATACAACAACAGCTTCTACTTGAGCATTCAAATGGAACCATATGAAGCTCTATATGGGAATCAATGTAGAAATCCTACTTGTTGGGATGAAGCTGGTGATAGAAAGCTTCTTGGGCCTAATCTTGTGCAAGAGATGACAGAAAAGGTCCATGCCATCTAGAAACACATTAAGTCTACTCAGAGTCGGCAAAAGATCTATGCTAACAACCATCGAAGGGGATTGGAGTTTGATGTTTCTGACAAAGTATTTCTTCATATTTCACCTTGGAAGAGAGTCATGAGGTTTGGGAAGAAAGGGAAGCTCATCCCTAGGTACATTGGCCCATAATAAATCCTTGATCGTGTGGGAGCAGTGGCCTATCGGCTTTCACTTCATCCAAATATAGCACAAGTTCATGATGTCTTCCACGTATCCCTCTTGAGGAAGTACATACCTAACCCTTCACATGTACTAAATCCAGAGGTGGTACAACTGGAACATGACCTCTCTTATGAGGAGCAGCCAGTGGAGATCTTGAATCGTAGAGACAAGGTTCTATGCAATAAGATTTCCCACCTTATTAAGGTGTTGTGGAGGAACTACAAATGTGAAGAATCCATGTGGGAACCGGAGGAGTCTATGAGACAGAAGTACCCACAACTTTTCCCATCATAGGGTATGAGATAAAATTTTGGAGATGAAATTTCTTAAAGGAGGAAGAATGTAATGACCCAAAATTTTTCATAATATTTGTTTCCTAAATTTGTGTGTTATTTTATTTTATACTCAACAAAACTATATCCTTTAATTAATGAATTGGGTATAATTAAAATGAGATCATTGGGTTTCAACTATTATATGACTGTTGGTCAATATGACCATTGGAAACTATAATCTTAATGTTTTTTTATAAATACAGTTGTCTTGGTTAATTAATTCCGAAAGAAGATTGAATGGTCTCATCCAGTAGACTCGGGCCTTATGAAGCCCATCTGTCGGAGCTTGGGAAGGAGGTAGCATCACTGGGATTTGCTCTGGACCAAGCCCAAGCTGAACTTCAACATATGAAGCTTGAACGGAATTGCCTAAGGGATAAGTTCAAACTGATAGAAATCACCACTCAGGAAATGTTGTCCAAGCCACCCCAAGATTCTATCACCATAGCACACCTTACACTTAGGTCCAATGCTCATGTTATAAGGGGCTATGTAACGAGACCTTAGCTACTTTGTGTAATCCTTTTATATAAATAAAATTGTTATTTTTTATTATGGAAAATTTTGTGAATTTCAAATATCCAGATAAATATAGGATTTGTATTATTGATGAATTTAGGAAAAATGGTATTTTAAAATATTTTTGTATTCCTTAAATAATTAATAATGTGAAATTATTTTAAAAAAAATTTCTTCTATAGTTTTGTTCAGAAAGAAATTTAGAGTCTAATAAGATCAACTTATTTTTTAGTGAATAGTAAAGTATGAATAGTAACATACCCGTATGAATAGTGATGAATAGTAAATTGGCCAAAAAATAGAAACTTCACCCATGAATGTATAAAAACAATTTTAACATCTTAAAAGTGAAAAAAATGATCATAGTTTAAGTTTTGGTATTTTTGAATGTCATAAATATTTTATTTACAATTTTATAATTAATTTAATAATTTAAAATGGAAATTTATTTTCATAAAATTTAATCATAAATTTTTACTTTATTGTCTTATGGTTATATGATAATTTTATGGGACCTTGATTACTCTCTTAAGGTGTTACAAAATGAGTTATAGTTTTACAGTTTTATTTTTGGAATAAATAATGATTTTATTTAAAAATTAAATTAAAAATGATTATAAAATTCATTTCATAAAATATATTACATTTTTGAATTTGGAGAATCGATATTAGGTTAGGGTGAATTTTGGGGATTTTTCTGAAACAATTGAATTTTTGGTGAATAGTACAAATGCAGTTGGGATTTTCAAGTGTTTAATAACATCATTAATGATGTAATAATGATGTTAGCTTTCTGGTCGACTTATTAATAGTGAGATATGAAATTAGGTTTCCCAATTGGCCAATACCGTGGGCAAATACCATGGTCCATCCCATGGTTTTTCCAATACCACCAATGAGGTGTCCCTTGGAAATTAATAATTTATTCCCTCACTTTTCCTATAAATACCAAGCCATTTCCCTCTTTCATTTCATTCTAAAATAATCCTCAACAAATTTATGGTCTCCTTAACTCCCAAGGAGTCCTCCCAAGGTTCCCTCAATCCTCCCAAGGTCCCGACCTTCAAGCTTTCGAAGTTACTCTTCAAGGTAAGGGAACCTTTCACCCTCCTCTTTTAAGTCATGACTTCTTTTATGTTATGTCTTATAGTTACATTTCATTATGAGGGTTCTGGTTCTTATATATATTTACTACTGTCCATTTCATTTCAAAATTATGAGATACCATTTCCTCTCTCATCAATTGATTTTATGAATTTTTATGTGACGTCGTTAGGCTGCCAAATTTTCGTAAAAGAAATTGTGCTTTCTCATTCCATGCATGCTTTCTTTTCATGTGGTGTGTCATTCAATTTTCCACACCATGATCTTATTTATTTTTATTCTAAACCTATACTGTAAAATGATTCATTTATTTAATGGAGACCCTTTTCCCCTCTATATTTATTATTTTTCGAAACCATGATATATAGATGTTATGCTCCAGAAATTTCGCCTCAAAATTTATCTCTCTTTCTCTATTGAAATTATCTTGTTTATTTATTTGAATACCCAGACCTATTTCATTTATATGGGTGTTAATAAATACACAAAAAGGGTATATTTTATTCTGGAATTGACATACATATAACCCTCACTACCTTTCCATGGGTTATAAATGACATAATGATCCTATTTTTAAGCACTTTTAAAACGTCATGATTTTGAAGTGAAACCCATTTCTTTTACTCTCTTTGGGTTATTTATGAAATTTTGTATTATGATATATTTGGATCACATGAAAATAAATACATATTAAGGGTTATCCTTGATATCTCTCTAATTCATTTTGTAAATAATTTAATCTCTAGAGATGACAAGTTTCACGATACCTTGGTGAATAACCTTGGTAATTTTTATGACACCTCGGGGATAAACCTTGGTGATATGTTCATGAATGTCTAAATGAAATTTTGTAGCCACATATTCAAGTTATGATTCAAGTTCTTTTTATTATGATATTCCTATTCTTCCATTTCTCATGCCTTCATGACTTTTATCATGTTCTTATTAATATTTCTCAAGATCACATGTCAACTGTTTCACTTGATTTCCTTACTGAGCCTTCTGCTCACTGTTTCTTTTGATGTACATATCCAGGATATAAGATGCAGTAATTGTACATAGTATGATCCTATAATTAAGACTTATAAGTGGTTTAGAAGAATATTTTATGTTGTTTTCATGTATTATATTCCTGATTTCCAAGACACTAGACATTAAAGATCCTATGTTTGTAAAATGTAATGAAAAGTTATGTTATAAAAAGGCGGGATGCCATGACTAAAATCTTAGACCAATGCCCATATCTCAAGGTAACACATAATTCAAACCAATCTCTAGAATATAATGTCCCCATAGGGATCAATAGAAAAGATCATAATAAGGGAGATGTCCTCAACCCCAACACCATTCCATTTAACCCTAAGATTTCTTATACACCCAACCTACCACCTCCGGTCATAACCCAAACCTACTAACCTAAGAAAAATCCCATTCCAACACCAATTCAGGTATCTGATGAACTCATGTTACATCATATAATGATTCTCATGACCCTCACCCTGGTCTCATCCCATGACACACTCTCATGAAATAGCTGAACACACTTTCAGGAGGAAAAAATATCTTCCATAACTTAATCACACCAAACCAAGTCTTAGAAGTTTTCAAAACACCCCATGGGTTCCACAATTGTATTTTACATATAAAAAATTCAAAATGGACTCCTCTTGTATCCCATTATGACTATGGGGCACAAAATCACCCAAAACCTTCTAAGGGTAACAAGGGGACAATACACAGTGTGTACCCCTTCTACATGGTGTGTACTTTAAAGCCTCCACCCTTACCATTTACTTTCACACAGCTTGTCCACCTAGGATCTAGCCATGTACTACTATATAGAAACTACAAACATGGGGTTTGGTCAGGGAATACTACACGATCTTGTCATACTTTTTTTCTGTTCATGTGCTTCCACACAGCCATGTCCCCCTTACATGGGGTGTCTTCCCGTATACCTAGCCAAATGGCCATGTCCTACTATATACCATGTACATAAAATAAAAAATATGTAGTCCCAAAATTCCATATTCCCATGTAATTTTCCACATCTCCATGAACTACTACATGATGTGTACTTGAATTACATGACGTGTACATGCAAAAAGTTCATCTTCCATAAATGGGAAGAAAATATGGTGTGTGCTCCTAAACCACATGTCGTGTGATTGGTATTTCTTAACAGGAAACCCCTATAAACCTCTCAAAACACATATTTTCCCCAATTTCATAAATGTTTACCCCCATGGGGTCATTAGAAATAATAATAGGGCTTCAAAATATAAAAAAAATTGTCTATGGGGTTCATGGAATAAAACCTAAAAACAACTGACCTACCTCATAGTGTAAACACCGAAGCTTCAGGTCTAAATATACTCCTAAAAATTATTTTACCTCGATCTGGTCTCGATAAAAACCATGTAAGAATTTTAGTAGAATATAATCCTTCTTCTTAGTCTAACCATCACAGGAGGGAGCCCCCCTACACATTCTATGTGTCAGAAAACAAAAATGGGGATAAATCTAATTAAGTAATTACCCTTTTTAATACTCAGACCAAGTCACAAAACCTGACATATTTTTATATCTATACTTGGAAAAAACCCATTCTAGACTCAACTAAAAAGTTTTTATCTCAATATTATGCTCCATTAAAAAGATATCACCACCTAAACCCTCATAAAAATTATTATTTAATTAGTTAAATATTAAATATTCTATCAAAACATCAATGTTTTTGAAGTCTAGAGAACTCATATCATTGTTTAAAATCACTATTTTGGGACCAATGGAGTAGTCATAAAAATCACTTCGAATAATATTATAGGGTAAAATGACCATTTTACCCTCTACAAGCACCCAAAAGAAAAAAATTCAATTTTATGATCAATAATAGATTTCTGGGAAACACAAGTCCTTATAATAAATTAATGTACAACACCATAAATACCTAAGGATTGTGATAAAATCATCCTAATAATGATGGATCAAAAATAAAAATGGAAATATTTGAGTAATTAATTAATTCCAAGCAAGACTTACTAGATCTAGAACACCATATCAGACAACAGATCGAATGATCAATGGAATTCATTTGAGAAGTTAAGGAAGCCCTGGAGAACCCATCAAGATCAATAATCTTGAATTATTATTTAAATAGGGGATTAGAAAATTTAAAATAGCTAAGAAGAGTAAATTATGGGTCTACCCCCGCTAAAAATTCGCATTGGGCACCAACATAGGCCATTATGATCCCACCGACTAGTAAGTGGTCTAGTTGTAGGTTGGTGCTGACATTCTAGAAGGATTAGTATTATTATAGACCAATATAGCTACTTCCCATTCCATCATCTATTCAATGTAACTACATCAATTACACTATTTCATGAAACTACTAGCAATTTCTCTTCCAACTCCACTGATCCCCTGAGAATCTATGAAAGATATTTTTGACTGGGTACAATTCTCATTAAATAAATTCAAATGGATCAATAGAAAATTAAAATATGAAGTACCTAGATAAAATAAATGGTATTATAACCTCCCAACCATATAACATCTAGTCCTAGAGCAATAATCCCATGCATCATTCATATTAATCTATAAAAACTCAATCCACTAAGTTTGCATGTTAGACTCCCTCTCTCAGGTATCCTCCTAGAAATGATCATGTTTTCATTACACTCACACTAGTGGAAGGGTATCCCTATAGTCAAGAAATAGGATACCTTATTCAATTGATCACTAATCACCCACATTTCATTTTTATTCTAAGGTTTCCTGGGTAAGACTATCATAAATTCCATGGTGACATCATCTCACTTCTACTATGGAATGGGAAAATGCTATAATGACCTAGCTGGATGATGATGCTCAAACTTCACCTTTTTATAAGTATAAAGTCATTCCATAAAGCCAAATATATCCTTATGCATACTTATATACCATTACTACATTTGTAGGTTATGTTATATATTTTTCAACCCAGGACATACCACCCATTTAGAAGAATGTAATTACCTTTTCAACTCCTCATGCATGCTTGTTGGAACCCATATATGACCATAGACACTGATAATTTCATCATCATACATAACCTAGACGATTAGTATCTTTTCACCATATGTTCATTCCCTTATGTCTAAAGACACTATATCAAATAATTGTATCCTCTTGATCTGATTCATAATTTATTGAATAATAAAGGTTGATCTAAAATATTATCTCCGTTGAGACTCTTAAACAACCAAATTCATCTCTATAAAATGTTCTATAATATTCCACTCCTCACAAGATTCCCACACTACCTATGTTTGAGCCATCATACTCAAGGATCCGGAAGAAAAATTTTCATTTCTAGGATTATATGTTGAATCAAGTACAAAATAATACAAGTACATGACCAACCTCCTCTGCCGAAGGTTCAGGTCCTACTATAAAAAAATATTTACTTTAAACTCTTGTGATCTATGTATACCATGAATCTCTCACCTAATAGATAATGTTTCCAACATCTCATATCATGTACCACCGAAAAAAACTATATATCATCAGTGGGATAATTCTTCTCATGTGGTCTCAACTATGTAGATCCATAAGAAACCAAGTAATCCTCCTATATCAAAATTGTGCTGAATCCAACTCCTAATGCATCTCAAAACATGGTATTCATCTTACCCAGCCTAGGTAAGGTTAGGATTTGTTTTGAGGTTATCCTGAACCTCAATTACTAGAAATCCTCCTTGAAAACATCTGATCAATTGAATGTCACCCCTTTCATGGTAATTTCATACATCGATACATCCAAATAGAAAAATTACTAATGATATGTTGGTAATATCCTTTCAATCCTAGGAAACTTCAATTATCAAGGATTTCTTTGGGTTACTCCCAACAAACCAAAGTTCCCACCTTATTTGGATCCACTAACACCCTAGCTGCTAAGATAACATGGAATAAGAATAGTACTTGGTCGATCTATAAATGACATTTATATATCTTGGAATTATTTATCTCGCTATCAGTACACTCGGTGTAATTTCAAGATGTTTGGAAAGATCATATTGATTATGGGAGTACACCAATATATCATCTATGAAGACAACCAAAAACTGATCCAAATATGGATGTATGTTCTAATTCATCAAGTCTATGAATACCAATGGAATTTTAGTTAGACCAAAAAGAATTACCGAAAACTCATATATGCCAAGAAGTAATTCTAGGTTATGTCTAACAATCTCAACCGCAATTGGTATTACCTTGACCACAATTCAATTTTATTGATTATTCAAGAACCACTCAACATATTAAAGAGATCATCGATACATGTAATGGGATATCGGTTCTTAACTATCATCTATTTAATCCTCTAGTAATTCACACATAATATCAAGGTTTTATATGACTTATTTGTGAATAACACTGGGAACCCCATTCTGTTGTACTAGGATATATGAATTCTTTAGCTTCCAAATCCTCCAACATCAATTTTGACTCCCAAAGCTCTACTGGTTCCATTCTATAGGTCGAGATGGAAATAGGTTTTTCCAATGAATCCAACTTTATGGAAAACTAAATATTTTACTCAAGTGGTAAGATGGAGAAATATTCAATAAATATATCATTAAAATTAGGCCACTGCTGGAGGAAATGTATTCTCCTGTGACACACCATCATTCAAAATAAAGATTTTGACCTTGTTTATGATCCAATCCAATTTGTACTAAATTGGTCTTGCATGACCATCCTGGATATCTTAAACACATCGATAGACATAGTTATCCCCTTATAGATATATAAAGGTCACTCTATGCTAATAATAGGTATTTAAATTATGGTGAAAATATAGTTAATCAACACCCAAAATAAAATAAAATCCATCTATTTCCATTACAAATAGATCAAAGAGAAACTGATAGATTCCAATTTCAAGGGAACATTGTTTACATAATCAAATACCCTATGATTGTACTCCAAAAGGAAAATCAATGTTCATAACCCCATCCATTATTTCCACATATTAACCTAATTAATTGGTTAATTGAGTAGATATAAAGGAATGGAATGCTCCTATATTAAAAAAATCACAAGTAAGGGTAGATTTCAAAATAACCATACCTCTAAATGTATAAGTAACAACTTCTAGACTGGTATGATTAGACTATTTTATGTGAAATAGAATTTCCCCTTTTCCCTGGGATCTAACTTTACTCCCTTATGATGCTTCTTCCTACTAATACTACAACTCCTACATCAGGGTGACATGCCCCCTACGCTAACCCATGTGACCATTAGAACTCTAGATACCTATCTGGTGAGGAGTAATGAGTATCACCTATAATCTAATGTCTTCCATGATCCTATACCATCATTATCTTACCGGGTTCCCCTATAAAATTTTTACAGGTAGACCATCTTACCACAAACTCGGTACTCCACCAGAGGAGAACAACACTATCAACACTTATGGATATCCCTTCTACACTGATATAAATGTACCTAGTTTCGGTCCTAATATGGTTAACCACTCCCCTAGATATTCTCCCTACTACTACCTTGGTGGAAATTATTTAATTAAAAATTCCTTCAATCTGAGGAGGAACTACCCAATCGTCCTGCTGAGACTACCTTCCCACCACTGAAGGCCTCCTTCAGGATGACATCAGTGATAATAGCCTAATTCACCACATTAGAGGAAGTGTGTAGGTGAAATATATTCACATTATACTTGATTTAATTTCACAAATTGTCCTAGAAGAAATTTTCCCTAGGTGTCTTATCTTTTTCAAACAAAGGAGTAAAATGTTTTAGGTCCATGAAGAAGCTATCATAGTACATTATAGACATACTCCACAAACATAAATGTATGAAATTTCAATCACTTTTATACCTCGGTGTATAGGCATAAGTGTTTTAATAACTTCTCCTTGAAATATTTCCAAGTTATCTCCTCATGTTTTCCATCCTACACTATGATATCCCATCAGCACTTGGATGGTCCCTATCATAAATAGGCAGAAATCTTTACCCTCCTCTCCATAGGTGTCTTCAGGTGACTAAAGATCATCTAGATGGACTCAATCAAAAACTCTAATACCTAAGGGACTCCCTCCCTAGTGAAATTTGTTGGGTACAATATCTATAACTCCCTCTTTAGATCACACATCAAATGGATAATGTGATAATTCTCCCTCTCCATGGATCTCATGACCCATAAGAAACTATCCCGAAGATGGTCATCCATCAGATTCCTCAGAGACACAAAAGGTTTAGGATATATTCCATGATATGTGTGCTTATTAAAAATATATTTGTATTCATTTAAAATATGATTTTTTTCATTTTTATGTAAGTTTAAATAAAGTCCTAATATCATAGGTTACATAACATATTCAAACTCACAAAATAAATTAAGGGGTAATGGATAACCACAAATAAATGGTCACTTAAAATATTCTTTCAACAAGTGAATTAATATGTTATAATAGATTAATTTTATTTCTTTTATTATAAATGTTATGGAATTTAATCCACTATTTATAGAGGTATATATATGGGATATTAATGATTCCCTAACATGAGAAATGCATGTTAACGTATTTCCTTAAGTTCCTACTATGATGCATGAATACGAACCTCATGTTATACCATTCCACAAGTAAAATATAATAAATAAAAAATATTACACAATAACTGAATCACCTTAGTTGAAATAATATTTCAAAAATTTAACAGTTGGATCTTAATAATATAAAACTATTCCAAAGAACATGGGTTTTCCCCCACACATGGGTTAGATATTCCCATGAACGAGCTCATTACCAAGACATGGAACCACTTATTCTCTTGTATACCATTCAGAAATATTAAATAAAAATAAAAAAATAAAAACCTCATTTGATAACACTTTTTAATGTCCCTGTCCTTGTTATCCCTTGCGTTATCGAGATAGTTTTCCATGATAACTCAAGTGTGCCTCCCCTTATGTGAGGGGTCACTGACTAGCAGTGGGGATCTATTAAATATAGTAGAGTCGTACCAAATCATAGTCACAATGGAATCATGATAAAAAAATATAATATAAAATCAATCCTCGATCGAAAATTAGAAAATTAGAAAACATCCCAATAAATTACATCATTGAAATTTCATAATTAATGTCATACTAAGGTTATAAAAGTAACCATCCAAAATAAATAATAAAAAAAGACTCCCAAAACTAGTCTTGATCTCTTTCTAAGACTATCTATCAGCTTCAATCTTAGCCATAAAGTCAACCAATCAATCACAGGTCCCCTTTCCCTTGTCTAAACCTATATCTATGAATTCTTCTTGGGTACCAAAAGGAGGACAGGACAGGGTGTCAGTAAAACATATTAGGCACACACATCCAATTAGATTAATAGTTTATGAAATAGTATGATAAACAAGTTATCATCTATAAATTAAATGAATGATTTTTATGCAAACCTCCTAACCCTTGTGATCTAGGTTAAAACCATGGCTCATCCATACTTGTTATGGAATGATGCCAAATGTCTCTATTTATACCAACAAATGAGTCCAATATCAATATCCATTCACATCATGCCCATGGTGAATTCAAATGCTCAGGGCCAATTACATATTCATTTCATGATGTACCCAAGGTGAATTCCCATGCTTGAGGCCAGTTATATATTTAGTTTACAATATAACCATGGTGAATTCCCATGCTTGGAAAAATTATAAGTTCAATGTATCAAGTATAATAAAAGATGAAAAACATTCCAATAAACCAAAACATTCCAAAAACTACAAAACATGTCTTTTCTAATTACTATTAAGAATTCCAATTCATTCTAATCACTATTAGTTATGCCAATATTTCTTTACGCCAACATGTAATTATTTCATTTTCTAATTCCATGACAATAAAACCAATTATGCATCATTTATTTCCAACTTTCAATTTATGATTCAATAAAAGTCCATATTCCAAATTACAAACCCCTAGGGTGACAATTTCACAATGTTTGATCTAAAGACCGACCTATAGTTCCAAAATTTAGTTCCAATAACATTATATTCATCTAATCTAGATTTCTAACCAATGGTAAAGAATAGACACACCATGTGGGTGGCTGAAAATATGTGGTTTTATTCACCTACAAAGACAATGGTATTTGATAAGGTTCTGAATAAGGGGAATCTAGTCATTAAAGGGATTTATAATAAAAAAAGGCATGTTCACAATGTTCCAGTGTGATCACACATGCTGTAGATACTAAAAACCAAAACCAGATCGTATGGTGATTCTTTAGAATAATTAACTCAAAATAAGAGAAGATTAACTCAAAGAATCAAGAATCCAAATAAATTCACAGCACCATGAATCCTTAACGATAATTATATAATCATCCTCTTAATGGTGGAAGAATAATAATAAGTAATAAAATGAGATGAATTCATCAATTTTGGGAAAGACTTACCATATATGGATCTTAGGATCGAACAACGGATCAAGGGATCAGAGGAAGTCATAAGAGAAGTTATAGAATCCCTTGTAAGTCTTCAAGATCACTAATCCAAAATTAGGGTCAAAATTGGGTATTAATAAAATAAAATGAAGTTAAAGGATAAAATTACAGGTTTTTCCCACTTAAAATACTCACAGGGCACCACTGGTTTGCCACTTTGATCCCAATATCTAGTCAAGGCTTCTTGTATCCCAACAAGGCTACTACCCTTTCAACTATCTAGCCAATAGATTTTTACCATGTCTATTACTTTATGATATAACTAACCCTTTCTAGTTCGACTCCTCCTAGACCCTAAAAATATCTGAAATACCTTTTTAACTGGGCATGATGCTCATTAAAATAATTTGAGAAGATCAGTAGAATATTATAAAATGGAAGTACCCTGATAAAGGATGGGGTCTTACAATGTAGTTCTATAGAGTTAACGGATGATCTGGATGAGTTCACCCCCCCTGAGTTTAGAACTATCTCTAGATAAGAGATTTGGTCTTATGAGGTGTTGAGGAACTCACAAAATGTGTCATGATTTCATGGGATGTTGAGGCTCCTTGGTAGAACATTTAGGTATTGTTATTCCTTTGGGTTATATTATAGGTCAGCTAGTTCTATAGGACTACTAGGATGTTAGAAGTTTCTCTAGTTATGTCAACCAAGATGTTATTATTGGGAGTTTAGATCATTCTATTAGAGTCTTAGAGCCTGTTAGAGGTTCATTTTGTTGTCATGGACACTTAGGATAAGATCATGGGGTTTGGTGTTTATTTCCATTATATTTTAAACATATTAGATATATTTTGTAGATATGGAATATGTGCCTGATTTCATGTGGATGGATGAGCCACATGCTATAATTCCTTTAGTTTGGGCTAGAGTGGGGGTAGATTTACTTGAGGTGTTAGGATACATCCTGATGTTTACAGATTTATTTATTTATTCTTGTTTCCCATGTCGATCTATTTATTATTTCTATCTTTTTTATTCATCTTGACTGGTCATATCACATGTTCATGAACTTTTAAATTAATGTATATTATAAGTTCTCCACTAGGGTGTCATAATGAGATTTATTTCTCAAATATTATACATAAACCTTAGTGTGTGAGGGGAATTATTTATGCTTTCAGATAAATCATAGGTTAGGTGATTGATTGGGCAGAGTATTAATGTTGTATGATTGAGTAGGACCTCTCACGTGGAGTTCAGGGATCGATATTGAGTAATTCAACCATTGTGGAGACTGAGTATGAGTTTGGCATGGAGTTAGTAGTGGAGCCTTGTGCATTTTATTTAATTTATTTATTCATTCTTTATATATATCCACACTAGTGGGTGACCAATTGAACTGTATAGAATAACTGTGACTCTTATGTTTCTTCATTCTTCTATTATAGAAAACTATTATTTTTCTTATTTGTATTCCATTCATTGATGTCTACTATCATGGAAGAGTTTGGTGTATTTTCTTCTTTTATTTCACTCTTATTTATGGTCATAGTATCTCCATTATATTTATTGGGCCCTCTCTTCTAGTTAATAAATACTAGTGTATGGGGAGGTGTGCTTGAGGCCTTGTGGGAAGCTAGATCGAGTGACATGTTGAGTCTTTTAAGGTCGGTCCATTGCACCACTTTAGTACCACGAAAATTCAACACCACCAAGATTTGAACCCGATTATGGTATAAGATTATAGGGAGACCTTACCACCCAGTTAAACCCCCAACTACACAAATAACAAGATTATAATATCTATTATTAATCCCACACATCACAAAATTAATTCTGCATAGAAAAAAATTATAATAACATCTATTATTAATATCAGACACATAACAAAATCCCACACATCTCAAAATTATAATATATATTTTCAATTCTCCACATCATAATTTCCCACACACATTATAAAATTTTAATTATCTATTATTAATCCTAATCACATTAAAAATCACACAAATCACAAAAACCAAAACAAAACTCAAAAAATTTAGTATCTATTATAAATCCCATACAAATCACAAAATCTTAAACATCACAAAATCTAACACACCTCACAAAAATCTTAAACATCCCAAAATCCAACACACATTAAAAAAATTATAATATCTACAAATAATATATATTATTATTCCCACACACATCTCAAAGTAATTATTATTATTTATTTTTTATTTTTCATTGATTATAATAATAATAATAATTCAAAATATTTATAATATATATTGATCTAATGTGAATTTTTACATTTACAATTGAGAAACTAATTAAATAATTAATATCTCATAAGCAACAGGGTATGGATCATTTTATTTATACATTTAAAAGGAAACAAAAAGTAAATAATTAAAATTTTCATTTTATTTTGTTTTTGGTACATGTAACCTCATAATCATGCATCTTTGAGTCACCTATAATTATTTTTATAAATATATGGGTGGGTTAAAACTTCATAAATTAAACCTTTTTATACATTTTATGAATTTTATATTGATTTTTGATATCCCCAAATCATTACTCAGGTGGCCCTTTTGAATTATATAGTCAAGAATATATTTGGGAGTATGTTATAATAGTATTCATGGATACCTTCAAAAATTATCTTTGAGATCCTCAGAAAACCCTCTTTATAATCCTTAAAGATATGCATAATTATATCTAAGTATTGGAATCATATGAATAATGACTCCAACTTCATAAAACTCTGTTATTGTAGAACTAGAACACTTCATGGTTATATTATTCAATTTGTGATAACATTAATCACCTTATTCAAGCAATATCGGTGTTGAGAGAAAGAGATTTATCATTGGTCTTCACATCAACTAGCTTCAAAATACTTTCATGTTTTAAGAAAGTGTTATGTTTTACCTCAAAAAAGAGTTTTTTTCCTTTCTTCTGCATTATTAATACAACCATGAGATAGTGGAAATTAATACCAAGCCCCAATACAATGTATTTCACTGCCTATAAGGTTTCCTTATTAGTAATTAGCCCCACCCCACTACACTTCATTCTCGTTCGATTTTACTTGTGTGTTCTCTCCCAATTTCATACCCAACCCATCATTCTATTCATTTTTCACTATATGTTGTATTAATTTGGATTCTCAATGGATAGAGGTAAAAATACTTTCACTCTGAGGTATTTGATTCCATGGCATGGATTTATAAGTGGAAGGAGAAGGTGGAGTTCCTATATTATGGTTTCATATTTAATAAATGGATAGAGATTTGGGTACATGGTTTGTTCCATTTGATGATTCCAAACAATAACTGCATGTTGATATTTAATGGGTATAATGAAACATGAGACACTAGAGGTATTATTCTAGAGATATGTGTGGATAAAGAAGATTGGGAGGAGGATAGAATGTTGGTGGATCATAGGGGGATGTTAGAACTAGTGGATAATGCGGAGGAAGAAAATGAAGGGTATATAAAAGAGTCATTTCTAGAGGAGTATAGGTTTGGTATGTTATAGAGGAATAGAGGTAGTGTGGCAGTGTAGGAGGCTAGGATGGTTTTATCAATGGTGGTGGTGGATAGTGAGGTGGTAGTTGTGAGGTGATTTTGGAAACTCATGGAAATAAATTTCATGGGGGAGGTAGTAGTGGATTTGGATCTCACTAGGATTCCAGTTTGGGATAGAATATTTAGTCTTATGTATGATTGAGAGCCCTAGGAGATAAAGGGAAACTCTTCCATATCATTCAATTCAAATTAGTTCCTTTGATTACATGAAACTATTTTAAGTCATTGAATGGTGGACCCATACCCCTTTTCATTCGATCATTATTGTTTTTCACTAATCACATAGAAATATAATGGTGGGTGAAAATGATATTTATTTCACTAAGAACAAAGGTTACAAAATTCCCCCTCTCCCTCTACAGTTCTTTCTCGCATGGAGGTTACAAACCTCTCACTAGATATAATGAACTATCAAGGATCATATTGATGTTATTCCAATCACCATATACACACACCATTCTTATAACTCTCCCTTGGATATCAAACCAATAATTTCTACACATACATTATCCTTGGTTGAACCTACCAAGGATATGGTGATGATAGTGAACCACATTTGAAAATAGGTGGTGAGAAGCTAGAATTCTTCAGTTCTCCTCCTCCTGATGCAATCTAATGGATCATTTGAAATGTCTTAGACTCTCTCGAGCAACCACCTTTATCATAAAATTGGTTGATTTATCCTTCATGTGGATTTTATAAAGTCTCAATAGTTATTTCTCCATCATTTCATAAATCCAATGATAGTGAATCATGATGTTATTCATTAAGGAATGTTACCTAGAGTTCTTTATCAAGTCCAAATCACTTTGACTATCATAGTGATCCATGTTCTCCTTAGGGATGAATTCAAGATCTTGTAAAAAATGATTTAACCAAAACATCTCCTTGTCAACCACTATGGAATCAATGTACTCAGATTTGGATGTGGATAAAGCAACATACTTCTACAACCTCAAATTCCATGACACAGATCCTCTTATAAAAGTATATATGTATCCAAATGTATAATTCCTACTAATAGGGTATCTGAAAATATCTATATCCATATATACCCTAAAAATTAGATCAATTCCTCCATGGAACAAAAATAGTTTTTTTGTACCTTTAAGACACCTGGGAATCCACATGACTACATTTTAGTGTCTCTGCTTGGGACTAGAGAGAAATCTGATCATGTCCACAACTGCATGGAAAATGTCTAGTCTCATACTCACCATAGAATACATCAAGATTACAACTGCTAATGAGTATGGTGTCATCTTCATCACCTTGATTTCATCCTTTGATAATTGACATGAATTCTTACTCAACATCATATGATTAAAAAGAGGAATTCTCATTGGTTTGTATTTTTTCAAGTTGAAATGTTTCATAACACCATCAATATACTTAACCGGAGATATCTATAAAAACCTCATCTTATGTTCATCAATGATCTACATCCCGAAAATATATTGATCTTTCCCCCTGTATTTCATATCAAAGGACTTGGATAAATCCTTATTCAAATGGATGATTCTTACTATATCATTTTATATCATCAGTATTTAATCAACATAAATTGGGTGAGAAATGAAGTTTGAAACCAAAAATATCTTGAATTAAAGAAAATATTATTCCAGTGTATATTTGAATCCATGGATCTCCATGATTGATTAAAACATGTTGTACCATTGTTTAGGATCTTGTTTCAATCCATACAATCTCTTATTCAATTTTCAAATGAGGGTTTCTTCTCTAAAAACCTAAGACACTTCAAGATTCTTTATTTATATCTCTTTAATGGGTTGACTGGAAAGAAAATTTTCATTCTTGTATATCTTCTTAATATACATGTTTAAACTTACCACTAATCCAAAATGGATTGGATTGAAGTCATCTTCACCACAAGATAAAACATATTATTAAAATAATTTCTTTTATTTTGAAGGAATCCATTGACCAATAACAGAGATTTTTGATTGACCAATCTTCCATGGTCATCCTTCATTAAGATAAACACATGTTTTTTTGTAAGTTACTTCTTACTATTGGGTAGTTCCACAACATCATACATCTAATTTTTTTAACTAAGTTCATCTCATTATCCAGTGAAAGCAACCACTTGAGTTTGTTAGGATGAGACACTACATCCCAATATCCTTCTAGCTCCCCCTTATCATTAATAATATTTTCTATGATTCTAGATATATTTTTGATAGAGTTATTCCTCATAAAGATCTTATAACTTGTGAAAATTTATGTCCACAAGGCACACTATCACCTCACTCCATTGATAGTTAAAAAAACATCTAGTGGACAGTATTGAGTATCCCCTACTTAATATCCTCCTCTACAACCTCCTAGTCCACTATTAATGAGTATTATTGATGTTTTGATAATTAATTTACCATAAAATTTATTTATTATTGATTATTTTTTATTCTCTTGCATTTTTTTTATGAATTAATGAATATTATTTTTTATTACACTTGAATGATGAATTATGTAATTAATCTCTTATCCACTACTTAATTTGTCAAGACTACTTATATTTGTTAACATTAGTTATTAATATCTTTTAATGTTTTATATTTATTTAATATTTTTTTTTAAATCATGTCTATTATTACTTATATTTTATATTGGAGAAATACCTGTTTGGTTAAGAATAAATCAAAAAATCATAGATATGGAAATCAGTTTTATTAGACTGTTGTTTTTTAACATAACATGATCTATAGGAATTTTAATTTTACAGCTTTTATTTTATTATAAATATAATTAGATTATCTACATTTTCTTCAACCATATAAAATGATACATCAATAATTTTTATGTTATTAATTTTATACAATGTTAGTACAAGTTTTCTATATAATTTTTCAGATTTCAGATTATAGCCATTATATTTTTTTATTATAACTCAATATAAAGTTTTTGGAATTTTATGGTTATTATTTATATGGATATAAAATAAATTTATCTAAATTTCATTAAAATAAAAAGAATACTAAAATGTTGGTTTTGATTTTTCATTTTTTTCCAATGTTATTATGATACTTTCAGATTTATATAATTTTTCAGATTATGTTAAGTACTTATTTTAGACAATATTACAATCTAAAAAAGTCATATTTAATTTTTTTGATCTCTTGGAATGTTAAGTAAATTATATAAATATAATTAAACTAGTAAAAATTCTTAATCAAATGATTATATAGCCTAAAAATTCTCTAAATCTAGTGATATCATGTCTTTGGAAATTATGTTTTATGGAAATACGTTGTAAATCATATGTTTTACAATCAATGTATTAAAAAATGGTTAACAATACCATAAAAAATTGAGAATATATAAATAGTGAAGTCTTTATAAATTTAAGGAATATAAGTCTTACAAGGAGAAGTGAAAATTCTTACCATATGTTGCAACTCTTATGAAATGAAGAATGGAAGTTGTGATACTTGTAAATCGAAATTTTCACATAAGATGTAGGTTGAGTTTTAAAAATTTCATGAATATGGATTATTAGAAATATAACATTTAGTGAATGTAAAAAATGAGTGGATCGAATTATTACATCCTTATAGTGAATTCATCCTTACAAAACGTGATTGAATAATATTAAATCAAAATAGAGATATATAACTCATATAGAAAGTGTTACAAACTAGTGAAAATGAACAAATATTGGTCACACATGATGTAAAAATAGATTGAAATCGTATGAGTATTTATATGTTAAGTAATTAGAGATTCTATTTTTGGAATATCAAAATTTATGATTTTAGATTATTATCATTATTATTGGTTTATCAATATTATATTTATTTATATATTCATATATTCATATATTCATATAAAGTTATGTGTGGTAAAAAAAAGTGTTTGATGTAGAATTAAGATATTTCTATGATTATATTATATTAAAATCCATTTTCAATTAAAATAAGTCATGGAATATTCTAAATTCTAGGAATTTCATTTCATATTCAAATTCAAATGATATCATTATTTTGAATATTATGTTAAAGGTTATTATAGATATATTTAGGTTTTGTTGAAGGATATGAATATGAAGAAATATCAAAGAATTTAAATGAATATTTAAATCCATTTCTATATATTTCAAATATTAATGTTACGAAAACTACATGAAAATTATAGATAAGATTATAGAAGTCTTTGAATTTGTTTTTTTGTATGCTATTATAAAATCAACATGAAGATTACAACGACTAGTTTTATTCATTTATATATATTTATCTAGACTATTTTGGCATGTAAGGAATAAGATACCACTCACCAATATATTTTTCTCCTACTAATACACAACACTATCTATTAACATAATAAAAGACAATAATAAAAAACTTTACATCTATTTTTATCCATGATGTTTTTATCACTCAAAGGAAGAAGGGATCATATGCTACATTGATGATCTCTTATCGTTGGTGGTTTACACACATTGAAGATCATTCTTTATAAAGGATTACTTCAATACAATTATACCTTGAAAACTTATTTTAAATATTGGAATCCATCCGATGTTTGTTATGGAGGTAACTATGTGATGAAGATTTTTTCTATTTATTCATCTCAACTATTTCTTCTAAGTGATAAATACTTTTAATCATTTGATGGAGAAGTGTCAACTACCTATACTAAATCATGGTTGAGGTGTTAAATACCTTTACATAATTATGGAGGTACTCTATAAAATTAAAAATATTCCAAATAATAAACTTATTGTATCAAGTGTCGACTACTTTAAATTATTTGTGAGATACCTAGGAAGAGGATCAAAATAAAAATCACCAAACACTCATTTAGAATTAGTGGAATAGACTTGGGGAGGATCTTGTAATCCAAAAACACTTTTAAAATAACATGTGTCCTAATATTTGTTTTTTTAGATTTCCACTATATAAATGATGAAAAATAGATGATAGATTCATACTAATTAAATAGTTAAGTTTTAATTGGCCAAGATTTTTAAAGGGGCTTAATTCACCATCACCACCACCACGCCTAGTAATTGTCTACATAAACCATGGGAAAAAAATTGTTTTCAGATATAGTTATTTATTTTGATATATTTCAAGTTATCTTTGAAGATAAATTGTTTCTTCTTTATAATGCCATCAATTTTTATCGGAGAAAGACTCTAGAAGTGGTTTGAATCTTAATGTTTTCTCTTTATAGTTTTATCTTTTTAGCCTTAACAAGATATAGATAAAGATCTAGATAAATAAATATTTATTGTTAGGGATGATCCGATATAAGTTATATCAATTATTATAGATCCTTATTTTAATGAAAAAAATTATACTTACTGGAAATATAGGATTATTATATATTTAAATAATTATGAAATGAAAGTTTGTTTAAAGGGAGTGAAACCTTAAAATATTCCTAGTGGTGAACCTGAGACTCAAAATGTTTCTTAGGAAGATTATTATGTTTTAATCTCTATGGTTATGAATGATATTATCTATATATTAGGACCAGATGAATTCCATAGAGTTTCTCAATTCCTAACTACTAGTGATATATGCTAAAACTTAAAATTTTACTATGAAGGAACTAAAAATGTCAAAAATTTGAGGTATAAAACTACCAAACTCAAATTTTATAACTTAAGAATGTTTTATGGTCAATGTATAACTCAAATAAAAGGAATATTGATTTAATTAGAAAAAAATATATCTTCCTTGGGAACTTATATCAAAAAATATGATCAGGATTTAAAATTTCATAGAGTTTTACCTTTAATATGGAGTGTAATATCTACTACTATTATAAAGTTTACACTATTTAAGGATATGATGATGAAAGATTCAATTCAAACACTTATATTGTATAAATATTAGATGTAAGAAGAAGTTGATTAATATATTTTTTTCAAGAAAGAAAATGATTCTCCTAAATTTTATTCTTCTAAAGAGAAATATTCTAATTTATCTAGTGATGATTCTAGAAAATCATATTCAAATTACAAACTTAATGAAATTTATTGATGATTCAAGAAGATTTATAAGAGGATAAAAAGAAATTTATAAGGGAAGATTAAAAGGAATTTAGATTTTATGAATCAAAGAAAATAATAAATTTGATATTGGACTTCCCTAAACTCAAAACTAAAAGAAAATATAGATAACTAAATTACATGAGCCAAGGAAATAAAGCTATGAAAGCTACTTGGAGTGACTCTTATGAATCTATTAATGATTCTCATTCATAAACTGAAGTTTTTCGTACAAATAAAAAATTAAATATTTTTTATGGATCAATATAAAATGTATAATCCCCTTTCTCTAATAGTTCAAAATCTGAAAATATTTCTATTAATAACATTAATGACTATTTCACTATACATGGTGACAATTTTGAAACTTTAAATAAAAAACTAAAACTCTAATGAAAACTTATGATTCATATATTATTAAAAAAGAATGATTTATTTGAATATATTTTATATTTAAAATCAAAATATAATAAATATAAATATGTTTTTTCTTTGTATGAGGAAAAAATTAAATAAAAATTCACTAAAGTTGATTATTTAGAGAAGGCTAGTAACTTATTTAAAAGGGTCAGGATTTTTTTAATAAAATCTTTAGTAATAGTAAAATAAATAATGATAGGTTTGGAATTGGAAGTAATGGATAAGAACTAAAACTTTATTAAAAAAAAATTTCAAGACTTCTTGATATGTGGATGGATTTTGAATCTCGAAATAATGTACCCTACGCACCGGCGTCTTCTTAGTATCTCCTACCAATGGATCCACCCTGCTCGTCTGATCCTACTCCTTCTGGTTCTTCACTCCCTAGTGAACCTTCCTCCTGTAAACCTCTACTTTAATCATCCTACAATGAACCCTATGTTAGGATTTTATCCTCCTATCTGGTTTGGAAGCTATTTCAGGGGTCTCTCATGGCCCTATAGCTTTCTCAGATGATGGTCTCATGGCTCTCAGTATTTCTACAACTTCTTTCCATGAATCTTCTGATCATCTTCAATGGAATCATGTGTCAATATTTGGGATGGAAAAAACTCACCTACTTATTTTCCAATGCTTTGTTAGTTCTTGGATTTTGGATTATCTGGTTAGGGTTTCAGTGCTTAACCAAAAGTCATTTTGAATTGTTCTTTATTTATATAAAGAATCTATTTTATCTTGGAGCAACTATCTATGTTTTGTTGGTCATTGGAGATTTTACCTTTTGTGTTGTTCTATAGATGCTCACTTGGGTAAAGATTCTCTGATGGTAGTGGTGTGGATCTCCCTTCTCGGATCACCTCTTTCATTCATGAATCTATGATTTCTCAGTGATATAGGGAATTCTTTGGGCTCCTTCCTTTATAATGATCAGAGATCACTTCGTCTGGAAGATATAGAGGTCTCTAGAATCTATGTAGATATGGACCTTTAACACCTTCTTCCTTCCATGTTTATGCATAGATTAGTAGGTATTCTTTATTGGTTTCATCCCCTGGTGTATCTATCCCCAATCTGTTTCTACTTAGGATGCCACCTTCAAGGGAATACCTCCCTAGAGTGTTGTAAGTCCAATCGAATGAAGCCTTATCCTAGTCAAAAGAGGGGATTTATAAATTTCTATGATCCTTATATATTTATTCTAAATCATAGTGATGGTGGGAGGAGTGTGCTCATCTCATTTCCTTAATTTCTGTCGGAGGATCATTCTTCTTCTTCTCTGCACTCCTCCATGGTTCTGGTCCTCCATTTTCATGATTTAGTTCCATCCAGAACTTTTAGTGGTTTGTCACTCAATTCAAGTAGACTGTTCCAATCCCAACAGTTGTTTTCAGTCCTTCCTGGAATACTTAAGTTTCCATTTCCCCCTTCCTCCTCCCAGTTGTGTCTCGTTCCCATGGAGATGGATTCAGAGGATGCCCATGAAAATTTCTTGCAGATCTCTTATCTAGTTACTAATTCCCATACCATGTAATTGAAGGTGTTATCTCTACCCCCCCCCCCCCCATTATGGATATCCTCCCTTCTACTCCTAAGATTTTAGTTCCTGTATGTCATTATCCTAACTCTAAGAACCATAAATCCCCTATCAGAGTTTGGACTATATCATAGTCAAAGTCTGGTGCTTCATCCTTATACCTAAAACAATATCAAGGACATGATTCTTGGTCTAATTATATACACATATTCCATTGATGATTAATTTTATCATTTTTAATTCTTGTAGTTCTGTCTCTGGAGTAAAATTAAATTTCATATCCAATGAGTTTCATATTCACTACATTTCTCAAATTGGAGTTCTTGAACCCAATTAGAAACCTTCAAGGGTAAAATAATTTGATCTCCTCTTGAGAGCCCATGGTTTCCTTAATGGTTTCTTGATGAATCCTCATATCTGGTTATTCTAGATAGTTGGGACTTCATTTGAATTGATATATGTGTCGGATCAATCCATCAATACCAAACTTTCTATGGGATCTAGAAAACTCCTCCTTCCAGTTGTGTATGCTAAATGTGACATTCAATCTAGAAAATATATATGAGATGATCTGAGCTCTCTGAACCCAGGGGATTATTCTTGGCTAATTGGAGGGGACTTTAACATCATGACCAATCTGGATGAGAAGAAATGATGAGGTCCATTTCCCAGAAGATAAATTCTAGATTTTTTTATCCTTCTTCTCTAGCAATAGTCTCATGGATGCTAGTTTTTTAGGAGATCTATTTATTTGATGTAATAATCAGTGTTGAAGTTGTCTCTCTTGGATCCATCTGGATAGATTCCTTGTGAATGATGTGGGGATTTTTTTCATTCCCTAACATCAATGTTACTCATCTATTTCATGGTCTTTCAAATCATTCTCCTTATTTAATTTCCTTGAAGTCAAGGAGTAATTCTGAGGAATTCTTTCATTTCTCATATTTATGGGATGATAATCTGGATTTTATCGACACTATGAGGGAATCCTAGGACCAGTCTGCTCGAGGTAACCCCTTTATATATCTTCATAATAATATTAGGAATCTCAAAGATCATTTTCAATCATGGACTAAGAGACTTCCCTCTAGAGACCACATTTTGTAGGATTCAAACAGTGACATTTAGAGGTTTGGGCTATGTCTGGAAAACTTTATTCAGGATGATGTTTTTATTGAGATGATATCCAAAACATATTCCTTAGATAATCTTCTATAGAAACATGAATGGGTTTCCCATAATAAATCCCATGTCAAATGGCAGAGATATGGGGATAAAAACACTTCGTACTTTTATGCTTGTCTTAAAGAAAAATACTAATGAAGATATCATAACTTGTTGGTGGAAGATGAATCATATTCTAATGAAAGGGATGTGGTTGGGAGTATGGAAGATTCCCACTTTTAATCTATTTGGGAATCCCTCAATCCATGCATGGTGGGTCATAATTAGAGAGTCCCCTCTGTCCTCTTTGATCTTATTCTATGTTATATGACTGATCAGATGAATGAGAGTTTGAAGGTTATTCTAGATGAGGATGAAATTTGGGAGTTGATGGTGTCGATTAACCCAGTCAGTTCACCTAAGCCTAATGCTTTCCCAACTTCTTTCTACAAAGTCATTTGGGAAACTATGAAGAGTAGTCTTATCTATGTTGTACAGGATTTTCTCTGATGGTAATATTCCTAAAGTGGATTAGTCAATAAATATGGTTTTTATTCTCATGGTCAAAGATCCAAAATTATTACATCATTGTCAACCTATTATCTTATGTAATGTCCCATATAAGGTTCTGGCTATAATTTTGAATAAAAGGATTTCACCCTTCACATCGAGCTGGGTGGCAGAGGAACAACATGGATTTGGGAACAATAGGTCTATCCAAGGGACTATATCCTTGTCCCGAAAAGTTATAAGTGACATCAATATGAATAATTTTGGTAGAAATGTTGTTCTAAAATTGGATATGAGCAAACTTATATGATCGAGTGGAGTGGAGCTTTATCAATGGGGTTCTTGAAAGTATGATATTTTAGTGTGTTTTATTGATCTCTTCTCTCACTATTTTAGCTCCCCATGGCTGGCCACTACTTTTATGGGAAAACAGTATGGTTTTTTCAAATATGTTAGAGGATTGAGATAGAGAGATCCCATTTCTCCTTCCCTTTTTATCATTGCTCAATAATTTCTCATTCAATATCTTAATCATTGCATGGAGATAGGAAAGATAAAACCTTTATGAAATAGGTATCATGTTGGAAGTATCTCTCATATCATGTTTACAAATGACACCATTTTATTTTTCAATGGTAGTATAATATCCATCCAAGGGGATAATGATGCCTTATATGTTTATTGTTCTTGGAGTGGGAAAGTGGTTAGCTGTGATAAAATTTATTTCTTTGTGCCTAAAAGATGCTCGAAGAGGTGGATAAGGGCCTTGGAATTTAGTTTGGGTATGAGAAAAAGGTCTTTACCCAATAACTATTTGGGTGCCCCTATCTCCCCCAAACCCCTATTCATCAAACATTTTGACATGGTTGTTGATAAAATCATGGGATTCATTATTAATTAGAATAATAGATTCTTTTTCTTTGGAGGAAGGATTTCCTTGATCAACTATGTACCCTCTTCTATCCCCATTCACATTCTGTCCACTGTGATGGTTTTGAAAAAGGTAATTTCTCGAATAGAATGCACTCTTATTTCTTTTTTATGGGATGGGAACTTGAAATTTATGGCACACTAGGCCTCTTGGGGAAAACTTGTTAAACCCATTACTGAGGGGGATCTCTATCTAAGGAGTGTCTTTGGTACAATTTCTGGGTTTCACACTAAACTAACTCGGGAGCATCTTGAGGGGATATATTTGTGGTTAAAATACATGTGGAGAACTTATGGAATGAATGAGATATTTTCTCATTTGAAACCCTCTAGAATCTAGTAGATGTTTTGGACTTATATTCTTCTTCTCCAATAACATAGTTGTTGGTTAATTGGCAAGGGGGTGTTAGTTTTTGGCATCACAACTGGTGGGGGATCTCCTTGAATTCACATACTTCCCAAATCAATCTATCACCTTTAGAGAGGCAAGGGACTACCCCTCATTCATCTGGGCCATCTTAGATGATAATAAGGGGAGGATTTTTGATAGCATCACAATGTCCAATAACTCAAATAGGTGTGTCTTAACAGGCTCTACATCTATTACCTTTTCAATTTGAGACTTTCTCAAATTACAGTATGCTTCATCCCATTCAAATAATTAGGGTAATACCCTCTAGAGTAAATATATTCCATTGAAATACCTTTTCTTGGTTTTTTTGTTCGTAATCATGCATTTACCTCTGATGAGAACATCTATTGGAGTGGTATTAAACTTTCCTCAAGGTGTATGTATTGTAGGGAGATGTGACATGAGTCTTCAAACCACCAATTTTTTTGTAGTGAATGGGAAAAGGGTGTATGGATCTTGTTCGTACAGCACGCCAGTTAGTCCGATTAGTTGTTCTCATCCAGGACCTTCCTTCCTCACTAGTTACATGGCACAAACAAATAAATCAAGGAGATAAATTCAAGGAAAATTATATTCACAAAAAAAATTTGGTTACTCTTTTAGTTGAAAAATTATAGAATACATATTTATACTTTGAAATCCTACACTGGTATTGTTTTCAACACCAAAAGATCAATTATTTATACATTCATAGTCTTCTTTGGAAGTGGGGATTCCCTTCAAGCGGAGGCCCCTTCATGCTCATCAGACTTTTCTTTTTTCATTAGAGGGAAATTTTTATTAGAGAATTTTAGAATAATTCCTTAGTCATATTCAATGAAATTATAGGTAAAGGCCCCACTCCCTAGTCCATCGAATATACTATCAGAAGGTTCAAGCATTTTTTTTCTAATCAAATGTACATCTTCAAACATGGGTAGAAGGTAATGTTGTGGATGATTTTATATATTCTATTACATCCCATAGTGACTATCTGCTTATCTTTTCTAGTCATGGGTCTTTTCCTCCTAAGGGTCTCAAATTTTTTCGGGCTAATTCCCTTGGGCTCAACTATTTAATACCCCTTAACTATTTTTCTTACAGTATTTTAAGCCTTTTCATTTTTATAAATAAAATGCCTTTTTTGTGTATTTTGTTCCTGGTATAAATAGTAAAATCATGTTAGTAGTAAGATATTTTTATTGTGTTTTTAATGGTTCTTATGTTAATTATTATTATTTTATAAATCCTTGTTTTTTTATAGTATTTATTTACTTAAAAATATATTTAACCTATAGGTTTCAATTTGAACTCAAAATAAATGGTTTTAGTTACCTAAATCCCTTGTTTTTAACACTGATAGACTCAAAAGAATATGGTTTCCAAATGGAATTATTATTTGATATTTTAATATAATGAACCATAAGGACTTCAATGTTAAATCATATAGTTTCTTATCAATTCATGGAGTTAAAATTGTTTTGAAATCTAGGAAGTATTCCTTTCACAATTATTTTAGTTTTTAAATTTTTGGATCGTACTAACTATTTCTTACAAGGAGATAGGCTTTTATATATTTTTTTGTATTCTTACATTATTAATTATATTGACTCTTGACATAATATCAAACCAATTTTTTTTTTGTTATATATAGTTTTATTTATTGGTATGTTTCCATAAGAAAAATTATTTTTCTAGAAAACTTGTTTTTAATGTTTTATCATTTGGTTTAATGGAATGTGTTATACTATTTTTCATTCTAAAATTATAGATAAGATTACTATATTTTAGTTAAGATGAATGCAGATATTGATTATCATTGATATACATGAGATGTTCAAAAAAATTATAATATTATTCTTTGGAATCATTTTATTTTATTTTCCCTAAATATATTTAACATTTATTCTTATTTTAAAGGGTAGTTTCTCAATGTGTTATATTTTATGAGTAGAATGTATTTAACTATTTATTTCTATTGTTATGAGTTTAACTTCAATTTTTAATTCATTAAAATCTATTTATGAATTTCTTGAATATTATTGACTTGTTTCATGGACCCATGTAGTTTAAAATTTTCATGCAAGAGGAGTTCACTAAAATGAAACTTGTTTACCTATCACTCTAAGAAAGGGGTTTTTCAATGCCTTATCTCTTCAATTTTTTTATTTAATTATTATTATTTTCAATAGGTATGCATTTCAATAATTTATTATACATTTATATTCTTTAATAATTTTAATTTTTAAATATGATTTAATTTAGGGATATTTTTTTATGTATGGAGTATAATTCATGAACTTAGGGGGAGGTAATTCATTAAAATGTCATAGTCATATGGGTTTTCTCAACTTGAATGTTCTTTTTAATAATTCTTAAGCATGATATTTATTTTGAAATTGGTATTGTTTAATTTTTTTGTATGAATATTTGTTATTCTATCTTGATGAATCGTGCTAGTTATGTCATAGTTTTCTTAGTATATTTTGTTTATTCTTTTGAAATCATGTTCTAACATTGTGAATATATTTATTTACTATTTGAGAAATATAAATCTTCTATATACTATTTCTTCTATTTAATAATGATTTTTGTGAATTTTTTATTCTTGATTAGAATCATGTATTTACTTTTATCAATAAATGGGGAATGTATTTTTACTATTATTTATTATTTATTACTAGGGAAAGTATACTTGTATAATTCTATCTATTTATTAAATAATGCTATATTTCATACACTTTAAAAAAAAGTGTGAGACTATTAACATGATTTTTAATTTATATTTATTCATTCATAATGATTACTTATAGAAATGGGATCGTGATTTCTTTATTATTGATTAATATGTATTTTCCTTTATTAGTTTTCTTTTCAAGGAGGATAGTGTATTAACATCTATTGTACTCTTATTGTATTCCTTGAAAGGGAAATATTTTGATTACATAATCCTTTTGATTAATTTTTAATTATTTTAAATGGATATTATGTTTTCTATTCTACTTATTTTCTTTTATAAGGCATCATATGTACGTCTGTTTTTTATTATTAATTGTTTAAACCATAATTTATTATTTATTGTTTCAAGATTTAAGGGGAATAAGTTTTTACTATACATTATTCGTATAAAAAGGGGGATACTTTTTTATTGATTTAATTATAATCAACCCTTATTTATATTGTAATTTTTTATTCTTACAAAAAGGAGGAGAATTGTTTGGATGTATGTTTGGGTATTGTAATTATCAAAAAGGGAGAGATTTTTTTAGCATATCCTTACCATATCTCATTATTTATTTTTTAAAATTACATGATTATTTGATAATTAATTTACCATCACATTTATTTATTCTTTATTATTATTTATTATCTTAATTTTTTAAATAAATTAATGATTATTATTTATTATTACTCTTGAATGAAATTTTTTTTAATGAATCTTCAATTAACTACTAAATATGTTAAAACTGCTTATATCTATTAAAAATTTATATTACTATTATTCACTAGTTTATATTTTTTTATTTTGGAAATATTTTTTGATATTACTCACATATTATTTTGAAGAAATACCTTTCATATTAATAATAAATCATGAAATCATAAATCTAGAAATCATTTTTATCTGTAAATCAGTTTTATTATCCTACTATTTTTTATCATAACATGAGATACATACCATTGAATTCTATGAATATTTTTTTGTTATAAATATAATAATATTATCTACATTTTCTTCAACTATAGTGAATAATAAATCATCTGTTTTGATTTTTATTATTTTTATATGAAGTTTCTATATGTTTTTGTATAAATTTTAAAATTTTACATTATAGTCATTCTAGATTTTTTATTATATCTCATGATAAATTTTTTTGGAATTTTATGATTCTTTTAGTGATGGATATAAAATAAGTTTATCTAAACGTTTTCAATTGTAAGGAATTCTGAAATTATCATCAATATTTTTACTTTTTTTCCAATATTGTTGTATTGTTTTTGAATTTCTGCATTTTTTCAAATTATGTTGGGTACTTATTATCAGTTATATATTTATAAAAATATGTCATATTAATTTTTTTTAATCTTTTATAAATATAATGAAATTATATAAATATAATTCATCTTTAAAAAATTGTTAATATGAGGTTTAATGGGGGTAAAATGTATAAATCTAGTGATATCAAGTCTTATAGAAATGATGTTTTATGGAAATGAAATTTAAATCATATATTTTACATTCAAATACAGACATGATGGATAAGAATGTATTAAAAATTGAAAAATTTATACATAAATTGTGAAGTATTATTAATGTTAAGGAATGTAATCTTATAAATAGAAGTAAAAATTCTTAAAAAATGAATTATAGAGTCTAAAAAAAGACTACAACTATTATAAAATTAATAATTGGTGTTGTGATACCTGGATGTCGGGAGTTTTGTGTAGGATGATGTTTGAGTTTTACAGAAATTTCAATTATGGATTATTAAAAATATAAAAAAAAAATACAAGTGGGTATAATAATCAAATCCTTACAATGAATTAAATATTATGAAGACATAATAGAGGAATATGGAATCATAATAGAGATCAGGAACTCGCACATCATGTGTTTCGAACTTGTGAAAATGAAAAAATGATGGCCACATATGTTGTAAAACCATAACAAACTAATACGAGTTATATTTTTCATGTTGTATGATGTTACATATTAAAATTTAATTTTTTTGGTTTGTTTTTTCCATGGTTTAATCTCATGTTTTCATGATTGTTTTAAATTGTTCATGAATGTTTGTTTATTTTCTTTTTCATATAATTAGTTTGGTGGTGTTTTGATAGTTTTATTTTACCCTTACACGACAAAATATTACCTTTACATGAGGTGAAGTTCACCCATATGTGAAGTGATTTTTCCCTTATATAATTATAATATTACCTTTATGTGTTTTCTGAGATGCAAGGTATAGCAACTCAAAGCTACCATTTCTTAGTGGCCAAGTTACTTTCCATGACGCTATCTATTTTCATTTGTTGCAATGAAATATTTCTCTATACATGCTTGATCGAACATATATCCTAAGATATTGGGGTGTTTATTTTCATCATATTTATGTTCTCAAGGTCACAACAATTTTTATTGTCAATCATACCAAATAAGTGAAGGATAAGAGAAATTGAGAGAGTAAAGGAGACATTTTATAGAGGTGGGGGCCTATTGGTTGATAGTTTGGGAATGTTTCTCATGGTTGACTATGGGAGTACTGTTATAGTGATGATATCATGGATTTTAGATTCTAAGGATTATTGAATCAACTTCAACGTTCTTGGATGTGATTCTATAGTTGATATAGGAACCCTGTTATAGGGGTTCTATTTTGGTTTCTTCTTTTGGTTGATTCATTTTGACTATTTTGGTTTTAGTGTTTCTTTATTTTTATTTATGTAGTTGTCACTGTATTGTTCCACTAGTTTTTTGTATCATTTATAAATTCTATTTCTCAAATTTATGTTGTATTCTTCAATTTTATTATTTTCATAATATAATTAAATCGGTTTGGTGTTCTTCATATGTAGTATGAACAAAGTGGTCAAAACCATATAATTTCTTGTATTCTTTATTTTCCAAAATTTTCTATTTATACTAATGTATTTTATTTTTCAATTTTATCTATCATGTGACTTCTATTTATTATATTTTTATCCTATTTCGTGAAGATCCTCATAGGCCTGATCTATTATTATTTTTCATCGTAGCTGTTTTTTAGTACACTACTATATTTCTCATGGTTTTTTATGAGTCTCCCATATACCTTCCCATAATAATTAATATCAAATTTGGTTATCTGATTAGAGACTCCTTACACTAAGATAGAGTTTGAAAATTTTGGCAGAGATAATTATTTCAATTTTTATTAAGATGTGTGTGTTTTTTATCCAAAATTCACTTAGAGATTTTTTGGATGGATCTAAGAAGAAAATTACCATTGTTTCTATCAATGGGAAAATCTCAATATCTTCTGATGATATTGACCCTATTAGTTTAAAGAAACCATGTACACTCTTATTTTTTTACCTAGGTGATAAATTCTTATGTGAATTCATCTATAAAAATTATTCTATTACTATCTAGTTGAAGCTTTATAACTATTATATATGTAAGTCACTTTTAGGTACGCTGAAAAAGAAAATGACTCTTTACAATTAAAAAATACTCCCAGGTACTTTATGTGGATTTATTTAGATAGATTTAATAATATGGAGTTATATTTAGTCAATATATATTCTCATATAACATATGAGGACCAATATTTTTTGTTTTTGAATTCCTTATATGATTTATTTGACCATTTTAGGTATTCGATGATTTATAGAAAGGATTATATTACATTAGAAGAAGTGAAATCGGTTGTCTTGTATATGGAACTTTAGATCCATGGTTTAAATATGGGGAGTACTAGGGTCAATTATGGTCCTAAGTTTCTCAATGTGAAGGGTCAACTTAATATATATATATATATATATATATATATAATAAGATAAGGATGGTTGTTGGTTTAGGAATTTTAAGTGAAATAGGAGTGGAATGACCAGCCACATTAACAAATACCTCCCTCATGATATATCCAGTGATATTATGTCCTAGAATAATATGGCATTCCCAAGTTATGATAGTTTTGAGGTAATCTGATTTTTTCATTAGCCCTTATTATAGAGTTAGTTATATCCATAGGTTATATTTATTTTGATATCCTAGGAATGGATCTTCATGTGACTTACAAGGGACCTTAGTTAAAAGTTAATGTGAGAGTTGGTCAAGTTATCTAATCTATTTAGGCTCAAGTGTAGGCTTGTATCGTAACAGCTTGTTTAGATTGCATGATGTTCATAATTTTATAATTTTAATTCATGAATTGTAATTGTTTCACATTTTGAGCATTTTATTCTATTTATTGATATTTTTACATTTTTTTCATTTTTTAATGAATTGTGTATTTATCTATTTTTTAGGTGTTTTTCATATACATGAGATCTCTCTAAGACCTCTAATGAAATGTGTTAATCTAATTTTTAGGTATGTGGATAAAATTATAATTAAGTTAAGGAATGAGTACAATTTTATATTGCTTCTTTGGATGGGTAGTATTTTTTATCTTATATTAGTATTTTTATGGAAAATATGCATTGGTATGGGAATACATGTGTCGTTGTGGTACATGTTATGTGATGATGATACTGGTATGATCATATATAGACTTAAGTTATTTTATTAGTGAAATATATCTAAATTATATGATAATCTAGGCTAGTATAGGCGTGAACAAACATCTTCATTATGTTTACATTTTATTAAGGTGAAGATTTATTTAAAATGGAATGTTGTTCAATGATACCAATTAAAATTTGACTTTGATTTTGTCATTTACATGGTTTAATCTCTTATTTTCATGATTATTTTCATTTTTTAATACATTTTTGTTTGTTTTATTTATCATAGTATTGGTTTTGAAATGTTATAGATGTTTTATTTTTCCCTTACATGAGGTAATCTTACCTTTACATGAGGTTTATTTTGCCATTTATGAAGTGATTTTACCCTTATGTAAGTGGAATATTACCTTTATGTGTTTTTTGAGATGTATGTTCTACCTTTATATAGGTTTTGTGTGACCTTAACATGAGGTTTGTAGGGATTGGTTTCCTTTATGTGGATTTCAACTATGTAAAATTTTATTAAGTGGTATTCACCTATGTGAATCCAGTGGATTTAGAATACATATAATACTCATCCATAAGGACTCAAATAAATCCTCCTATAGTTGATGAGTTAACTTTTAGTTATGTTGGCTGTACAGATTTATCACAACGGTCATTTCCTCCTGACACACTAAACTAAAAACGTGTTCTGGTATATTCAGAGTGTTGGATTACTTTTTATGTAAGTTCCCAATTATAAAAGAGAAGTGAATACTGATAGAAATTTATTGAGGGAAAGTTATTTTCTAGAGAGGTTAGGGTCTTTCAATGGATTTGTTGGAAATTTTTCTCATAGTTTACTCTATAAGTAATGTTTTGATAAAGGAAACATATATTTTGGGGTTTTATGATGTTCAAATCGACTAAAAAATCATGTATGGGCTTCAACAAGTGAGACTAAACCCTAGTAAAGTGGATTATGTAACACCCCCGTTTTGAGGTATGTATCCTTTTTTATGCCTTTTTAGGTGTTTAAAGTTCTCTGGATGAGTTGGTAAGAGTTTGGGAGAGTTTGGAAGGGTTTTGAATATGTTTGGAGGCTTTTTAAAGGGTGCATGGTTTGAACACGGTTAGGTAAAACTATGCATCATCTCCATGAAACTATGCAGGGGGAGACAGTGGGTTTCGCACAGTCTACAAACATTTTTCCAAAACATTTGGGACCCCTTCTCTTGAGGTAGTGGCATGCACACAGTAAGCTCATGGTTTTCCAAACCGTGTGGCAACCTAAAAAGGGGATTTTCAAATCCGGGTTCACTCGGTCTTGACCTATTTGACTTTAAATATCCTTCCACATGAACCTCACTTGGTATTTTCGTTTCTAAATGGGTTGAGGGGCTCTCCCACTTTTTTGGATGTGATTCGAAGGGGTTACAAGGTTATTTGAAGGTGGTTTCTCCCAGGTAAGTCTGTTCTCCTGGTTTCTCTTTGGTTTTCCCTAGATCTACTCTTCCCACTCTCTTATTTTTCTAGATATAAATCTTTTTTGTGTATATCTAGGGTTTTTTATCCTAAATTGATTATTTTATAGATTTTTGATGATAGAGAAGAGGATCTAGAGTGGTTTTGGTGGTGTGTTCATTGGATTTTTTGTGCAATTTCTTGTCGGTCGATTTCACCAAAACCTTAAAGGTAAGTGGCTTCTCTCTCGAATCCACTTGGTTTGAAACTAGTGGTTTTGGTTTAAATTAATATTTTTTTCTTGAAATTAATTTTGAATATGATTTGTGAGATCTTGGTGGTAAACCCATTTGGTGAAGATTTGGGGATCCTGGGGAAAATGGGTTATTGTTGCAAAAAGGGGATTTGTTGTGTGATTTTAAAATGTTGATTTTAAAATATTTAGTTATTTTATTATGAAAATAATGTTTTGGGAAATATGGTTTTCAATGAAGATGTTTTCTTTTGAAATGTTGTTGGGAATGGAAATAGTTAAAGGGTTTTTTCAATAAATGGGTGATTTATTGAAGTGAATTGGCTTGTGTTGGAATTGTTGATGTGCTTAAGGTTTTGGTTGGTGGTAGATAAATTGTTGGCCTAATGTGGTGACCTTGATGTGATATACTTGTTTTTGGCTAGGTATTATGGCTTGTGTGAACTATGTGTGTGAAACGGGTAGGGAGTACAACTATAAAAAGATTATTGATAGTGGATGGAAGGGCCAACATCAAAGATAAGTGCGTAGGAAGTACAACTAGATTGGGAAAGGATAACATGCTTAGACGAAAGTGCCATCATGTTTGTTTACTATTTTGGGTTTGAGAGTCGCCATTGTTTGATTGTTTGTGTAATGTTATGAAATATGTAAATGGGTGTGCTAATGAAAAATGGTAAATGGTTTGTGGCATGGTTGTTTGGCTTTCCTATGTGTTGAGAGCATTTGGGAGAAAATGGCTTGGTAAAGGAGTTTTTGTCTTGTTGTAAGTTGTTGTAATATTTAATGTTTTATATAAATTACTTTATATAAATGTGATAACGGCTATTTCCTAGTGGCATGTGTGGGGAAGTCGTTTGGGAAAATCCTACTGAGTATTATTACTCACCCCTTCTTTGGCACTTGGGTGATTTTTCATATGTTTTATTCTGGGATACAGGTAAGGGTAAAGCATCTCATTTTTTCTAGAGGTTCAACATGATGCTTTGGTAATGTGTGGTGTTTAGAGCATGTATCATGGTGAGGAGATATGTATGGTGTCCTAGTTATTTGGGGTATTTTTGTGTAGTATTTCACTTGGTACTCTAATATTTGGTTTGGTTGTATTGGAATTTTGGAATTTGTTTTATGGAATAGTTGGTTGACTCTTTGTAATTTATGGGTTGGTTTGTTTTGTTAACATGCATCATGTAGCTTGTTGGAAATGGAATATTTTGATTGTTTTTTTATCTTAGGTGAAAATAGTTCCCCAATTATTTTTGAAGCCGTTGGAATTTATTTCCAACCTTTGGCACCCTAGGAAAATTTCTTAAGGCCGAGTAGCATTCTTCCTCCATCTCAAACCAATAGGATAGTGCAGGATGTTACAAGTGGTATCAGTTTGTTTGGTCCTTATCTTTCAAGTGATAGCAGTTGTTCGGTCCTTGCTATTGATTGTTGGTCTTGGTATTGACATTCGTTCTTGTCATATTCCTTGATTTGGAAAGCTAGAAAGGCATAGGAAATTTAGAACTTGGAATTTATAGCATAAAAAGAGTTAACTAACTCTTTTATGTTTAACTCTAAGTTACCAAGGATTTGGGTATATAAGTGTTTTGGAGACCCTTATAGGAAATGGAAATCTCATTATCGTGTGTGTAGACAATGAGATGAGCATGTCATGCAAGGTAGAAATTACTTCCCTCTAGGATGCATATTTCATTGATGTATAATGATTTATGGTGTGATATGAATGTGTGGATTTTGAAAAATATGAATTGTCTTTAAAAATGTAAGGATTTTAAACATTAAAACTTGTGGTATTTTGAAAATGGTTCAATTTTCAAAACATGGTGGAATTTTCAGAATAGTGCAACATGGGAAATTTGAACTCGCGGAAATCCTGGTTGCGATAGTTACTATTTATTGAATTTGAAAATTGTATACCCATTATGGTTAATGGAGTGGGACTTATTGTTGTTTATTAATTGATATAAATGGAACTAGGTAGGTGTCGTTGAGACCCACCAGGGGAAGCTGCTGAAAATGTGGTTGCGCCTAAGCCTCAGGTGAACCAGCAACTAGTGCAGAGTACAGTGAAAGCTTTCTAAGCTATGGAATCTTGGAATAAAGAGGATAAACCAAATCATGTGGATCAAGAGGTTTAGTATCAAAGGCAGAATCCACCCATGTTTAGGGTTGATTCGGAGCCTGAAAGGCCTGAAGCGTGGCTTAACAGAATGAATAGGATATTAGAATTTTTTGTAACAGCAATAGAGCTGAAGGTGAAGTTAGCCATGTATATGTTGGAGGATCTTCCCTTATGTAGTGGAAGATGGCAGTCCAAGCTAGGGTGGACCAAGGTATGACATGGGAGGGTTTTGAGGAGTTGTTTAATAAACAATTCTACCCTTATATGTTTAGAATTCAGCATTCAATAGATTTCATTCTTTTGAGGCAACATAACCTTTCAGCAATAGAATATAAAACTATGTTTATGAACATAGTTTGGTTTTCACCTGAGGTGGCGGGTATTACGTCATTAAATACATGAATATTTGAAGATATTTTGAGGTAGGAAATTCATTCCAAGATAGCAGTGATGTGTAAAAATGATTACATGGAAATGGTTAATAGAGATACGGTGGCTAAGAAGGATATTTTGGGGGATACAGGAGGGGTATGTATGTTGGTTCCCACATGGAATAGTGGTAACTTTAATTTTGGGTTTAGCTAAAGAGGGACACTTATTACCAGGGTGGGAGTAAGGCCCATAATCTGATAGTAGGATCAGTGAATCTTCCTCTGAAGCCTCAGAGTACGCTGGGATGTTTTCAGTGTGGATCCATAGGTAACATCAAGAGAGATTGTATAGTAAAACATTGATCATTTCATAACTATAAGAAGATGGGGCATCATCAGTGATATTTCCATAATGTTCTGAAGTCAGATGTCTATGACATTCCTCAGGACTCGTAGGGGTCCTAAGACTTAACGGGAAGGGGGTAGCAGCATACCCTCTCATCATAAGAGAAAAAGGGGTCACCGTGATTCTTGGAATACCATGACACCACAGTAGGGTAATAAAGAGCAGAGTGTGAAAAGAAAATAGTTGTTCAGAGCTGAACAGGTTGTGGTGGATGATCAGTCAGGACCATCCTCAGTGCGAGGTACGATTCTTTTAAATTCTATGTTGATTCATGTTTTATTTGATATGGGTGATTCTCATTCTTTTCTTACTTCTTTCATCATTGATTTTTTGGGATTAGCTATTGAAATTATTCCTTCTATTTTGAAACTACAAACTCTTTTGGGTGAAAGAGAGTGTCGATCTTTCCAATGTAGAGTGTGTTGCTTAGTTGAGTAAGGCATTGAATTTATGTGGGAATTTTCAGTACTTGATATGGAAACATATGAAATAATCCTTGGAATGGATTGGCTAGTGATGTTTTATTCCCAACTAGATTTCTATTCACAAACGGATAGTTTTACGATGGAGGATGGTGTTGAACATCTCTTTATAGGAGAGAATAACGAAAAGCTGGCTGCAATAGATATTTTGGAGCCAACTATTGGCACAATCTTGTATCAGTTAGAGGATTTGTCTTTGGAATCAGTGAAAGGTATTTAAAAGAGTGTCCTTCCAACAGTTGTGGATCAGTTTGTGGATGTCTTTCCCAAATAATTCTCAGGGTTTCCACCCATGAGAGAATTCAAGTTTACGATTGATCTCATTTAGGGGACCAGTCCTATCTCACTTCCAGCTTACCAAATGGAACCAGTAGAATTGTACGAATTAAAGTTGTAGTGGGAAGAGTTATAGAAAAAAGGGTTCATCCGACCTAGAACATCTCTACAGGCATCACCGGTGTTGTTCATTAAAAATGAAAATGGAACTTTTCGGATCTGTGTGGATTATCATAGACATAATCAGGTTTCAATAGAGAATCGATATCCACTTCCACACATTGATGATTTGTTTGAACTGTTAATGGGAGCTCAATGGTTCTCCAAGATTTACTTGAGGTCAGGATATCATCAATTGTGGGTAAGGAAGGAGGTTATCCCAAAGACAGCTTTCAGAAGTATATGTGGCCATTACGAGTTTGTGCTTATGCCCTCTGATCTAACGAATTCACTAGCGGTGTTCAAGGCATTGATTAATAAGATATTTCAAAGATATCTGAATTATTTTGTGGTGGTATTTTTTGATGATATACTATTGTATTCGAGGACAAGGTTAGAGCATGCACAGCACCTAGCGATAGTTTCGGGGATCTTGAGGGATCATCGGTTGTATGCCAAATTGTCAAAATATGAATTTTCGATAAAAGAGGTTCATTTCCTTGGACATGTTATTTATAATAAAGGTTTTTCATTTTATTAGGAATATATATAGGTTTTTATCACCTACAAACCACCAAAGAACATTTTTTAAGTACAGATCTTCCTTTTTCTAGCTGGATACAATTGATGTTTTTTAGTGATTTCTCACGATTGGCCTCACTAATTAAATCTTTGACAAGGAATAATATCCCATTTCAATGGGATGAGTGGTGTCAGAAATGATTTTAAGAGATAGAGGGTCACCTTATATTAGTACCAATCTTGGTTTTTCCTGAACCAGAAAAAGGGTATGTGGTGTATTGTGATGCATTGGGATCAAGTTCGGGATGTGTTCTCATGCAGGGGGTCATGTGGTTGCATATGGCTCACACCAGTTGAGGTTTCATGAGAATAACTACCCAACACATGATTTGGAGTTTGCAGTAGTGGTTAATGGTTTAAAAATGTGGCATCATTATCTATTCGGTGAGAAATTTAGAACATTTACCGATCAAAAGAACATAAAGCATATTTTCTCACATAGAGATTTGAATTTGAGGTAAAGGAGATGGATGTAATATCTCAAAATGTTTGATTTTGACTTAATGTACACACCAGGTAAGGGAAATTTGGTGGCAGATGCATTAAGTATAAAATCATATCCTTAGGTGGTAAAATAGGCATCAGATCAGTGGTAGTTAATGCCGATCATTGCCGACATGTAGTTGTAATGTGAGGACCGAGGTTACAGACCGGTATTCTTTCCAGTTTCCTTGGTTTCTGACTTGGCTAGTTTAGTTAAAGAGGCATAGACATTTGATTATGAGAGTATGGAAATGAGGTCGAAACTCAATGGTGGGGAGACCATTGAGAACTGGGAAATGAATGGGAATTCAGTCTTGTGTTTTCGGAATCGGATGGTAGTACCAGTGGCTTGTTAGAATTAAATTCTCAAATCTTATCATCATTCCAAGTGGGTTTACATCCTGGAATTTAGAAGATGTATCAGTCATTGAAAGTGCAGTTTTGGTGGGCTGGTATAAAAAAGGGATTTGGCTGAGTTTGTCTATAGATTCTTGACTTGTCAGTAATTCAAGGTAGAGCATCAGCAGCCAATAGGAATGTTGCAATATTTTCCTATTCCAATTTGGAAGTGGTATAAAATAGCGATGGATTTTGTAACCAGTATTCTGAGAACATTCAATGAGTATAATTCCATATGGGTGATTATGGATTAGCTCACAAAGTCATGCCATTTCATCCTGATTTTTGGATCTCATGTGGTGGAGGATTTATCCAAAATATATATCTAGGACGTGGTAAAAAGGCATGGAGTTCAAGTTTCGATTGTATCAGATAGAGACCTGAGGTCCACATCTCGTTTTTTTAATCCTTACAGAAATCCCTTAGGACACAATTGATGATGATCACGGTGTATCATCCTCAGACGGGTGGCCAATCTGAGAGGATGATAAAAACTTTAAAGGATATACAAATGGCTTGAGCGATTGATTTTGGTGGTTTGTGGGAGGAGGAATTTCCATTGGTTGAGTTCCCTAATAATAACATTTATCATTATTCAATACATATGGCTCCGTTTGAGGCATTGTATGGGTGTCTTTGTCATTCTCTGCTATATTGGGCAGAAATGGGTGAGACTTCGATGATCGGACCAAGACTTGTCCAAGAGACTATGGAGAAAATCAAGCAGATAAAAGAGAGTATGGAGACTGCTCAAAGTCATTAAAAATCATATGAGGACCATCGTCTATGACTGTTGTCATTTGAGGTGGGTGATCATGTGTTTTTGAGAATCTCTCCTAGGTTGGAACATCATCGGTTCTGAAAGCAGGGTAAGTTATCTCCAAGGTATATTGGGCCTTTTAAGATACGTGAGAGTATTGGAGAGATGGATTATCATTTGGATTTGTTGTCATGGTTTAGTGCAGTGCACAATGTGTTTCATGTGTCATAATTAAAAAAGTATCAGCTGGATCATGGCCATGGGATTTGTTGGGATCATGTTAATCTATAATTAGATGCTTCATTGGTCCATGTGCCAATGCGGATTGTGTATAGGAAAGAGAAATTATTGTATGGTAAAAGTGTCAGTTTAGTTCATTTTTTGTGGTAGCATGATCGGATTCAGGGGGAGACTTGGGAGAGGGAGAAATAGATGGCCAAGCAATGGCCTAATCTCTTTCAGCACAACGATGGTTCTCTACTTTCTGAGGATGGAAAGTACAATGGTGGAGAGAATGTAGCACCCACCCACCCCCCCATTTTGAGGTATGTATAAATTTTTTATTCCTTTTTATGTGTTTAAACTTCTTGGGAAGAGTGGGGAAGAGGTTGGGAGAGTTTTAAAGGGTTTTGAATATGTTTGAAGGATTTTCTAAGGGTGCACGATTTAAGCACGGTTAGGGAAAACCATGCAGGTTATCTAGGTAACCATGCAGGGGAAGATAGTGGTATTTTCATGGTCTATTCATGGCTTTCTAAACCATGCAAGACAATAGTGTAGACCCCTTCCCTCGAGATAGTGGCATGTTCATGGTTAGCACAAAGTTTTCCAAACCGTGCGGCCACTTAAAAACGGGATTTTTAAATCCTTGTTCACTCAGGCTTTACCTATTTCACTCCAAACTTTCTACCACTCGATCCACACATATTATTTTTAATTATAGAGGGTTTGAGGGGATATACCACTCTTTTTTAAAGTGATTTAAAAGGGTTTCAAGGTGGTTTGAAGGTGTTTTCTCTCGGGTTAGTCCCTTCTCTTCGTTTCTCTTTAGTTTTCTTTAAATCTACTCTTCCTTATCACTCGGTTTTCAAGATCTACATCTATTTTTTGTAAATATTGTATTTTCTAGCCCAATTTGATGATTTTAGGGCTTTTTTATTTTAGATAAGAGGATCTAGAGTGGTTTCGGTGGTGTGTTCGCTGGATTTTTGGTGTGGTTTCTTGTGGGTCAGTTTCGCCGAACCCCTAAAGGTAGGTGGCTTCTCTATTGACTACACTTGGTTAGAAATAGTGGTTTTGTTTGAAATAAATTATTTTTTCTTGAAATTAATTGTGAATATGATGTGAGAGTTCTTGGTGGGAAACCCATTTTGTGAATATTTGGGTATCTTGGGGGAAATGGGTTATTGTTGTAAAAAGGGGCTTTGTTGTGTGATTTTAAAATGTTGATTTTAAAATAGTTAGTGGCTTGATTATGAAAATAATGTTTTTTGAAAGATTATTTTAAATGAATATGTATTTTATAGAAATTTGGTTGTGCATGGAAATGTTTATATGGTGTTTTAAATAAATTGGTGATTTATTAAAGTGAATTGGCTTGTGTTGGAATTGTTTATGCGCTTAAGGTTTTGGTTAGTGGTAGAATTGTTGGCATAATGTGGTAACCATAATTTGATATAATTGCAGTTGGTTATGTATTATGTCTTGTGTGAAATGTTTGTGTGAAGTGGGTGGGGAGTACCACTATAAAAAAAGGATGGATAGTGGATGGAATGGCCACCATCAAAGATAAGTAGTCAGGAAGTACCACTAGATTGGAAAAGGATAACGGTCTTGGACGGAAGTGCCACTGTGTTTGTTTACCGATTTGGGTGTGAGAGTAACCTTTGTAATATTGTTTCTGTAATGTTATGAAATATGGAAATGGGTGTGCTAATGAGAAATGTTAAATGGTTTATGTCTTGGTTGTTTTTATTTTCTTTGTGTTGCGGGAATTTGGGTGAAAATGCATTGGTAAATAAGTGTTTGTCTTGCTGTAAGTTATTGTACTATCTAATGTTTTATATAATCTAATTTATATAAATGTGCTAATGATTAATTCCTAGTGGCATGTGTAGGGAATCCATTTTGTAAAATCCTACTGAGTATTATTACTCACCCCTTCTTTGGCACTTGGGTGCTTTTGTAGATGTTGTATTCTAGGACATGGGTAAGGGTTAAGCATCTCATTTTGCTACCGGTTTGACATGATGCTTTGGTGATGTGTGGTGCTTGGAGCATGGAACTTTGTGGGTAGATATGGATGGTATTATAGTTATTTGGGGTCTTTTTTGTAGTCTTCCACTTGGTACTCTAATATTTGGTTTCGTTGTATTTGAATTTGGGAATTTTTTATGGAATAGTAGATTGACACTTGATAATTTATAGGTTGGGCTGTTTTTTTGACATTAATCATGTAGCTTGTTGATAATAGAATATTTGATTGGTTGTTATTATCTTATGGGAAAATAATTGCCCAATGATTCTTGAAGCCCTTGTCATTTATGACCAGCCTTTGTCACCTTGGGAATGTCGCTTAAAGCCGAGTAGCATTCTTCCTCCCTCTCAAGCCAATGGGATGGTGCGGGGTGTTACAGTTTCACTCTAGTTTCTTTATCTTGTTGATTTTTTTGCCCCAGTTTTTTTATTATTTCTTTATTATTATTTCTATTAGTATCATTGAATTTTTCCTCTAGTTTTTTCTGTTATTATTTCTTTCTATATATTTAAATTATATTGTATACTTATATCATTTTGTTTTCATAAAAAAAGGAAAGTGGGGTGGTTTTATTGTAGTGGATTAAGACCAAATTGGTCTGAAGCACATACTTTATTGTTTTTATTATTCTTCCAAAATTTATATTTATATTTATAGCTATTCTATTGCCGATGTATATACCATATAACTTTTCTTATGTTTTCTATCCTCTTTGTTGAATATATTCATAGGCTATTTTTTTGTTTTATTTTGTGTTTGGTTGTTGAAATACTACCTCATTATTAGGGAGTTTTGTGTGAGTGTATCATATACCTTCCTATAACAAGAAGAGTATTGTGATATTAGGTATTTAGAGATTATATTTTTTGATAGGTTTCTCTATTTTTTATGGTTTTCAAATATTTATTTGTGGCAATGATATCTATATTATTATTATTTGTTTTCTAGTTGGACATTTGTTTATATATTCTTATGATGTTATGAGAATTTATTTTAAAGTTATTGATACATAATTAAGAGAGTTATATGATCAAATTATATTAACACCACTTTTTGATATAGAGAAGTTAGAGGATATGAGAAATTTCAAGAAATTTATTTCCAATTAAAATTCAAATGTAGTTATTATCTTGAATATTATTTTTAACATTATTATATAAATATTTAGAATCTATTCATGTATTCAATGATGAAGGAATAAAAATGGATTTAAATGAATATTTAAATCTTTTTCTATTTATTTCAAAGAGGAAATTTGTAAATAGATATGAAAAATTTATAGATAATACTATGGAATTCTTTGATTGTGTTTATTTTTATATATTATAATTTAAGGAAGAGGAAGACTGCAATGACTGGTATTATTTACTTATATATATATATATATACTATTGTAGAATTCCCAGAATAAGATAAAACTCAACTATATATTCTTCTCCTACTACAGCATGATAATGTCTATTCACTAAAGATAAAATAAGAAGAAAACTACCAATTATATCACTCAAATTAAGAAGGAATCCTACAATATATTTAATATATTTGGTTTCTATTATTGTACACTCATTAAAGATCATATACAATGGGTATTTCATTAGTACTTTAATTCCTATATTTTTTTGAGGTGAATCTATCTACTTTCAATTGTAGAGGTCACTATGCACTGAAGAAGTTTTATATTTAGTCGTATTGTATATTTATTCTAAGTGGAAACTACATGTACATAGTCTTTCATGATGTTTTTACTACTAATACTCATTTTTGGTGGAGGTGTCAAATATGTGTACCTAGTTGTCAGGGTCCCATATAAAAGGATCTAAAATCCTAGATAAATCCATGTTATACCAAGTGTCTGTTACTTGTAATCTGTTGTTTTGTCCCTAGGAAAATTATTGAAATAAAAAACACCAAACTCACATCAAAAATTGGTGAAGTGTACTAGGGTATGTCCATGTAATCATGAACCACTATAAAAATATCATGTGTCCTGCTCTTTATTTTCATTATACTTCCACTCCATAACTGGTTAATGAATTATATGAAATATTTTAACTAATTTAATAAGAAATTTTTAATCAGATAATATTTTTAATGGTACTCAATTCACTCCCCATCCCCCCATATTGAGTCATTGCTTTTATCAAGTTTTGGGAAACAACAGTCTTGTCTATCAAAGGATGTCCCTAATAACAATTTGATCTATAGGCTTGGACCATGCATAAATCTATTCAGGTGATTGGGTATCCAACATTTGTCTTGATTTGAATATCATCCATGCCACCAGTTTCTACTGAGCTAGTATTCCCAATCTTGAATGCACCAAATTCCCCATACCAATAAGTCAATAAATACTCATGGTGAGGAGTGATGTGTCATTAAATATCCATATCAACCACCCATTTTGTGTCTTGGCCTAATGTGTGTAAGTAAGTATCTTATTCATATTTAGATCAAATCAAAACTTTTCCAGTTAACATCATGTGTACAACTTAATCTCTATTTTATTTGTTACTACCTTGTCTCTTCTCTTAAAGTATCATTTTGAAATTATTCTTCATGTGTCCCTCCATGCAAGAATGGTCAATATAATATATTGGCCTCTTGCTATCTGTGGAAATTCCTCTACTCATTCTTCTTCCTTTACTTTATATCCCTCAACATCCTCTTTGTTATCTCCCTTGATTCTCTAGGATGAGATCTTGAGTCTAGTTGTAACTCATGTTATTTCCGAGGACTCCTCATTAAATAGTACATCTTTTACCATTTCCATGGTAATTTTTCCTCTAGGAATGGAGTTTATAAGGGATGATTCCATTGTATCTCATATTTCAAGAAGTGTGAAAAGTGGATGATCCACAAGATCTTCATCAGTTAGAGTTATACCTATAACTTCCATGATTCAATAGACCCTAAAACTTTTCAATGCATCCAGCTGTAGAGTTTCAACTTTATAATCAAAGATCCATCAAACTCTATAACAAGCGGATCATATTTCAAGAATTCATTAACTGGTAGGTATTATTTAACTTTATCCAAATTTCATATGAAATATACTCCTACAAAATATGGTGGTAGATTCTATGATTGATCCACTGATATATTTGACCAAACATCTTCTTATTTAGATTCTTCTACTCACCTTCCTTGGTGGAAATGGGGATGACTCCATTATTCTCAATAGGTTCAAAGAGATATGTATCAATAATGTTTACATCCATTAGATAATTCTAAATGGAGTAGTTTGAGGAAATAAACATGATCATCCCCCATGTGGATGGTCCCTCTATTGAATTTCAATTCATTGAAAATTGGATTAGAATTTGGAAAAACTTAGTGCACTATTATGTATGAAATGTTCAAAATTTGGAATCAAATACTATATCATAAAAAATAGGAAACTATTAATATAGATATAATCAAATTTATAACAATGGTAGATATTTATTGATTTCATGATGATGAAATTTTATTTATGTGGCAATGACATGGCAATCTAGAGTAGCTATAAGAAACTCACTAAAAATGTCATTAAAGGTAGAATTGGGCCCTGTTCTCTGGAAAGAGGGTAATATAGAAGTAATGTTTGACCTAAACTTTGAAGACCTATAGGAAGCTCATTTTACCTCTATTTTAATACTATTTACAAAATATAAATCATATCACCATGAGCTTTTAGAATATTCCTTAACAATACAAATTTGAGAAACTTGAATTTTCTAGTCATGGAAAAATATCCTATGTTTTCTATTATCTCACTTTCCAAGGGATATGATAACACTTATTTTGATTCATTGATCATCTAAAAATAGAATTGAGAGGGAAATTGGGCAATATTTCACTGAGAAAAAGGGTTACAAAATTCCACCTCCCACTCTACCCATTCTTTCTCACATGGATGTATCAAGACTATCATTGGATAAAAATGAGATATAATGGCTCATATTTATGCAATTAGAATATATTTTAGGCCAACTTATATATAAATGATGTTGGTTTAAAGTTTTATATAACTCCTCCACCAATCCACACCTACACCCACCTACCTTGGAATTATCCCATCAGTTTCAAACCAATAATTTTTACACATATAATATCCATTGATGAACATTCTAAGGATTTGGTGGGGTTAGTGTACCCACATTGAAAATATATGGTGGGAAGTGAGACTTATTCAATCAAGAAATGTATTTTTTAAAATACCAAAAACTTTCCATTCGACAGTAAATTAGTTATCTCAAATTTTCATAGATTTAAATCAACATCGGGAATATCAAAACAAAATAAAATTTATCTATATACATTTTAAATGTATAAAAAATAATTAGATATATTAAAATTACATTCACTTACCTATGAAAAAATAATTTATTTTTGTTCATTATATTTAATACAAACTCTTCTTAAGATTTAAAATACAATGACCATGGGTTTACAATTGGCACCTCAGATCCTGTCAAAATATAAAGAACAATTTCTTAATATTTTTCAATTTAATGTGTCAAAAATCATAAATAATTTTTTAATAAATGTTTCTACCTGATTCGCGTCACACAACATATTGATAGAGAGAGACTATCCCACCCGGATTGGGCAGTGTATCCTTCTTTTTATGTTGTAAAGAAGGTGCCTCATTTTCATGATCCCAGCGGACAATTGAGAAGGGGGTTACGTGTCTGCAAAATCATCCTATACTGGGTATGATGTCCTAAGATGGTCTCCAACAGGTTTATTCATGGATCCAAAAACACCCAAAGGCCTTGGTATCCATGATTCATGGACCTACTTTCCAAAGGCAGGCTCTCGTTGGATGATGATTTGTCCAACGATACTTCAGGACTCCATTAGTCGAGAGGATGGGAGGTCAGGCTCATCACACCCTTTTGGGGGGAATTATTTCCAAATTCAGGACTCTCTTATAGATTTAATTCATATTCATATGTTTGTGAATCATTGGTTCATTCCCAAAGAGTGTATCCACAAGCTACCCCTAGGTTGCAGGATCATCATGGATGTATATGGATTCGATGCTGCGAAGGAAATGATGACTTAAGCCACGTAATGAGGCACTCTAGAGTCTATTTTCATCCAATAGATATGGAATATTGTTTTATGTTGGGGTTGGACCCATAATATGGGATTCCTATATATCCTCGTGAGATAAAACAGTTTCCACATAGTACGGTTAGCTTGAGGCTTATACCATGGGGGAGGCCCACTTTTTTAGGGCATGATTGGATGAACCCTTTTGGGAAGGGCATCCCTTTGATCTTGGGGCTTCAAGAAAGAATCCTACATATCCTAGTTTGAATAGTAATTGGAGTTCTCATAGTTCAAGAAAAAATTTGATTATTTGGATGTTGTGATCATCACAAATCTCTAAGCCCATTTGATTCACACTTGGTGTGAGAAACAAGAGGATGTGAGAGATTAAAAAAAACACACACCTTCTCTTACACTAATGGAATTGGTTATACTATGGTGGAATAAGTTGAGGTGATGGTGGGAGAGGATGCAGAGTAATGAACCCTTCAATGTGAAATGAAATTGAAGGTCATCGGGTCTTTTCTGAAAGACTAGGGACTTACTCTAGGAAGGATGCCCCAGAATGTGTTCTAGGAAAGGGGAGGAATATTTCCTCTCATAAAAGGGAAAAGAGAGAATGGATCCTTTTACTAATCACCATTACTCATTGAATTGAGATGAAAGTGATCATCCTTAATCCCCGGAACGAGGAGGTTCACATCAGTATATCAAGGTTGGACTCTAGGATACCATGCGAACGTAGACGTAGACACATTCTAGTGGTTCGATCCATTGTAGGGACAGCCTTCGTAAATCCATTTACATTGGGTATATAGACTCAAAAAGGCGTGTTGATGCGGTTGATGATCTGACAATATGGGCCTGGTGGCTTTGGAAGAGGTTTTAGCGGGATGTTTGTGCACTGGTTTGTGGGGGAACAATGGAGAACTGGACGTTAAAGGAGGGGTGTGAATGGAACTAGAGGGAATGAAACCCAAAGACACCCCATTCCACATATTTTTTTCTCATGCGGGATGGGGGAAGCCCTATTTAGAATAATTCTATACAGGTAGAGGGGTCGTCCGTGTACATAAGTAGTACACGGGTGTGGGTATGGACCACCACGTACCAACAGTGTATGTAGTCATCGATGTGGTTCACCACACCGCTTCAACTTCTATTTGCATACTGATGCAGTATGGGGAGTAGGGTTTGATTCACATAAAGATGTACTATGTAGAGTGATGTATTAAAGGAGATTCATAGAACCTATGGCTATCAAGGTGTTCATCCGCGAGGAATTTTTGGTTGGCGATTGCACCAATTATGTTCGTAGTTCACCGATTATTATCAAGTTGCTTCTTTTTTTTGTTCATGGTAGGTTATACCTGGGGAAAAATTGGTTCACGATTTTCAATTCATTGATAATTCAAATTTGTAATATTCCTAATATCTTAATTCTTTCTTCATGCCTTGAGGGTCTCCTTCATGCTCTATTCCACCAGTCTTTGCTCTCTCTGCATCTATCCTCTTTCAATTCCTCTTGTGATCCTTTTATAGAGCACTAGGAAATCATATCTATGGGAATGCAGCACCATTTTTGGAATCCCATGAATATATATCTTAACCTATGGATTAATTGGTCAATCGAGGTTTTCAAAGGTTGTGGTTTGCAATTCCTAGTTTGCGGAACCCTATCAGCTTGCTTCATTCACGAAATGCTATGTTCATAGGATGGTATGTGGATGGAATTCCTACACTTGTTTCATCCAATGTCATGATTCACAGCGTTCTGGGTTTTCCAGCCATCACCTCGTGGTCCAATGCCTCACGAGGCCTATTATGTACCAATGGTTGGTGGTTCATTCATTCCGAAAACCTTTCCCAATGATGGTACACAAGTAACTAAAACTCTTTAAATAAAATAAATTTCTTCAAGTTTCTTCTCAAATTTACAATTCAATTTTCATCCATTTTCCATTTTATACTTGTAGGAATGTTTTATTCCCTATGAAAAGTGCTTGTGGGGGTATTTAATTCCATTTGTAATGTTTTTAGAACCCTAAAAATCCCCCCCCCATCGGAATGAGGTCTATTTGAAATGAAGAGGAGGCTATTCTAATGTTGAAGTGGTCCTAAACTGATGTGGTGGAATATATAGTTATGGTAGGATGGTACCATGCCTATTTATAGGGGCCCATGTCATTTTTCTTTTACTGTTTCTCACGAAAAAAAAGTGATCTCAACCTTCCTTTGGCTTTCTCTGCATTCACGTACCGAATCCTTTGAGAAATCTGTATTCATGAACCACTTTTTACGTTCCATGAACCAAACTCTTCATAATTTATTCTACCCATGAACTAAATTTTGGGTTCTGTGAACTACATTGTGGAATTTAGATCTTATGTCTGTACTTTATCATAGGATAACTCTATGCGATTTTCATGTTCCACCCACTAAAATTTAAACTGTCAAACTGAAGTTTAATCCTCATTAAACTGAATGTAAAATCTCAAATAGAAATCTTTAAATATCCGCATGGAGATCCCTTGGTTCATGGTTTATTCCATCCATGAACCACTTTTTTTGCTGGCCAATTCTCTATGGGCCAACACCTTAAGGGCCTTTCGCATACCATGGCTATACGTGGGATATGTCACCTACATACCAATGCAGTACATGGTAAATGGATTCTATGTACTATTTCTAGGAGTAGTATGTGGATCCCCATGAGGAACCTCTTTTTTAAGTCCCTTGATAATTTTTGTGGCCCTTATCCAATAATTTTCTCATTGGACTAACTTTTTGTGGCATTTTGGTTCTATCTGTGCAGAGTACAATGGCTATTTCACATATTTTTACAGAATCGACTAGCACAAGAGCAGCCATGATTGAGGACACCAAGGACCATCTTTAATATTAAACTGTTCATCGGGATAGTTGTTTGAAATATCTTCTTTTTCTAGATATTCTAGCTTTCCCATTATCCGTGCAGCTTCCGCAATATGGCTTTGGTCTTTCTGATGATGTCCATTTTCCATTGGCTAGCCATAATACTCCCTTCATTCTTCTAGAAGCACCCCAGGGGAATAATTGAGCCAATATTTCTTCAATAGGAGAAATAATAACTACTTCCATTCAAGAGAATGTGTTTATACTAAAATTCTTTGAATGGACTCAGAGAAATCGCAATTTTCTCCACACTTCCTTGAGGTTAGTCACCCAGGAGTACCCATCTATTATCAACATTTCCTGAGAAAACCCTAATGGTGGCTGGAGCACAAAATGGGACCTATGAGCCGGAGGACATTTTCTAAAATATTACCCTAGTCAATGTGGGTATATAAAATCTATTTAGAGTCCGCCAATCTATTATAAGCAGTGAACTTGTACCAGGAAGCTTGGGTCTCCATGCTCGCAGCTTTCTCTCCAGGTGAAATCCTTCTTGAAATACTAATCTTCTAGATTTTAAGCACCAATACATTCCATTTTTTGCATGGATAGGTGATAATAATCTTGTGGGACATCCACCACATCTGATGAATCCCCATTCTTGGAAACATGTATGAATAATTTCTTCTAACAGCTACTACATGGGACAATTCCAACCATGTGTCCCCATTAACAAGGAGCCTACTAGTCATGGTGAAGGGACTTCTTGATCACCCCCTCCAGGATCACTCTCTTATCCCGTTTGTTGATTGGATAAGGAATTTATATAGGTGAACGGTCCTAGGGTGAGATCCCATCACAGTCGAACTCATCCAACTCGTCAGTATCAAAAACATTAGGTCCATAATGCACCACCCTTGAAGAGGGAATATACACTACCTAGGGATATGAGATTTGACCGGATGTTCCACCTGAACTTTTATTAGCAGGTTTCTTTACCATGTTCTTGAGAGGATATCTCTTCCCATCCCATGGTGTATACACCGGGGTCAAATTTTTCACTCTGATGATTGCTACTATGCTGGAAGAGGGTCAACCAATTAATCTAGCCATTCCAACTCTCACATGAATTTATGAGTTTTTTGGGAAGATACTAGAAGGTAAACCTCCACATCATCTCAGTGGACCATTTCAATTTCTATATGGGTGGATTGCAGAAAATTTCCCTTTCTATGAATATCAACACACAGTGAGGGTTCCTCTTTTCAACTTTCACCCCACCCTTCTTAACATCATCATTGTTCATCCTATGACTTTAAGTGTTAGCTATATGGTCGGGCTACTAAATGATTCTTCTCTCTTTTATTTTTCATTGTAACCTACTTCTCATGGGTCAACAAGGGGTGATAGAGGCGGTTATTTAGTGGATTTATCATGCATCATCATGATTCGGGATGGGATGTTGACTACTCTCATAGATCAAGTGGCAATCTGTGAGACATACATCCTATACCGGTTTTCTAGGCAATCTAGGTGCCTTCAACAAACTGTACTTCTTCCCACTATCCAGTTTAGGGGAGAATATTATACCACAATTATTCACCAGTTATGGCTTATAATTATGTGGTAAGGTTCCACCATGGAGGTTATAATCTCTAATATGATGGGATCCACTTTTTTATCACTGGAATATACCCAACTGTGGGTGGACTATTACCTAGATGGGGTGTTGGGAAGACAAATTCAATGAGTCCAAAAGACATTAACCATCCTTCACCCCGCCTTTATTGCTATAGTCATTCCATATATTCCTCTCACTATGGTGAGTGTAACGACCATGCCATCTATTCCTCACCCTATGGTGAGAAGATGCTTCATACGCCGTCAGATGCGTCTTGAAGGGGTTTATCTATACAGCCCATCTTGGTAAAGAGTGATTCAGACTGCTCCACTCCTATGGATGTTGTTCATAGCCCTAATGAGGTTGGTACCAGAAGAGTGTCATTGGATACCCTAAAATTCATGATTAATGCCTCATGTCCAGCTCCAGGGGTCAAACCATCTGTGGGGAGGGAGATCCCCCTGCCTGGGTAACCTATCTTAGGTCACTTACCACTGCTATAATAATGCTTCCAGCCTATATACCTATTCCAGTGGGGAAGGACCAAGGCCCTAGTACCACAAGGGGGTATCATGTGATATGAAAATAGGTGTGGCATCAGTTATGGGATCTTTTTATAGAAACCCCTCTGGATAACATCACTGATGAAACGAAAAACTTTCAGTGATTATTTCCCGAATTGGGTTCAGGTGTCTTTGATTACCAGCATCTATATTTTCTTATTTACAAAATTTTCATATCCTGGGAAGACCTTTCTTATTGTGAGTAAAACTTTCCAAAATAAATTCTTCATATCATCAGGAAACTACCTTCCAAGATGTTTTTGAGGAACACGATCATCTGATGGCTAAGGAGGCGAAGGCTCATGACTTTATGGTTACTCAAACCGAAGAGATATGATAATTAGAGTCTCATGTAGAAAGGTTAAAGGTTCAACTATCCTCCTCGGGTGCCAATTATGAAGCTATCAAGAATAAAGGGTGGGACATTAAAGCTGTTATGGAACATGTGTGCCTGATGGTCAAAGCTAAGGTGGAAGAAAGAGCTTTCCTAGAGCAGAACCATGATAGCCCATAGCAGCCGCTTGTCATTTTTCTAGTATGGGAAAGTCGAGCCTCACTATAATTTTCCTAAGTAATGATGTACTCAATTTTCTTTAATACCATGGAGAGACCCCGAACTAGGGATTTTCCTCTATTTTTTTCAAACTAATGGAACTATTTCACCCTCAAAATATTCTCTTTTTCCTTTTCCTATAATGTCAATTAATCACAATCAGCCATATAAACATCATTTTGATCTTGTATTAATTTTAAACTGTGATTTGAAACTGGGAAATTGAAATCATCAAGTCAAGATCTAATTGTTTCCTGATCCATGGGACTCAGTGAGTGTAGTTTGACTATTGTTGGGGTTATATGGAAAACCTCACGAACATTTGTGCCTTTTCCATTATTACCCTATTTTTTTCTTAAGCCTGTTTGGTACGAGATTAGTGGGTATAACTTGAATTTTTCATAGGCTTCCCTTTGAGGGTTTTTGACCTACCAAGAGTTATGTATCTTTTGAGTATTTTATAGCTCAAAATTGTTTCTTAAACCATGCATAGTATAGGTTTAATGAGCTGGTACTCAACTCTTATCCATGAGTGCCCTTTGTGGGTTTTCACACTAGTGAGTATTTCATATTTTTCTTTGGAATTTTATGGTATTTCCAATCAGACATATCACTAATGTATTAGGTCAAACAGTTTTGACTAAAATTGATGTGATAGGGACCCCAATTTGGGATCCATTAGCAAGGAATTTACTAATAACTCTCAAGCTTGAATGAGGGATTCTTATTAACCCTGACATTGAGAGTTTTGTGGGTATATGGGGATTTAGAGCCATTTTAGATATACCGAGGTAGGAGAGTACTCTCCTAGGGAAGATTTCTCCTTTGGTTGATGGTTGTTTTGTAGGTAAAATATATAGAGCCATTCAGGTAGTATTTTCATAGTCAAACAAAGATGTCAGTAAGACATTGGCCTTCTATTTCTGATGGCATGGGATATTTATAACACTTGGGATTTTTTTTGAGGTTTGGGATCACAATGGGTGGCCTATCTAAAGGATTATATCCAAGAGTATTAGGGAAATTTGTATTGTCTTGGAATAGGAAGCTACTCCCACATGAAGTTTTCTTGTGTAAGGGAGAGCCATTGAATGGTACAATTTAATATCATACAACCAGGACACTTGAAATGAATTATGGGAGATCATTTTATAGTAACTAAGAGAAAAAAATGATTCATCAATTCAATTAGAAATTATTTTCATCTTTAGTCAATTGAAAGGGTAAAATTATGTATATTGTAATGTAGGTGGTTTCTGAATCCGGGGAGTGGGATGGGACATAAATGTCATATGGGCATACAGAAACTGTAAAGGACTCTCATGGGGACAAATTTTCTTTTGGTTGATGGTTGTTTTGTAGGAAACATGTGTAGAGCCACCAAGGCATGATTTTCATAGTCAAACAAAGGTTTCCACCATACACTAACCTTCCATATCTGATGTCCATGAAGGATTATGGAGATTTGGACCTTTTTACACACGGGGTATAGCTTATGGAAGAGGGTTTTCCTAAATAAGAAAGGGTACATTTCATTGGATGAACATTACCGAGAAAATTGGAAATATGTTGGGAAATTTTTTTTGTGTTTTTATGCAAATCAACTTCACACATTGGGATGGGGTATCTAGGTTTTTTAAAATCCTTGAGAGACCGGAGGTGAATCGATCTAGGATGTTTTGATATATCCAGGACATGAGGAGGTATTAGAATGAAAACCATGACCTTGAGGGTTCATGAATCAAGAGGGGTGTTATGAGGCTTGGGATCTATCAGGCGTAATAAGGTAGGAGAGGACTCTCTTAAGGATTCATTTTCCTTTGATTGATGGTCGTTTTATAGGAAACATATGTATAGACACTAGGGAATGGATTGAATATTCAAACAAAGGGGTCCATGGGACACTGGTCTTACATCTCTGATGGCCATGAAGGATTATGGGGATCCAAGATTACTCAAATCACAGATTTTGATGTATCGAAGTAGTGTATCCAGTTACATTAGAAATGTTGGTGTTGTGATTCACCTATGGGATCAAGTAATTCCCTATATAGATCTAGATTATATGTAGGGTAAGGCATCCATCCCATATTTGGAGTAATTTTAAGTTTAATGTTGTATAGTAAATTCCTAGGGTTATTTATAGGTAAGGGAACTATAACATTCCATTTAGGGTCGTGTTGTTAGCACTGAAATCCTAGAATGATTTTCCATGATGTCATGGTGGATCTCCTGTTGAGATCCCTAATCTCACGTGAACTATTCTTGGTGTGAGAAACAAGGGATTATGAGGATTTTGTTTCACCAATTAATAATGGAATAATCAATGTAAGGGGTTATTTTATGAATAGAAAAATTCTATATAGTTTATCATCATGTAGTTGGGATGAATTCCACACAATTTATCATCGTGTGGGGTGGATGTAGGGTACTCCTGACATGAAGGAAGGGAAGTACAATTACCCTTAATCATCCCTATTGATAGGAATAGTCTAGGGATTCTCTGATTTGATTCAATACGTGCACAGAGAAGGGGCATCTCAATAATTTCTGTGGATATGTCTAGATCATAGGATTTGGTTCTACCATGCATTTATCAAGAGGAACCGAGTTATAAAGGATTCCCAGTGAACATTCCTTATATAGGTCTATCCCATATGTAGGAAGTAAAGGAATTTTGTTTGAGGAGGCCAAGACAAGATAAGAATTTAAGCATTTACATTGTGTGTTGCAGTTTAATTGTCGTGTGACTGGGACACTTTTGGCCTTACAATTTAGCGTCATGTGGAAAGGACGTCGGCAGTACAGTTTACCATCGTTTTGTAGAGACAACTCATCACAAAGATCATAAATAGCTTTGAGTTAAACGTGTTCGGGATATTCTGGTATTTCTTATACATGAGTGATGATATAAGGTGTAAACTATAGTCCAGAGTGGGACCTTGGATCAGGAGGAATTACATGGGTCTTGGAATCCATCTGGCATACTGAGGTAGGAGAGGACACTCTTGAGGAATAATTTTCCTTTAGTTAATGATCATTTTGTAGGAAACATATGTAGAGCCACCAAGAATGATGTTCATATTCAAATAAAGGTTTATATAGGACATTGGCCTTCCATATCAAATTCCCATGAATTTTTTTAGGGACCTAATATTTCCCAAAGTATAGAGTTTAACATATGGGTAAATGTCTCTAGGAATATAAGAAATATCCAGACCATGGTTATCCATGAATCATGGAAGATTCTATATAGATATGACTCATATGTATGGTAATCATGATATTTTGACTCCTTCTGGGTGTCATAATTCATACTTGGAGCTTATTTCATTTCTTTTCATTTTATTTTGCAGGTATTTGGAGGCATGTTCAGGAACTCATAACATCGAGGGTTGGATATGCACATGTTTCTTGAGGAATCTTATAGTTTAATGTCATGTGGTTGGACCTTTCAAGCATTCCTTTGTGCAGTTCTAACCTATGTATAGAGGAAGGGGAATTTCTATTTTGTTTTTTTTTTTGGAGGATGGACCAGGATTAAGGATTTATGCATCACTATGTATCATGTAAAGGATGGAATCAAGCCACACGTAGTCATGTAAAATAATTACTTATATAGGTCTATCCCATACTTAGGAAAAAGTGAATTTTTTATTTCTTGATGGGTGGGACAAGATTTAGGGTTGAGGTTTCACTAAATATCCAGATGAGATGTGAATCATTCCATATGTAGTTGTAGAAAATTCCATGTAGTTTAACATTATACGATAAGGACAAAGGTAATCTGATGTGAATTATAACCATATTGTGGCTAGGCCCAAAACCTAGGATTTGGGCATCATTATGTATCCCTATTGAGATAGGGATCAAACCATACATAGTTCTAATATTTCCCTATATATTTCTAGTTTATGTGTAGGGAAATGAGATGGAAGTTTTCTTTTATTGGTGGATATTCCAGGATGCTATGTCTGGGTGTCACTACGTATCCTGCAAAGGTAGGAATCAAGCCGTACATAGTTCTATAAATTCCCTCTCTATATAGTTCCATTCTAAACAATGGGAGGGTCATTCTGGTTTCATCCCCTATGGGTATTGGGTCTATCATATTACTCTTTGATTTGTTTTTAAAATGCAACCCTTACCACTGATCCTAAGCTCACATGAGTTATACTCAATGTTATAAAAAAGGAGCGACAAAGATGTCCCTCATAGTATGAGGCAATATAGAATATAACAGAGGTATTCTATTTCATGTGATGGATAGTTCAAGATCAAGGGATGAGGTGTTGCTATGTATCACACTAATGAATGGGAATCAATCCATACATAGTTCTTTGGAATCCCATCCTATGTTGGTTTGTCTCGTGCACAGAAAAGGGGAGAGTATTGCTATATTTTCCTTGCATGAATTTGACATATACATGATGGATTGTGTTATCTAGGACAAAATACCTACCATATAGTTTAACGTATTGTGGTTAGGACGAAGATTTAATGTAGTTTAGCATCATTTATCAAGGAGTTATTTTTTTCGCTATGCAATTTAACATCTTGCTGCTAATATGTAGTGTGTCAATATTACGCGAAGTATTTCTTTAGAAACCCTGCATTGGTGGGAGCTGTGGTGAGTTTTCCATCCATTGATATAAAATAATATGCTCCATTGGGGAAGACCTTATGTATGAAATATGGCCCCTCCCACTTGAACTCAATCTTTGGGGATTTCTTCCTGAGTATTATCATGGTTTTGAGGACCAACGCCATCTCTATTTTGAGGAAAGACCGAAGGTGAACCTTTTTTGAAGGATTGTACAATCCAATTCTGGTAGATTTCCAAATTGTTCAAAGTGCACATCCTTTTCACATCTAGTTAATTAAACTCATCAAACCATTTCTATGATTGCGCATCCACAGTTATTTGATTACAAATGGAAATGCGGACTGATGGAACTTGAACTTCGATGGGTGGAACCGCCTCTATCTCGTATACTTGTGAGTATGTATTTTCTTGGGTGGTAGTGTGGGTCATGGTTCGGTAAGCCCATAAAGCATGGAGGAGCATTTATGGCCACAATTTCATAGTATTCTCTACAATATTATAGAGTATGTTGGACATATTCTTATTGAAAGCCTCTATCTTCCCATTGGCTACTACATGATAGCGAGATGAACGGTTTCCTTTGATTCCATATTCCTGGTATAACTTGTCCAACTTATCATAGCATAAGTTGGTGTCATTTCTTGTCAGCATTGTATGAGGGACACCAGATTTGGTAATGATGTTGGCTTTTACAAATCTAATGATTCTTTTTTCCCTGAACTTATTAAGGGTATGAATTTAGCCCATTTAAAGAAGAAGTCGGTTTCTTTGAGGATGAACTTAAATTTTATAGCTGGGTTAGGAGGATACGGTCCCATGACATCCATCTCCCATATAGAAAATAGATAGGATTACTTACTTGTGTGAATTATCTCTGGGGGTTGGTGAATAAAATTAGCATGAACTTGGTAGGATTTTCACTTCTTGGAGAATATGGAACAATCATGTATCATAGTGGGGCAATAGTATCTAATCCTTCAAATTTTATGGGTGAACTTGGATACTGATTGGTGTGCTCCACAAGTTCTGACGTTCACTTCTATCATGATGGAATCAGTCACTTCTCTATTGATTAACCTAAGAAGGACTCTATCAAGGCCTCTTTATAGAGAACACTTTCATGGTTTGCGCCATTTTATAAAACAAAGTTGATTCTTTCCTCTAGATCTATTCTCTTCCAGACCTATCTGGTGGGAGTTCACCCATCTAGATGTAATTTTCAATGTAATTAATCTAGCTGTTGGTGTGACCGTAAGGCTCAAGAAAGAGGATAATCTCATCGATTTTTTCTGTATTGTTTTGAATGAACTGAAAGATCATTTGACGGTGGGAAATGTTGATGATTGTTTCAACCCGGTCTAGATCATCAAGGTTTGTGGTAGAATTTTACAATGCATCAACTTGAGAATTTTGTGACTGGGGGACATAATTCGATGTTGGTTCTTATGGGAATTATTCCATAATCTCTCTGACACGGTTCATCAAATGTACCAATACTTATTTCTTAATTACATAGTCACCATTGACCTTCTTGATGACTAGCTTTGTATCACCTTTTATCTTCAGGCGTTCGGCTCATGCATGAAGTGCCATCTCTAGACCTTTAATGAGGTCCTAGTATTCTACTTCATTATTTGTGCACCCCTCTAAAATAAAGAAGTAGTAAGGCAAGATATTCTTTTCTAGAGATTTGAGTATAACTCTCAACCCTACTTTGTTGAGCTTCGAATCCTCCATCCTTTCCCCTTTTGGGATTCTCAAGGAACTATCAAAGTATATTTCCCATGCCTAGGGGGCCTTCTTAGATGGAGAATACTTCTTTATCAGGAAGTTCAGTATCCCATGGGGTCATTTATTCTGAGGGGTTCTCTTCCAAGAAATATTTCAATGCCTAGCCTTTGATGGATTTTTGTGGAACATACCGTATGTCAAACAATTGTAGGATGACTACCCCCTATGATAGGCATCTATTTGGAATGGGATGACTAAGGATATACTTGATTAGGTTGCAGTGGGATATTAGATGGACCACATGGTGATGTAGGTAATGTTTGATCTTCTGAACCATAATGATTAGGCTAGGCAGTTCTTTTCAATTCTTGAATATCGAGTCTCAGCATCGATCATTGTCTGGCGGAGGTAATAGAGAGTTTTCTCACTACTGAAATCATTATTCTATGCGAGGAAAGCACCTAATTACCATTCTAAGGAATTTATATAAAAAATTAGTGGTCTTCCCTCAACTGGAAGCATCAACACTGGTGGTATTAGGAGTTATATTTTGAGATTGTTGAATGCTTCTTAACAATAATTATCCCATAGGTATGCAACCCCTTTCTTCATCAACTTGGGGACAGGCAAACACTTACCTAAAAGGTTGGATATAAAGCATTGAATTTACTCTAATTTCTCCTAGATACCCCTCAACTTGGTGAGATTTCAAGGTGCATACAATCTAAGGATGGGTTTTATCTTCTTAGGTTCGACTTTGATGTTGTGATGGAATACAACGAAGTCGAGGAATTTACTAAAGGTGACACTAAAAGCATACTTTAGGGTATTCATCTTTAGAATATGTTGTCATAGTTTATTGAAGATAGTTGCATGATATATCTTGTGTTTTGAGTGCTATCATGATTTAACCACTAGGTCATTGATGCAACACTTGACAAGTTTTCCTAAGAATGGATTGAAAAAGTGATGCATTTAATGCTAATACGTAGCACTATTATTTTTTCAGACCAAAGGGAATCACTTAATAGTGAAATACTCCCTAAGGGTCTTAAAAGAATTGTATTCTTTATCTTCTCAGACCATTTGGATCTGGTTTTATCCAGAATATCCATCCATGAAGGAGAGGGCCACATATCTAGTGGTCGCATCGATCATCAATTATGTGATCGGTACTAGGAAACAAACTTTCATAAAATGCCGATTGAGGTCACTAAAGTCAATAAAGACTCTAATATGTCCATTATTATTTTTTACAGGGACTATTTTTTCCATCCATATTGGATATTGGACTTCCGAATGAAGTTATCTTTTATTAGTTTGTCAACTTCAGTCTCTATTTTGGAAGCAAGTGTCTGGTGAGTCCATCTTTCAACATTTCTATAGACATTATTGTCTTCCAGAAAACCCAGGTGATGAGTGGTGACCTCAGGATTGAGGCCTAGAATTTCTATTTAATTCCATGAAAAGACTTCTCGATTCTTATTTAGGAAGGATTTATATTCTTATTGTTCCTCTAAAGTTATATCCACATCGAAGTGGGCCACGGGTCATCTTCGGTGCCCAGGTTTATCTCCCCATGTTCATATATTATTATGGATACACCTTCTCCGAATGTGGGAGGGGAATCTTTGAGTTCTTCTTATTATTATTCTTATTCTTTATCTTCTTAATAATCTTCCTCCTCATCTTATGGAGAGGGGATTCTCGATATGATCTATTCAGCATTAAGAGAGAAATCGTAACTCTAATTTATAGAAATTTAAACTGGTCATTTTTTCCCGACTGACTGTGGGGAATTTTTAGAATAGGATTTAATTTACTTAATTTTTTTAGTTTTAGGATATATTCTTCTTCCTTGAGTATGGCGGGAACTATCTGGGGTCTCAAAAATGGGTTGGGATAATTTTTGTTTGAGCCCTCCCTATCATCATAGGGGTCATTGCGCTTTTCAGCATCCTTGTTTTTGGAAGCCATAACGGAACTTATGAAGATGGTGGATTCCATATCCGAGCTTGAACTTATGCACTCAACTTGGTTGATGGGTAATAAATACACTTCCCCATGCTGATTAAGTGGATTTATAGGAGCCATTTCTAGTCTGTTTGGGGCGGTGATCCAATCACCATCGTCGGCCAAATACTTCTTCTCTTTTGGTTGATAGAACCCAACATCGATGTAATGAAACTCACATGATTATAATGGGGATTTATCATCATGAAATGTCCCATTTTTTCAATTAGAGAAATATTTTACACACTGATGGTATGATGGGTGGATGGCAACATGCTAATCTATCTCGGGCCTCCCCAAAAAGACATTGAAGGTCGTACTTTTCCACACTACTAGAAACTCAGAATTAGAAATGAGTTCACCAATACAAGTTTTATTTTTGATTCATCCCAATAGCTTCTATTCTCTCTTTTCATATCCCAGGAAAGTGGTAGTGAAGGGTGTTAGATTATCCTCATCATAACATAACCGAAGAAGTGTTCGCAGTGGGTGGGGGTTTACTCCAGATCCATTATCGATGAAAATTCTCTGAACATCAATGTCATTTATCTTTCCAGACACATAAGGTTTTGATGTTTCCTTAAATGATGGAATCTTCATCCTAATATATGAAGGAGATGACAGCATGGAATTCTTTAATATTGGTCTCTATTCAATATACTTCGTCAGTTTCTATGTTGGCCTTGAATTTTTATGGACATAGTAAGGCTTTGATGAGTACATCCCTAAGATCTATTGATAGACTCATGGAATCCAAGATTGATAGCCTTTACAGTACTGAGGCTAGCTACTTCATAATATCATATTTATTCTCTAAATGTTGGCACTTCCCATCTTAGGTTTTCTCTTTCATGGGTGCTTTAAGGGCTTGAGCTTTGGACGTAGATGCTCTGGCCTCTATGATGGGAGTTGATGGTGATATTGTGCTTTCTGAGTTTGGATAAACTATTTTGGCTATACGCCTTGGGTGATTAGACATATATTCTTCCTCTAACAGATATTCTAAGATAATTGGGCTCAAATTTCTTCTGGAAGGGGTAGGGAAACACTCTAGTTCATGTTGTGTCTATTATAGGGTCCTTCTGTGAGTTTCTGCAACATTAACAGTTTGATTTGAGGTGTGGTCAGAAATCTGACTCCTACCATGATCATGACTTCCTGGAAAACCTCATCCTATGTGGTATCTTCCACTAGATCTTTGGTTATACATGGGGAATTTGGGTTTGTGGCCATAGTCTCTTTCATATAAGGGTTCCAGCAAGTGAATGACATTAATGGAGCTGAAGATCAGTTCTTGATCCAACAATGATTTTGTCTTACTATATTCTTATGATGGTGTCATTTGTAAGGGTGGTGCCAGTTGCCCTGTTTTCTGGGGCAGTTCCTGTACTTTCAATCCTTATGTCATGAAGTCCAAAAGTGTCAAGGCTGGTTTCATATTTGGTTCAATCTCATCTTCTCTCTCCTTATTTCATCCCTTCTGGCCCTCAGAGGATTGTGGGGTTGAGGATGATGGTCCCGTTTCATTAGGAGTTATTGGGGACATGGTTGGTTGATTGAACTATTCCTAGAGGATGTAATGATCTCACTTGAATGTTTTCTGGGTCATCCAACTATCGAATTTTTGTTCCTTTTTTTGGTGATTGTTTTCCATCCCTCTTCTTCTCTTGGGTATAAGGTGGAGACATACACCACTTGTGTTGGCGGCGGACCCAAATGGACTTGTCTGGATTCCACTATTTTTTATAGGAGATCCTTGAAGATGAATCACATTTTTATGGTGTGTCCTAGTATATGGTTATAGGGACAATAATTTGGATAGTCATCGAGACCCACTTCATTGACTCTCTTTGGCACTGGTAGCCAGAGAAAGTTGCAATTCATGGTAGCCACAAAGTATTCACAAACTTGCTCATCTCGAAATGAGTATAAATTATTTATTCACTCCTCAAACGAAATTTTTTTGGCACCCATTTGCTTATTTTTTTCAAGGTGGTGGTGGCTATTGGCATCTAGGTGGTCTCATATGGTTTGGTGGAGGCCTAACAACTGGAGCTGGTGTCAGGTTTGGCTTAAATGTGATAGAAGTTGCTTTATATTTTCCCATTCTTTCCATGGGGCCGATGGGGCCACCTAGGACTTCAGATTGGTCCGCTACAATGAATATTCGATCCTTTGGGAAATGGTATAGAAATAATGGAACTCACGTTTGTACTTTACTGGGATGATCGATATTCGCAATTCATCATGGATATTATCGATTCACATAGAGGGAATTTATTCCTGGGGGAGTGGTCATTTTAGGGATTAAGTCAGGCATTTCCATCTAGTGATGAATTCTGAAACCCTTTCATTCTCTCACTTATTTTAGTTCATGATATCTCTGACTGTTTTCTTAGGTAAATTCAAACTGAACTATTTGAGAAGCTGTCTCTAGATGTCCGCCCAGACTGTGATTGAGTTAGCTGTCAAGCTATTATACCACATGAAGGTTGAACCCTTCAGAGTTCACACAAAGCACCTGAGTTTTATTACTTCTTGTTGTTATGGGGTGCCCATCATGGGGTCACAGTAAGATGCATAGTGCATTAGATGTTATTCCATGTCCCTAGAACCATTGAACATTGAGAATAAGTGGTTCCTAAAGTTTGGTAATGGTGTAACATTGCTCGCCCAATTGGGTTAAGGTTTATTCTCTGGTTGTATCGGAGCATGCCTCCCCTCCATGTATTCTAGTCGGGTTATCAATTGCTCGACGGTATTCAAGATCCCTTGATGTATATCCTATCATAATTGAGCTTGGTTGGGTGTAGTAGGGGGAAAATATATATGTGTTGGTGCTTCTGAAATTTAGGATAAATACCCAGTTGGTGGTATCCTTTTTGGGTTCATGTAAATTTATTCTGGCTACTTTCCCAGTGGAGGGAAGTCTTGATGTCCTTCTGGGACTAAACTCGGGTAGACTGATGGGCCTGATGGTGGATTTTATGGGCATATGATCTAAGTTTCATTTTCCAAGATGAGTGTATGTGGAAAGGGAACCTCTTCTGGGAGCACCTATTGATGTTCTTCTTGAGAAACACATCTGTAAAGATAGCTCCCTCGATGCATCTCAGCATTGATTCACCTGAGCTCTTTCATTTTTTCCTCCTAGTTGGTGAATCTTTCCTTGATCATGAGGGAAAAATTCTCATGGGGAGGAGGAGGTGGATCATAGAAGACCTAGGATTTATTATTTTCCTTATTGAAGATTCATGATGGAGGTTGTAATGGGTTTTCTGAGGGTGCACCCAGATTTAGGGAATCTCTCTAATTTTCAGTATGCACACAATTAGGATCGGTGTGGGATGCCTCCTAGAGGGAACCATCTTCTCATGAATCCTCTCCATTTATTTTATTTCTTGTGAGGTCTATTGGATTGACACTCACCATGTTAACTGATTCATACCACATTGGGGGAAGTGTACCCGGTGCCAAATGGTATGAGATCTTCTTGCATCCTTTGTTGGACATCTTCCTTTTATTTTTTTGTATCCTTTTAATTTCATGGTGAAGATCAGACATAAGGGATCCCTAATCTGACCTCATAATATGCCTTCATTTTGGAGGGTATGAACCATAAGACGAGGTTGAATGGGTGACCTCTCTTCTCATTGTTCTTTCCAGATGGTAGAAGACAGACATCCACTATGTGAGAATTTCAGGGGGAAATTCCCTCATCCCTGTGGGCTGGGGTCACTCCCATTCTTCCTCTGATGCACTATGGCCCATATTTGTTGGTATTATATAGAAATTTTGATTTAAAAATACCCCCATCCCTGTGGGATGGGGATGTTCCTTTATTTCGGTGGTAGATGCCGCTATTTCCACCTTTTTTATTTCATGCACACTCATGCAAGTGTGAGCTTGGTATGGTGATGGATATGCATGAGATTTATTTACTTTCAATGACATGATCACTACCTGTAGGTTGGATTCCATTAGAAAGGAATCCTACAATATGTTCTCATTTTCCTAGCTCAAAATATTTTTGATGTCTTGATCTCGTCATTACTGAAACATTTGAGACTTACTCAAGGCCAGTTCATGTTGAGCATTCCACCTTTCCTGATTAGGGATTTCATTTGATTGTCACCTATAGGTAATGACATTTCATGATGTCATTTATAATGAGGTCTGCTGGAAGGGATGTGGGGTGAAGTTTAGAGCTCCATTTTCTCCCCATCCCTGGATACAAAATCCATATGGGGCATCACTAATGAGGAAACACAACTTTTGAAGCGTGTGGAGGCAGGCCAGTTTAAGGTTTTTCTTTTGCCTTTCATATTGTGGTCACTGTGAAGATGAGAGGGATTTCAGGTCAATTATATGGAGAAGATATCCTAATATGATGACATGGTTTGCATGCCCTTCATAGGGAAAGAAATTTTATTTTAGTTGGTGAAGATTTTCCAGGTATTGAGGTGAATGTTATGCATACATTCCTCATAAAACTCCCTTGGCATGTCTAAGTGAGAAGTGGTTATGGGCCAATACATCACTCGTATACTATCCTTATCTAGTTGTCTTCTCACGAGCAATATATCCTATTGTTTTTACTCTTAGGACTCATATACTTGATATTCCTAGCTTGAGTACTTCTTAATTATTTCTTTCAAAACAGCAAGGCCGGTAGGAGCCTTATTTGTATGTGAGCGGGGTAGGGGTGGCTCAGAAGATGATTATGGCTCCAGACTATCCTATGGTTAATAAAGGATATAACTTATAATATAAATAGTTTTTGACATGTCTTGATTCATTTCTTTGAGAACCTCGGCATAGGAGGGATTTCTCACATTTGACCCGACAAGGGGAGGACCTTCTTGCCCATATGAATTTTGATTGTGGGGAGGGCCCTCATAATTTGTGCTACAATGGAGAGGGATTCCATTGTAATGTGATTCCTGACTGTGGGGAATTTCTCTATGGCATATGACCTAGGGAAGACCTTCATGGTGGGATGCAGTAGGAGGAGGACCTTCTTGCTACTTGATGTCACTAAGGGGAGGACCTTCTCGGTGACTGCTATGATGGCATGGAATACTATCATAGCTTGATATCTATCTACAGGGATAATTTATGCAGTGTACATCCTGAGGAGGGCCTTTAGGATGTACTGCAATGAGGGGAGGACCTTCTAGTTGATTTCGGTTTCTATGGGGAGGACCTTCGTAGCAAATACCATTGTGGGGAGGGCCTTTTCAATGGATTTCATCATGACGAGGAATATCATTATGACATGATGTAAAACAGTAAGGAGAAGAATATTTGCAATGTATACCCTAGGGAGGACCATCAAGGAAGACGATGGCAAGGGTAGGGCCTTCTCACTGTCTAATCTTCTGGTCAATGGGAGGGTTGCCTTAACATGCATCAGGAGATAGGCTCTCATGATCAATCATTCCTGGTCCATGGAGTAAGCCCATGGGGGTGCTCTAGAGAGGACCTTTAAATTTGTTGGTAGTAACATTGTGGGGAGGTCATTCATAACCACTAATACCACATCCATAATGTGGTAATGAACTGATGGGGTCTTAAGACTTAATTGATATGTGCTCAAGGTCATCAATAACTCCAGCTTCCAGCAGAGCAGGATCATGTATGTGCTCTCCATTTTTCAGTTTCCTTTAGCGCATTTCTTTTTTGGGAGATCTCTTGCAGGTATCTAGGGTCACCTTCTATTGGTAATAGCCTTCATATATAGGTCTCTATTTTTTTGTTTCCCAAGATGTCTCCAGGATACGCCGATGATATCTTGAGTTTTGGCAAGGATATATACCTTCCATGGAGTTTTCACCATGTTAAACCGGTATCCCCCTATCAGAACATGTATTTTTTCCTCATCTGATTGTCTTTGTTTCATGGGATATTGTTGTCGACTCTCCTGGACTGGAGTAGGGATGCATAACTAATCTGGAGTGACTAACCCATTTTGCAGGTAAGTCATTCCGTTTGAGGAAACAAAGTCATGGGCCTGGTTCCTCACCTTTTCTATCAATGAAATGATATCTTGACACATTTGTAGGATATGGTATAGAATCAACATATGATCTACCATCATTTTCAAGATGTGCAAAGATACATATTTGGATAGAATGGGTATGAAGGCCCATTTCGATGTTAGAGAAATGATTGTGCCCATGCCAGTCCTCCAGATGTTTCTAGTGGATACTGGAAGTTCTCCTATGTTGGGACTGAGGAATAATTATGCCTCCAGTTTTCTCCTCTAGTTGACATTGTATTTGAGTGGTGGGATTCATATTTTTTAGAACGATTTTTCATCTTCTCTCTTTCCACTGTATTTGTCTCATGGGATTGTACGCATCCATAGAAAGTTAAACCTAATCATCTTTGTTTACCTCCCTATTTAAATGGTGGGCTTGACATACATCAGTAGGTATTTTTGTCTACCTATAGTAGGTTGATGTCCTATTTAGATGATGGGCTTCTTGCGTATCTAAAAATATTTGCATCTTCCTATAATTTTCCAATCTCTCTGCATGGTGGGATTGGCGAGCACTGGAAAATTTGTTGAAATGAACATATTACATCAACCTATTTCCATGGAGGGATTGAGTGGATGGGGCATAATTTTATGTCTACCCATTTAATGATACCATATTTATATGTCATAGTTTCTCCTTAAAATCAGGGTGATAGCCTGTTCCTGATTGTATATCTACCACCCTCGGCGGGCGGCCTGAGGGGCCCATGCCCTTTAGACTTCAATAGGTTACCACAGTATAAGATTATATTCAGAGTGAGGATACATGGTCGCATGGTCTGGTGGCAACACTCTCTGGAAAGGTCTCATAAGTAAGACCCTTGTGTAGCTAGGATAAATTCATCAGCATCAACTTAATCTACCTCCATGAGACAAGTGAGGAACTTATGGTCACACTCTAGGGACAGGCTCCTGAAATGGTTTGAGATGACCACCGGGGTCACCATGTTCTGGGGTTCCAACCATAGCTGAGGAGGAAGATGATGATCTTTTGCAAATTGGAGGGTTTTTCTTGTGGCCTCCATTGTGGGGAGAGTACCATTTCATGGGTACTCTTTAATCAACATGTTGGATATCCAACATTAAAGATGATGGGTTAGTGAGGGGGTTCTGCTCTACATCAGGGCCCTGGCCACCTATGGGATCTTTGAGGTGTGTGTCTTCATTGGTCCTCAGGATTCCAATTGAATCTAAGGTTTCTCTACAGAAAACTACAATATATATATTTGTGTGTGTGTGTGATGTGTGACATATAAAGACAATGAAAACCTCATCAAAGTAGCGTATCTTGATCATATGAATATTTAACGATTAATCATGTCCCCCTTCTCCCATTTTTTTTTGAGGAAAAGGGGATCAAGTGGGGTAAAACCGCCACCTTGGTTGAGGTTTCACATCGGGTTCACCATTTTTATTTTGACCTGATTCGTGTCTCACTTCATATTGATTGGTAGAGACGGTCCCACTGGGATTGGGTAGTGTATCCTTTTATGTTTTTATTAATGGGTCACATTTGCATGTTCCTGGAGGATGATTGCAAAGGGGGTTATGTGTCTGTGCAATCATCTTGTATTGGGTATGATGTCCTCAGATGGTCTCTAACGGGTTTATTAATAGATCAAGAAACACCCAATAGCCCTGGTATCCATGATTCATAGACATTCTTTCAAAAGGTAGGTTCTCGTTGGATGAATATTTGGCCAATGATACAACAGGACTCCATTGGTCAAGAGTATGTGAGGTTGGGCTCATCACACCATTTTGGGGTAAGTATTACCTATTCTTGGATGTACTTATAGATTTAATCCATTTTCATATGTTCTTTAATCCTCGGTTCATTCCAAAAGAGTGTATCTTTAGGCTACCCCTCAGTTGCAGTATCATCATGGATGTATATGGATTCGATGTTATAGATGAAATGCTAACTTAAGCCATGTAATGAGGCACTCTATATTATATCATCATCCATGAGATATATAAGATGGTTTGATTTTGGGGTCAGATCCATATGATAGGATTCCTGCATTTCCTCATGAGAGGAATTAGAGCCCACGTAGTTTAGTTATCTTGAGATTATACTAGTGGGGCCCATTTTTCTAGGGCATGATTGGGTGAAACCTTTTGGGAAGGGAAGCCCTTTGAGCTCCGGCCTTCAAGAAAGCATCTTACATATATTGGTTTGAATAGGAATCATATTTCACATAGTTCAAAAGAAAAGTTGATTGTGTGGAATTTTTGGTCATCAAAAATCTATAAGTCCATGTGAGTCACACTCAGTGTGAGAAACAAGAGGATGTGAGAGATTCAACAAACCACACACCTTATCTCCCACTGATGGAAGAGGTTGGGCCTACAACAAATAAAGCTGAGGCGATGGTGGGAGAGGGAAAGGAGCAATGAACCCTTGAATGTGAAATAAAGGTTAAGGTCATTGGGTCCTTCCCAAAAGACTAGGGACTTACTCCAGGAACGATTACCCAAAATGTGTTTTGGGAAAGGGGATGAAGGTCTCCTCTCATAAATGGGATAGGCAGGCATGATTCCTATGATTGATCATCATTCCTCATTGAATGGAAAAGAAAGTGATTTTATTTAATCCCTAGACCGGGGAGGTTCATGTTAGTATCCCATGTTTGGACTCCAAGTTACCATGGGAATGTAGACTTAGATATATTCCGGGGGTTTGAAACATTGTGGGGACAGCCTTTGTGACTCCTCTTACATTGGGTATGTTGACTCAGAAAGGCATTTTGATGCATCTGATGACACTATTTTGGACCACTGTGAATCAAATGGGTAGGCATAGCATAATTATATGCAGGTAGAGGGGTCGTCAGTGTACATAAGTAGTACACAGGCATGGTAATGTACCACTATGTACCAAAGGGGTATGCGGTCATGGATGTGGTTTTCCACACCACTTTGGGTTCCATTTGCGTACTGATGTAGTACATGACACAAGGTTTGATCCACATTGCGATGCACTATACAAAGTGTTGTGTTGAAGGAGGGTCCTAGAACCTATGGTTCGCAAGGAGTTCATTCCCAAATAATTTTTAGATTGTGATGGCACCAATTAGGTTCTCGGTTCACTGATTATTATAAAAAAAATCTTTTTGTGGTTCGCAGTAGGTTATACCTATAGAAAGATTGGTTCATGATTCACACTTCGTTTATGATTCTAAATTGAATTTCGAATCCTCCCCACATATTAATTCTTTCTTCGAGCCTTTAGGGTCTTTTTTATGCTCTCTTCCACTCGTCTCTACTCTCTCTTCATCTGTCCTTTTTCAATTCCTACCATTCTCCATTTATAGAGCACTGGGAAAAATCATATTTTTGGGCATGTGGAACCATTTGAGTAATCCCGTAAAGATATATCTTAACCCATGGAATACTCTTTCAAACGGGGTTTGTATAGGTTATGGTTCTCAATTCTTGGTTCATGGAACCCTGTCATCTTACATCATTCGTGAAATGTTGACTTCGTGGGATGGTATACGGATGGCATTTTTGCACTTTTTTATTCCAATTACATGGTCTGCGGTGTCCTGGGCTTTCCATCCATCACCTCATGAGCTATTTCATCATGGTCCCTTATGCATACAAATTGTTTTTGGTTCATGCGCTCTGCAAACCTTTCCAATTGATGTTATGCGGGTCACTAAAACTCTTGAAATAAAATTGATTTTTTCAAGTTTCTTCTAAAATTTTCAATTCAATTTGCATCCATTTGCCTTACTGGAATTGTAGGAATGTTTAATTCCTTTTAAAAATTGATTATGGGAGTATTTACTTCTCTTTTTCATGATTTTAGTACCCTGCAATAAACACAATATTTTTAATATTTTTTATTAAGTAATCGATGTGATAAACTCAAAAATTCTATTTTTACATCAATTATTTAGTAACTGATGTGAAAAACTAATTTTTAATGTTGGTTATTGAAATAACCGATGTTTACTGAATTGTTAGAAAAGGTCTAAAATGGAATCGAGGGAAATAGGAGGCTGCCTAAGGCAATTGAAATTTCTTACCAATAAAGATTGTTTTATAATACATTGAAAAATATTATAGATTGATTTTATTATAGTGTATTATGGTAGGTATGGTAATCAACCAACTATTAGTTTTCTTAGGTAATATTTTAAATACTTCATTTCATTTTATACATTCTCATGTAACGTTAATGTTTACAAAATTATTTATTCACTATTATTTTATTGAGTTGTTTATTTATTTATTAATTTATGTATTGGTTCATTTATTATTTTATTTTGGTATTTTTATGGAGTATAAATTGTTACCAATAATTAATTGGATACCCTTGTAACTAGCATGGTAGTTATATTTTTAAGAAAAATTTCATATTATTTTAATTGTTTTTTTTTGTGCTCATTTTTGAATTTATCAATGAATTTAAGTGTTTTTTGAATTTCATAGTTTTTATGGTTAATATGATTATTTATAACAGAATTGGTATTTTGTGGACTAATTATAGTGAAATATGGGTAGACTTTGGAAGCCTTATAATATTTTATTCCATTTTATCACATCATCTCACAAATGCATTAATATATTCAATAGACGTTGAAACAAATTGGTCTAGGGTAGGAACCTACTTAGTGTGTTAATAATCACCCCTAGTGTCTATATATATATATATATATATATATATATATTCATATTTATGAGTTCATATTGGTAGATTCATTGGTCATTGATAGCTTGGACTTGTCGATACGTGAAACTTTTGAGGATTCTAATTTCATTTATCTTTTAACGTGCTCTATTAGGATGTTTTGTGTTTACCTCGCCACTTTTCTTTTTTGGGGTTGATATAGTGTATAAAATTATCATGAATTTTGTTATATATGTGAATTTAATTTTGGTTTTCATTTTTTTAATAGATGGATTTTTCATTTACATAGGGTAATTCTTATCATTTATGAGATTTATAATATTGTTTCTAATCGCCAACCCCATGCCTATTAGAGGAGGGAATGGGGGGTTATACTAAGTCATGTTTTTAGGTCAAGTTATCTCATCAAGGTCAAATTGTGGAAACCCTTAATTAGATATCAACAATTTAAAAAATATTTAAATGTTCATAAATGTTGGGAGAATATATAAATTTTCAAGGGCTAGTGAATAGTTAGAAAAGGAAGAATAAGAAGAAGAAACTTGCTTCAATAGAGTGAAAAAATTAGATCCTTACATGATTATGTGTATATTATCTACCTATACACCTCCCTCATGCATGCCTCCCCATTAATATATTCTCTTTAAGCTAAGGTTGATATATTAATTAAAAATTTGGATTAAATAGGGGACTTGAATCGATCCATTTTTGGGTAATGACTCATAATACATATTCCCATTGCCACTATATAAAAAACCACACCTTACACATATTATGATGAACCAAACCTTTGGGTCTCTAAAGATGAGTTATTTATAAGAGATAAATTAATTCCATAATATCTTTATGATACCCAAAAATAAATAGTACAGTCATATTAATAAATAAAAATAACATGAAGAGAGGGAGGAGAAAAGGGAAATGGAGAAAAATAATCCCACATTCCCTCTAAAAATTAAATTGAGAAATATGGATGTGGTTCAAATGAAAAAGAAGAAATTTCAACATAACATTAATTTTAAATTTTATACATTACATGATTAAGATTATAAATTCAAGGAGAGAGTGTATATGACCATGAAAATTATAGGGAAGTTATCATTTAGCATCTAAACAAGAAACACTTTCTATTTAATGAGAAAATCCATGGGATGTTTTTTATAGAACATTCATTCACTCTACCCTCTCCTCATAAGGTAACATATCCCCTTCCTCCAAAAGAGAACATTCCCACTATATTAAAAGGAAAATGACCCACCCCATCCCATCCTAATGGAAAAAACTCTTCTCACACATTTACCTATGAAGGTAAAAAAAATTAATCATAAGAGAATACCCCTCCAACAAATAAAAAGGAGGATATAGACCAATAGGATTTTAATTAACATCCAAAAAATCATTATATATTTTATTAAGACAGTATGGAGGATATATTTTATCCTCTCCCCAAATCACTCCCTACAATGGAGTTGTAAGGAAAAGAGGAGGATGAGGTGGAGACTATAAAATCGCATTGATTATATGGTTTGTTTGGTATATTTTTTATTTTATAAATTTTAGAAGACTTTTAGGTTTAAGTTGTTTTATACTAAGAAATAAAATATATATTATTATAATTTTTTTCATCATTATACATAAATTTTAACATGAATAGAATAGAATTATTTTTATTTTAAATTATTCAAATGTAATAGAAATTATTTAGAAATAATTAATGATTTGATATAGGATATAAAATAATAACTCATCAATTTTAGAAATTTTAGGAGTGTAATTACTTTTACATCTAGATTAATGGAACAGAATCCCAAAATAATGTACATGATTAAATAAAATAATTTTAAAATGAAATCAAAATAAATATATATTTTCCCCTAAATTTATTTTACCAAGGATGAGATAAATATGTAAGATCCTAAGTTTTCCTTTGAGGTATGGATATTTGTTTCAGTTTAAACTCTTTGGTTTTGACCTAACGTGAGTGCCTAATGAGATCATGAGAGTTCCGAGGGTGTACATGGATTGTTAAGAGCCTAGAGCCTGAATTTCTGAAAAGGTTAGTTGGGTCTCAGGGTAAGTAGAAACTGTGTGACCCAAGCTACATGGTTGGAGGAAACCGTGAGTGGATAGACAAAGGAAATTAGGAAGCTGAAAATTTTTAGAAAACTGTGCAACCTAAGGTGCACACCCATGTGAGGGATCTTCAGTATTTGACGAAGTATCAATGTATGGTTGGATCATAGTTTGACTAACTATGCACCATGATTATGTGAGGTCCTCCTTGATACATATAAGAGCGCATGGTTGGCGCATGGTTTGGCCAAATGTGCGACCCAAAAATTTGAGGGGAAATTACACTTTCACCTTTTAATTTTATTAAAACCTAATCCATTCATATATTTTCATTCCAAATGACAGAATTGTAATTGGGATCTCCCTTTGAAGCTCAATACATAGTCTTTTTTCTCATTTCTTTATTTGATTCACACTTCAAACAAAGTTTGTCTCATTGGATATTCTCAACAAATTTATTCAATCCTCTTATGTTATTTTTCATTTTTCTTAATATTGATAGAGTTATTTAAGTTCAAGCTAATATGCCCTATTTCCATTATTTGTTTCCATTCTTCATTTTTCTCTCAATCTATACCGAATCAGAGATCTATACTAGAGGAGTGCTCTAGTAAAGACCTACAGTAGGTGGTCTATAACATTATCTCAGGGTTTGGTGTTTTATAATCATATTTTCAATTATTCCACACACCAAAATTTATGGAGTTTCCCCATAAATTAATTAAATGTTTAAAGTGAATGAACTGTAAGATTTTAGGTTTCCCATTGAGTTTTATTTTATGGTTTTAAGTCATTCACCCTTAACCTGGGACACCCATGGGGTGTGCCCTTGATTTTTCCCTATGTTATACCACCCCATTGGGTTCATGTTATCTCACCACTAATTTGGGTGATTGTCACATTGAATGAATTTAATTTAATTGATTATGAGAGGGTTATGACTCCTTTTCCATGAAATTACATAATGTGAAATGATTATTTTTTAAAATATATTTTATTGATATTTGGGGGGAATGAGTTAGAATAACTCAAGAATATGATGGGTTATGAAATGATGATTGAATTGAAATAATAGTTTATTCCTTATATGAGATCATTGGATCCTGATTTCATTAGATTCCAATGAAGATTCTACCATGGATCATGTATATAGTTTGGATTCCTCTAAACTATTTACTCTTTGGATCTTGATTTGATAGGATGCCTCAGGCCTTACTACCCCTTGGATATGTATTTCTTGGGCACACACTGGACATGCTTTGTCAACATTCTCCAATCACTCTACTCAAGTCTTTACTGAGTTTCCATTGAGATGCTCCTAGGACTCAATGTGGATGCCTTGGTATTTTATACCTTAGATATTTCCCTTCATGGTTTGAAACATTTATTATGTTAAAAGGTCATTGTGGATGTTACACTTGATTTTAAGGATTCACCATTTGGATATTTAAATTTTATTACACAATGTGGCTGTTGTGGACTTTTTTCTATGCTTACAGATAGCACTGGTATGGGTATTTGACTCAAGTGGGTAGATTGGATAGTTTGACTTGTTTATTTAAGATTTATAATTTCCCTTGTTTATGGGAGATGACTATTGTTTATAGGGATCCTTTTTTTGATTGATAGAATCACACTTTAATTTTCATACTACCATACTTGTTGTGTATATTGCACATCGCTTTTGTTTATATAACACAAATTGGAATTATAATGGACATCATTGGGGGTGTCTTACTCAGTGTTATATCATACCCTATTTGGGCTGCCATTGGATACCCAAACAAACTTCATAGATGTTGGTAGTGACTGGTGAAAGCACCCACTATACAACCGTTGATTATTTTATACTTGAGCAGGGGAGCATAGGATTGAGCTAGGTTCATGATGCTAGTTGGGATTGTTCCTTTTTATTATTATTTTACCTTTTGATAAATGTATTGTACTGAATTCCAATATACCTATTTTAATTATTTTTAGAGACATGAAATGATCATCATATTTATATGATATTACCTTTGGAATTGTTTATTTTTGAATGTCTTAGATGTTATCTTTCATCTGGTTGATTTATTTCATCATCTATTGACTGATATATTTACAACCACTGTGTTACACTCTGATATGAGGGATTAGTCTCCTTGAAGCCACACAATAGGCCCTTTCTTCTATTCAACGGCCTCTGGGGTATGGGGATGCATTCCTGAGCTCATGTGACCCACTAACATGGGGAACTATTTAGTGGCATCTGGGTCAGGATGCTATAAAGTGGAATCAAAGAATTTTTCTTTTATTGTTTTAATATTTTGAGACAATAAAAATTATATTAGGAAGGTATTGGAATTTTAGAATGAGTTTTTTGTGGGAGTATCTAACCCATGTATGGGAAAAATCCAAATTTCTAAAACTGAAGTTGTTGTTTTCTAGATTGTTCTTGTTATAGTTGATTTGATTCCACCATTGAGTGATTTAGTTGAATTGTGATGTTATTATTGATATGATTGAGGATCTATTTTACCATTTCTTGATGAGATGATGCTATGCATCTCATATATCATTTTAGGCACCTATTAGGATTCACATTCCATGTATTAGTCCATGCCATATAGGATGCATTACATGACTGCATGGCTTTGTGATATGTGCCTCATGTGATATGAATGTTTTGTATTATATTTTTTTGGAGAGGTTTTAGAAACATATTTGATACTTACAGTGCCTATTGTAACATAAATAATGTTTTAATACTTAGGAAATAGAAAACACCCTAAGTAGTCAACCATGGAATGTTGATTCATGGACTATTGGTCGCATGGACTGGAACATGTTATGGTTTAGATTAAGTGAAATCCATATTTAAGTTCATGAGGTGTATGGACCCTTATGGATTGGAAGTGGTGAACCATTTGGTTAAACCATTTAAAGATAGTGGTAATATGGACATGATGTTTAAAAGAAATAAAATTTGTGGAAATAGAAAACATGACCATCGCCCAACTTTAGGGTGGGAAGTAGGAAATGAATTTGGTGCTTTTTATGAATGTTTCTTTTTACCCAGTCCTAGATTTAGGAGTAGGAATAGGGTTGAGAATTAATTATATGAAGGATTTGACCTATATTATGATTTTATATCTATGATGTTCTGGTTTTTGATCCTATTTTAGGTGTGTGTTTGTAATTTTAGATACATGCCATCATGATGAACTCCAGTCATGCCCCAGGAGTGTGGTGATGACTATTCCCCATAGGTGGTGGGATTTGGGATACTAGTAGATCCTTATATAGTTCCATTTGTGTAACTAGATGTTTTATCAAACATAGGTGTTTAGGCATACTTCCACAATAGTTTTATGTGCTTTATTCAGATAGTTTAGGGAGTATCACAGCTAGCCTCATCTATAGAAGAGATAAAGAGGCTGATCTAAAAGTAGCATCCACCCATTTTTTCAGGGGATAGTGATCCAAAGTCTACTGAATTGTGTATTGAGAGAAATATTTCAATCTTCTATCATCTAGAGACACCTCCTGATAGGAGAGTGGATCTCATGAAATACATGTTATAGGGAGTATCTAAGCGCTAGTGGGATGTTCTGAACTAGGGTTGATGTGCTGAGATATATGGTTTCAATGGATTTCTAATCCACATTATATGAATAATTTTTTTATGTGACCATAAGGGCTAAAAGGTATAGTGATTTTATTCATCTAGAGAAGGGTGAGATAACTATTATGGAGTATTCATAATTCTTTACAGAGCTTTACTTTTTTCATAAATTTACCATATTGATGAGTCATCAAGGGAGAGACACTTCAAGTAAGGTCTTATTCATGTCATTAGATCGTATTTCAATGTATTTTTAATTGACTAATTTTAAAAAGATAGTGAAAGTTAGTGATTTAGTTTCCTATGATCAACCCAATAACATCATTGATATATATAGTTCTTGGGCTATCTGGATATTATAGTCATTTCATACAGGACTTTCATTATTAGAAACACCACTGATGGCATTCACTAAGAATGGTGTAAAGTATGTACGAACAAATTCCTATGAGATAGCCTTTTAGTAGATGAAAGGGATACTAACTTCAACACCAGTCCTGATTCTTCCAGAACTAGGTTAGATCTACATTATGTATTGTCATGCATTAGGTATTCAGCTTGGAGTAGTTCTAATTCAAGAGGAAAAATTCATGGGGTATCATTCTCGTTAGTTGATACCACATAATAGGAACTACCCAATGCATGATTTCATGTTAGATTTTGTGGTTCATGCCTTGCGTTAATAGAGGAACTATTTATTGGGAGAGAATTTTCTGGTGTACACATACCAAAAAATCCTCAAGTTAATATTTACACAGTTTGACTTGAATTTGAGGTAGTGAAGGTGGGTTGAGTACCAATATTATTTCGACTTCAAGCTTGCCTATATTCCTGGTAAAGGAAATAAAATTTTCGATGCACTGAGTGGGTTGACTTAGATACAGGTAGTTTAGGAGGTCATTAATGGGTACTAGTTTATGGCCTTCTTTTCTGAGATGCACTTGAAGGTGAAATATGGCTAGGGGAGGAATTTTCTCTCATCCATAGTTGTGAGATATACTATTTTGGATAGATTGAGGATGATATAGTTATATGATGTTGAGGGATTAGTCCTATAGGAGAGTGTAGAATATGAGGACCCACCTCATAGTTAGACTATGGGTGAGGATGAAATTCAGTGTATCCATGGTTTCATTGGGGTTACTTCTCTCATACATGAGGAGATAATTCTAGAGATTCATAACTTGGTTTGGGAAGTACATCTCAGCATTACCAAGATGTATCATGATTTATGTATCCAATATTGGTGGTCAGGGATTAAATGTGAGGTAATTTGTTTGTTCACAAGGTATTCCACCTATCAGTGGGTGAAGGCCGAACATCAGTGACTAGTTAGGATTTTATAGAAGCTACCTATTCCCAAGTGAAAATAGGATGATGTTTCGATGGATATTTTGGTTGGGTTTCCAAGGTCACCTCAAGGTAGTGATGATATATGGGTTATTTTGGATAGGCTCATGAAGGTCTCTCATTTCCTTCCAAACAAGGATACTTTCCCAATAGATGAGATTAAGTCATTTTATAACCATGAGATAGTGAAACATCACAGGGTTCCTCAGACTGTTGTATTAGATAGGGATAGCTAGTTTACGTCTCATTTTTTTCAGAGTCTGCAGAGTGAATTAGGTACATAGGTGCTTCTAAGAATGGCATACCACCCTCATACTGATGAATCATCATAGCACATGATTCGGGTTCTTAAGGAAATTCTTAGAGCATACGTCCTAGATTTCAGGGGATCTTGGGATAGTAAAATATACCCCTTTATTATTCACCTATAGCATTAGATATTAGGTGGATATACAGATATCACCTTATGAGACTTTCTATTATAGTCCATGTAATCACCCTTGTGCTGGTTAAAGGTGGGTGAGGTAGCTTTACTCAGACCTCATCTCTTTTAATATACTTTAGAGAAGTTCCATTTGATTTGGAAAATGATATCTACCATACAGTTTAGACATAAATCTTACAATAATCTCCATTGATGATCTCTAGAGTTCAAGTTTGGAGATCATGTATTTTTACATATCTCACTTAGGTTGGGACACATATATATTAGAAGATGGGTCAAGATTTCACCATGATATGTTAGTTCATTCAAGATTCTAGAGGGAGTTGGGATAGTTTCCTATTAGTTTTAGTTACCTCAGAGGTACCAATCCATGCATGACTTATTCCTTGTATCTAAGTTATGCCATTATCACTTAGAATTATCTCACACTATACAGTTGGATGAGGTTGAGATATAGGTAGATAAATCCTTTGAGAATCATCTAATTTGAGGATAATCAATTCCTCTAGTGTGGGTGTTATAGAATAATGGATATTTATAGGACGATACTTGTGACAAAGAGGCCGATTTATGTGCTTAGTGGATAGATTCATTCTCAAGTGATTAATTACCACCCTTGGAAGGGAAATTTAGGGATGAATTTAATTAAGGGGGAAAGACTCTGTGATCTTAGGTTTTTCTTTGATTTATGGATCCTTTTTTGGTTTAAATGCCTTGTTTTTTACCAAATTTAAGTTCCTAATGAGATCATGGGAGTTTCAAGGGGTTTCTAGGGATTGTTCGGATCCCAAATCCTTACTTTTTTTGAGAAGTCAGTTGGGAAGCACAGTTAGTAAAAACAATGTGAATCAAGCCTCATGGTTGGGGAAAACTGTATGGGGCTAGACAGAGGGAAGTAGGATGCCACATGGTTTGAGGAAACTGTGCAAACTAAGGTACACAACCATGTGGGGGACCTGTATTTTTTTACAAAGTCTTGATGCACGATCGGCACATGTTTTTCAAACCGTGTTCTATGATCATGTGAGGTCCTCCTTGAGATAGAGAATGGATCATGGTTGGTACATGGTTTTTCCAACCATGCAACCAAACTATGAAACCCAAGAATTTGAGGGGAAATTACCATTTCACTGTTAAATTTTATTAAAACCTAAACCCTTATTTTATTTTCATTTCTGCAAATAGACATGGTGTTGGGATCTTCCTTTTAAGCTCAATCTATAAGCTTTTTTTCATTTATTTATTTAAATCTGGATTTGAACACCATTTATATCATTGGATATGCATTGGTAAGTTCTTTTATCCTCGTGTACCATTCTTAATTTATCATCATATAAATGGAGTAATTTAGGTGCAAGATAATATGACATATTTCCTGGATTTTTTTCCATTCTATGTTTTTCTCTGGATCTAGACAAAATCCTAGATTGATACTGGAAGAGTTCTCTACTACTGACCTACGGTAGGTGTCATATACCATTCCCTCAGAGTTTGGTGTTTTATAATCTTAGTTTCCATTATGCTACATGCCAGACTTTATGGCGTTAATTTATAAATTAATTAAATGTTTAAATTACATAAATTATAACCTACTAGGTTTCCCCTAGTGTACAATATTATAGTTGGAGATCATTTAGCATCAACTTAGGCCACCCGTAGGGTGCGCCCTTATTTTTTTCCTATGTCATGCCACCCAATTGGGTGTGTTTTAGCTCTCCATTAATTTGGAATCTTATTAAATTGAGTAAATTGAATTGAATTTATTAGGATAATATTATTCCTTCTTTTCCATATGATCACATTATGTGAAATGATTAAATATTTTAAATGGATTTTATATCAATTGTTGGAAATGAGTTAGAAGAACTCATGGATTTTGATTGGTTGTGAAATGATGATTGAACTGAGATAATGAATTGAAATGGTATTGGATGACATAAATGATCTCCTTAGATTCTGATTCCATTATATTCTATAGATGATTCTACCATGGATCTTGATTACAGTAGTGGATTTCTTGGACCTATTTACTCCCTAGATCCTGATTCCATAGGATACCTTGGGCCTTGCCATCCCTTGGATCTGGAATGCATGGAATCACATTTGAAATGCAATATTAACATTCTCCAAGGACTCCATACAAATCTTTACTGAGTTTCTATCGAGATGCTCTAGGTACTCAATGGGGATGCATTGGTCTTCAATACCTTGGATTCATCCCTTCATGGTCTAACACTTTTGGTACATTGAGAGGCCATTGTGGGTGTTACACTTGATTATATAGTGTATCCGTTTGGATATTTACATTTGATTACATTTCACATCCATTTTGGACTTTTTTTCATGATTGTATATAACCGTATTATGGGTATTTGACTCTAGTGGGTATACTGGATTATATAAATTTTTATTAATGCTTTATAGGTACCCTAGTTTATAAGAGATTGACTATTGTTTACAAGGAGACTTGTTTGGATATATATGATCACACTTTACATTTAGTGTGTCCATACCTATTGTATATATTGAAAATGGATTTTGTTTATATAACACAGACTATATTTGTTATAGACGCCATTGGTGGTGTCCTACTGAGTTATCTCACACCCAATTAGGGTCATAGTTGGGTACCCGGATAGACTTAATGGATACAGGTAGGGACTAGTGCAAGCACCCACTGTATGATGTTTTATTGTTCTATTCTTAGGAGTAGGGGAGTATAGGACTGAGCTAGGGTTGTGATGCTAGCTGGGATTGTTCCTTTTTTGTTCTTTTTTCACCCTTTGATACATATATTGTACTGGATGCCAATATATCTATTTTAATGATTTATATAGACATGACATGATCATCATATGTATATGAGATTACCATTGGCATTTTTTATTTATTACTATCTTAGATGTTTTTCTTCTGTATGGTTGATTTACAACTTCTTCTATTGACTGATATGTTTACTATCATTATGATCCACTCTAAAATGAGGTAATAGTCTCCCCATAGACAAACCTTGGGGCATCACTACTACTTAGCAGCCTCTAGCATATGGGGATGCACACTTGAGTCCATGTGACACACCGTATTGGGGTCAATTCTAGTTGTATTCGGGTTAAGATGTTACAAAATAAAACTATAATTGTTTTACATGCATATTTTTTCACCTTCTTTTACTTAATTACCAATTTTATTAAATATGATGGGTAGATAGCCTTTTTATTAATCCAAATAAACACCTCATTTTTTTAAATTATTAAACTGGATTAAATATTTTAAATCATGATTTGGTTTTCATGAGAATTGTGGATTTAAATGAATTAAAATTTATATAATAGAAAATTTATCTTATAAATATGAATGATTACACTCATATGAATTCATGTTTACACACATATTAAAATAATTTTCCTATGATATTTTTTTATATTATATTATTAAAGACATTCAAAAGATTATGTGCAGGGTAATTTAATGTAATCATTTTGATCTTAATCGTCTATTGGATTTATTATGTGAAATTTAACCATCTTCTATCTAATATCTTTTTTTCATCTAATATAATTGGATATGATTGATTCTGTAAGAAATTAAATAAATTGATTAAATTTTTATAAATAAATTTAAATAGATGTGAATACTAATTTTCACGAATTGGTATCATTGTGATTTTCACAATGTTATGTATGTTGGATATGAACCACTCAATATATAAGATATTTTATAAATAAGAAACTACAATGTTATTTAAAAAATTATTTGAGTGTTAAATACTTAAATATGAAAAAAATTATAGTAGATAAGATGTCTTAATTGAATTTCATACTAAGGAAAGAAAAATTCTAAGATTGAGTACCATGAAATTATAGTGATTTTTACCAAAACCATTTTCTATACTTTTCATGGTTAGGTTGAGGGATAAAGACAATAGATGCAACCATAATTTTCATGCATTTTAAGATCGATGGTGTGGTTACTAATTTTTTAGATTTAGAAATTCAGAAAATGATAGGTTTCCCATATAGTGATTATAAACGTGTTCCTATAATGGAAATGTTTTAAATTACCTAGTATTTTTCTGTTTCTTGGGTGTTTTCCCATTTATTTTATGATAAATGAATATATAGATATGATAATGTTATAGTTACCCCAAAAAGTGGTAATATGTTAGTTAAAAAATTACTAATTTATTTTTCATGATGAGATTCAAAAAATAATTATATAGATTTTAAAGAGGCATTTCTTTTGATTGGGTATTTGATAAAAGATTCCCTTTTCATTTAATGGTTTTTGTTACACATATCAATTAAAGAATTATTTTTTGTTTAACTTGTTTTTGTATTTTTATTCATGTGGGATTTTTCATCTTTTCCTTTAATTTTTAATGACGAATTATTCTACAATTAGGTTTAATTTTGAATTAAACATGAGCGGATAAACCCTTTAAGGGTGAATGGTTGGGAGTATGAGGATAGGTTTTTAAACATTTTGTATTTAAATAATAATTAGAGGAGAATTTTTATAATTCTATATTTTTAGTAAAATTTTATATCTTATTTTTTATTATTGTATTGATCAAATATCCTTATAAGTGAGTAAATTCAACAATATGGTATATATTGAACCATGGTAATTATTTTGTTAATGTGTTATTAAAAAATCTCAAGGGAGTTTTGATTATTTTAATTCCTTTGTTAATAAGAGTTAAGTTGATATGTGTATTGTTAAATAATCTTCAATATATGATTTTTGACTCTTTTTAAAATTATTATAATATTTTTTTAATTAAATACCAAGTGAATGATATTTATATATTTTTAAAGATATGTAATACTTAAAAATTATTTTATCATCCTTTTCTTTATGATGATAATTTTTCAATTATGTTTATTTACTAGAACTATTTCTTTACCATTGTTGTTAGGATTTTTTAATAATTAATATGAAGTGATTTTTTTGGATTATAGGAAATTACTCATGGCATAATCCATAGATTTTCACATGTTAAATTTTTTTATATTTGGAGAAATATAATATAAAACATAATTTTCATGACTATATGACCAAGGTGTGTAAAGGGGTGTGTTAGTTAAATTGAAAGATAAATCACACCCATCCCATATTTGGTAATTTAGAAAAATTTCAACCCACATTCAACACCTTAACAGGCAGTTATCTAGAAAACAAAACACGACAGGTTGAGGTGATTTAAAGGATAAGTTGTTCTGAGATCGAAAAAAATTATTATTATTGAAAAAAATGTGAAAAACAAAATTAATTCATAAAAGATAATTTTTAACTGTAATAATATATTAAAATATCATACTATAAAGTGATCATTTTTTAACAATATCATATTTAACTCTAATCATTGAGATAAAAAATACCTTTCCTGTCCAAAATTATTTATAAATTTTATAAAAATAATGATAAAATTGAGAGTATAAAATACTTGTATAATGAGGGAGGAAGGGTCAGGTATTCCCAACTAAGAAAATAGTAAATTTGTAACCAGCCCGAACCTAAATCTATGGGGGAAAATGACCCACCTTATCCAAAGTAATTTTATGAGACCACCTAATGGATTTTTAAATGATTATAAAAGTAATTTATTTTTAATTTTAATAAAATCCATGTATTAATTTAAGAAATAATCCATAAAATGGTATAAGTAATTTGATTCCTTTATGATTAAAATTTTTTCTTCTAAAATTAAATATAATAATTGTTTTGATTTTAAATATATCAAGAAATTTTTTATTTATTTTCACTTATATGTTGATTATATGCTTGTAATTTTAAAATACTTCTGGTTAATAAATCATATGAGAAATAAATTTCATGATTTTTTTTTGAAATGAAATATTTATGGGAAGAAAATAAAATTCTTGGTATAGAAATCACTAGGGATAAAAATACTAGGGTGTTGTATTTGTCCCAATTTTCTTCTATTAAGAAGGTGTTAAAAAGGTATTTTTTAGATAATTTGAAACCTATAAGTGTTCCTTTAGGTTATCACTTCATGTTTCCCCTCTCTCAATACCCTAATAGTGATTTTGATATAGATTTTATGATTAAAATACATTATGAAAAATAGTATCTAGAACTATGTATGACATGATATGCTCTCATCCAAATATAGCCTTTACTTTTGGTACCTTCAACGAGTTTATAGGAAATCATGGAAATCACCATTTTTATGCATTAAAATTTTTCTCAGGTATGTGTCCATGTCTTCTTATTTTGATATTATTTTTGGTAAAAATGGTACTTATAATCAATATTTTTTTATCTTGGTTGATTATAACTATAATATAAATATAGATACTAGAAAATATATCACTAGTTATGTATTCTTAGCTTATGGTGGTCATATTTCATAGAAATGTAATATGAAATCCATATTTTCTCTTTCCATAACCATGGATAGATTCATAACATTAACTGAATAAATAAAACAATCAATTTGGTTGAAAATATTAGTTAATGATCTATCTTTATCTTCTGGTAATATATAAGTTTTTTTATAGATAGTCTAAATTGTATCTTTCTAAAAAACATGTTTTCTACAGAAGATCAAAACACATAGACATTAGATTTTTTTTTAGGAATTTCATTGAAACTGGGAAGGCATGTGTCACTAAGGTTCTTACTTTATATAATCTAGCTAATAGTTTGGCTAAGGATATTCAATTATACATGTTTAGTAATTGTCTGGGACTTATGAATGTAGTCCCATTTTAATGGCAGAGGTTGTGATAACACCATCCTATTTATAATATTTTATTAAAAAGGTAAATATTTTTAAAATTTTCATTCATATATTTATTTATTTGCAATTAAATTTAATTTTTCAAAGAAAAATACAATTTACATTACTTATTTTTAAAAACTTTAATCAAGGGTTTTTTTACCTCATAGTTATATCTCATGAAAAGGTAAATTACCCATGCATAAGGGTAAAGCATTGGCTCATCCATTGCATAAGGGTATGAAAAATCTCATATAAGGTTAATTCTGGATCAAGTAAGGGTGCTCCCTATATTGTGAAAGGGTAGTCCTTGGCTCATGTAAGGGTACTCCTAGATCGTGTAAGGGTGCTCCAAGATCACATAGGGGTACTCCCGAACTCATGTAAGGGTGATATCTAACTTTCATAAGGGTACTATTAGATCATATAAGTGTACTTTTGGATCAAGTAAGGGTAATCCTAGGCCTGTATAAGGGTACTATTTAGCTCATTTAATTGTATATCTGGATGGGTAAGGGTTATGCCTAGCTACGTAAGGGTAATTTGATCTGTATCAAACCACCTCTTGTATATGGGTCATCTATAAAGTTGGCACCCCTCTTTTTCCACCTGGCTCATTGAAACCTCACCTACCATCATAATTATAGATGAGTCTCCACCTTAATCATTTGTCATGTGTTAGGGTTTTATTCTGATTCCGCATTCAAGTTTCTTACCAGTTCAAGAGGATAGAGAATTGAGTGAATCTCTAATTTCAATATGAGGTACATCAAGAGAATCCTGAAGTAGATCCCATTTGAGGTTCTTATATTCCACTAAATAATATCATCTTCATTGCCATAATCCTGTTCTAGGGTTTCGATGGAGTGGGTTTGATATTATTTTCCTTCATTATAGGACTTCCTCAAGCGAATAAAGACATCAACATATTAAGCTCTATTTTAGATTCGTCCAGGTTTTGGTTCTTGAACCTAGTTTTACAAGAAGTTTATTCTAATTTTTTTTCATTATTTATAAATGTAAGATGTTTTTGTCCTTGTATGCATGTGTGTAGAATGAGTACATATAGAAATTCAAATTTCTAATCTTATGTGATAGATTTTATTATTTTCATCTGGTCAGGTTAGATCCTATCCTTATATAGTTTCTCTAGTCCTTTACTTATTTTGTGTCTTGTAACCTGGATATTTTCTTTCATTAATAATAATGATTTGTCGGTGGTGTTATCTCCATCAACATATGTCCATAGTGGTCCAAATAATGTTATATATATGTGTTCTTTATTTTTTTCTTGAACTATATTCATTTTGAATTAATATTATCACTTTATATTTTTTCTTATGGAAATGACTATACAAATTCATGAACCAAGTACCTACATTGGTGGATTCCTAGCTTTTGGATATGGAATACCACATCAACATAGCCCCTAAAATATCTCACAAGGAGTCTAATTATGGAAAGTATATTAGGGTCTCAATATGACTAGGATCCTTATGATATTAAGTATACTCTTCCATATCATTCAAATTAAACAAGATCCTTCAAGGACATGCATAAATTATTGAATAAATTCATTCATTCATTCATTTAGATGATGAAATTTAATTTTTGAATATGAATAATTTTTTATGGATTTTAATGAGCATCAGAAATATAAAAAATCAAATTAATCAATATATTTTAAATAATTTTAAATAAAAACTATTTATATGTATTAAAATAACACTCAAATAACTAAGAAACTTTAATTACATTTTTTCCGCTAAAATTATTAAAATATAGCCTTAAGATTTAAAATAAAATGACCACAAGTTTAAAATTGGAATGTTTTAGCCCATCAAAACATGAAGACCACTATGTTAATATTTTCAAATTTTATGTGTAAGAAATCATAAATTATTGTAAAATAAAAAAAATCAATTTAAATTATTAAATAACCAATTTGGTAAACTGAAACAAAAACTATTTTTCACATCCATTATTTAGTAACTGATGTGAAAAAAAATTAGCTTTGATTATTGAAATAAGTGATATTAAATTCACTATTTGAAAAAGTGTAAAAGGTGTTAAGGGAAACAAGAATCTTCCTAAAGCTGACATAAAAGCGTCACAATAGAAACCACCATTTGGTGATCTTCATTCTTTTTTTAAATACAATCCTTCCCCCTAATAATATCTCCCTACATCCCCCCCCCCCCCATGACCGTCCTCCCTCGTCTAGTTCCCTACTCCCAACAATATTTGTGACTTTATCTTTCAAAGGGATTTCCCAAGGAATGTTTTTTAGCCATCTAAGTCAATAGAAGCTAGAAACCCAAGCATAAAAAAGGATTAATTTGTATAAACCCGTTGAGGGTGGGATATAGGATGGTATTTATTAGTTTCTTTATGATTTTTACTTAACAATTTAAATGTAATTAAAATAAAATGGAAGAAAAGTTTAACTTCCTTTCTATTTTATTGTGTATATTAGAGGGAAGTGATCCCTACCCTACTACTTATGATATTTTAAAGATTTAATACAAGATTCAATTATAAATGCATGAAATTAATATTAGATGAATATATATTATTGATATTTAAAATTATTATTATTATCATAGAAAAATAATAATAATAATATCTTTTATATGTGTGGGATTTAAAATGGAAAAAATAGATTAATTAGAAAATAAAATACTTAATCAAGGACCAGTGTGTGTTGTGTCTAAGGATATTAATAAGGGTTTGTAAAAGAGCAATTAAACTATAAAACTAGACTAATCAAATTTAATCCACCTTCAAAACCTTTAAATCATAAAATCATCTCAGAAATGGAAGGTAATTTCCCCCCCTCCTGGATTCACTATTACAAAAAAAGATAAAAAGGCATTGGGAAAAATGGGTGACCACCTGTGGTGGCCGCCACATTTTTTAATAAAAACACTAATTCTTTTTATGTAGTTATTTGACTCATGATAGAACCAAGATAACCATTATGAATCTAACCATGTTTATCAAGGCTGATGTCACTTCCTTTTCCTTTAATATAGGATTTGATCTAGGCAATGATGAACCACAATGTTTCAAACAAGATCTAAATTCTTATGAATCTAGGTAGTGGCTTGCTTTCATGGTGGGTGAAATGGGTTCTCTTATTAAAACAAAAACACAGAAAATTATTGAACAAACTGAAATTGAGAAAATTATAAGTTGTAAATGGATTTTTAAGAATAAATAAGACAATTCCAGTAAAATGAAAATTAAATAAAAAGCTATACTAGTAGTAAATAGATCCCTCTAATGTGAATAAATTGATTACAATGATATTTTTTCACCTGTTCTTAAGCATTTTTCCATTAGATTATTTTAGACATTACTTCGTAAAATTATTTTCATATTAAATAATTTGATGTTAAAACTAGCTTCTTTAAAGGTAATTTAGATGAGTAGTTTTATATGATAACACTTGATGGATTCTCAAAATATTTTAAAAGCAATCAAGTATTCCTTTTAAGAAAATCCTTATATGGATATAAGTAATCATCTAGAAAATGGGATAAAAAGTTTTATTATTTTATACTTAAAAATGATTTTTCTAGTAGTAAATATGATACTTATATTTATTTTAAATATTTCAAGCATTTTTCTATTTATTTACTCCTATATGTTGATGATATTCTTGTAATTCACACAAACATAGGGTTAATAAATAATATAACAAACCTATTTCCTAATTCCATTGAAATAAAATCTTTATGGGAGTCAAAGAATATTTTTTTTATATAAATCAATAGGGACATAAATTATAGGGTTTTGTATTTTTCAAAAACTGCTTATGTGAATAAGGAGCTAAAAATCTATTTACATGACAATTTGAAACTTGTTGGTGTGACTCTAGGTTAGCACTTCAAGTTGTCCCTGTACAAATCCCCTAGTAGTGATTCTAAAATTGATTTTATAAGTAAAATGAATTATTAAAATATATTAGTTATGTAACACCCTGATAATTTATGTTATATTTTTTTAAAATAAATTCAATCTCTTATATAGCTTGTGATGTACACAATATCAGTTTAAATGAAACATGATACTCTATTAAAATATTAATATTCAAATATGGTCATTGTAACCCAACTATTAAGTAGGAAGGTATGAATAGTAATAAATAAATTATGAAAATTATATGTTTAATATATGTATAAGATAGATTCAATGATCACCTATTGATTAAAAAAAATAAGAACCATTTGAAAAAAAAATGTTTTCTCAAAACAGTATTTTTCTAAAAGGCATATTAAGCAGGCATTGAACACATAATTTAAATTTAATTTTTACTAATTTTAGAAAATTAATTTTAAAAAATTAACTTCATTTTATAAATAATCCTTCAAAAATTATCTTAGGTTGAATTTTTTTGTATTTTTCTAAAAAGTTTCATTTTTTGATGAATGGAAAAAAAATAAAAACATTTATTAAAAACTACCTTTTAGTTTAAAGGTTTTAGAAGAAACATTTAAATTTTATTTTATTTTAAAATTAAAATTAGTTAAATTATATATTAATTAATCCAAATTATATCATTAGAATCAATTTCATTTTTAATTTTGATATAAAAACCTTTTCAACTTTTGAAGGCTTTTCTTTTGGAAAACCATTTTTTCGACACATCTTCTAGTTTAATTTTAAATTAAATTATATAAATTTTGTCAGTTTAATTTATAAAAATGGATTAAATATTTTGTATCATAATATTTTATATTATCTAATAAGTTCAACTTAATTTTTTACTATAATGAATATTGAAAACTGAAAAAATTATTAACTATTTTTATGGTAAAAATGGGATTACTAGGGGGTAAACATAAAATATAAGAGTTAAAAATGGTCTAGAACATTTATAATTACTATTTTATAGTATTATTTTTACCTTATATCAAATAAATATCACAATTGGTCCATTTTGGATCCTTATGACATGATAAAAACAAGGGTGGAATTCTTTCTTTACAAAAATCCCAACTATGTCCTCTCTCCCACTTATAAAAGACCACCACCTATCCTCTCCTTTACATACTTCAAAAACACATTTATTTAGACCAAAACTTCCCAAATGGATTCCCTATTTCTATACCCTAATTATTTAAGACTATTTTCAGTCATAAATCCTACCTATTAAGGTTTTTGGTGTAAAACAAAAGAATTTATCTCAAGAAGAGGTAACATCCTTAACCGAGCATTTTATTGTATTTATTTATCCATATCCAAAAAATATTATTAAAACATGATGATATAATAAACATAGTATATTCTATATACTGATATTTTTTGTGTTAATTTCATGACCAACAACCATCTCCTCCCCCCTAAAATGGGAAATGAAACCATTGTTCATGTTTACGGCGGACTATCGCCTCGCAAACCGATGCAATTCATCTTTCATCACAACTTCTCACGGCTAGATATAATGAAGTACATAATTTTTATATATGATATTTAATATTTAATTATAATTTTTTAATTATAATTTCATATATAACTTCTAAATTTACATTCTGTAGAAAATAAGATAATGTCGCTCATGTGTACAGTGGACTACCGCCACACGAAGCGATGTGATTCATTTTTCTCTTATATTTTAAATGAAAGGTAATAAGGATTAATTTTGTGTTATATATTATATTAATGAAATATTAATCATTATTTTAGATTAATTTATCATAAAATTTCTTACCTTATCATCTATTGAATAAATGATAACGTTGTTCTTATGTACGACGGACTACCGCCTCACGAAGTAATGTCATTAATTTATATTACCACATCACGTGGATGGTTTGTATATTATTATTTTAATAAATAATATTATATTTATGATATAATTATAATATTTTAAATATAAAATAACACTTACCTTATTTCCATCATGATATTTGAAAAAATTAATTGTTACTAATATGTATGTACAGCCTACCATCTCCATGATTATAACATAGTTCATTTTTTATAACCATATCTCATGGTTTGTTTAATAATCATAATTTACATATAAATATTATAATTATTTCATGTTTACCATTATTTATTTGGTTAAATAATAATATCTTTTACCATATTCAACATACCAAATTCATTTTGGACATATGATTTATTTATCGTTAAAACATCTGATGTGAAATTAATTGGTTAAGTAATTGAATATAACATAGAAAAAATTAAAATAAAAGGAATAATAAATTCTAAAATGGTTATTGATAAATTAAATAATTAAATTAAGTTTATTATTCAAGTGGATAAATAACACATATGAAAAATTGGGCTTGAGGTAAGAGATTTTTCTAAGGAATCCTTTTCTGTAGATTATAACCATTCTCTCTTTAACTCACGTTCTCTCCTTTTGAAGTTATGGAATGATTATAAATTCTATATATATGTTGCTCAAATTTATACATAATTTATTTTCCATTCCATTTATGGTGTAATACATTCCTTATTATCATCTCTAAAATTCCATCTTTAAGGAATCACTTTTGATTATGTTATGTGACAGGATTATGAAACCCATTTCTCTCTATGGGTAAATCTTATGTTTATGGGTTAGGATTGATATCATTATGTAGCACACATATTAATGTACATAAAATTAATTTTATGAGTGGACACAAAATTATATAGCCTTATAATTTTTTGGGTAGTGTTTTAGTCTCAAGGGATGTCATGTATGAGATTAGGGAGTGAACCAAATCCATTATAGGACTCTATCAACCATGTGATTTTGTCTTGGTAGTTATCCTTGACTTATATTTATGTCCGATTTTATGTTTTTTACAATTTCACATGTTTTTTTATCTTATTTTACCATGATATTTATGTTATTCTTCCAAATGATTACCCATGTACCTTCTCTTTTATTATATCATGTTACACCTTGGAATCACATGTTATTCTTCCTTATCATGTTTATTCCCTTACTGGGATTTTCAGAACACCACTTTATTTATGTATTCTTAAAGTTATCCCCTGTAGTTTTAGGATCTCAATATGGATTTTAGGATCTCAATATGGATAATTAATTAAGGATTCCATTTTTTAGTTTTTTTCTATGTATTATGAACCTAGTTTTCTAAATACACTAGGCCTTTATAATCATTGTGTTGTAATTATTAAATATCTATGTTTAAGAATAATGTAATAATATGTGCAAAGGGAATGGGTCACTATAGTTATTATAAGAGGAAAGGTTTAGTTAACCTTTTAAATTTTGGGTGAGAAATATTTAGTGAAACCTTAGGGATAAGTCCAAGGATAAGTTTAAAGATAATCCTAAGTATAGGAAAATATCCTAGAATTTTGGTGGATTGTAGAGCGAGTGGTTTCCAAGAAATTTCATCCCTGTTTAGATACTAAAAGTGGATTTGTTCATGGAATATACGTACCATGGGGTTATAACTCCAAAAAAGGGGTTTCGGGCTTGACTCGAGTGTTACCTAGTACACGATAATAGAATTTACTATGCACCTGGTCTGAAACTCACATAGGGCATGTTTTGGAAAATCAAAAACATTTTTTGAACAATATAAAGGGAAAAAATCGCATAATATTTTATATTATAAAATAATTCATGGATAACTTAGGTTTATGATTAGAAATTCATAAGTTGATGGATATGTCAATTATTATTTATCACTTTAATGTTCATAGTTTCTCGTATATGTATTGAATACTTTAAAAAAAACTCAGCCAAAATTCTCCTTTTATTTTAGTTACATGGCTATAAATAGGTGAAATTGAGTCGAACCCCATTATGGGGGGCAATGATATGACGTCATAAATGAGATTCCCAAAATTATGGAATCAGGAGTTGTGAATTTAATGATAATACTTTCTCATCTAACTCATGTTTTGAACAAAAACTTGAATCTAGAGAAACACCCAAATTGTCCAAAAAAAGTGATTTGAAATTGAAACATTTATAAAAAATGCCTCTAACATTTAGTGTATATTATGATACTTTAATTTCATTATAATGGATAAACTCCATTGAAAAGATATTTTTAATCCTTCATTTCTATGGGAAAGATAATATTGTGCTAGATATTTATCATATGGAGAGATATTTCAATCAATGATGGAATTTCATAAAACAATATGAAGCTTGAGTAAGACATCAAAAATATATATTGGAATAAATTTATGAAAAAAACTCTAATAAATATTTTCCCCATACTATCTGACTTATAATGGATAGATATTTCCTTAGCCTGAGGAAAAATAATTTGGAATCTATTAGGGAATATGAAGAAAACTTCACAATACTTTCATGATATACCTTTGGACTTTTCTTCTCCCTTAAAAGTAAATTTGACTGCTTCTTGGTGGGATAAAGCCAAGTATGTGAAAATATTTGGTAATTTGAGAATTTAACAACTATGAAAAAAATTTCCAATGTTCTATCAAAGTCAAGATAAATATAAGTGAATCCCAAGGATCTCATGGGAATATGAATCATAAAATGGAGTTTAACTCTTATTGAATGACGGATAAATATAACATTGGAATGAAATTCCAACATCCCGATTTTAGAAAGAATGGGAAGAAGAATCTTAGAAATTGTCTAAAGGGGGGCAGGAAGTGCTTTAGGTGTATGAATGAAGGTTACCTATCCATTGATTAAGTATGGGAAAAACCAAACAATGCGATAAAATAAAGGAATTCTCTAACCAAGACTTAACTTATTTCCCAATGTTACAACTTAAATGAACAAGGAAACTATGTGAACCAATGCACTGAACCAATGTTTATTGATGAAAACCAACAAAAAACCATCCAAGGCCTAAAGAGCAAGGGAGGGCTTATTCCATAACAACAATGGAGGTTTAAATTGATAATAAAGTGGTGATAGGTTTTCTAGTTATTCATTTTAGAATATCTAACATACTTTTTTATTCTTGTTCTACACATTCTTTTATATCATGCAAATTTAGAATGACTATTCAAGAAACACCTAAAAACATGGAAGTTTAGCTATCAGTAAATTAGAAAATGGTTCAATTACTGCATCCCAAGAATATAACTCATCCCCTCTGCATATTTAAGAACATAACTTATGATAAAACATGATGATACTTCCTTTTTAATTTGATGAAATTCTAGTCCTGGATTTTGTTTCCTTATATAGTTCCAGCATAAAGTTCCAAGAAAAGGAAATCACCCTCTGAATCGTGAATCTCTCTCTGATTATATACAAGTATAAGGATAAGGATGAATCTCTTTTGGTATCATCATATAAATCATGGATATATTTTTTTAATCATGTTTATCTTTCACAAAATGATTATGACTAAGGAAAGTATCATGATTAAAGATATTCCCATTGTGAGGGATTATAATGATGTATTATTTGAAGAGTTGGATGGTCTTCTTGCTAATAGAGAGGTAGAATTTGAAAATGATCTTATACCTAGATCATTTCCAATATCTAAAAATCCATATAAAATGGACATTGTTGAACTTTAGGAGATGAAGAATCAACTAAAGGAGAATTTGGATAAAGGATTTATACACACAAGTGCTTCAAGGTGGGGTGCACTGGTCCTCTTTATAAACAAGAAGGATGGGTAAATGTTCCTTTGAATTGATTATCATTAGATCAAAAAAATCACGATAAATAGCAAGTATCCCTTTCCACTAATATATGAATTTTTTGATCAACTACATGGGGCTTAGCATTTATCAAAGGTATACCTTTGGTTAGGATATCACCAATTAAGGGTGAAGAAGGAAGATATTCCCAAAACTGCCTTTTAAATAAGGTATGGACACTATGAGTTCATAGTGATTCCTTTCAGACTCACTAATGCTCAAAAATCATTATATACTTAATGAATATAGTCTTTAAGGGTTGCTTGAACAAATTTTTGGTAGTTATTATAGATTATATTCTGATATATTCCAAGAGTAGGGAGGAGTAATAGGAGCATTTGAATACTATGACAAAGGTATTGAGAAAGGATAAGCTATGTGTAAAGTATATAAAATGTGATTTATATATGAAGGAATTATTATTATTGGGGTATATTATCACCAGTAAATGGATATTTGTGGACCCTTCTAAGACAAAGGTAATTGAGGACTATATTAGACTAGTATTTGTAACGGAGATCCGTAGATTCCTTATATTAACTAGGTATTACCAACAATTTTTGAAAAACTATTCTCAATTATCAAAACCACTAACCAATCTAAAATATAAGGGATTAAGATTTTTCTAGACCAATTAATGTGAAGTGATCTATAATGACCTTTGATCTCTTTGGTTCCAGCTTCTTCAGTTTATTCTTCTAAAGTTTCAGCCCCAGTTTCCCCTTTCTCGTTACTTGGTGGTTCTTTCAACGGATCTGCTTCAACCCCTTTGTTCTGGTTTCCCTTAGGGTTTCAACCCCAGTTATCCTCATTCTCGTTTCATGGCGGCCTTTTTCACCTTTTCCCCTTCTATGTCGCTCCTCTCTACTCTGGATTCCGGATCCTTTTCTCCCTTCCAAGTCGGTTGGGTGCGACAGATTCCAAGGAGGCTTTGGGATGTGTCCGGGGAGTGGTAAGAGTTTCTGGGCGGCGCGACCTGTGGTGGATTTCTCCAGTTTCAATTTTCTTTCGGATTTCTCCTGTGAAGATGGCTCTGATTTTGTTTAGTTTTTCTTCCTTAATGTTATCAGTGAACCTGTTTGCATCTCTGGTTGTTGGTTTTGTTTGTTTTTGAGTATGATGGCTACCGACCGTGTTGTTCACGACGGTGGCATGGCTACCCGACGGTTGGAGATGGTGATGATGTTGGTGTTCAGTGGTTTTCCAGTTGTGGTAGTGGACAATGATGAAGAGGATGTATGTGCAGATAGTCCGACGGTGAGGACAGCGGCAAAGAGACTGAAGATGGTGGAAGGTAGTGACTTGACCGTCTGATGCTGTTTGGGGCTGACGCGTGATGGATGTGGATCACGATGGTTACGTGACTCGAGGTTCATGGTTCGAGGTCGACGATGGAGGTTTATTTGAATTCTGAAAGTTGAATTTTGAATTTTGAATGTTGTGGTTTTCAATTGTCTATGGATCCTATGTGTGTTTCCCGCTTACCAAAAAGTGGATTTTATAAAATACCAAAAAAAAGGTTTGGGTTATCTATAATGAGTTGAAAAACAGTCTTATCACAGCACTTGTACTTATGCTGCCCCCAAGTGGGGAACTTTTTATAGTATACAGTGATGCTCTAGAGAAGGATGTAGGATCTATTCTAATTATAAATTATAAATTAATATCCTATACCACAATTCAATTGAAATTTCATAAGTAGAGATATCCCAAAAATGACATCGAGTTGGCTGTAGTGATATTTTGTTAAAGATCTAGTGGCATTATCACTATAGGGAGAAGTGTGAAATATATACTGATCACAAGAACCTCAAATATATATTCACTTAGAAGGAAACTATAATGCACTAGTATATATGGTTATATATGATCAAGTACTATTACTATTCAATCCATTACCATCCTCGGAAATAAAATAAAGTGGAAGATTCTCTATGTAGAAAGGATCTGGTGATTTTATCAATAATAATAATTGAGAAGGATCAAACCTTCTTAGTTTTTAAAAGGATGTGTATGGGAATATTAAAATTATATTCACCCTACCTTTCTCAAATAACTATTCAACCATATATTCTTGATAGGATGAGGTTATTTAGAAAAGGTAGTGAATATTAGAGAGTTAAACATTGCTGGAAGTGGGGTTATAAAGTTTGGAACCCAGATTTATGTCCCATAAAAACTAAAGCTGGAGAGGGAGATTCTAGATGATTCTCAAATCTCATCCTTCTCTATTATCTAAGAATCACTAATATGTATAGAGATATGAATAAAAATGTACATTGGAATAACATTAATAAGGATATTGTGGAATTTGTATCTCGGTTCTTAATATTCCAATAATTCAAGGCTTAATGACAAAAGTTTGAGTGTATGATGCAACCATTTCTCATACCCATATGGAAATCAGAAAGCATAACCATAGATTTCATTATAGGACTCCTCAGTACACCTAAAGGTAATAACTTTATTTTGGTGGTAGTCCATCATCTTACAAAGTTGGCACATTTCATTACTATCAAATAATATTTCTCTCTTGAACAACTTTATAAGGTATACATCAGATAAATTTTTATATTTCTAGAGTTCCAATCTCTATTTTATCTGATCGAGATCTAAGGTTTACCTCAATGTTATGGGTAAGACACCAACAAGCATTGGATACAAAACTCAACTTCAATACTATTTATCACCCTCAAATGGAAGGTAGGTCTAAGAGAACCATCTAAAACCTATAGGATATATTGAGGCCTTGTTCAATGGATTTACAAGAATTTTGGGATCAGAAACTTCCCCTAGTAGATTTCTCATATAACAATAGTTTCCATTCTAGAATTAAAATAGAACCTTATAAGGCTCTGTATGGTAAGTGATATTGGACTCTGATAGGTTAGTATGTAGTTAAAGTGTGGAATATGATGAGTCCTGAAAATTCCCAATATATGGAAGAGAAGGTCCAAACCATTTAGAATCAGATGAAATCAATGAAAATTTGATAAAAAATATCCACATAAAACTGGTAATGAGACCTGAGTTTGAGGTCGAGGATAAGGTACTCCTCTATATTTCACCATGGAAGAAATTCATGAGGTTTGGCGAAAAGGAAAAAATTATTACTAAATACATCATCCACTTGGATTTCCTTTATCACATTAGAGTGGTTTTCTTCCAACTATCACTCACACCTAACCTATCTCAAGTACATGATGTGTTCCACGTATCCCTCTTGAGAAAGTACATATCAAGCCCCACACATGTACTGAATCTATAGTTGGTATCATTGGTGAAATATCATTCATATGTGGAGTAGCTAGTGAAGATCTTTGATCATATAGAAAAAGTTCTATGAAATAATACAAATCACCTAGTCAAAGTACTTTTTTGAAACCATAGGTTTGAGGAAGCAACTTGGGAACTAGAAGAGGCAATGAAGCAGAAGTACCCTCACATGTTTTCACCATATTATGTAATATTAAATTTTGAGGGAGAAATTATTTAAGTGTTAAATAATTTAACACCCAAAGACTTAAAGTTATTTTTTAAAATAAAATCAATATTTAGATGGCTTTTGATTCACACAACATTAGGTTTAAACAAAACATGATACTATATAAAAATTTTAATATTTAAACATACCCATTATAACTTAGCCATTAATTTGAATTGTATGAACAGGACTAAAAAAATTATAAAAAATTATATGTTTTACCAATTTATAAAATAAATTCATTGGTAATATGTTGATTAAAAATAAAATAATAACTATTTGAATGAAAAAAATGTTTTCTGGAAACAATATTTTTCTAAAAGAGAGTTTAATCACTCTGTGAACACATAATTTAAAATTAACTTTTACAAATTTAATAAATTTTATTTCAGAAAATAAAATTTATTTTTGAAATCATCATATGAAAATTATCTTACGGTTAATTTTGGGGGGTTTTCTAAAAAGTTTTATTTTTCGATAAATGTTGAAAAATACTGATTTTTTTTAAAACTACCTTTTTATTTAAAGAATTTACAAGACCCATTTTTTTAATGTGTTTTTTAATGTAAAATTAGTTCAATTATATATTAATTAATCCAAAATATTTATTGGAATTAATTTTATTTTTAATTCTGATATAAAAACATTTTCAACTTTTGAAATGTTTTCTTTTGGAAAAACATTTTTTTCAACACGTCTGCGGGTTTAATTTTAAATTAAATTACTCTAATTATGTGGATTAAATTTGGAAAAAATTATCCCTTATTTGGAATAATATTAATTTAAATTATCTAATATGTTCAACTTAATTTTTTACCATAATGAATAGTGAAAACATTAAAAAATATTTATCGCAATTAAGGTAAAAATAGGTTTACCAGTGTGTTAAACTGAAAATATAAGGGTTAAAAATGATCCAGAACTTGTATAATTCCTATCTATGGTAATATCTATAACTTATATCTTATAGTATTTGAAAATGGTCCATTTTTTATTATTTTCACTGATTAAATTGTGGGTGGAATTCTTTCTTTTCAAAAATTCAAAGTGTGACCTATCCCCCACTTATTAAAAATCATCCTCTATCCTCTCCTTTAAAAACTTCAAAAACACATTTTTTCAACAACTAATTGACCAAATCATGTCACTATCTCTCTCCCCTCATCCTGGAATCCTTTTTGTTTAGAAATCCATCCTAGGAATGTTTTTTGTGCAAACCAAAAGAATTTGTCTGAAAAGGAGGTAACTTCCTTAACTGAGCATTTTATTTTATTTCTTCCTCCAAACCCTTCAAATATTATTAAAAATTACAGATATAATGTCCTTAGTATATTCCAGATAATTATATTTTTTATTTCAATGGAATTACCTGCAACCATCTCCTCCTCCCTCATATGGAAATGAAACTATCGATCGTGTGTACAGTGGACTACCGCATCACGAATCGATGTAATTTGTTTTCTACAACCACTTATCATATATTTATATAATGAAGTCGGGGATTTTTATATATTATATTTATGATATAATTATACTTATTTGATTATAATATCCAATATACCTTCTTACATTCCATTTTTTGTAGAGAATATGATAATATCGCTCGTGTGTATTGCGGACTACCGCCTCGCGAAGTGATGTGATTCGTTTTTCACTTACAATTTAAATGTAAGATGATAAGAATTAATTTATTTTCTATATATTATATTAATTACATATTAATAATTTTATAAAATAAATATATCATCTATTTTAATACAATATCATCTATTAAATAAATGATAGTGTCGTTCATGTGTATGGCGGACTACCACCTCACGAACCGGTGAGATTCATTTTTATTGTTGGCAATCACAGAAGTTGAAGCTATTTCAATTAGAAATAATAATCTCAAATGAAATGCTGCTAAAACAATGATGATCATCCGTGAATGAAACAAATTCAAACATCTTCAAGGGCTAGTGGGTACCCTGGCTTTCCACTCAAACTCAGATCCCAACAAATATCCATCACCAGCAAATCTGGAAGGCAACTCTCTCAGCATCGTACATGGTGAAATTTTTAATGTCTGGAGCTTCTGCATGGATCCTTCCATAACCTCCCACTCCTTCAAATCCTTCGAATCCAGCCATAGATATTTAAGCTCGGGGAACCCTCCTGAATGGCATGTCATTTTAGTTGCATAGCATGATTTGTTTAATAGTTCAAGAACTCTCAGATTCGGCAGTTCACCCAATGTGCTCATTAGATCTCCCCACAAATGCGTATTATTCAATGTCAGCACCACCAGGCTCGGCGGCAATTCCAGCGCCTCAAGTGTGTTCTCTAAATACCCGGTCAGTCTGAGAGTAGACAATAGCTTCAGATTTAAAAGAGGCTTCAAATGAATTTTGTCCCAAGTTCTGATATGCAACAATTGAAGATGAATAAGTTGTGCAATCCAGCAAGAAAGTTCTTCCCAAGACCTTAGACGACAAACGATGCCCAATTCCCTCAGGTCACTAAACCTTCTGAGGCCACCCTCAACGGGGCTTCCCTCGTCGACGGGCAACCCGCGCAGTGAGTGTAAGGGTGCCAAGCAATCATTCTGCAACACCTTAGGGATATGACATCGTTGGAGGCCAAGGATTAAATAGTATAGGTTTTTCAACTTCCAAACCGAGCCAGGCAGGTCTTTACTGTTGATGTACTTCAAATCCAATACTTCAAGGTTTGTTAGTTTCTCTATCGACTTCGGCAACGTCTCGAAACTTGCATGTCTCAACCCCAAATACCTTAGGTGAAACAAATCACCAAGTGTTTTTGGTAAATTCATTTTTAAAAGATTATTCAAATCCAAAACTTTCAAAAATCCAAACCCTTTGGGCCAAAGGAAACGGATTTCATACAAAGACTTACCAACGTAATTGAAGGATCGGAGGCCTGAATGAATGCATACTTCATGTACAATATACTTGTCTTCATGTGCAATATTTATGTCTTCTTCAAAGGCCATAACAATTCGACGTGGAGATTTCAAATTCATGGATCCAAAGAACTCAAAGAACTTTGCTTCCTTAGCTTCGGAGATGGCCAGGTCTCGAAGAAGATCATGAAGATAACATGACTTCACTCGTCCATTGGGCTTTCTCTGATCAACCCGAATCATGTTGCGATTGATCAATTCATGTAGATAACCCTCGGCCACGTCTTCCAATGTCACTCCCCCTCCTCTCTTTTGAATGAATCCCTCAGCAATCCACAGCCGCATCAATCTTCTTACCATGATTTCACGGTCCTCTGGATACATCCCTAAATAAAGAAGCAAGACTTCAAATAATAGGGCAAGTCATTGTAACTCAGACCCAAAATTCCCATACATGAGTCTGCGCCTTGATCCAAATGCCACATCTGTTGAAATAGTGGGTGCCCTAGACCCAACTATTATGTGCTTTTGATTACCATATCGTGTATAGAGTTAACTATGCATGATGTCATCTTACCATTATAGTGTAGACTTTTCTGTGTCCATTATTGAAATGGTAATGTCCAAAGATTAATTGTCGTATCGAAAGGTTATAGCAGTTCCCAGGCTATAATGAGAACCTCTAGATACTATGACATTAATCTTAAATATATGTTCTATGGTCTAGATACATCTTACTAATTGGACATAGTAGATGTCTGACCATCAGGTGCTGGGGGCTCATAAGCATTGAGACTTCTTCTCATGAGGTTCGCACTTGGTGATCTCTAGTAGTGAGATCATGAGGACTGACCCGCCAATAGGAACATCACATGTTTCAGGTGTCATTGGATGTTCATATCTACGATCATGTGTAATGGTCTCCTGACTTGAGATCATTACCAATGTATGTCATTTGATCACGTACTTTGATGCAAGACGAAAACCATGGCAATAAAGTCGTGGTGAGGTAGTTTGTGTTGGGTGCGTCATTAGTGGCATGTCATTGGTTGAATGGTCAAGAAAGGATTTGTCGCTTCCAGGTTATGGAAGTAATATATCTCTGGCCATGTTGATATGGATGGCAGTACCTTTATAAGACCATGGTCATGGCAGTCGAGGGTAAATCCATCCAGTTACATCAACAAACAATAAAGCAAGAAAAGGGCGATGACATGAGAGTGCGTCCTGCTTTATGAGATATTATAGACAAAGAGATTATATTACACAGTGCATGTTGGTAGGTTGGTTGTCGCTGTTGTGACAATCCTTATTTCTTCAGGGGCCATGATGGGTTGCTAGATCCCGCTCTTGGTCTGTGAATACTATTCACGGCTGTCGAAATAAGGGCCTAGAGGGTCACACACAATAGCGTATTCAAGAATCTGCCTTATTCAGTTGAATAGGAGTATTGGACATAGTGGGCCCCGCCACAGGGGTCCGGGAATTGTCCAAAGTTAAACGATCACCAATGTGATAAATAAATTCATACTATTCGAGTTTAGAATAATGAGTATTGAATTTATTTATTAAATGTATTTACGAGTTTTAAGTAAATACATGAAAAATATTAATTGACGAATATTAAATTATTCAAGTTTCAATTAATATTTATGGGAGCGACGAGTCGGGTTAATGACTTAATTATTATCATGTAATATATATATATTACAAGTGAATGATAATAATATTTATGGCTCAGTTTAGTAGTCATAAAATGTCATTAATAGTGCGTTAAGTATTCGGGGTCGGCGAGGCGATACCGGGTATTTTAATTGAGCACTATAAATATAAGAGGAGGGGAATTTGCCAAATACTATTCATGGAGTTTATCTCTCCTCTCCTCTCTCCCACATTCTAGAGAGAGATGCTCTGGATCCAAGGAGCTCGGATGGAGCTCTCTCTCGGGCATCGCTAGCGAAGCGATGCGGTGGTCGTTGGAGCATCGAAGGCATTGTCGCAGATCCGCGCTAGCACCCGGATTACGACGAACGGCGCTCCCGCAGATTCCTTGAAGCGCGTGTGGACGATCTAGAGGAATTCGGCTTCGGATTCTTCGAGCAGCGATCGCCAACGACGAGCAGACGTCGTGCGCGGCTTTGGATTCAAACCAGGTATTTTACGGTTTAATTTTGTGCTTAAAATCCTCCACGTGTGGTCCTCGGCTTTGACCGGGCTGCTCTTCACCGACGTCGGCAAGTTTACGGCGAACGACGGTGGAATTTTTTTTTAAAAAAAAAACCCACCTATTTGGGGCTTCCGCTGCACGCCCGGTTCCAACAACATCAAAGCTATCAAGTACTGCCAGCCAAGACTGCCGGGTTTTCTCTTTTGTGGACAAGAGTCCCCCCGGTACTACTATCCCAAGGGGCAGTCCACCACATTTCCCCACGATCTCCCTCCCGATTCCTTCCAACTCCGGAGGACATTCAGCTCTCCCTCCAAACACCTTCATGATAAAGAGATCCCAGCTTTCTACTTTGTCAAGACATCGAAGTTCATATGGTACCCTTCGTGGGTCGGCATACAAAGCAATATCCTTGTTGCGGGACGTGATTAATATCCTGCATCCATTTTTCGAATTGGGGAAACAAGAACTCAATCCATTCCAGGCTACTGCATCCCATATGTCATCCAGAACGATGAAGTACTTCTTGTTCTTCAAGTAGTCATTGAGTTTGAAGCTCAAATCGACATCAGACATCTCGTTCAACTCTTCGTGTTGGGTGTTACTGAAAGCCATGACACCCTTCCCAACCCAACTGTACTCTTGAGACACATCGACCCAAGCGTGACAATCGAAGTGCCCCATAAACTCAACTGACTTGTAGACACGCTTGGCGAGGGTGGTCTTGCCCAAGCCACCCATACCCACAATCGACACCACCACCCGCTGGCGTTCTTGGGAAATTAGCAGTCCTTTCACAGTTTCCACGCAATCCCCAACCCCAACCACATCGTCTTCCTCGGCAATTGGTAATCTTTTAGCCCTTGGCGGCACGACAACAGCGGAGGAAATCGAATCAACTCCTGAGGTTGGGAGGATAGGAACATCGTACCTCGATTTGTTGCTCGAAATCTTCTCAATCATCGCATTGATGGCCCGAATTCGATCAGCAAGATCACGGAGGATCAGTGGTTTGCGGGCAAGACACAAGCAACTAGCACAGCAGGCAAAGATCCCGAGATGGTCATTAGAAGATTGTTGTTCCACCGAAGGTGGTCGATGGAGCTTGTAGAGGAACTCATCGACGACATCTTCTGCGTTGAACGCCGCATCTCGCATCTGCTTTACCGTAAGCTTGAGTCTGTCGTCGTATCTCCTTTGTGCGTCGGCATCCCTAAGGAAGAGTCGCATCCATTCAAGCTCGGTTTGGAGCAGCCTCAGCTGCTCTTCAGCTTCCCGGATTTTGGACGCTTCGTGCACGAGCAGGTCGCTCAATTTGTCGAGGAGAAACACAGCAATACTCTCTGCCATTACAAGACTGCTTTTGAAGGCGGGCTTGGAGAAATTACCATTAACTTTCTGGGAACTGCAGTCGTCTTCACCACCACCGCCAGGCCAGAGAGCCCGTCGGTCTCCGTCCATTGACGGCGGTGAGAATCATTTTTGTTACCACATAATATAGATGGTATTTGTAAGGGTATTTAAAGAAATGGTACGTTAGTTATAATATAATTATCATTCTATTAATATAAAAAAAAAATATTTTCATGGTGATCTTTGAAAAATGGAAACATTACTCATGCGTCTGTACGACCTACTGTCTCCATGATTGTAACATAATTAATTTTTTATAACCATATTTAATGGTTTATTTAAAAAGTATAATTTAATTATAAAAATGATGATTATTATATGGTTACCATTTTGGATATGGTTAATTGATAATATATTTGACCTTATTAAACTTATCAAAGTGATTTTGGACAAATGAGTCATTTATCATTAAAACACCTGATGTTAAATTAATTAGGTAAGTAATTGAATATTACATTGTAAAAAATAATATAAAATGAATACTAATCTTGAAAATTATTTTTAAGCTTGTAAAATTTTAACTTAAGTTTATTATTTAGGGATATAAATAATGAATGTTACAAATCTGGCTCAAGGTAAAGGATCTTTCTAACCCATCCTTTTCTTTGGGTTATGACCATTCTCTCTCGAACTCTCTTTACTCTCTTTAAAGTTATAGAATGATTCTAAATTATATATATATATATATATATATATATATATATATATGTGTATGTATGTATGTATGTATGTATGTATGTATGTATGTCTCTCAAATTTATATGTATATTATTCTCCCTTTCTTTTATGGGGTAATACATTCCTTATGACCATCTCTCAAATGCCTTCTTTAAGGAATCACTTTTGATTATGTTATGAGGCCATATTATGAAACTCATTTCCTTCCCTTGGTAATTCTTATGTTTATGAATTGTGATTGATATACTTATGTATTACACATGTTCTTGTAAATGAAATTAATGTGATGGATGTGCCTGGAATTATATACCTCTCCAATACATTGAGTAATGTTTTAGTCTCATGTGACGTCATGTATGGGATTCGAGAGTGAACCTAATCCATTATGGGACTCTGTATTCCATTTGATGTTGTGTTGGAACTTAGACTTGCCTTATTTTTATTTCATGTTTTATGTCTTTTCCACTTTACCATGTTTCCATGATCTTATGATACCATTATCGTTATGTTAGGCATACACTTGATTACTCATGTACCTTCTCTTTTATGATATCATGTTATACCTTTAACTAACATGTTATGCATACTTATTATATTTATTCCCTCACTGGGTTTTTTAGATCACCCATTTATGTATTCCCCAGGTTATCCTATGTAGTTTTATGATTTCAAATGGATTTTAGGAGCTCACTATGGATAATAAATTAAGGGTGTCGTGTTTTAGTTATATTTAATGTAATATAAACCTAGTCTTACAAAGAAGTTATGCCTTTAAAATCCTTCTGTTGTAATTATTGTATATTTATGTTTAAGAATCATTTAATAATATGTGTCAAAGGCTTGGTTCAATATAAGGTAGCCTTATATATTCCTTGATATGATCTCATTCAAATATATCCTTTATAGTTTATACATTGATAATGTTTAGGGGAAGTCCTGGAAATCCCCATTGGCATGCTTTAAAATGGTTACTCAGTTGTGTGTCCATGTCTTCTTATTTGAGTATTTTTTTGGGAAATTGATTCTTATATTCAAGATTTTGTTTGATTTGTTCATTCTGACTATGCTGAAAATATAGATACTAGAAAATCTATCACCAATTATGTATTATTATCTTTTGGTGGACCTATTTCTTGGAAATGTAATATGCAATCCATTGTTACCATTTCCGCAACCAAGGATGAATATATAGAATTAAATGATTCAATTATAAAAAAACTTTGGTTGAATGCATTAGTTAAATGACCTATATTTATCTTCTAGTAATATAGATGTTTTTTTGATATTCAGTCTTCATTGAATATTTCTAAAAATCACGTTTTCCATGGAATATCAAAATGAATAGACATTAGATTTCATTTATTTATGAGTTTCATTAAAACTGGGATGGTATGTGTCACTAAGATACATACTTTGGACAATATAGTTGATCATTTTACTAAGTCTATTAAATTTTCCATGTTTAGGTATTTTTTATGACTTATGAATGTAGTCTCATTTCAATGACCTAGGTTAAGAGAACACCATTATTTTTAAATTATTTTATTTAAAAGGTGGAGAAATTTGGTTGAAAGGCTTAGTTAATGATTTTTCTTTATCTTCTATTAATATATTATTTTTTGTGATAGACATTCTGCATTGAAACTTTATAAAAATTGGGTTTTCCATTGAATATAAAAACATATAGATATTAGATTTCATTTTATTAGGGTATTCATTAAAACCTGGATGGTATGTGTCCCTAAGATACATACTTTGGTAAATCTAGTCGATAGTTTGTCTAACATTGTTAAATTGTCAATGTTTAGTCATGGTTTATGACTTATGAATGTAGTTCCATTTCAATGACCTATGTTGTGAGAACACCATCCTTTTTAAATTATTTTAATGAAAAGGTGTATCTTTGTGAAATTTCCATGCATGAATTTATTTATTTACAATCAAATTTAATTTTACCATGAAAAATATTGTTTACTTTATTATTTTTAATTTTTTTTAATTTGGGGATTTTCTTTACGCCCTAGCTAGAAATCATGTAATGGTAACCCCAATAAAGGTCAATTTATCTTACGTAAGGGTAATGTATTGGCAACCCTATTGCATAAGGGTAAGACCTGTCATACGTAATGGTACTCTTATATCATGTAAGGGTACTCCATGGATTGTCTAAGGGTACTCCCTATCTAATGTAAGGGTACTCTCAGTTTGCATAAGGGTACTTCTGAATTGTATAAGGGTACTCCCAGGATCATGTAAGGGTACTCCGTAACTTACATAAGGGTACTCCCTAGCTTAAATGAGTGTTCTCCTAGATCACATAAGGGTACTCCCTAGATTTCATAGTTTTACTCTATTTTGTAAGGGTATACCTAGCTATATAAGTTTTATGCCTATCTTTGTAAGGGTAATGTAGGAATGACATAGGCAGAAAATGATGCTGGCATGATGCTGGCATGATGTAGACAGGCGGCGATGTAGGCATGATGCGGGCAGATGGTGATGTGGGCACAATGCAAGCATGACATTTCACTGGGCCGTCGGGCCATTTTATAGGACCTTTGGTCCATGTAATGGACTTCATGCCCACTGGGCCTTTGGGCCATTTACTAAATAAATAAAGCTTTATGGGTGGGGTATCCCTTGGGGGGATATGGCCTACCTTTTCAGCCTATGTGTGTGGTGTGGATGTGTTTAATGTAATTTTACCCCCAAGAACCTAATAAATATATATATGTGTGTGTGTAAGGGTATCTGATCTGTATTAAACTGTCTCTTAGATATGGTTCATCCATGTGGTCTAAATCCCACCTTTTCTTTCTATCCAATTGACGCCTCTCTTACCATCATAATTTCTCCTCGGGATCCTCCTCATTCATTAAGCTTGTGAGAGGGTTTTTTTATTGTTCCTCATTTGAGATTCATTCTAGTTCAAAAGGATAAACTGTTAGGATAATTTCTAATTTCTGACTGAGGTGGTTCGAAAGCATCCTGGAGGAGATCTCATCCAAGTTCAAGGTTTTTGTATTCTACTAAATTATATTTTTTCATTGTTGAAAAACTGGTCTAGGGTTTCAGTGGAGAGTGGTGGGGATTATTTACCTTCTTTATGAGATGCCCTCGCGTAAAGTAAGACATCAATATTTTGAGCTCCATTTGAGTGTCTTCTAGGTTCTATTGTTATAACCCAGTGTTATAAGAAGTTTGTTATGCTTTCTTGTTTTTAGATCATGCTACCTATATGATGTTGTATCCTTCTATGCTCATGCATATCATGAGTCTATAAAGTAAGTCTAACTACTAGTTCTTCATAACATATTTTATCACAACTATCTAGTCTAGTAAGATCTGAACCTCATATAGTTTCCCTGGTCCTATAATGGTTTTGGGTCATGTAATTTGGATGTTTTATTTCTTCAGTAATAAAGATATTATAGTGGTGTTTTCATCAATAAGGTAGCTCTATAGTTGACTGAATCACATTATATCTCTATATTCTTTATTTTTTCTTCTTTCATTGAATTTGTCTTGAATCCTTTTTACACATTTCTCTTTTTTCTCAAACCACCTACAGATTATTTTGGTGAGTTTACAGCAATCTATGATAATCGCATGTTCGACATGCCTTTTCTGGATAAATGGTTTCATGGTGCAGTGGAGAGGGGCCCTGAGCAGACGGCCCAAACCATAGTTCTCCAGTCTGGATGATGGACGATCTGGAAAGCGCAGAACAAGGCTCGACATGAAGGGACTATCGCCCCGAACCATGGAATTGTACTCCGTACAAAGTTCCTACTCCTGGACCTGATTAGATCTTTTAGAAAATGGAAGGAGGCGCCCATGCTCCGACGACTTTAGACTTGTACTGTTAGCGTCTCTCCAAGTAGTAGCGTCATTAGAGGCAACTGGGTTGGATGGACACTGCCCAACAGAGGGCTTAAACTAAACTCTGACGGGTCATGCAACATGGGGGTAATCTGTGGAGGAGGGGTGGTACGAAACCATTTCTGGTCAGTTATCATGGATTTCTCTGGGTTCTTGGGGCACAACTCTTCTCTCCAAGCCGAGGCAAAGGCGATGTTGTTGGGCCTCTCACTCTGTCACCAAAAAGGGATCATCTTATCGGAGGTCGAGACTAATTCCCAAATCCTCCACAATGCTTTGCATGGCTCCGGTTCCATTCCATGGTCTGTCCATTACACTACGAGGGCGTGCAGAGGTATGATCACCAACAACATCAACGTAACCCACACTTGGCGTAAGGGAAATAAGGTAGCGGACCACCTTGCTTCTCTTGACATCCCCAGTCCATCCCACTTCTGTTTCCATACCGCTTTCACTATAAATCCATAGGGGGGAAACTTGGTTCAAGGGGATGCTCTGGGCCTCCACTACTTTCGGCCTCCCTAGGATTGTTGTTTGGGGCGTTTTGGGCCCGCTTTTCTCTAGCCTTTGTTGTAATTTCCTTTTTCAATTAATAAATATATAACTATGGATTCAAACCACCTACAGAAATTCATGAACTTGATACCAACATTAGTAGATTCCTTGATGTTTCATAGAGACTACTACATCAACATATCCCCTAATATATCTCACAATGAGTCGAATTATGGCTATTATATTTGGGGTTTTATATAATTGGGAGCCTTAGAAGATTAAGAAAACTCTTCTATATCATTTTAATTAAACAAGATTTGTCAAAGACATGTGTACATTATAAATAAATTCATTCCTTAGTTGTTTTGGATTATGACATGTATTTTTTGAATATGAATAAATTTTCATTGATTTAAATCACCATCAAAAATATTAGAATGAAATTGAATTAATCTCTATACATTTTAAAAAAAATTAAGAAAAACTAATTAGATATATTAAAAACACTCAATTAACTAATAAAATTTAATTACATTTTTTCTACTAAGTTTAAAATAATATATTCCTAAGATTTAAAATAAAATGAGCGTGTAAGTATAATAGGCATGTTACAACCCATCAAAACATAAAGACCAACATATTTATTTTTTAAAATTTGATGTGTAAGAAATCAGAAATTATGGTTTAATAAAAGAAATCAACAACAATTATTAAATAACCAATGTGATAATCTAAAATATTCTGTTTTTCACATCCATTATTTAGTAACCAATGTGAAAAAATAATTTTTAACATTGTTTATTAAAATACTATATATTAAAGTAACTGTTAGAAAATGTGGAAAAGGAGTTAGGTGAAACAGGTTTTTGCATAAAGTAGTCTCAAAAACCTGTAATCACAACCACCTTTGGTGATCTCTATGTTTTTTTTAACAATCTAGTCCCTCCCCCAGTGAATATTTACCTGTATCCCCCCCACAAAGATCTTCCTCCTTCATCTAGATCCTTACCCAAAACAATCTTCATGACAAGATCTTTCAAAAGGGTTTCCCAAGGAATGACTAAGTGCCACTGAAAATTTATAGAAGCTAGGAAACCAAGAATAGAAAGAGGCTAATTTTTGTATACCCACCAAGGGTGGGATATTGGAAAATGTTTATTAGTTTTTTTAAGATACTTTATTACCAATACACAAGTACTTAAAATAAAATATATGGAATGTTTTACTTCCTTTTTATTTATTTTTAAATTTTGGAGGGTGGTGGTCCCTACTATTAAAACATAGGCAAAGGCAATGGGGTAAACAGGCAGCCACTGGGTTTTTTTATAAGTTTTACAAAATTATTGTAAAAAATTCTTGGTTTAAAAAACTTTGAAATATAAACTTGAAAGAAATTAATGGCCTTCATGCCTTTAGGTTTTTTTGGAAGGGGACAAAGGCATTTATTCCCTTAACACCATCGTTGAAAAGTTTTTGAAAAGGAATTAAATTCCTTAATTCCTTTACCCAAATGCCAATAAAATTACTTTTATATATGTTTGTATTAAAAAAATTATTGTATTTTTGTTTTTTTGTTTGTATATATATACACAAAAAAAAAATAAACATAAGTATTATGATTATTATTAATTATTATTAATTATATAATAAATTTTTCATAATACCATTATTATTAATAAATATATTTTTTATATTACTAATTTAATGAATATTTAATTTCAAATTATATTATAAACTAATTTATTAGTTACATTGATAATTATATCATTTACATCAGTATCCAAATGTATTAGTCTAATTATTGTAAATATTTAATAATATAATTAACATTTATTAATAATGTAATTAATAACATTTTATTATAATAACATAATTAATAATACTTCAAATAAAGTAATTAATAAAATAATATATAATAATAATTATGCCCAAAAAATTAAAGTGCATATGTTGTGTTTTTAAAAAATATAGTTTATTCCATATAAATTAGCTTTTGATTATTATTTTTATGAAATTATTTTTATTTTTATTTATTTTTTATATGTTTATTCACTACATCAAATATTATTTATATTGTATATATAATTTATAATTTATATGCTTTCAAGTTCACCTCTATGGAACATTTTCTAAAAAAAATTGGGGTTGAAGCCTCATTTTATTATTAAATCAAAGAAAATACCTCTTTTGACTAGGTAGAGGGAGACCCATTACATAGCCAGAATGCCCAGTGGGTATGTAGCCCATTACAAGGCCTGTAGGCCCTAATTTTTGGCCCAAGGGCCATTCTGTGAATAATACTGCTACACTACCCACGTTGTGAGAGTACCCGATGCTGCTACAGTGTCTGTCGTTGCTACAGTGCCTTTGTTGTTACAGTACCGCTACATTACTGCTATAGTGCCAGTGCCCAATTGGTTTTGAACCCCCATTTTTCATGTAGGATTATGGGGTGCTTACCACAATTCTAAAACCCAACTACACCTACATTGAACATTATTATTTTTCACATAGGTGACTTTTAAAGTGTAAACATTATAAACTATAAATAAAATCTAAAGGAAACTTGATGCAGTGACTAAACATATAAAACATAATGAAAATAAAAACAACTCCATAAAAATAATTAATGAACAATATTTTTAATGGAACAAAATATTTTTGTTTCAAAATATAACATTTATATTTACAGAGTTTTTTGAAATTCTTTTAATCATCAATTATTTTTTATATGTTTAGTCAATGTTCTAAAGTTACCTACTAAAAATTTAATAAGTTTTTCTATGTTTTAATTAGTATAATTTTAAATCTTATAAAATTTAAACTATAAGTACAATCACAATGAAAATTAAAACATAGTCTAAACATATATAAAATAGTTGAAAATAAAAAATCAATATAATAGATAGAAAATAATATAGATGATAGAAAAAAAATATTGTTCTAAATCTATTGAGTTAATATAAAACATAGAAATAAATTATTAAAATCAATTTCTACAATGATATCTCATCCCAAAATCTGGTGAGTGAATGGGACTCCTATATCGAGATCTTCAACCTCTGTATTGGGTTCAACTGTGAAGAGATTAAGGGGGATCTTACTCAGGTGTGGGAACCTTGAACATCTAATATAGTATCTGTCAATCATCAGGAAGAGGTTTCATTGGGATGTTGAGATGTGCATGTAAACCTTCTCCCACTGTGTAAGTGGAAGTACCTACCATTTGATAGGGGAACAATAATTCCTATGACACTACAAGAAATTCACTGTGTAGTGGTGAAACCACCACTAAATTTGGTGTCGACATCCAATACATGGAGGTTTCTTCCATTTAGTGGTGGTTTATCATAAAAATCATATAAAGTGTATTTAGAGGTGATTATTTTCATTTTATTAGTTATTTTATGGGAAAGAATAATGAGGATTTAGCGTTGGTTTTAACCACCGAAAAAAATCATCATCTTATAGTTGTGGTTCTGACCATTATGAATAAAAATATGCCATATTTAGCAGTGGTTTACACCACTAATAAATGTTTAATATAAAACTAGCTACAGGTTCTAAAACCCCAGAACTACCCTAAAAACAAATGAAAACCAAGTGTATCACATACCATAAGCACACATAATCCCTATCAGAAGCACAAAAAATCATACATATATAACAAATATGGAATGAAAAATCAATTATATTAACTTAAATCCAACCATAAATGGTTTCATCTCTTTGTCACAAATGATATATCAACAAACCATCTCATTACATATTAGTTCAAGACATCAAGAAGACCATTAATCAATACCTAATGAACTCCTCTCATCACCTTCTCCATCTTCATCTCTACTTCTAGCTACCAGCGCCTATAATACTATAATATTAAAAACTAAACAGAGTTTTATATTTATATTTAAACATAAAATCAATAAATTTTTGTGATCTAAATGATTTTTAAGTTGTGTGATTTACATACTCACCACCATTAATCGATGCAATATCACTGGGAACAGATCTGGTCATCTTATGATATAAATCAAACAATGCTTTCTAAAAAGCAGATATCTGATCCCCATGTTCATGAATTGTGCTTTTTATAGAAAAAAATCTCTCACTGAGTATCTCGGTGTAGGGAGTGACAAAAATAATGAGTAGATGCAGTAGTAATCCCCAATGGTCTTCCAAAGACCTCATATAGTAATAGTCCCAAACTCATCTCATGCACTCGACCAGGATGCTCCTTCCTATGGACTTTACTAACTGGGTCATCCAGGGAGACTGAGTTGGACTACATGGTATTAGCGTCCGATGGTTCTTATATTTTTACCTATAATCAAATATCAGACATATTTGAAGTAATATATATTAACATAGTGACAAATGAAAAAAATTATTATAAGGAAAAATTAATTCATTCCCCAACTTCTCTGGAAGGCTCATTAACATAACTCCCAGTAAATTTTGTATGAACATCCTACCATAGTTCTATTCAAGAGGCTTGGTGCCTTAAATATTTTGACAACCTTAAATAAAGTTAAATAAAAAATTTAATATATATAATAGATAATATTGTATTATAAATATTTAAACTAATGAAAATATTACTAGATTCGATCAACTTCTAGAAAAACTCTTTGACCCCATAGTGTGAGGGATTATTCTCTTATCCTAACTCAATGAATTATTCATTAAAACATCCTAAAATAAATAAAATGTACTATAATATCAATGTATGCAATGTGTTATCCTTATCATATGCACATATAAATGTAAAATGATACTAATATAATAATGTATATTTAAATACCATGTGTTTCTCATTGTGATGGATATCCATAAAAATATTACATTTCTCTCTAGGTACCCCATTGGGAACCCTATCATACAATTGTTGGGTTCTCAATGAAGTATCATTGAATTTGTTCTATAATCTCTATTTTAAATATTTCCATTTCTTGCCCAAATTTTTCAATGTACACTTTTCTGCTATAACATCAGTAATGGAAATGTGGAAAAAATATATACAAAGATATTAATTTTGAAAATATTATTATTTAAAAACATAATAACATTCAATTACACCATAATTTATTAAAATTACCTTTATCTGTGAATCAAAAACTTCATTTTTCCAAGATGAATACATATACCTTCAATCATCATACATAATCAAAAGGGTAACTGGCTCTACCATAAGTTGGCCAAGAATCTAGACAATTAATCTCATGTAGTCATCCGTAGGAACCATATAGCAGTCAAATGGGACAATTATCTTTAGTCTTTTCAAATTCTTGACATCTAAACATTTCATATTTTTTTTTAGTAGCATTGTTTCCATATTTTATGAAAAAATAGTAAGTAGTATAAAAAATCGCAATAACTTTATTCATATTAAAATTTGTACCTATAATAGTCACCCTCTAATATCCCTATGAAGAACCCTGTCTGGTCTGCTACCTTGCTGCTAAGGTTACTGAATGGGGAGGAGTCAGCTGTGTTGTTGATGGGACACTAACAGAGGGTGTGAGAGACGGTGTAGGGGGAAAGAGGATAGTGTCTCCAATAATGTATATACAGAGACGAATGGATCATCATCTCTAGGTATGGTCTAGGTAACATCGATTGAGGGTCGACTAGTATCACTATAATGATTTCTTCTTGACATTCAAATAATTTAATAAAATAAAATTAACTTCAGAACATATATTTCAAAAAATTAATGCAGAAAAAAAATTAGAAATGATAACATATTCATAGTACTGACAAACAAAATATACATATTTATGATAATTAATGAATGCACAAATTACATAAGTGGTTAATAAATTAATAGATTATTGCACATATAATCATTTTCTCCTTCAATCATGTCATTTTCCTTCTCTATCATTACTTCATCTACTTCATCCACCCTCTAAAGACTAATATTTTCAATATCATGATGGACAAATAAGTTTTCTTCTTACTATTGATGGGATTTAATGTTAGAGGTCAAATATTCCACTTCATCACCCATATTATACAAGTCTCTTGGTATTATGTGAGAAACTACACTCCACCCTTCATCTACAACATCTTCCACATAATATACCATTTTCTCTTGTTATGATAAGATATAAGAATCATGTAATTCACTGTCACCAATATCCATCTAGTGAGCGAAGTTTACAGAAGTAAATTGCAAGAAATGTCTTTTAACACCCCTGATAGCATCAACCCAATTTTATTTGAATAAAATAACTGAAAAATGTATGTGGTAGTTTAATTTGATAATATCAATCAAATTTACATAGTATCCCACTTTAGAAAATTTAAATATACCACTCTTAGGTATTTTCAAACCCTCTTACTGATTGACTCTATGAAATTTAATGGTGTTCACATTGTAAGCATCCCACTTTCTATCCTGTATTAGAGGACCTCAAGTTAGAAACATAAAATCTTATGAAAACTCAGCTTAAGTATCATTAGTCATGATCTAAAAAAAGTAATATACATTATTATATTTACAAAATATATTTTTCAACCAAATATCTGTATTGATTAAAATATTTATAAATGTACATGTCATGAAAACCATTCTACAATATTTTTATTAATATATTTTTTTATATCTATCTCATTTTATGTTTGGACTCTCATTCATATCTTTGTTTGTATCCACACCTCTTCAATAAATGGATCTTCAACTTCACTATTCAGTAGCCCATATCTATATGCCTATGATAATTCCATTTTTTTTTTCAGTGCAACATTTGATCTCCTCCCAACTAATCAGCCAATAGCAGGAAATACTTTTGATTTCCCATGTAGTTAATATTTAGTCAATGTTTGGTCAACACATCTAGTTCGATTTAATATTGTCTCAATAACATCAAAGTACCTAGAACCAAAGGTAAGACACTCCTCTGCCAAATAGACTTCAGAAATAGATCATTCAGGTTGAGATTTATTTTTCACAAATGATTTCAAATGCCCAAGATATCTATGAAATAAAAGAAAAAAAATAATAATTTTGTATTTAATGAAGTGACAATAATTATTTAATTAAATGAAAAACATATAAATAAAGTACCTCCCAATTGTATTCATCCATTGATAATGTATGGGGCCTCCTAATTTACCTTCCTAAACAAAATGCACAGTTAAATACATCATGATAGTAAAAAAGAACGGAAGAAATATCATCTCCATTGCACAAATTATCTATAAAAATCTATCTTGAAGGTTTTAAATATCAAATGGTTGTAGAGTTCTCTTACATAGTTTTCTGAATAATGTGAAAAATTGGAGTATAATAGCAGCAAAATTTTAGGTAATAATATATACAATTCCAATGGTAGTAACTATTGTAAAAACAATATGTGAATCGTGGCATTTCAATCCATGTAACCTATGATGATTTAAGTCAACATGCCTTTATATGTTAATTGAATACCCCTCAAGTACTTTCACATATTTTAAAATTCAAAAGAATGTATCTTTATCCCTATTTTTCATTTCAAAAAATGTCGGAGCATACTTTCCATTCTCATATGGCCAGAGATCACACTTTATGTTAAATAATTGTAATTATTTACAGGAATTGTGATGATCCTTCGATTCTCCATAATCCTTATGCCTAGCCTAATCCTTTTTTTCATTTTATAAATCCAGATTGCGGGTTTCCGGTACCCATACAGACGAAACCCAGGAACTACTTCACAATTCAAACTGAAAATTCAAAAACCGCTTCATCAATTCAAATTTCAAAACAGCTGATCCACATGTCCACCTCAAGCCACATACCTCGAGTCAGCGTGAAAACCAACGACGCCTCCCATCAGAATGTCGGCGAAAAAACCGAAGCACCAAGCACCACCATTCACTGGGAAGACGGCAGAGCCATCACCGGAGATGCTGGAGAAACACATCTGTCGTCTTCACTTCACAACAACGTCGCCGGGAAACAACAGATCACATCCATATTCGAACCATTCACCATAAAGGAAGTGCATCATCGACGCAAAACAAAACCATCACCGTAGACACAAGACCATCCACGCACTCAAAACATCATCCTCAAACCATTGAGGAACAGATTCAACCTTAAACAAAACACTGTGGTTCAAAACCCCGCAAAAGAACAAAAATATAAGATAAACACCATCGTTGTCACTCCATAATGGCACCACCTTCAACCCACATCAACAGATTCACCACGCCATATAAGAAAAACAAAACCACAGAACAGAAAATCCCACCGCCACCAGACAAACCAACTGCATCTGGCACAAAAAAAACCCTAGCAAACTCACCTGAGAGGAGGTATAACCCAACAAACCACCGACACATGAGCGCGACCCTCCAACACGAAAGCACCCCAAGAAAACAGTGAGTTGCTGAGATCAGAGCCAGAAGCGCTCCGAAGAGTATTCCATCAAAAAGACCGGTCTTACACCCGTGGATCTGAGCCAGTAACCACAGAGGCCCGTAAAGCATCTCCACAGCCGAAGAGAAGACCACTTAGACACCACAGCGGCGAAGAACCACCACCAACCCACCGAGCACGAGAAGGAAGCGTCACGTCGTCCGCCACGAAGGAGCTGGTCCTGGCGAGAGAAAACCCTAGAACGAGAGCCCTTTACGGGCGCATCCAACCATTATCCATAATCCTTATGCAATTTGAAGAACAAATTTTCAAAAACATTCTTCTCAATATACATCACATCAAAATAATTCAACAAAAAATTAAATTCCCAATACAAAACTTTGAAGAATATACTTTTTCCTTTAATTGTTTCATTCTGGTTTCACTTAAGAATGCACTTTGAACTCATTTTCTACTATCATAAAAATGATATACCTTTCCAAATTCTATTTCAACATTTCCAGGTTGTTCCAATCTTTCAGAACCTGTTAACAACTTTAGACGTAGTCTATGATCAATAGAACCATTGAATTTTGACTTGTTCTACCAAAATATATGAGATGCATCGATAAATCTTTGATTACACAACAAACACCATTTTCTACTGTGAGGTAGTCATTTGGGATCAAAATAAAAGATACAAATAGGACAAGGAAAACCCATTTAACTGTTCCATCCAGCTAAATTACCAAGTCCACGGAGGTCACTAATGTTCCACATTAGAGCAGTATACATTTTGAACATTCTTCTAGAAGATAAATCATATGTCTCAACATCGTTGCTCTATAACTCCTGTAATTATTCAATTAAAGGCTGCAAGTATAAATCAATACCATTTCCTAGAAATATTTTTCTAGGAATAATCATCAAAATCATAAAATATGTTTGTTTTATACACATCCACAGAGGCAAATTATAAGGGATCAAAAAAACTGTCCAAATGCCATAACTGATGCTCAAAGTCCAAAATGGGTTGAATCCATCGGCATCCAATCCCAATCGAACATTCTTAGGATCAGATGAGAAATTTGGATGTAATGAATCAAATGTATTTCATGATTTTGAATCTATTGAATGTTTCATTAACTCACCCTTGTTATTATCTATAGAATACTAGTTCATATGTTTGGCAGTTTTTGATAACATGAATAATCTTTACAATATAGTCTTTAAAGTAAATTAACTTAAAAACTTTGTAGGTTTTTTCTTTTTCTTATTCTTTATGGTAACTTGTAGATTCAGACTTCCAACATCACCCATTGACTGTAATCAAGAAGAAGAACATTTTTTTAAGTCTTGTCTACTTGAATCCTCTCTCCAATAAAGCATACAATCATTGGGATATGCATTTATTTTTGTATAATTTAGAAAAAACTTGTTAATAACTATTTTCATATCATAAAAAGACTTGAATATATTTGCTTCAATAAATTCATCACATAAAAATTCTAATATCATGGACATCTCCTTATTTGTAATTCCACATAGGCATTTGATATGGTACAACTTCAATAGAAAATAATGTTTTGACTATTTCAAACATACACTGTAGAACTCTTTATTTATATCCTTAACTAAATGATGAAATTCATTTATCTTCTCAGTGGATTTTTCTCTTACATTAGTCTCTACAGAATCAAGCGGAGGATCCAATGATATGATACAATCTCGATTTGGTTGTCCTATAGCCTTAAAATATCACTTGTGATGTTGTTATTTTTAACACCTAAAAATGGTTGATCTGATATATTTGATTTTGGTTTTGGTGTCTTGCAATGATGAAGGGATTATTTATAATTTTTTTCATTTCATTTTCTATTGTCGATGAAGTTGGTATCTCATTCTATCAATTGACATCAGTGCTCAAACTTTCTGTAACGTTCAATTCTCCATGATAAATCCAACACAAATATTGAGATGGGAATTGCTTCAATATCAAGTGTTCATAAACATAATAACTCTTCAAACATATTCAATATTTAAATTTAGGACATGGACAACTTATTCTCTCATAAAATGATCGATTGAAAATTTCAAAATATAAAAACTCCTCCAAACCCTTAGCATACTGAGGTGTGTTACTCGATAACGTGATCCATCTTTTATCCATATCACAATGTGCCTACACTTTATTAAAAAATTAAAACACATAAGTATTACTAAGTAGGAAAATAGATAATTGGAAATGAAGAAAACACAACCCAAGTAGTTATAAGAAGATTTATATAATTACTAAAAAAGTCAAAGTGAAAAAAGGAAATCGATAATAAATAGTATTGATAGTGGTGATCTCTAAGATATTCTATTTTTATATGTTACATTCTATTTTTCCTTATTTAAAAATGGTAAATCTCAAACTAACCAGAGTGGTTTTAAAATTACCTAAAAAATGTGACATAAAAACAAGACTGATAATGTTATAGATGTGACATTAAAACAAAAATAATACTTTTTCTTGTAAAATCATTATTACCAAGTGTGTTATAGACCAATTTATTTAATAGAAGCGGCCTTCATCATTTTATAGGTCACTATCATAAATTATAGTTACAATTATAACTAACCTAATGATGTTAGATTTTGATTTGATCATTAATATGCATAGTTAATTTATATGATTTGTATCTTCCACCATAATCTCCAATTAAATACAATTTATAGAAGTGAGTGTTTATATCCCAATAAATGTATTGATGGTAGGATTAGGAATGTGGGATGTGTAATGACTTTGAGGCCTATAAATTGGACTCTTGGGAATGGATCACCAAGTAACATGACTGAAAAGGAAAAATGTATTCTTTATAATCTAGTCCCAAATATTGGAAAAGATCTCATCACTTTTCAAGATTGAAAAGAAGTCCTATGTTTGGTTTTGGAGAATGGATTTCATAATATCACCAATGTAAATTTTCTCTATGCTTTTTACCTTTACATTTCGGGAAATCCGTAGCTGAAATCTATTTTATTATTTCTTTTTGGATAAAGAGTGTTTAAAACACCCCTAGATTTCTAATGATGGTATCAGAATCATGTTGAATTAAAATCTATTCATATTTTGAACATTGTTTCTAATGTTAAATTTATGAAAACACATATAAGTACAAATCTAACTACATAAGGCACATCTGTACCAAAGTCATAATCGTTACTCCTTTATTATATGATTGTTGGAATCATTCTTGTCCAATAATAGTTGTATATATCTTTAACAAATAACTTTGATTGTCATACTTATTGGATCCATGATCCAAGTTCTTTTTATTTTGGTAAGTATAACCCATTTTAGATTTAGGTTGTTAAAAATATGTTTAAATTATATTATTTTGAAAATTTGATTTTGGATAGTGTTGGAGGGAGAACATTATGCATGTTATTTCATGGGATAGAGTGATGGAAAAAAATGCTACTTGCGCGTTGCCTCTCTTTACTACTTGACATGAAAAATTTTAATTTCAAAACACTATTTCTATTATAAACAAGAAAACATTTATTACCTTACATTTAGAGGAGAGACAACCACATTACACTATCTTTTTAAAACTATTTTTACTTTAAAAACAAGGGTAAGCATGAAGTAAGTAAACAATAATCCCAAAGGAGTCACATAAACATATAACACAAGATAAATCATAGCATATGTTAAATCACATAATAAAATAAAGTAAAACCAATCTAGTTGGTTTGAGATGTCACCCTATAACCACCCAATTTTCCAGATATTTCATGTTATCCAATGATAAAGAACTAGAAATTTGAGATAAGGCTAAATACAATGAAAAAGTTTTATATACAACAATAATTGAAAGGTTTTTTCTATGATCATTTATATAAGGAAGTGAATTGTTAATGTTGTTTGTATTTTTATTTGGATTCAAGAAAATATAAGAAAGGATCACTTGGATGATGTGAATTGGATTATGTAATAACATAAAGTATTATAATATGTATCCTTGTATTTCCAAATGGATGATCTATTATAGGAGTACATTAATGAAATGTTTTTATGGGATATGGATGAATGGAAGACTACCATTTTTTTGTTTAACTAATATCCCCGCCTATGAATTTGAATGGTACATAATAGCTTCTAAAAAAATTAAAAAATAACCTTTTCTTAAGAAGGAATGACATGATTTTTTTATTAAAGAAATTAGTAATTAAATTTTGAATAATAAGTAACTAAGAATCACAAAAAAATATTGGAAGGAAGGTAGAAAACTTGGGAATCTTTTAGGAGGTAAAAACTATAGTTAACAAACACATATTGAGAATTAAAATGCTAAAACTATGGTAGATTGTATGTTAAGAAACTATATCCTATAAATGGAGTCTTAAAAGATAGAAATGCTAAGAGAAAAACCTTCCTAGCCACCACTAAGGCTATTGAATTATTTTTCTCCTATAAAAAAATGTTTTAAATGAAAAAAATAATAATTTAAGGTCTATGAAGAAATCCATATTATTAAATAAGAAAATTCAAAGAAAATAACCAATACTAAAATTGAAATTTTACCATGGATAAAGATCCATACAACATGGATAATAGAACCATGGGGCATGAAATCACTTTGAAAGCATATATGAAATATGCATATAGTATATATGAAATGTGCATATACAAGATATGAAATGTTCATATACAAGATATATCACATATGCATATAAAAATATAAAATAATCAATCTAGAATGTGTATAAATTTATTTTTTAAGATTCAATATGATATAATTCCATATGCATATTGCATATACTGAATATGAAATGTCCATATTCTGAATACTCAATATGTATACACTGAATATTTAATATGAAAATACTGAATATTCAATATGCATATTTGTAATTTACATATACCGAATATACTGATGATTCAATATCTATATATTGAAAATGAAATAAGCATATGCATTATATAATTATAATGAATTGAGTATGTGGAACAATTAAAATAGGGAAAATAAGGGTGCTCAATAGACATTAAACAACCATAGTTTTCAAAAATAGGGTTTTAAATGTAAGGGAATAAAAAAACAACACACCTAAGGGTGATAAGTGGGCTGGCGTGAGGTGTGTGAAGGTGACGGTGACGGAGAAGATAGCTGGAAGAGAGGGGGAGAAGGGGGCAGTGTGAGGGGGAGAAGGGGGGTTGTACAAGGGGGCTAGGGATTGATAGTGTCAGGGGAAGAGGTTGAAGGGGTGTTAGGTTTGGGGGGGATATTGATGGATAGGGAGGATGGAAGTGATGGGGATATGGGGGTCAGTGGGAGGATGGTGGGGTTTCATGGGGTTAAGGGAAGAGGGGAGGGGTGTCGGTTTTGGGGGGGTGAATAAGTGTCTTGTGTTAAAAAAATGTTTTAACGATGGTTTTTAAAAAACCACCGCTATATTTTGACAAAAAAAATTAGCATCAGTTTCTTAAACCACCACTAAATACTAATTTTGGTGTAGTGTGAAGGTTCAATCATGAAAGATGGAGGAATATGAAATATCCCCTGATATAATCTCAAATCAATTATATCTAAAGAAAACTATGGATATACTGACAACATAGATGGATCCCATTCCAGCTGGTGCACATCCACAACCACCTGAGGTTAATCTTATAGAGGCATTTACTATTCCTATGGAATAGGTGAGGCATCACATGTAGTGTTATGTGGTTTACATCATCGTCACTATGGATTCTCAACATAAATAGCTATTTTAGCTTTTTACAAAGAAATAACCTCCTCTCCTTAAGTAAGAATTTCATATCCATGAGGTGGATGATCAAAGAAATTGTCATGTAGAATGTGATATGATATAATAATGTCCTATATTACAGCATGGTATGTTTCCTGAATAAATACCTCTCCATCATCCGGATCAGATATGTGGATAATAAATTATATTTTATTACTCTGTAAATAGATTCAAATTGAATTAATAAATGTAATAAAAACAAACTAAGGTAAATTTATTGACTTACCTGATCCAGAAGACCTATTTCATGTGGTTTATGATACATTATAGTCTTCAATCTGTACCATGGAACATACTTAGGATATTGTGATAGATGGAATATCACATACACATGCCCTCAATATGAAACAATGAATGTATATCTTAGAGGTTGAGATATTTTGTATGTTGTCATTGCCAGTCGACATCATGCCCCCCTGTCAGCTTCAAGGAATGAAGTTCTACTGGCTATCTAGGTATAAATGGAATACTCTAAATAAATATAAATTGTTTCATCAATCTACTAGGTTGGTTCCAAACAACACACAATAATATAAACTCGTATGAAAGGTACGAAAACCATGGAATCATCAAGCCCGGTAGTGAAGTATGTGGGAAGATTGTGTAATATATCCTAGTATGTTTGAAATTAAATCTAAAATGATATGTTCCATTGGTTAAAATATTTTATTAATAATTCCAAAAAAATATAATATTATTAAATTTATTATTCAATAAAATAATGTATATACTTACATTTATGGGTTGTAGACTATCTAACATGAGATGATATGAACCCAAGTTGTATCTTGGTGGCCTGTCAAACTAGTGTGCTTGAATCCACCTATAACATAAAACCAAAAAACTGAAAAATAATAATAAATTTAGTATGGTAACTCATGTTATCTTCAAAAAACAATATATATTAGTGTTCATACTAGAAACCATGCCAAGCATCACACAAAAAAACTATATGGCTCCAAACCATCAATAATAGGGGTGAAAAGAGGGATGTTCTCCCATTCCCAATCTGAATAAAGATGAAATATCCCTTTATATCTCTGCAATCTAATCATAATATAATGTATAATGCTTTGTACATGTATGTCAAGCACATAGATGTCCATTTGTATCTCTTGTCCTAATCAAATTAGTTAAATAACCCTAAATAAATCATTTTAATATGCATAATGGAGTGATTAGTGCGCATTATCTCACCAATGAGTAGCAAGATATATGCACGGGCATGATACATGATAGTTTTATCATCAGCTTTGATGGGTAAATGTGTGAATTTCTTATCTAGATATCTCATAGATAGATAATCTTCATATGTAATATAAGAATCCCCCATAATTTTGAGCCCTAAAAATCTATATATATGCTCAGGACTATCTCTTTGGGTGGGTTCAACAACAACAACACCCTGGATAGTAATACATAGTATAACAACGATATCTTCAAGTTTTATTGTCATCTCTCCCTCAAGAAATTCTAATTTTTGAGTCTCATGTCTTCAAATATTAGTAAAAGAAGCTAGGAGGTGATGATCATTGAATTTATAATCTAATACAGTGGAAACCTAGAATCCATAATGTCATAGGTATGGTATAATAGTAGTTGTAGGTGGAATGTAATGATAATGGTGTTCCCTATGCACCATAAATCGTCAAAAATCATGCCCCTCTAACACCTCATATGAAACTTTCCTATACTACTCAGTAAGTAGAGTAGTATCCTTCATCTCTATACATAAATATTGAATAAATATTAAGTTAAAAATGAAAATATGATGTTATAGTTAGTATAATTTTATGATTGGTATAATGTAATATATAATAGTTATGTCAACACCCTTTAATATTTTTGTAGTTGATGACATGGATTGTTCTTTTTTCAACATACTTTCTATTGTACATAATTACATATTCATTAGTCTTGAAAACTCAATTTGATAATTTTACATTGATCTTCTTCATGATTATTTTTTAATACTTTACATGTTTTATAAGATCATCACTTTTATCATAAGGTTGATTTTCAATAATTTTTTAGAATGGGAACTCATTCTAGTAATTTTAGGGAATCATTTTATGTTATGACCTTAATTATGACATATGTTGCATCTCAAATGTTGACCTTGTTCTTGAGGCCAGTCCACCTCATTTTAAATCTTGTTGTACTTCGGTCTCAATTGCGACTACAACCAATTGATTTCAGATATCAATGTGGGTTTATCTTATAGAATTAGAAAATTTTGAAACTCCCTAGTAGGCATCCATAGTTCACTATAGTAGTTAGTAATGGTGTCAAGTCGGTACACTGGATCAACATACAATTCCCATGAGATGTTCACAAAGGCACATGTCGCAATGGAATTCACACAACGCAAATTAAATGTCTAGATGCTTCAACATTCATAATGCCTCACATCTAGTAATACCATCATCACTCAATTGATGATAACTTTATGGGTTCCTGAAACTTTTTCACTTCAAATCAACTTGGATTTCAATTAAATAGTTCCACTCGATAAGCAAAAATTTCATCAATGTTCAAATCAATATCTCAATGAAATTTTCATTTGTACCATAGCCCATAACGAATCACATTATTAGTATGTATTACTCTTTCTATGAAGTAATTTACATAAGGATAAAATGTATCCTCAACTAGGCCAGTTATAGGTAACTTTTGAATCCCCTTTAAGACACCATTGATGTACTCTAAAATGTTTGAAATCATGTGTACATACCTATTCCCTCCATTGTATGCCAATGTCCATTTTTCTTTTGTAATATACATTATATAATCACACAATCCCTAATTAACCCTATGAAATACTTTTAACAATCCCTCAAATCATCAATTATTCATATCATATGCTACATGAAATTTATAATATTACACATAAATTAATTTTATCATTACGTTGACATAGTAAAAAATAAGAAATAGATTATATACCAAGATTCGTGATATCCTTCTTCATAGATTCATCATGAAAGGTCTTTCACACATTATTGGAAATGTATCTGATGTTGTATTGATGGTGTAAATTTATGGATCTCTACATAATAGGATATGTATTGATTTCTTCATTGATTGCCTGATGATGATAACAAATGTCAAAAATAAACCCTCAATATGGGTGAAGTGGTTGCTAATACATTCTAAAAACCAACTTTAAGATTCATAGTTTTCCTTCTCCACAATGGAAAATGAAAGTGGTAGAGGTGAATGATTTTATCCTTGGGTTCCCAAAATTAGCAATACACCCATATTCTTTCCATATAGAAATATTTCATCAATATATACAAACTATTTTAAAAAACATTATGGCAATACATGGAATCAATTCCTCGAACAATCGATTAAATTAAACATGAGATAGATCAAGTCAATTCTCTTGAGACACTAGTTTGTTAATATTGAGGTGCAAGAAAAGTTGGATGTTTTTTCTCAGTATGGATATATTTTTTGTAAACACTTGATAAGATTCATTCCAATAACCATACACCTTGAAAAATTCCATTTGTTTCTCCATTAATTTATTTCTATTTGAAATATTGTATACAAAAGTTCATTTTATTCTCCAATTAATATGGCCTAAAGGAATATTTTGATAGGTCCTAGTCATCTCAATATTAATAGATGACAAAAAATCAACATCTAATGGTGTATGATTTGGTTTCTGGTTAGGATACATGAAAGTATGAGATGCCTCAATCTTAGAAGTTCTACACCCACCAAAAGCAATGTCAAGAATTTCCCTTAAGAGAAATCTAAAATCATCACTATTTTTTCAAACTGTATGATTTTTTATGGTTTGAATCCTAAACTAAATATATATAGTTTCGGTCAATATGAAATATTTTTATTATATTTTCTATGGCATATTTTCTTGGAAAATATCTTCCAATATATAATGTTTTTTTCATTTGACCAAATTAGTCCTCTATAGCTCTAGGAAACGTAGTTTTAGGTGTGATAATATTCTAGTTAAATTTTTTAAAATGAGTCATAGATTTCGAATAAGATGTGAAGAGTATTGGATGATTTATTATGTGTCTAGGAAAATGTATAACTATTTAAATTCTAAAAAATTCCTCCCAACTTCTCAGCTTCCTCCTAATCATCATTGTTTTCTCTATCTATCTAGTCATTAAACACTTTCTCATCATCAAAATGCTCTTGTAGTATATTTGGGGGATCATGTTGGTAATATTATTTGACTTGATAGGGAAGAGTCTCATATTATTGGGGTAGACCTTCTTTAGTGACTCTTGTATTACCCTATCATTGTACAATAGAACAATGTTGTTGGACACTAGAAATATCCACATATGACTTCATAAAATCATTATCAAACTATTAGTTAAATAATTTTTTGCCTGTAACCATACCTCATCATCAACCAATGGATAATTTAGATGATATATCTTATATTGGAATTGAAAATGTCTATATATAATATACTAGATCTCCATATTAGGTATTATATTTAAATAACCATGATTATTTCCTAGAGTTCTCTTAGGGTAAAAAAATAAGTTATCATAACCATTATTGTTGTTTGTATACTATAAGAAGCTCCTTGATTTTTTTGATTAAATTTATTTTAGTAATAGACATAAGAAAATGCGATTATCTACATAAAAAATGGTATTTTATCATGATTCCAATAGTATAAATAATATTCACAATAATTATTAATTATGTAGGGTCGATTGATAAATAATTGTGTAAAGTTATTTCTTGATATAAGGATATAATTATTAGATCAATAATTATTAAATACACTATAGATAATCCAAATAATATCCCATGGGAGTGTCAAAAATAGGTGTGTTCTTAGGCCTATTTTTCATGCACTGGGTGATGATGATTTAATGACCAATCCACCCTTTTCATATTATTACCCCTGGGAACAACTATCCCAAATCTTGTATCCACTTGTAATATCTAAATAGGGATTTCATTACTTATATAACTATACAATTTTCACTTTATTGAAATTTTAGAATTTTTTCTTATATCAAGAAATATTTCACTAATTCTTGACCATCCAAATTTTAATATTCCTAAAGGAATCTAACTATATTAATTAAGTAGAATGTGAATCATCTAAATAATATGCATAGGGAGTTTAAAAATAGGTGTTCAGTTAGTCCTCTTAATCATGCACCAGGTGGGGATTGACTTAATAGAAAATCTTCCATTTTTGGGGTTATCACCCCTAGGTACAACTATGTCAGATTTTGCATCCATTTTTAGTATTCATATAGGTATTTCATTTCTCAGATAACCACACAATCTTTATATTATCAAAAAAATTTAATATTTTCTTATATCTTCAATGATTTTAATAATGTTTCACAGTCTAAATTTTAATATTCCAAGAGGTATCTAAATATATTAATTAAATATAATATAGATCATCTAAATCAGATCCCCCATTAATGACAAACCATAAGTGTAGTTAGTCCTCTTTTTCATGCTCTATGTGATGATTGATTTAATAAAAAAGCCTTCCTTTTTGAGGTTATTACCCCTAGGTACAATTGTTCTATATATTGAATCCACTTGTAGTATCTAGAGAGATATTTTATTTCTCAGATAACGACACAATATGTACTTTATTGAAATTTTAGAATGTTTTCCTATACCCTCAATGATTTCACTAATGTTTCATAGTCTAAATTTTTATACTCCTAAAATTATCAAAAGATATTCATTAAAGAGAACGTGAATCATCTAACTCAAATCCCCTAGGAGTGTCAATCCAAGTCTGTAGTTAGGTCTCTATATCATACACCAGGTGATGATTGTGCTAATACCCAATCTTCCCTTTTCCGGGTTATTACCCCTAGGTATAACTATTTCAGAGCCTGCATTAAATTGTAGTATCCTGATAGATATTTCATTACTTAGATAACCACACAATCTTTACTTTATTGAAATTTTATAATGTTTTCTTATATCCTCAATGATTTCAAAATTGTTTCATAATATAAATTTTAATATTACTAAAGGTATCTAAATATATTAATTAAAGATAATGTTAATAATCTAAAGAATATCCCCCCATGAGTTTCAAACCAGGTGTGTAGTTAGGCCTCTTTGTTTAGGACCAATAGTTAATCATTTGTTAATTATTTGTTAATGAATAGTTAATTAATAGTTATTTAGTTTTTAATTAATGATTACTAAGTAGTTACATAATAGTTAGTTAATATTTAATTATTAATTACTTAATAGTTAATCATTAATCAATCGTCGGTTAATTATCATTTAATCATTAGTTAATCATTAGTTAATCATTATTTCATTATTATTTAATAATTAGTTAATTATTATATTATCTAAAGTTAATCCTAACTTAATCATTATTTAATAAATATCTAATAATTATTTAATCCTAAGTTATTCCTTGGTTAATAATTAGTTAATCATTACTTAATCATTAGTTAAGAATTATTGAAACATTAGTTAATCATCCATTCATCACTTATTAATCATTAGTTAATTATTCGTTAAGTATTCATTAAGAATTCATTAATCATTTATTAGTCATTAATTAATCATTTGTTAGTAATTCATTAATTGTTTCATAATCATTCTTTAATCATTCGTTAATATTTATTTAATTAATATTTATTAAGTAGTCAATTAATAATTACTTATTAATTAATTAATAGGTAATCATTAGTTAATCATTATTTTATTTTAAGTTAATATTGAGTTAATGCTATGTTAATCCTTAGCTAATCAATAGTTATTCATTATTTAATCCTAATTTATTTCGTAGTTAATAATTAGTTAATCATTCCTTAATCATTCATTAATCATCCATTAATCATTTATTAATCATTAGTTAATAATTATTTTATTATTATTTATTAGGTGGTTACTTAAAAATTAATTAATAGTTAATTAATTATAGTTATTTATTAATTAATAATTATTTGATCATAACATCATTCTAAGTTAATCTTTAATTAATAAATACATAATAATTATTTAATCATAACATAATCCTTAGTTCATCCTTAGTTAATCATTAATTAATCATTACTCAATCATTAATTCATAATTAGTTAATCATTGGTTAATAATTTTTTAATCATTCATTATTCTTTCATTAATCATTCATTAATTATATATTAATTAATAATTACTAATTAGTTACTTAATATTTAATGAGTAGTTAATTATTTTTTACTTAATATTTAATTAGTAGTTAATTATTAGTTAATTATTAGTTAATGATTAGTTAATCATTAGTTCTATAATGTTATGTTCCTTCCCAGCCCATTATATTGTTTATTTTCGGTGTTTGGGGAGTTTTGGAGGATGCATGAGGAGGTTCCGTAGTGGTTTGAGGTGTAAAAAAACTATAGTGGGAAACTCACATTGTGAAAGGGGTACATGGCATGAATTGGTGGTTTACAGCTTATGTAGGAAACCAATTTCAAAGCTTGTATGTGGCTGAGGGAGAACCTGTGAAATGGACTCACATCATGAAATTAATTCAAGACTTTTAATTAAATAAATACCGAGGAAACATGAATTTTTATGGAATTTTATTTTTGGGGAATTCTTATGGAATTCACATCAGGAATTAGTTTCACAACATGAAAGGTGCGGAATACTAGGTTTTAAATTATTTTGTTCAACTGAACCCTAGAATACCTTCCTACTAATAATTTTTGGAATATCCCTAGGACATTTTGTGGGATCTTTCATCCCTCATTCCCTAACATATATTCATTAGTTCTGGTGAATGTCTGGTGGTGATCAGTGGTAATCCGTTCTCTTCTAAATTTTTATTTTCTTCCAATCTTCTCCATAGGATCCACTGTGGTGATTTGGTTTTGGTTGGGATTGTGATTTTATCTAAATTTTTTATATTCCATGATACATTTTAGGTTAATTAGTGGTTCTTTTGTGCGTTTTTCAGTGAGTTAGAAAATGCTTCTTTGAGGTAGGGTTTCCTTCATTTCTCATTTTTTGTATCATGCAAGAGGGTTTTTTCTCTTATTTATCTATGGGGGAAGTTATGTTTGACTAATTAAAGAAAAATAAATGGATAATTGACATTTAAGAGGGAAAGGGGAATGATTTTTATGCTTTTATATCTTTGATATTATTGTGATATTGTGATTGTATAGCCTGGATGCCATGCTAAAAATTATTACCATTGGGGGATGTGTTTGTTATTGTTTGATATTTTTTATGGGTCCCCTATTGTGTGTTTTTTATATCACCGTAAAAAAAATTGGATAACCACTTACATTTGGTTAATAAAATGGTTTCCCTTAAATTTATGGCTAATGTCATAACACCCCTAAAATGAAGTAAAATGTGACAAACAGCCCCTTTGTTATCTATAAAATGTTTTTTGATGTATTTTCATGTGTGATTGGAGCATGTGGGGATGATGGGTGAGGTTCGGTCATTATTTTGGGATAGTGAGGTGATGGATTATTTGGTCGTGCTTTTAGGGTGGTGAGGTGATGGTTTTTTTGGCCATGCTTTTGGGGTAGTGAGGTGACAGTGTTTTTGGTTTTTCTTTTAAGAAATCATGTAGATGGTTTGTTTGTCTATTCTTTTGAAGAATCTAGGTGATTCTGTGATGGGGATGATAAAATTCTTGTGATTTATGGTTTTTTTTTGTTCTAGATTCTTGGGTAGTGATATAATGATTGGTTGATAATTTTTTAAATTTCTTGGTCTTGTATGGTTAATAGGATGGAAATGGTTAATGAAAAAATAAATTATGGGTTATGTTTTTAAGTGTAGTTAATGATTAATAATGAAATTAATGGAATTTATAATTTGATTGGATGGAAATATGAAATTTGGATTGTGGCTTGTGTGGTGTTATAAATTTAGAGTTGGCAATGAAAGTGGTAGTGTTGTGAGTTGGTTAGTGTTTTTTATGAACCCATAGGTTGGTATTTGTGTGTAGCTTATATATATACTTGTATATTCATTGTGATTTCTATAAGAACCCCAACTATGTCAAGCACTACATTTCGACACCCATATATTCACATTGGGGTTGTTTTTACTGAAATCCTGGTGATGGGAATGGATGGATGGCTACCCATAATTTCTTTCTCTCTATTATAAGTGTGTATATATACACATACTATGATGTCCATAGGTCTATTATTGCACTAGGTAATGGCCCTGCTATCTTCGAGTGAGATGTGATATGGCCGTGTTGTGGGCGACTTATGGTGGAGGTCGTGCATAGTAAGAGGAGGGAACTAGTTTTATATCCTTCATGTTCATGATACCCTACTATTCTGGTTATGGAATTAGTTTTGATGTGATTGCCCAGGTGTCTTAGGGCGGGGTGAGATGTGACCAGGTTATGGTGTAGTGACCCAGGTGTTTCAGGTGAGATATGATGTGACCATGATAAGGGGAAGTGGCCTAGGTTTTATCGAACGAGATGAGATGTGACCATGTTATGGGTTGGTGGACCAGGTTTCTTCAGGTGAGATGTGATGTGGGGTAGTATTATATATTATTTGAAAGATTTGGTAGTTCTAGGACATACGATGTTGGGGTGTGAGAGTGGAAAATTAGTGGGAAAGAGGTGTGGGGTATGCTTTATCAATATGCTTCTTATTATGTTATTATAAATTTATTGTGTTATTTAGTGATTGTTTCATAGTGAGGATGGAATTGGATAGTTGACCAGTTTTGGTGTTGTTAGTACTACTTTCGGATCATGGGTGTATTAGTATGATTCTTTCACATGTGCATGAGAGAATTTGTTTAACCTACTAAGTGTGATTGTATGATCACCCTATGTATATAAAATGATTTTCAAGTTTCCATGATGATTATGTTGACCATGTTGGACATTACTATCTCAGACCTTTGGATATATGTGGTGTCGCTGGTTTAAGGTTTGCTTTTGGGTATTCACTTTTGGATATTTTATCTATATTAGTTTTATTTATGCATGCATTGTGGGATGTTTTTTTTTCATTTTATATTATTTCATGTAGTTTCTTGTGGATGATTCATCTTATCTCCCAATACTATATCATTTTAGAGGGTAATTCCTCCCATTTCATGAGCCTTTTATACCCTCAGTTCTAATTTCCAACCTGGGGACTACTAGAAGAGATACTCGATGTTTATTATATCTCTCCCTTAATTGTAGTATCATTGGTGGTAGGGGTCATGAAAAAGTAGTATCAAATGTAATTTTTGAGATATATGATGTATTTTGGAGTTAAGCACAGTGAGTATTGCATAATATGGTATGGAAACAGTTTGAGTTGACCTTGGTGCATGACATAGGCCAGGGAGACTGGCTATGACATGGGATTTTAGGGCCCCCTATGATCCAGTTCCCGAACTCTGAGCTTATTAAATGACTAATTTAGATGTACATATTTATAGGGTAGAGACTTAGGAGAGGTAAATTAATCATAATGACTGGTGTTCCTATTTGAGTTGGGTTGTTTTGGTAAAGTTAAAATGAATCTAAATAAAATTACATACTATCTGACTTAGGAAATTCTTGTTTTCTTTTAAGTTATGGATCATGGATGTCATCCACATGTATCTTTTGGAATATTAGGTTTATAAGGATGATCCGATTGATCATCATATATTTGATCGGGAAGAGGAAGATGAGGCTTGTAATAGGGTATTTCGCACTTTTTATCAGTAGGATTTGGGGAAATACAAGGGAATTGTTTTAGATGTGGAGATAGAGAGCTATATGGAGGAGCTTGATATTAATTTTAGTTTGATCTAGGTCCCGATGGGATATTGGTTCCCTTTGGAAGTTATTCATATATGGGTAGTTATGCTTCAGTGGTGGAAACTATATCTTGGTGAGTGAAAGGAGGAAAATGTTTCATGGGTTAAATTTTATAAAGAGTTCTGGGTAGAGTTTCATTCATCGACCATGAAGGCAGTGAAGTGGTAGGAGCTTATTTATCTTCATCATATGATTATGTTAGTGTGGGTGTTTGGAATCAAGTTCAAGGACCTTCTATATTTTTTCTGAGATATTTTTATTGTTGAGGAGTCATGTGAAAGATGTCTTGAGGAGGCACTCCATCCTTCTATCTAGTTTTTAGTTACTTTTTTATGTTTCCAACGTATCTGTAGGTTCATAAGAAGATGGAGGTTGCCAAGAGGATTCACTTGCGGTGAGGATTTCCATGATATGGGGAAAATAAGGGTTCCTTGAGTAGTATATTTGTCAATGGAAGGTCTCAGGAACCAAAACCTTTGAGGTTTAAACTAGCAAGGAGTCGACCTCAGTATCTTCCCTTACAACCTTTTGGGTCCAGTGGTTTCTATGCTTTTCTTAGAGATGTAAGAATAGTGTGTTAGGTCTGTAGGGTTTGTTTCCATCACCAGAATCATTACCCAGTGGTTCTTCAAGTTTAGTTTGGTGGAGGTGGACATGTTCTATTCCAACCCCAATAGTAGTTTCCAATGAGACCATTTTATTAGAAGGGGTAGTGGGATTATGATCCAACATAGGGATATAGATCAGGTAGAGGTCAACCTCAAGATTTTCCTTGTGTTCATAGACCTTGACCTGATCATGACCATAGATGTGTTCATTGGAAAAGAGTTGTAGGATATGGGCATGGTCGATTGCACGCAATAGAGGAAGCAATGCTAGAGGGGCCTAAGATCGTTTGAGGTATGGTCAGTTTTTCATATACCCTTATTTTTTCCTTGTTTGATTTATGCGCTTAACACTCCTTAGTTTCACCCACTCTAGTTTGCACTCTGTGACAATATTTATAGAGGTTTCATGTGCCCCTGGTGTTGACTATGCCAGTTGGAGGCCAGACTAACGTGTTTGATGTGTTTCATGGGTGTAGACTAATGATGGGGTCACATTAATACCATGGGGACATTTTCTTACTATATATGTACGTATATAATTTAATCCTAGGAATATATTGGTTTTATTCCATATCTTCCATTATCGATTGATTCTATAGGAGATTTGTGTTATCATATGTGGATGGACAGTGTGTGCTTTTCGTTGGTGAGTGGGGTTATCAGGTGGGCATTTGGTGTGTGAATCCACTTCTTTCTTTATAGCTGATTTTTTAGTGGAATTAATGGATGTTGGGAAAGTGGAGGTCCCATGTTCATTGGTAAGTTTCTATATTTTTTCCATAATTAAGTTGTGACAGTACCCCCTCGATGTGATTTTGATTTTGGGGTAGACTAAAAACCTGGTGTTACATTGATTTTGATGGATCCTTATTGGATGGTAAATTAAAAGTTAGGGGAGTTTTTGGATTTAGATAGATGATCTGATGCATAAGGGTTATATCTGGCCCAATTTTTCATCGTAGGGTGCTCCAATGTTGTTCTCTAAGAAGCTAAATGGTAGTCTGAGGTTGTGTATAAACTACCATAGGTTCAATTAGGTGACAGACAAGAATCATTACTCTCTTACAAGGATCAATTATCTTTTCAACTATATGATAGGGTAAATGTTGTTTTTTAAGATCATTCTATAATCAGGATTTCACCAGTTGAGGTTGAAGGAGGGATATATCCTAAATACTACATCCGGATAAAATTATAGGAACTTTGAGTTTGTATTCAAGTCATTAAGTTCAAAAAATACACCATTTGTATTCATGGGACTCATGAACTCCATGTTCTATGAATTCCAAGACAAGTTTATAGTCGTGTTCATTGAAAAAATATTGATCTACTCAAATTCATAAGAGGAGCATGTTGATCATCTCAAAGTGGTATTGTAGGTTCTTTGACACTAGCATCTATATAGAAAGTTATCCAACTTTAAATTTTGGACATGAGAGTTATAATTATTTGGGCATGTGGTGCCTTAGTAGGGTATGGTAGTATACCCATCAAAGTTTGAGGTAGTTTTTTCTTGGGAATAACCCAAGAATGTGGCATAATTTTACAGTTTACTTGGTCTTATAGGCTATTATCGAATGTTTGTTCCTGATTTCTCTTGAGTTGCATCCCCATTGATAGCATTGACAAGGGAGGACCAGGATTTTGTGTGGATTGATCAGTTCTAGGTAGTATTTGATTACTAGAAGTGGATGTTGGTTAGTGATACAGTGCTTAATTTTACTAAGGATGGTGTGATGTTTGAGGTGTTTTGTGATTCTTCCCATATGGTATTGGGATGGATGTTTATGGATCATAGGGTAGTGATCTATTATGGGTCTATGAAGTTATGTCCCCATGAGTGTAAATATTCTACCCATGATTTGGAGTTAGAAGCAGTTGTGTTTTCACTGAAGTGTTAGAGGCATTGACTCATTGGGGAGCACATTGTGGTCTTTATAGATCACAAGAGTTTGAGGAATATATTTTCTCATCATGATCTAAATTAATGATAGTGGAGGTGGATGTATTTTCTTAAAGATTATTATTTTGTGATCCCTTACACCTCGGGAAGGGGAACCATTGTGGCTGACGCTTTGAGTAGAAATTCATGAAAGGATGTTGTTTAGGAGTACAGGGTTGTTTATAAAGCGGTGAAGGAGTTGTATTCCTTTCACTTAGATGAATGTGTGTTTAATGGTAGAGGATGTTTTTTATATGATATTACATCCTTCATTGATGAAAAAGGAGGAGGGTCTTAGTGGGGAGACTTAGAGGCTGAGGTGACGCATGAACATGTTGGCCATGGTGATTCTCTAGAGGGATGATCTAAGGATGGTCATAACTAGATGATGTTTTAGGGGAGAGTTTTTATTTTGGTAGTGATGCATGAGGGACTCCTTTATGATTTTCATAAATCACCTTTCATAGTACACCTAGGAGTATCCAATATTTATTTTGGTTTGAGAAAGCAGTTTTGGTTGCCCAAGATGAAATAGGAAGTGGCAGATTTTATGGTGAAGTGTTTGGTTTTTCAATGGGTAAATGCCATGCATTGTGGTACTTGATTTTTTTTGAAGCCTTTGGATTTTCCCAAGTAGAAATGGGATGATATCTTAATTTATTTCATCATGGTTTTACCCCAATATCATGGAGGTTGTGATGTTATCTGGGTAATCATTGATCGGTTGATGAAATTGGCCCACTTTCTAATGATTAAGGAGTCAAGCATAATGGATTCTTTGTTTAAGAGGTATGTGGATGAGGTGGTGAAGTTTCATGGATTTATAAGGTCCATTTTATTATGTCTAGATGTAATTTTTATCAGGTGGTTCTATAGGGTATTGAAGCATTCTTTTGGAACTCAATTACACAATAGTAATATTTTCCACCCTCAGACATATGGGAAGACAGAGTAAACCATCTAGATTATAGAGGATACATTTCAGTTATGCATCTTATACTTTAGTGGATATTGGTTATGACACATGGATTTGGATGAATTTGTTTATAATAATATCTATCACTTGTCTATCGGCATGGCTCCGTTGAAGGTGTTGTATTGACAACACTGTTGTTCTCCATTGTGCTGGAAGGAGGTTGGGGAGTCAGCAGTTATTGGTCTTGATGTGGTGAAGAGAATGACTAAGAAGATTTGGCAGGTTAATAAGAGTATAATGGTGGCACATGACTGGTAGAAGTCTTATTTCAATCACAATAAGAGGACTTTGGAGTTTGAGGTTGGATACCATGTGTTCTCAATGGTTTCCGCTCAGCATGGGAATCATAGGTTTAGCAAGGGGATTAAGCTTTCTATTAGATTTTTTTTGGCCCTTTGAGGTGTTTATGCGAGTTTTCAAGGTGGTGTATAGGTTGGTGTTTCCACCATAGCTGGAGAAGATTCATGGCGTCTTCCTCATGTCTCATCTTCATCGATATCTTCATAATGAATTCCACATTACTGACTGGGGATATTTGGATATTGAGGATCGTGAGACATTTATAGAGTATCCATTATAGTCCCAAGATCATCAAGAGAAGGTGTTACATGGGTGGTCCATTCTCTTGGTTTTCATGTTATAGAGGCATGGTGTCTTAGAGGATAGTTCTTATGAATGTGAAACGTAGATGTGTGCCTAGTACCTAGAGTTATTTTGAGTTTTTCTTTACTTTGTTTTTTTTTTGTGATGTGATGTTTGGATATTTATATGTTATGAGATGTGTTGTTTCAGTTTATATATTATGTGTAATAAAACTATTGTAATATTAAAATATAAGAACATGGATACTAATCAAGACACATTATACTACTATGTGATTAAACCCATGTGAGCCAGTCAATACTGCCTAAAGAAAATAGTAACTTGACATGGAGGATAAAATTACCTAAATTATTTTCTTAGTGTGGTGTTGTTTGTTTTTTGTGGAAGTTGTTGGTTTTTGGAGTGTGGAGGTTGGTGTGGTTATGAGGAAGTGTGGTGGTTTTTTGTTAGAATTTTAGGATGTGGTGTAGTTCTTGATGAGATGTGGTGATGAGGTTGTGTGGTGATGTGGTTGTGTAAGAAGTTTTCTAGGCATTTCAACAGGCTGTGTTTGGATAGTGGTTTCATTTTAGGTGTGATTAGATCCCTAATAGGAATCTCATGGGGTAGTTTATCAAACCACATTTCTTTATTTGGGTTTTGTTTTTAATTATTGAGGTCGACAACCATTCGAGAGGTATTGGATGTAATGGAACAAGCCTTCACAGCTTGTTACATTGTTGATTTTGGGTGTTAAAGGTGTTTTAGAGGAGGATCGAGGAGATTTTATGGTATTTGTAGGTGCAGAAAAGTTGTAGTGGGAGATTCACGTTGTGAAAGGTGTACACAATGTGAATTTGTGGTTTGTAGCTTGGGTAGCTAACCATTTTCATGGCTTTTATGTGGCTAAGGTTGAACCCATGAACTTTATTCACATCATGAAAGTAATTCATGATATGTAATTAAATAGTCTGAGGTGACATGGAATTTTTAAAATGTTGGTTTTGGGGGAATTCCTATGGAATTCACATCATGAATTGGTTTCACAATGTGTAAGGGTCCAGATTCTAGGTTTAAAATTATTTTGTTCATCAGAACCCCTCTTCATTCCACCAACTTATTCCTATCATTTTTGGCAGAGCCCTAGGAGATTTTTAGGAATCTTCCATACCTCCTTCCCTCACCTTGACCCATTATTTCTGGTGGATACCCGTTAGTGGTCAATGGAATTCACTTCTCTTCTCGGTTGTTTTTATTATACTCTTCTCTTGAGGATCCACTATGGTGGTGCGGTTTGGGTTTGGGTTGTAAGTTGGGATATGTTTCTGATAAACCTCAATGTGATGTTGGTTTATACTTGGGTTTGCATGCAGTTATGGTTTGTGAGTTTCTTCTTCACCCTATAGTGCACAAAAATTTGGCAAAGCATCTTTGAGATAGGGTTTACATTATTTATATTTTTTGTATCATGTGGGAGGGGTTTTCTCTTTTTTATATATGGTGGGTGGTTTCGATTTATTAATTAAAGATAAATGATTAGATAATTGAAATTAAAGGGGGGAAAGGAAAATTATTCCTATGATTTTGTAGCTTTGATGTTATTATGACATTGTTATTGTATAGGATGGATTCCACAATAAAAATGATGGTTATTAGGGGATTTTTTGTGTTTGTTTGATATGTGTTGTGGAACCCTTTTTGTGCTGTTATCGGGACATCACACTATAATTAAAATTAGATAACCAATTATATTTGGTTAATAAAATAGTTTCCCATGGATTTATGGATTGTGTTATAACACCCCTAAAATTAAGTGAAATGTGATAAAAATACCATTTTTTAAATCATAAAAAAGTGTGATGTGTTGAGATGTGGTTGGGGAATGTGTGGTTGACGGGTGAGATGTGGTTATGCTTTTGGGGCGGTCAAGTTATGGTTTGTTTGGATGTTCTTTTGGGGTGGCAAGGTGATGGTTTTTTTAGTCGTTCTTTTGGGGTAGTGAGGTGATGGTTTGTTTGGCCATGCTTTCAGGGTGGTGAGGTGATGGTTTGTTTGTCTGTGATTTTGGTTTGGAAAGGTGTTGGTATGTTGGTGAGGATGAGATACTTGTGATGTGTGGTTTCATTTTGATAGATGCTCAGGTACTAATGGAATGACTGTTTAATAATGTTTTAAATAACTTGGAATCATTTGGTTAGTAGGGTTTAAATGATTAATGAACAAATAAATGTGAAATTTGGCTTGTGTATCATGTGGTGTTTTGCATTTAGAGGTGGCAGTAAAAGTGAAAGTGTTGTTAGTTGGTTAGTGTTTTTTTCTCAACCCATAGGTTGTTCTTGTGCGTGGATTATATATATATACACACACACTTTTATATTCCTTGTTATTTCTATACACACCCCACCTACATCAAACTCTACATGATGACACTTGTATATTCACATATGGTGTTTTCCCAAATCCTGGTTATGAGGATGGCTGGATAGCTACCCGCTATTTCCCACTCTCTCAACCAGGTGAGTAGATATGCACAGTCTATGATGATCGAGGATTTTTAATGTATTAGGTGATGGATCAGGTGTCTTCATGTGAGTTGTGATATGACCATGTTGTGGGGTAGCTTGTGTTAGGGGTCATGCATGGTATGATAAGGGATCAAGGTTTATTTCCTTTATGTTCCTGATACCATAGTACTCTAGTTATGGAATTGATTATGATGTTATGGACTAGGTTTTGTTAGGTGAGATGAGATGTGTCCTTACTGTGGGGTGATGGCTTGAGTGTTTTCAAGCGAGATGATATGTGACCTTGGTGTGGGGTAGTGGCCTAGGTGTTTTCAGGTGAGATGGGATGTGATCATGTTATGGGGTGGTGGCCTAGGTTTCTTCAGTCGAGATGTGATGTAACCATGCTATGGGGAAGTGTTATATGTTATTAAAAAGAGATAGGGATTCTATGATGTATTACTTTGGGGTGTGAGAGAGGAAAATCAGTGGAGAAGCAGAGAAGGGTACCCTTTATTGATAAGATTCTTATTATTTTATCATACTTGGCTTGTATATTTGATGATAATTCCATGGTGATAATGGAATTAAATATTTGAACAATTTAGGAGTGGTTGGTTCTATTTTTTTCTCATAGGTGAATTAGAATTCTTCTTTCACATGTGCATAAGAGACTTTGGTTATCTTACTAAGTGTACTTGTATACTCAACCTATGTTTAAAAACAAATTTTCAATTTTCCAGTAGGATTGTGTGGACTGTGCTAGAAATTACTAGCTCAAACCTTGGTATATTTGTTATGTCACTACTTATCTTTTCTTTTGGGTATTTACTTTTGGATACTTTTATTTGTATTCGTTTTATTTATGCAAACAATTATTGGATATTTTTTGTTTATTTTCATATTATTTCATGGAGATACATTTGGATAATTCATATTATCTCCCAATTCAATATTATTATAGAGGGTAATGTCTCCCATTTCATTAGATTTATATACCCTCAATTCTAGTCTTCAACTGAGGTACTACTAAAGGTGGGACTTGGGGGGGTCATTATCTCTCTCCCTTCACTATAGTGTCATTGGTGGGAGGGGTTCATGACCAGTTCATCATTAGTTAATCATTTTTTAATAATTATTTGATCATAATTTAATCCTAATTTAATTCTTATTCAATCAATATATAATCATTATTTAATCCTAATTTAGTCCTTTATAAATATTTAATCATTAGTTATTAATTATATAATCATTTTCTAATCAATCATTAATAAATAGTTATTATATAGTTAATTTATAGATAATTAATAGTTAATTAATAGTTAATCATTAGTTAATTATTGGTTAATCATTACTTAATCATTTTTTCATTATTAGTAAATCAATAGTTAATCATTATTTGATCCTTAGTTAATCATTAGTTAATCATTATTTAATCCTAAATTAATCATTAGTTAAGCATTCGGTAATCATCCATTAATCATTAATTAATTAATGGTTATTTAATATTTAATTATTATTTTATTAATAGTAAATCATTAATTAACTAATATTTAATCATTTTTTATTTTATATTAATTAATATCTAATAATGAATTAATTATCAGTTACTTATAAGTTCATAATGATTACTACATTAATTATCTATTAGTTTAGAATTATTTTTTACTAATTAATTATAAACTACTAAGTCATACTAAATAATAAAAATTTCATAATAATTATTCAATTTCTATGACTATTTATAAATCAATTACTATATTGTCATTATAAAATAACAATAATCTACTTACAAATATTAACTATTATTTACAAATTACAACTAATTAAAAAAACCACTAGGTAAATAAAATAATTAAAACTGATTAAACACTAAACAACTAAATAAATAAATAACATTAAAATATATTAGAAAAAAAATATCTTTAAATGATGCTTTGAAAATCAATCACTCCTTTAAGGCCATCAAAAGAGTCATGGGAAAGAGAAAAAAATCCAAAAAAAATAGAGAGATAGGGACCAAAATCAGGTGAGTTTTAGAGTGACAGAGGGGAAATTAATGGAACTTAGTGGGGAGGTAGGTGGATTTTATATGGGTTTGGGAAAATTTGTTTTCTCCTCCAAATACCTTTTTCCTTTTTGTTATCAAAAATTTGTTTTGGGTGGAAATTCCTTTTCCATATCATTGATCTTGGGAAAAGGTGTTATGCACCTCCAATACTTTCAAATTTAACTAAAAATAATTGAGGTGGCTAAGGTCTTCCTAGATTAAGTTTCAAAAAAAATTAACCTACACAATTTTCTAAAAAAAATTGAGACAAAAAAATTATAAAAAAAACTCAGTGTTAAATTGATGAAGTATGTTAAAGGGTAAAATTTTGAAACTGGTTTTTTTTCAAATTCAATGGGTGTGGGTTTTTTGGGGAAATGAGTTCATTGATTGCTTGACATTCGATCCAAGAGCATTAAATGGTTTTATGTTCTTGACCCTTTCTATAAAATAATTTGAGTTTTTATTTTTATTTAGTTATATATATAATAAAATTTAAATAAGTATTTAAAATACTATTTTGTTAATTAATTTGAATTTAAATTTTATTTTGTTTATATATATATATACTTTCTAGTAATAGTGCCAAGTTGTTCTTAGGTGCAGCCTCTACACTAGGCAGTTGAGGTTCAACTCCCTGTCGTAGCAATTTCACTGTCCATTTTATGAGGTCCCATGTTTTTTCCCCACATGTGTGCATGTGAAGCTTGAAACTAGTGTGTTATAGGTACAAACATGGTGAGGAAGGATGAAGGGCATGGGTGAGTGACATGAGGGTGTATAGGTGGGCTTGCATGGACACACACAAGTGTGAAACTACCAACAGTAAGAAAAAAAACCTAAGGGGATCAAGTCATATGAACCATCCATGTATTAAGGCCTTTGTTCCTCTTGGGCCTATGGGCTATTCTCTTCGAGGCTTTTGTGAATCTGGGCCTATGGTCCCTGTATGTGTTGGGCGATAATACATGTAATGGGTTTCCTCTTAACCTGGTTAAAAAGAGATCTCCTTACTTAATAAAAGTGGGATTGACCCCCACTAATTTCAATGTATATGAAAAAATTAAAAAAGTTTTAAAATGTGGTTTTTTATTTATAATTACCTATATTAAAGTTATAGTGACCCAAACATGATGTACATAGATATTACATCATAATTTCAGAATACATAAACACATTCCCAAATATTTTATAAGTATAGTGTCTTTGGAAACTTGGAAACATAGAAAAAAACTAACTCATATTGCATCTAATTCTTATCCCACCTATTTCTTCATAACTAGTCCTATTTTTGAAATATAAAACATATTATCATTCTTCGTATCTTAGGGAAAATAAAATTAAGAAAGGGTGAGCTTATTTGCTCAGTAAGGGTAAACATGGAAGATATGTAATAATAATAAGAACATAAGGATATGAAAACATGAACATAATATTCTAAGATCATACCATGCATATTAAAAGATAAAATGCATGATTCATGGTATAATGATTAGTAGTTAATATAACATGAATCATAAGGAAATAGTGAGAATAATCCATGAAATAATATCATTAACATAAGAATGAAATTATTGCATACACATAAACTTATAACTTTGTGAACATGTATAAATACTAGCAGGTCCACTCATTAAATTAAGTACATAAAATCAGGCCCCTACATAAACATATGGACATGGAAACTAGGTCCATGCATAGAAATTTGAAAACAAAATCTTGTTCACGCATAACATATATACAACATGATTTATCCATCTTTACCAAATACATTGGAGGGAGATCTAGTTCCCACCCATCTCATAATGAAATCATACATACATATGCCACAATATTATAAAATATCATATCATAACCAAATAAATGGAATGAGTTTCATAAATTTGTAATCATATCATAACATAAGGAAAAGATACTAGTTTCATAATCATTTCATGAAAATCATAACCCGTGAAAGGAAGAAGATTTCTTAAATATAATTCAGTCAAAACTTAAACCATTCATATAAAGAATATGAATGGTAATCTTGAACTATAACAAATTACGTCATCTTAGATGGGGAAGGATTTTGAAAGATCACTTGGAACATGAATTACCTTAAAAATAAATTTTTAAAACATAAAACATTTTCAAAACCATTTTCCTTTAAAACCACTTTGAAAACATATAAAGTGATCATGAAAACTCATTTAAAAATTTTCTTGAGGAAAATATCATTTCATCGTTGAAATAATTTTATTTTATTTAAATTTAATACAATATTAGAATAAAAAATTATTATTAAAAATAACCTTAAAAGATTATAAGGGAAGCCTCAAGGCATTATGAAATCATGAAAGTAGAAAAAAATCATGTTGTATAAATTAAAAGAAACATTCTTCTTGTACTTTTACCAGATAAGTCAAAAAGTACCTTGTGGGGAAAATGAAAAAAGATTCCTTTCAAAATGCTTAGTAAAAACATAAAAATGGGTAAAAATGACATTAAAAAACTCTATAATAATGGTAATAATATTTTTGAATACATTTTAATGTAACATGGACATGAATTATAAATATACCCTAGTAAATACTTATGAAAAAACAATCTCGGATAATAATAAGATTGTGAAATTATCCCATACCTTAGGTCTGGGTTCATTAATATATATTAGAAACTCCTATATAATGTATTAAATAATTTTATTAACTTATTCAAAAAACCATATTTATATTTATGATAACTTATATGATCATATTAACACCCATTTAATAATATTTCATTATTATGCTTCTTTTAGGTGTTAACTACATCATTTTCTTATGAATTTTTCTTCATATAACTTCTTATTATTGAACATGGAATATAGTTATATAATTTATTTAATGGTATAATATTATTCATTCTATAAATTTATATAATCATTCTTTAATGGTGATCATGGAGAATGAATCACATCACGTCGTGGAGACGGTAGGCTGTACGTATGCACGAGCAACGATATCACTCCCTTAATTGTGAAATGGAATTGAAAAGGATGGTGTATATATTATTCCTGAATAAATATAATTCTATAATCATAGTATATAGTTATTATTTCCATAATTATACCCATCCAAGTAAAGTGGTGATGAAAAACAGATGACACCATGGCGTGGAGACGGTAAGTCGTACGTATGGATGCGTGGTGATTTCGTTTTTCATAGGATAGATATAAGGAAGAATATGGTTATTCCATAATCATAATAACATCTTAGAATATAATTTATATTGGATTTATTACTTTATAATGGAATCAAATCAGGAATAGGAATTATAAGAAGAAATAATTTTGAAATAATCAGTAGAGGATATTACCTCTTCTCTGCCAAGCTCACTTTATACCTCCTCTTAATGAAACTAGAGTTGGTCTATTGAGAAAACCAGAACCTCTAGAATGTGAATAGTGAATTTGATAAGGTAAATGGGCAGGGTATGGAAGAGCTTGAAGGATCAAAGTGAATTGTAGAAGTAAGGGAAGATATGCCCTTTTATAATTGAGGTGAGGGGCACTTTTGGAAATCCCTAATAAATTAAAATATAATAAGATTATTATATATATAAATGATTACAAATGAACCATAAATATAAATTTATAAGAAATTTTATACCATATACTCTCCCCTTGTGATTATTTAACATTATTTTATTTTAAAATAATTTAACAATAAATTAATTCAATAAAATATCATTAGTGTCAAATTTAATACTATTCATTTAATTTGACTTCAAATACATCTAGACAAGGTGGGAATTCAAATATAATGATTTCACACATCTATAATATATATTATAGATCTATTAATTTATTTATAAACATTAAATAATCCAAAATATATCAAAATTAATAATATTAAAATCAATTATTCTATTTTTTTGTTAATTAAATAAATAATGTTTTAGCATTGATGTAGTTTTTAAAGTAATTATATAACATATAAAAATAAAAAATTAATTTATATAATGAAACTAATTTCATTTATATTAAAATAGGCATTTAGATACGTTTATATCTTGATTTTGTCCCTATGTGGACACATAAAAGATATAAAATATAAGAGAGTGATACTTTGTAACTGTCTTTGATTTAAATAATATATAAATTATTTTCATGGAAAAGTGTCCATTAAACAACTATAAATAGATCATAAGGTGATAAGGGTATAATCCTATTCATCCAATAATTTTTGGACAAGTTTTGGTTTTTATTTTAAACCTTACTATTTTGATTTACCCTTAATTATTCTTTTGTAATTTTAATAGTGGTAACAGCTTTTTAAATATTAACAAGTTATAAAATATTACTTATTTGAGTTAAATTGTACATAAATGGAAACTTCATGAAATTTTATACCTTATCATAATCTCTTTTTATTTTAAAATTATTTTTATTGTTTTTAATTATTTAATAAAATATTATTTTAAAAAATATCAGTAGTGTTAATTTTGACAATATTGACACCATTGTCTTTATATAAAATCCAAAAAGTAAGATAATTTCAAAAAAACCATTTAATAAAATTATAAAATTTAATATTCTCCTATAAAATTATGTTATAACCTTAATTAATTAAAATTATATTTATTTTAATATTTATAATATCAATTATTTGATCCTTTTTTAATTAAACAATTACAGCATCATCACTCTGTCACATTTTAAGTTAATTATTTTATCACTAAAAGTTTTAGATAAATTATCATGATGTAGATAAACATTATATATTTCAAATTAATATTTATAGTTTAATTAATCTTCTGTATAACCCTATATTAAAAATAATTTACTTATTAAAATTATTAGTACACCATTTTTTACTTATCTTTAAATAAAATATAATAAATGTCATATTCATATCTAAGTGTCTTGAAAATTTTAGAATTTAATTCTAAGGTTTATTTTAGTCTAAAATCACTTATCTGATGAAATTAGAACAAGTGATAGGGTAATTTTATAATATTGTTATTTTATTTTTACAATTAATTATACAATTTATCTTTAACCAAGGTAAATAAAAATATAATAAAGTTATTATTCACAAAAAAAATAATTTAATCCCATTTGAACAAAAACATTCTTACTGATTGCAACCACGTATGAACATTTTTTCAAATTCAATTCACATAAGTAATTAAATTAAATTTAACACTAATCTTACAGATGTGGCAAGAAGGCGAGTAAAAGATATATTCAAAAGTTCAATAATTTTTATATATAATTTCATTATAAAAAATGGTTAAAATGAACTACATTGAATTAATATATATATTACTGATATATTTTGAATTTAAAAATAAAAATAAATTATAATAATTTTTTAAACCAAAAAGGCAATTTTTATCTACAATGCAGTATTTTTCACTATTCATCAAAAGAATGAAACTTCTCAGAAAAAATACTAAACCTTCACCCTAATTTAATTTTGACATTAAAAATTCAAAAATTATGTTTGTTTTATCGAATTTAATTTATAATATTTTCTAACATTAATTTTATTATTTTTCTTAGAAGGACCTAAAAATAGTTTATTTGAGAAAATGGTAGTTTAAAACATATAAAGACTTTACCAAAAATTATATTTTTAATTATCAAAAACATTATAACAAATATTTAAAAATTAGTATTTAATATTTATATTACAAGTTTAATAGATAGGTTTTAACTATTTCAATTAAATAATTATAATAGAAATGTTTCGTTTCACAGAAACTCAGTGTTGCTTTTAATTCAAGACAATTCGGTGTTGCATGTAGTGAAAGATTCCCTTGGTGTTTCATATAACATAATCCAAACATAGTTCTTTTATGTAATAACCAAAATCAATATCCACTCTTTCATAAAGTGAAAATATCAAAAATATTGAATTAATTCTGAAAAGAATAATTCACAAAATCTTAGGGTGTTACCAAAGTAATCACAAAATATAACTAAAAATCACACCTAGGACTCCCTTTTATAGGAGAATGAACTTTAACATCAATTATATATTTTCTATAGGGACTCATTTTCACTTTTCCTACTTCATAATAATAATAATAAATAATATATATATATATAATTAAAAATATAACGAATTAAAATAAAAAATAATTTATATATATGATAATATATATTATTAATAACTAATATGATAAATAATAATTAATAATATAATTATTTATTAATAATATTATTAATATTTAATAATACCATTAATAATTAATAATATATTTAATAATTAATAATTAAAAAAATAAAAAAATAAATTAATAAGAATATTAATAATTAATAATTTGGCTAATAATTAATTATTTACAATTAATAACTTATTTAATAAGATAATTTATAATTATTAATATAAATAATAAAATGTAATAATATAATTAATAACTAAATTGGTGTGAACTATATTAATGCAGAGGTGTTATAGCACCATGGACCACTATTAAAAATCTAAGTGTTATATAAATGTGGAGTATTATATTACTACATTACTATATGATCTCATTTTAAAATATAGGGTTTTTTATCCTACTTCTTCTCTTTATAATTGTGTTTCTCAAGGATTTAATGAAATAGTTTTACCTCTCTATGGGAATTGGAATTATTCGGAAAACGTGTAAATCTATGTGTTCATTTTCTTTATTTTTCATATTTTCTCTTATTTCTAGGATCCTTCATATTTGGAGATCATGTAATTCGTAATAAAGATTTATTTTTAGGGAGATACAAGGATGGTAATTGTCTATATACTTGTGTATATGTTTAATTTAAGCAGTGATTCACACTCATCGTCTTCTACACTACCACTACCTAAGATTTGAGGTCAGGAATGTGGAACATCTAGTGCGGGATAGGGATTTGAGAATGGTTAAGTATTCTATTAGTATTATATTCTTTACCATTATCATATTCAGTCTTTAGATGTATGGAATTTTTCATTGAGATCTGTAGTTGGATAATTACTGTGAGTTGGTATGTAGCAACCCTTCTTTCAGTTATTTTGGATTTCTCATTATGAGAGTTATACTCTCTCACACACACACTATATATGGTGGGGCATTATTATGGTGAGTTATGTATATATTTTAGAAACCTTATTAGCAATTATTCTATTTTATCTCATCATATCTTAGATTAATTAGAAATGTCAATACACATTGACACGTGTTTGTCTAAGGGAGGAGTGGAATGGGTATGTTTATACACACCCCTAGTCTATATATACTAATTTTCCTATTACTAAGTTCATGTTGGTAGACTATTTAGTCATTAATAGCTTTTAGATGTAAATATTTGTATCTTTTGAGAATTCTAGTTTCATTTTTCTTTCAAGGTGTGCCTTTAGGATAATTTTTGGTTCCCTCACCACTATTCTTTATGTGATTGATATATTATATAACATTATCATGAAATCTATTATATATGTGCATTTCACTATGGTTTACATTAATTTGTTGATTGGAATTTTTATTTATAAAGGGTAATGCCTCCTATTAATTAGATTTATAAACTAAGCATTAATCTCTATCCCCTTTCCTATTAGTCACAGGAATAGGGGTTCATACTTAGTGATGCTTTTAATATAGGGGGTCCCATCGAGGTTGATTCATGTACTCCCATTTATTAAATATCTATAATTTAAAAAATATCATAATGGTCAATAAATATAAAATAATATTTAGATTTTCAAGGAAAAATAAAGAGTTAAAAGAATAAGTAAACCACTTCAGTTGAGGGAAAAAATGAGAACATTCCATAACTATGGGTAAATTTTAGATATATCCACCTTCCTTACAAATGCCTTGTACTTTTAAAACTTATTTCTAATCTAAGGTTGATATCTTAATTAAAAAAATATTTGAAGGGGGATTTAATTGGGATCTTTGTGGGGAATTACTCATCTAACATATACCCAATACCACTATAAAAACAAGAACACCTTACACATATCATGATAAACCAAATTGTGGGGTCACTAAAGAGGACTTATTTTTAATAGAGGAATTTATACCACAATATTTTTATGAAACCAAAAATAAATATGACACTAAAATTGATAACTAAAAATAACATGAAGATAAAGAGGAGAAAAGTAAAGGGGTAAAATTAATTCACCCTTCCCACTAAAAAATTAATTTGAGAGAACTGGAGGTGGTTCTAATAAAAAAAAGAAATTTCATCCGAACATTAATTAAAAAATTTATAAATTTGATTATAAATATTATAAATTAAAGTAGTTATTTTATTTGACTAATAAAATTATAGGTAAGTGATCAATTATATTCCAAACAAAAAACATACTTTTTATTTAATAAGAAAATCAAATGTATATTGTTCAAGGAATTTTCATTCACTCTGGCCTCTCCTCTAAAGGTAAAATATCTCATTATTCCCAAATGGAATTCACACAATATATTAAAATCTTAATGAACCACCCCATCCATACTTAAATAAAACAACCAATTCTTACACATTTATCCAGGAAGGTAAAAATAATAAACCATGTGAGCATCCTCTTCCCACAACTAAAAAGGAGGAAGATACCCAACAAGACATCCATTATAATCTTAATAAATAAATTATTTATTTTACTAAGATAAAATAGAGAAAACCCTAGATCCATCCACTAAATCATCCACTATAAAGGAGATAAAAGGAAAATATGAGGATGGGATGGAGATTGTAAAACCAAATGGATCATTGGATTTTTTCATTATAGATTTTATATTTTAAATTTTAAGAGTCTTTGGGTTTGGTTTTTAATACTAATAATTAAAATATATGGTATTATTAAATTAATAAAATTTATTATATAAAAATTTTAATGTTAATGGAATATAATTATTTCTACATTGAATTTAACTAATGTGATGTAAATTCTTTGGAAACAATTAATGATTTGATACATTATGTGAAATAAAAACTCATTAATTTTAAAAAAAATTATGAGTTCAAGACTCTTTAAATCAAGATTCATGGAACACAATCCCTAAATAGGGTACTTGATTAAATAGAAGGAGTTTAAAATTAACTCAAAATAAATTGATATTTTCCCATCATAAAATTTCACCAGGGATGAGATAAAATTTCAACTTATTACTTTTTGGTGTTTTAGTGTCGAACACTACTATAGAAGTACCTTTTATCAGTGTTATAATTAATGTTTATCAGTTCTAAAAAAGTTTTGATGTTGTAAGAACCCTTAAAAGTTGGTTTCTATTATCAATTCTAAAAAACATTTATAAAGTTCATATATATATCAGCACTAAAAAATGAACTAATAAAGAGGTCCTTTTATTAATGTGTTTTTTAGTGATGATAAAGGTCACTTTTATCAATGTTTTTTAGCATTGATAAAACTCAAAATATTTTTTAAATATCCTTTGACACCCCCCCCCATTTATCATCTCTAGTTTCTAGCACAAAGAAAACTCAAAAAAATATTTTTTTTAATCATAGAAGCACCCCCCCCCCACCACTACCGTTTATTAGTCCCCCCATCAACTCCCCACTTAATTATACAAGATTATAGAGTCATGCACACCCATGAAGATATTAACACATGACCTCTTTCATTCAGGATGAACTTCATTACCACTATTTCATCTTGTTTTCTCCAAAATTTTATGACATATTTATTTATTTATATATAATTAATTTTTTTATTTATTTATATAATTATATTTAATTATTTAATTTTTTAAATGAATTTATAAAATATTCTTATATTTATTTATTTATATATTTATATATTTATATATTTAATTATATATTTATTTATGAATAATTGTAAATCTACATATATTTTTTTCAAATGTATTTATAAAATGAATATTTTTTATAAATACATTTTTATGTGTGTAAAATATAAGTATATTTATTTATTTATTTATTTATTTATTTATGTATATACTTTTATATTTATGTATAATTATATATTTACAATTATAATTTCTATTATTAAAATCCATTATTAATCCCACACACATCATAAAATCATTATTATTATGATTTATTGTTTATTTTTCATCAATGATAATAATAATTTAAAATATATATAATATTGATTGACCTAAAGTGAATTTCTACCATTTACAATTTAATCTTTGATTAAATATTTAAAATCTCATAAAAGTACTACCCTTCTACATTCACAAGGAAATAAAAAGTAAAGGACAAATTTTCTTTTATTGTATATTAAGTACACATGACTTGGTAAGCCATCATTATAAATATGGCCCCATATTTATCCCTTTGTGTGTGAATAAAAATTAACCCTTTTTATATTGGTTTTCCAGATTCTATTGATTTTAAATGGCTCCAATCATTGCTAAATAAATCCTTCTTTTTGAAACATATATTCATGAATATCATTGGTAGAATTGTGAAACATTGGCCATTGATACCTTTAGAAATTATCTTTATAGTTATTTCTCAACCATGATTGGATTCAGGCCTTAGAATGTGACATTTAACATTTAGACATGTGGTAAGATAATTGGTGGAAGTTGATATATGGAGACCCTTCTTTTAGTTATTGTGGATTCGTCATTGATATAGTTATACATAGAGACACACACACACTATTTATGGTATTTCATGCTTATGGTGAGTTATTAATAGATTTTAGAAACCTTTTCAGTGGTTATTCTATTTTACCTCAAAATCTTATATATCCATTAGTATGTTCAATACACATTGAAACATATTTATATAAGGGAGGAACCTGTTGATTATTTTTATACACACCCCTTGTCTATATATATATATATATTTATATATTTATATTACCAGATTCATGTTGGTATATTCTTTCATCATTAATAGCTTGTATATGTGGAGATTTGGATATTTGGAGGATTCTATTTTCATTTTTCCTTTGATTCATTCCTTTAGGATGTTTTTTTTGCCTCTCCACTTTTATTTTATTTGATTGATATTGTAAATAACTTTATAATACATTTTATTAAATATGTACATTTTCTTATGGTTTACATTAATTCATGTAGATGAATTTTTCATTTATATAGGTTAATGCCTCCCATTTATGAGATTTATACCCTTTATATTAATTTCCATCTCCTTTATTATTAGACTCATTCATGGGGGTTATACTTAGTGTTGTTTTGAAATTAGGGGGGTCCCATTGAGGTTGAGTCATGTAATACCCTTTAGTAGATATCTGTAATTTAAAAAATGTTGAAATATTTAAAAAATTTAAGAGAATATTCAAATTTTCAATGGATAATGAAGAGTTGGAAGAAAAAGTAAACCACTTCAATATAGTGAATAAATGATATCCTTACATAAATATTGGTATATTTTAGATCAATCCACCTCTTGGAAACATGCATTACCCTTTTATACATTCTTTATGAGAAAAATTTTATTTCTTTAAAAAAAATATTAGATGGGGGGATTCAATCGGGCCCTTTATAGGGATTTTCTCATCTTAAATATTCCCAAGACCACTATATTGTAATGACTCTAGATTTTTTATGTTGTTCCTTTGAATATTTATATGAAAATATCTGTATTTTTTCTCAAAGTCGGTGTGGTGTTTGGGTGGATTATGACCTAGGAATTAGTATATTAAAAATAATAAAATATATTGAAACACAGACTCATGTAATTTCATTGTAAATTGTTTTCATTTTTTTGAGACCTCATATGGTAAATCGGAGACCAAATTTTATTCTAAAATGTGAGGTTTACCCTAGGCATGACATAAGGTTGGATGGTGTCAGACGTTCCATGGGAGGTGACCGTTGGAAGGTGTGTTTAATAAAATAAATAAATAATTTTATTTATTTTAATTAAATGACTTAACCTAGATTAATACATTATAAAACTATTGTTATTATTTTTCTATAATACTATTCACATAAACTTAGGGATACTAATTGAAGAGAGTGTTCTTCATCGATGGATTAGGATCAAAGAATGATAACGACTAGATCAAGGAAAATGTGAGGCGGGTGGCGAATGAAGTAGATCTTTTTATCCATCACTAGGAAATGTGTTCCTTGCCAATTATTGATACATAATCAAGGTAAGACTTGTTATTTTACAGTTTTCTCCCATGTTTATTATTATGCATGTATTTTTAATTATGTGCATAATTTATCTTCAATCCCATGAATCGAATAAATAAGATTAAATCTTATTGAATCCTAATTATCAATTTTAGTCATTATTCAATGATTCACCCCTGATTACCCTATATTATTATCATTTTCCATGATTTCATTTAAAAAACATTTATTTACTACTTTCTTACATTGTACCCCCGTTGTACAGCGTGTTCTTCATCGTTGGCCTATAGGGTCGCGGTTTGACTTTGTCAAGGCAGGTTCGAGCATGATCGAACACTCAGATTCATGGTGGTTTCATGAATGACATATATATATCAATGGTTTATGTATGGATTAATGATCTATGTAGTATTTGAGTAGCATTTTTTGGATTTTGGATCTGATGTGGTGATGGGAGGTGCTATAGCTCCATATGGGTTGTCAGATTCCCAATTTTTTACCATTGGAGGCTGAAGATCGATGTTCGGCAGTATCCCATTCAATTTTGGGAAGTCAAATGGTGATATTTTAGGTAAGAACAGTATATTAGGAAACCATGTGAAGATAAATCTTTACTACCTATGAAAAAATTGACTATGTGGCATGTAGTCTGGAAGAAAACATGTCATGTAGTCCACCAAATGTAGAGGCTAGGGTTTTAGGTGAAAATAAATATATCATGCCATGTATGACCCCATACACACCATGTTTGACCCCATACACACCATGTGTCCTAGTGTTGGAGGTTTGGTTTGTAGTCTAGGAGTAAATATGCCAAACAAGGCCAGGAACATGGGTGCATCTATAGTACATGGGAACAATCATGTACTCAAACACAACCACAGTATACGTGCATGGCCAGTGTACAAGGGTACAAGACAAGAGGACTTGGGTGGGTCCGAAGTGGTTGATACATGATATGTAACACCAATAAAATCATATATCATGACATGGATTCCTAATCCATTTCTAGGGCAGAACATTCCCAGTCGATGAGGTGAGGTCACACACCATGTGATCCCACATACACATTGTGTACTTCTCCTAGGAACTTCTACCTTTCATATCTCCTTTGGGAATCAGATTTGGGTTTATGAGAAACCTATCCAAATTATTATTCTATATAAAATTTTATGGTATCCTTCATTGTGACATATGAGATACTATGTGAAGTTTTTTGAGCATGATGAATCTCTAAACTATGCTTGACTAATGGCAGTGATCGGGCAGGATCATAAGAGGGATATCATGTTTGTTACTCCCCTATCACACTAGGGCATGGGTCCCCTGTAATATATAAATAGGTAGATTCAATACTCCCCATACTATAGTTAGGAATGGTTCCTCTATATATGCATTGGTACTCCCCAATCTTTGAGCTCTAATAGCGAGAGGGCCCTCCATGAGTGTGAGTTCTCCCTTGGATACGAAGAGAAATAGGGAGGATTAGGCCCCTCCAAACAGATACTTGTAATATTTCATGATGTTGGGAATCATAGATGGGGCTTTGGAGATGCATGAAGACTCATCATTCTTGGTTGGGATATGGAGATGCCGATCTTATTTCTCTCTCATCTAGGTTTCTTTATGAGCATATGTGTTATATTTTATTTCCCTCTGTCAAGGGGTTGATAAAATTTATACTATATATTCTCATTAATCCATTTGTGGTTTTCAGGGAACCCTAATGAGTATTCATATTCTCACCCCTATATGTTCTTTTATCACATGTTTCTTGTGTTATGATGATGATAGGAATATCTTTAATGACATAGATGGATCATAGAGATAACTTGGGTGTATTTACTATGTTATGTGATTGGACTTATAGATCAGGAGTCAGGCCCTCTTAGTTTTCCTCTTTTATTAGTTGTAGTAAGGTTGGAAATTATTTTCTATTTTGGCATATATTTTTCTTATTTATTATTTTTCTATATATTTTAATACTCTAATGTATTCCTTAGAAGTTATTTAATGCAATGTTATACTCTATATGTTGTAGTGTTTTTTTATTCCTCTACATTTTTTCATGGATATGGTTGTGTTCATGTATATGGGTACTTTAGGATAAGGCCTCCCATTTCATCTTATTCCTTATTAGCTCTTTCCTCTATCCCCTAACCTATTACAGGTGTGATGGAGGTGTCACACTCGACTTGAATCTATCCAGGTGGACCCTGGTGGATTAGGTTGTGACATAGTAGTAACAGATAAGTTCATCCTTGGGTTTGTTTTAGAATGGAACTCATGGTGAGGATCGATTGGGAACTTAGTGAAATGGTGTTATAGTGTCTCAAATACCAATTTTAGTCTAGGTAAACTAGTTTTGGTGTGGTGGCCAATGTATCCATACACCATGACTCTAGATATATTCTTATCAACTATGCATATTGATATATCAGTTGCAGGGAACAAATGGTACATATATATTATAGGATTGAGTCCATTGACTATCCTTAGTGAGTAATCTCCCAATATATATATTATCATTTAACCATGTTCCATCTTGATAACTTTTAGGATACTTCCATGAAGATATCCAGCCAGGTTATCGATATGGGATCATATTGATGATCACTTGAGTGATGATACCTCGGTTAAAGGGCCATCTCATGAGGTGTTTCCTCCGAGCAGGTAGGGAGCAATATCACTTTCTATCAATCAACATATAGTACTAGTAGGTCAGGCTTAGAATGTATGTGGGCTTAGTGTGCTACATGAGTTATAGTATCAAAGACCATTGAGGTTTCACAATGATCCAAACCTTAAAGTAGCAGAATATTGGCTTGATTAAGAGATCCTAGTCTTATCCATGTTCAAAATCTAACTGATTGGGTGGTTGTTCTTATGACCATCCTTATTTATGGACCAATAGGGTGATGGTGGAGTCTTATAATTTAGACGCATAATTAGATGATTCTCTCATGATTAGACTTCTAAAATCTATTTCAAAATCAGGAATTACCCTTTTTTCTTGACCTTTGTATAGATACAAGTGTTTCTTATGATGAAACAAGGAGATATAATGGTTTATTATTATTTCATAGGGTTCACTGAACTCACACTTTAATCTATCAATATTAAATAAGATGGATTATTCTAGTTATAAAAGGTTTAGAAAGTTCTCCACTTAGACACTTATGCTAGTGTATTCTCTTTATTCATTCCTACCTATGATGGGGTGCTAGAGTGAGCTCTGGTGATAGAGAACTTCCAAGATGAGGTAAACCAGTCAGTTGGATTCAGAAATTTCCATCATGGGCCTAATTCATTCATAGTATCTAGTATATAGTAGATGTTAGGGTCTCGACACAAGAGTCATACTTATACCCAGACATAGACAGGTGGTCTACAGGTCAAGGGTCGTGTAGAGGATCCATTCATCTAGAAGAGGTTCAATTCTATTATTATGATAATAAATGTCACATGAATTGTGATTTCTTGATGTGACATGTCCTGTAGGGTAGGTAGATAGTGGATGGACCACCATGGAAGAGGTAGTGTCATGATGAAGGATCTCCCCGACATGGTCAGGGCAGCCCCTAGGGAGGCGGTGCTGATAAAGGATAAAATGGAGCTCTAAAGGGGGGAGATTCTGTTATATGGATACACTAAGTTCCACATCCACTTTAACCACTAGGTGGTCCATCCCAGTCTTGGAGAGTTGGCAGTTGAGGTTGTGGGTAGCTACAAGCCATGTAGGGCGATGAACAAGAGGCACATGAAATAATTTGAGGTATGATATGTTTATTGTTTACTCTTTATTTAGTTCTTTTTGACATAGGTGTAAGTAATTTATTCATATCTATATCTATCATGTGAGGGATAGGTCTCCCTGATTATTATTTATCCCAACAAATGTTGTTATAGGTTTCTATAGGGATAAATTCTTTGATATCACATATCTTTCGGTAGTATGAGCTGGAGCACAATAGATAGAGTTTCACATGGGACCTCTTGGTCATTATGAAGAATCATTATGATATCATATTGGGTATAGATTTTTTTTCTATGTTTTGGGACCAAGTTTAATTTCATCACATACGAGTTATAATTTTTTAGATAGATGTCATGAGATTCTCCTTTGTAAGAGAGAGATATCTCAAGGCTGAGCGATTGGGCTTTATGAGTAGGAAGCTACAACCCATAACCCATCATTTGGAAATTTTATCCCATGGTGCAATGGTAACTTCAAGCATCTAGCTTCCTTCAATAGTGGAGGATTATATGGACGTCTTCCATGAGGACATTCTAGGACTACCTTTGAGGAAGGATATAGACTTTTACATCAAATTACTCAATGGGACTACACTAATATCTTCTAAATCATATTAAATATCCCTTGAAAAGATTTGTGATATGAAGATGTAGTAAGAGGACCTTTGAGATAAGGGTTTTATCAAACCCAATGTATCCCCCTGGATAGCTCCAGTTTTGTTCATGAAAAAGGTGGATGGGATTTTTATGCTTTTTGTTAATTATCATTTATGAAATTTTGTAATGATAAATAATAAGTACCCCTTACCAAGGATTTATTATCTCTTTGACCAGATGAGAGGCATGAGTTACTTCTCAAAGATCGATATCAGGTTCGGCTACCACCAGTTGAAGGTTCTTAAGGTTGATATTCCTAAAATGGAATTCCAATGTCGATGTAGACACTATAAGTTCCTAATGATTCCTTTAGGTGTGATAAATTCCCCCACAATTTTTATGGATCTTATAAATTATATATTCCATCTATATATAGAGTTATTTTTGGTTTTCTGCATTGATAAAAAACTCATTTACACTGAATTAGAGGAGGAGAATGTAGAGCACTGGGGGATGGTCCTAGACTTACTCTGTGAGAACCTAATTTATGGTAAGATATCAAAGTGATAGTTTTGGATCCATGAGGGTCACTTTCTGGGTAATGTCATATCTAATTATAGTTCAGTTGTAGACCCAATGAAGGTTGTTGTGGTGCTTTCTTGGGATCCACCCGAGATCATGTCATAGGTGTGGAGTTTTCTTGGCTTGGAGGGGTACTAGATGAGGTTTGGGGATTATTTATCTAGGGCTTCATCCACTTTTTCTACCTTTATGTGGAAAGGAAATCCATTTACCTGGGATGAGTAGTTTCAGGGAGCCTTTGAGGAGTTGAGGTTGAGGTTGACCAGTTCTCCTATACTGATACTATCGAAGGAGGGTGTGAAGTACATAGTGTTTTTTAATGACTCTAGAGATGGGCTTGACTATGTGTTGATGCAGAGGAAAATGGTGGTCACATATGGATTGATGTAGTTGATTACCCATGATTAGAACTAGATGAATCACAACCTAGAGTTAGTAGAGGTAGTATTTTCTCTAAAGATGTAGAGGCACTATCTTTTGGGTGAGAATTTTTTCATCTACTCAAACATCCAGAGTCTCAAGTACATCTACACTTAAAGATATATTAAACTAAGATATAAGAATTTTTTGAGTTTTTATAGAACTATGACTTAAATATATTCTATATTCCTATGAAGGGAAATGTTTTCGTTGATTCTATTTGCAGGTAGTCTATCTGTCGTTTGGTGGTGGAGGCATCATAGTATTTGGATTCATTGCAATTGAAGATAATGAAGGAGAGGGTGTAGTATTTCTTTAATCGATAGTGGTGACACCTCCACTTCTTTTACATGTGGTAGAGGCTCGGTTAGAAGACATTGGTTGTGATTTTCTACATGACTGGATTTTCTCAAGAGATTCACTAGATGGATTTTTTTTAGGGAAGTATTTATCCTTTTTGGGGGATGTATGATAGTTTTAGACATGTTTTATGAGGAGTTGTTGAGGTAGTTTAACACTTCCCCCTTGGATATAAATCTCAGGGTTGAAAAGATATATAGGTAGCTTTAGTGGAAGTTTGGATGGGATGAAATGAGGGAGAGAATTACCAAGTTCATATCTCGATATCTCACATGTTAGTAGGTAAAGGTTGAGCATAAAGTTCCAATAGGTTTGATGTAGCCTCTTTAGATATCAAAGTTTGAATGGGATAGAAAATACATATATTATTTTATAGGGATTCAAGGGATATTGAGAGGCCATGATTCTATCTGCTTTATTTTTTAATAACTAACCAAGTCAGTGCACTTCCTTTCCATCAGGGAGAAGAGTTCAGTTGAGATTCTGGGGTAGTTTTACATTTAGGAGATTATCTAGCTTCATGGGGTAACCTTGATGATTATATCTGATAGTGATCCTCAGTTCACATAATGGTTGTGGAGATGCTTACAAGAGTCTTTTGGGACCCATTTGATGATGATCATGGCCTCTCACCCCCATAAATATGGTAAAACTGAGTAGACTATCCATGTATTGGATGATACACTATGATCTTGTATGTTAGATTTTGGATGGAGTTTGGAGGTTCAATTTTCATTGGTAGAGTTTTTTTATACTAATATATATCACTATACTATTGGCATGGAACCTTTTTAGGACCTATATAGGAGACCCTACAGGTCTCCCTTATACTGAACTAATATTGGAAATACATATCTTTTTGAAAAAAATATTGTACATATGATGATAGGGAAGCTACAAGTGATCCATGATTATATGAGGATAGACCATACTAGATAGAAATATTATGAAGATTGATGAAGTAGGCCTTTGGAGTTTGATCGTGGAGACTATGTTTTCCTAAGATTCTCCCCATGATGAGGATTTAGGAGGTTTGACTGAGGATTCCAACTATCATTGAGGTCCATCAAGTCGTTTTAGATTCTATTGAGCGTAGCCAAGGTTGATTACCACTTTTCCTTTCCCCCACAATTGGACTGGGTACATGATGTCTTCCATGTGTCATGGCTGAGGATATACATGCAATATCTAATGAAAATTATTGAATGGTGTGATCTATACATAGAGAATGGATCCACCTTCATGGATTACCTAGTGTTGATTGAAGATTGGCGGGGAAAGATCATGCATGGGTAGACCATACCTTGGTTCAATGTGCTTTGGAATCATAAGAGAATGCAGGAGAGTTCCCAGGATCATGAGATCTAGATGCAGACTCAGTACCCCCACATTTTTTCTTTAGATTGTGATTTTCAACATGGAAATACTTGAAGGAGGGGAGAATTTAACGAATCAATTTTTGGTGTATTATTCCTTTGAATATTTCTATGAATATATATATGGATTTTTCCTTGGATTCGACATGGTTTTTGGGTGTCTTGAGACCCCAGAATTAATATATTAAAAATATTAATATATATTAGAACATATGTTCTTATCATTTAAGTATAATTTTTTTTCTCATTTTTTGGGACTTCAGATGGGAAATACTAGACCACATTTGATTCCAAAATATAGTATTTACTCTAGGCATGTAATAAGGTTGGTCGGCTTTGGACGTTCAATTGGAGGTTACTGTTGGTGGGTACATTTAATAAAATAAATAAATAATTTTATTTATCTTAATTAAATGACATATCCTACCCTAATCCTATATAAATAAATTATTATGATTTTTAACTAGGGTTATCCACATAACCCTAGGATGATTATAGAGGTATATTAATCTTCATTGATGGATTGGGATCAAAGAATGATGAAGATCAGATCAAGGAAAATGAGAGGTGGATAGTGAACACAGTCGGTCTTCATCTCTATAGCTAGAAGATACATTCTTCACAAAATATTAATTGATCATTGAGGTAAGACTCATTGTTTTATGGTTTTCTCCCTTGTTAATTATTTATAATGGATTTTTTACTATCTACTTAATTTAACTTCTATCCCATGAATCACACGAGTCGGATTAAATCTTTTTTAAGCTTGGTTATTAATTTTATTTTAGGTTTCATGATTCACCCCTACATCCCACATATTATGATCATTGGGCATGATTTCATTGGCCAACAGTTTATTTACCACATTTTTGTGCTTTTCCCTTGTCGTTCATCAATTTCTTCACTGTTAGCCTATGGGGTCGTGGTTTTATATTTTTAGTGGTGGTTTTGGGCATGATCAAACCCTTAGATTTATAGAGGTTACATAAACAATATATAGATCAATTTTTTGTAGATAGATCGAGGATCTATGTGGGATTTTATTGATGTATTCGTGGATTTTGGATCTGAAGTAGTGACGGTAGGTGCTACGGCTTCACACAGTTGATTGGATTTCCAATTTCTGGACACCAGAGGCTGGATATAGATGTTCGGTAGTGGACACTTTAATTTTTCATGGTCATATAGTGAGATTTGAGGTGGGAATAGTATATTGGGAAACCATGTGAATACCAGGCTTTAATTTCTTTGAAAAAAATCAACTACTCAATGTGTAGACCAGAAGAACACATGTCATGTATTCCCCTATCTACAGAGGCTAGTTTTTTGGGTGAAGATAAATAGCACACATTGTGTATGACCCCATACATGCCATGTGAACTGATTCTTGAAACATGACATATACTCTGGTAGTACACAGGTAGGGGCATGGATAAGAACAAGATATTGGATAGAGTACATTTTCATATATATTTACTCAAACATAACCATGGAACATGAGCACAACCAGTGTACACAGTCACGGGATGGGAGGACACGGGCAGGTCTTGAGTGGTTGAGACATGTCATGTACCACATATACATATCATGAGGTATGACATGGATTCCCAAGACATTTCCATGGGATAACATTCCTATGAAATTATGAGTTTTCACACACCATTTAACCATATGTACACATTTTTAACTTCTCCCAGTAACTTCTACCTTCAGTATCTTCTTCTACAAGACTTGTATTTAGGACTGTGAGTAGCATATCCTGAGTATTTTTTTCATTTAGATTGTTATGGTAGAATTTATTATGGAATATGAGATATGATTTTAAGTATTTAGAGTTTGGATATTCTTTATGTGATGCTTGACTAATGGCGGTGATCGATCATGATCATTGGAGAGATGTTAGGGTCTTTACTCCCTTCTCGCACCAGGGAATGGGTCCCCCATACTCATTACATAGGTAGAGTTTTTAATACCATATTATATTTTTTGGAATGGTTCCTATATTTATGGAGTGGTACTCACCCATATTTAATCTTCGGGAATGAGAAATTCCACCACGGGAGTGAGTGATCCCTCGAATGGGTATGAAGCGGGACCCTCTACACAAATTCTTGAAAGGTTACACATAATACTAGGCATCAGAGATGGACCATTGGACCTACATGTTGAATTATCATTCTTAGCTGGGCTATAGAGATGTAAATACCTTTAACTCTCATATGGATTTCTTTATGATAATATATGTTGTGTTTTATTTCCCTCTTCCTAGCGGTTGATCTGATTTCTATTGTATCTTATTATTTCTACTTTTGTGGTTTTTGTGGAATATTTCTAGGTATGTATATACTCACACCTATATGGTATTTTACTTCATATTTCATGTATTATAAAAATTATAAGTAGATCGGTGGTTACATCGATGCAACATAGTGGTATCTTGGGTGAACTAACCACATTTTGTGGTTAGACTTAGATATCAAGAGTCAGGCTCTCTCGACTTGGATCATTTTCCAGTTGTTTTTAGTTTAAGAATTATTTTCTATTTGGTTGTTCATTTTCCACCATTTTAATTTGGATATATATCATCATAATCTATTGTATTCCTTAGAGGTTAATTCATGCATGGTTATACTCTAGATGTTGCAGTCTTTAATTATTCCTCTGCACTTTTTCATGGATATGGTTGTATGTGTGTAAATGTACTCTAAGATAAGGCCTCATATTTCACTTTATACCTTCTTGGTGCTAGTAACCAGTCCTTAACCTATTGGAAGTGGGTTTGGGGTGTCACACTCGGATTGCCTCCAGCCAAGTAGGCACCGGTTGGTTAAGCCAAGATAGTATAAACAACCACTCCTTACACATATCATGATGAACAAAACATTGGGGTCACTAAAGATGATTTATTTATAAATAAGGATGTTATAATGAAATATATTAATAATACCCAAAATAAATATGATGATGAAATAGATAAATAAAAATAAAATGAAAAGAATATGGAGTGGAATGAATGATATAAAAAATAATTCCTCTTTCCCTCAAAAAAAAGAAATTTGGGAAAATTGCATGTGGTTCCAAAGAAAAATAAGAAATTTAATCCTAAAATTAATGATGAATTTTTAAATTTCTTGTTATATCTTATAAAATAAATTAGATAGTAGATTTTATTAATAAAATAATAGGTAAGGGATCATTTATAATTCATACAAAAAATATTCTTTTAATTTAATATCAAAACTAATGGGATATTTTCAAGGAATTTTCATTCACTCTACCCTATCCTCCAAAGGTAACATATAGCCTTCCTCCCAAAGAAAATTATCTACAAAATACCCATCACATCCTATCTGATGTAAAAAATACACTTCTCATATATTTACCTAGGACGGTAAAAGTTATAAACCATGGTAGTATCCCCCTCCCACATCAAAAAATGAGGATGTCACACAAGGGTAAATCCATTAGAGAAAAAAAATAGTATATTTTACTAAGATTATATGGATAATAACCCAAATCCATCCCCTAAATCATCCACTATAATGGTGTTGGAAGGAAAATAGGTGGATGAGGTGGAGACTATAAAACCAAATGGCTCATAATATTTTTTTATAGTTTTTATTTTTCAAATTTTAAGAGTCCTAGTTTTGGGTTTTTTATGAAAAAAACTAAAATATATGGTATTATTAAATTATTGAACCTTATTATATATCAATTTGAATGTAAATAGAATGGAATTATTTTTACATTAAATTATTCTAATGTGATGAAAATTATTTGGAAAAAATTAATGATTTAACACATAATATGAAATAATAAATCATCAATTTTCAAAATTTTAAGATTACAAGAACTTTTATATCAATATTAATGGAAAAAATCCCTAAATGATGTACTTGATTAAATAGAATAAGTTTTAAATTAACTCAAATATAAATTGATATTTTCCTATCATAAAATTTCACCAAGGATGACATAAATAAATCTAAAAGATTTTTACACCCATATTTTTTCTGAATCCTTTACCAAAATATAAATTAAATTATAAAAGAAAATGAAAATTTGAATGAATTCTTACTTAAATAAAGAATTTAATGTTTTGGTATCAATTATTTTCTAAAGGCTGAAATATGGAATTATTATTTAAAATCATGATTTGGTTTCCATAAGAATTAATATATATATAATTGAAAAAAGTAATTATAAATATAAATAATTACATTAAAAAAGATTTATGTTTAATATAATCATAATAAATTATTCTATGATCATTATTGATATTGTTTTTTTGAAGATAAGAAAAAGAATAAGTGTGGTGGAATTTAAATCATTTTGATCTTAATTAACAAGTGTATTTATTATTTGTAGTTTAATTCACTTATACCGAATAGAGTTTTTCATCTTATATAGAGGGATTTTAGTGATTCTATAAGAAATAAAATGCAATGATTAAAGTTGTAAAAATAAATATAATGAGATATTGATGCTGGTTTTCAAGAAATTGTGTCATTTTTATTATCAAAATATTATGTATATTAAACATGAACCACTCAAGATACATTATATTTTATACTTAAGAAACTATAGTGTTGTTACAAATAATATTTGAAAGTTGAATATGGAAATACATTCATGTTGTGGTTACCACATATTTTTTCAATAGGAGACTTTAAAAAATAAAATTTTATTTTTGGTGAGGATATTTTAAAATTTATTATATATTTTTATAAAGACCTTTATTTTGGAAAAATATTCTCAAAAAGAATATATTTTATCCTTTGAGGTTTCCTTTATTTAGATTAATTAAATAATTATTTTTAAGTTTAACTCATTTTTATCTTTTGATTCAAGTAATATTTTTTATTTTTTTCTTAATTGTTAATCTTGAATTATTCTACAATCAGGTATGATTATGAATTAAACATGAGTGGATAAAATCTTTAATTCTGGAGAGTTAGGAATAAAAGGATAGGGTATTAGTCATTTTCTAGTTAAGTAATAATTGGAGGAGATTGCATATAATTGTATTCTGTTGAGGAAAATTGTTTATTTTATTTCATATTGGAGTATGTATCAAATATCTTATCAAGTGAGAAAATTCAACAAGATAATGTAGATTTTTTAATTTTTTGGTAAAAATATATTTTCTCAAGATATTTTTGATTATTTTATTTACTTTGATAATAATAATTAAGATTTTTTATATAATGTTAAATAATATTTAACACAAGAGTTATTATTATTTTTAAAATTGGTGTAATTTTTTTTCAATGAAATACTAGTCAATTATGTTTATATATTTTTAAAGAAATTTAATCCTTTAAAATTATTTTCTCTGCCTTTTCATCACTATGAGAATATTTTCATTTATTTTTATTTGTTAGAATTATTTTTTTGGAATAAAATGTCATTTAAATAGATGAATAATCGTTCAAAACAAGATAAACAAGCCACCCATGCAATTTACTAAGTTGAACAAGTGGTCTATGATCATTATTGTAAGAAGCTAGATGATGCACCACTATATTCCCCTATATTTGGATAATATATAAGTTTCATGATGAGAAAAGTTAGAGAAAATATTGGATTTTATTCACAAGTAGTCCAAAAGGATGAAGGCTATCATATTACACCAAATATAGTGGTGATAATAAATTGGAAGTTACATTCTAATATAATGGAAACCCATCCCCAATCAAGTGAAATTTACAATCCAAATAGAATATAATGTGCATTATACATTGGATTAAACCAATTGGAAAGATGATAATTATTGTAAGTGGAAACTATAAAACCAGATTTACTATGAGCAATAAGTACAAGACCCACCAATCATTTCCATGGCAGGGCAGCATCCACATTAACTTTGAGGGTCCCCACTTGTGAGGGTCTCCATCTATAATTGATTTGAATACAAGTTATATAAGGGTGAGGATTGGGCAATGAACTCTAGGTGGTAATGTAGACACCCAAAGCTTGACATACATGGACATTACATTACTTTTGTGGAATATCTAATACATAACAAAAACAGACACCAAAGGACTGTAATAGTTTAGTATCTTTGGAAACTCGAAACATAATCTTATAATCTTGGTGAAAGATCTCCAACATATCCCATAAATATCTTCCCCTTTTTTTATTACCTAAAACCTTTCTTTATATCCTGGGGAAAAGAAAACATATAAAGGGTGACCTCAAATGCTCAGTAAGGGTATGCATAGAGAAAATAAAATAAACCGTATATATTTGAACTTCAAAACATGAACATAAAGTTTAAACATCAAAATCTTGAGTTGTGAAATAAATCTTGGCAGTACGTAAGGCATAGATCATAAAGGAAATATCAATCATGATAAAATAGCATGGGAATAAAACATTTAATTATGGAAAATCATTAAGCACATGATATGATTTCCATAGTAGCCAAGGCATTGCTGCCAAGACCATCTTAGTGGACAAAGTCCATTTCTGAATCGAGTTCACTCCTTATTCCAGTCTTATATCACTGAACCAGATTACCTTACCATTCCAGCCATGTCTATCTCATGAGATATAAATCTTTACCCAATGAATTGGAGGGAGATATAGGTCCCACCCATCTCATAATGAAATCATTCTTTCGTGTGTCACAAAATAAACATACATCATTCATAATAACCCAACGAATAAAATGGGTTTCATAAACATCATCCCATCATAACATAATCCATATAAAAGAAATGGATGTCATTTCATCATAAGAAAAATTAAACCATGTAAATGATAGATACATTATAATTGAAACATAAACATAATTAATAATGTCATCTTAAATGGAAAATAGTTTTGATAAAACACTTGAAATGAATTCTTGAGGAAAATATCCTTTCTTCTTCGAAATCATTTTCTTTTCTCAAAATGCCACGAAATTTTAAAATAAAAGGATTTTGTTTAAAATAATCATGAAAACTTGTAGAATAAGCTTCATGAAAATTAGGCGTTATGAAACCATAAAAAATCTGTTCATGCTGTATAAGTTAAAAAAAATATTCTCATACTTTTGCCAGAAAAGTCAAAAAGTACCATGTATGGTAAACAAAAGAAATATTTCTTCCATAACACAAAGTAAAAGTCAAAGAGGGGTAAGCATTACTTTAAACATACGTGGAAGAATATTAAACACTTTATGAAAAAAAATTATGGACATGGATGAAAAATATAACCCCAGTAAATACTTATGTATAATAAATCTCGAATAAAAATGATATTGAAAAATTATCCCTTACCTTAGGTCTGATATGTTTCGTACGTATCAGAACCTCTTCTTCTTCGATGCACCTCTTTTAAGATTCCTCTTAAGGAACTAGAGTTGCTCTTTTGAGGAGACAAAAACCTCTATAATGTTTCTAGGTAAGTTGATAAGGTAAATGGGTAGGGGTTGTCCAAGCTTGAAAGCTCAAAATTGTGTAAAGAGAAGAGGGAGGAGGTGCCCTTTTATAAGGGAGGAGAGGGGAACTTTAGGAAAAACTTAAAATATTATTTTATAATAAAATAATATTCGGTTTATACTAGCTCCAAATTAATTTAGTTAGAAGCTAAAGTGGGTATGGTTCTAAATCCTCTCAACCAATAGGTTTTAGAAAAGTTTAGGTTATTATTTTAACCTTATCATTTATATTTAACTCTAAGTTAAATAATTTAACTTTTACCGTGTCTTCTTGTTTTCTTACACTATATGGTTAATAAACTTACTATAATAAGCCAAAATAACCCCAAGTGGTTCATTATTAATATATATAACCTTATATATGTCAATTTTCTGAACCTTATATTTTTAAGAATATAATAACAATTAATTATATAATATTTTTTTAAACTATTTTATGTCAATTTTGACACTATTTGGTAATTGATTTTTTTGAAAATCATAACAGCATGATTAGTTCGAAAAAAATTACTTAAATAAATACTAACATGTCATATTAACCTAGAAAATTAGTTTAATTCATAAAAAGTCAAAAATTACATTTATTTGGGTATTTATAACATCAATTATGTTAATATTTCATTAATAAGGTAATTACTGCATCAATCTTGTATCATAAATAAATTAAATTATTTAATGTATAAAAATTATAAATAAAATACCATTATGTAGTAAATCTTTTAATATTTCTAATGAATATTTATATTCAAATTTATCTTATTTATAACCCTATATTAAAAATGTTTTAGTTATTAAACTTTGATTTTAACTCTTTTAACTCTTCTTTAAATAAAATAATAATAAATGTCCTAATCTAATCCAAGTGGACCTAAAGGGTAATATTTTATTTCTAAGGTTGTTTTTGGTCGAATTACACTTATCCAATAGAATTAGGACATGTGTTAGGGTAATAATAATATCATTTTTATCCTTAATTACCCTATTTACTTTTAACCGTGGTAAATAAAAGTAAACAGTTACTATTCACCAAAAATTATTTTTATCTTATTGAACCACATTTTACTACCTGATATTAACCATGTCTCTCTTATTTTCGAAATTCCACTCACAGAAGTGGTAAAATTAAGTTTTATGTAAATTTTCAAATTCTCCTGGGAGGTGGGTAAAAGACGGTGAAAAGTTCAATAAAATTTTTGTATATCTAAAATTATTATAAAATGACTCCAATGGATTACATTTAACTTATATAGGTATTATGTATCAATTTTGAACAAAAATAAATTTAAAAAAAATAAATGATTATTTAAATAAAAAATCGGTTTTAACCAATAACTCAGTGTTTTCACTATTCATCAAAAATTGAAAGTTTTCAGAAAAATACCAAAATTTCATCCTAGGATAATTTTGATATTCCGAATCCAAAAATTAAGTCCATTTTGAAAGATAAAATTTATAAAATTTCAAAAAGTGGGTATTACTATTCATAACGGCTAGTTTATATAATATTTTAATAACATATCGTTGTTTAGTGAAACTCGGTAATGCGTACAACACACGCTATCGTGGAATGTCACGATTGCGTGTAAAGAAATCCAAGTCAGGGTTGCGTGTAGTGCAAGATTCCTTTGTTGTTTTGTATAATATAATCCGACCATATTTCATTTATACATTGAATATATATATATACACTCAATGTTGCGTAGAATAACTTCTATCAAACGAACTTGAAATTTTGTGTAACACGATCCAAGAATAGTGTTGCGTATACTGCAAGATAATGCGGTGTTTCGTATAGCGCAAGATAATCTTGGTGTATCATACAACACAAGACATAAAATAAATTAAAAATAATACTTCTCATAAAATCTTTAGGTGTTACATTCTACCCCCCTTAAAATGAATTTGGCCATCAAAATTCATTAGGGTTATAAATGATTTACTACTTGAAAGTTTCTTTAATAGAAACTCACACCGTAAAAAGGACTACCAAAACCTAACTTAGAAAACTAAATTATGAAATGTAACAGTTACCCAAATTAACTAATCGTTGGGTTTCCACATAGGAGAACATAGGTGAAAATATGTATATGGAAGAGAAATCTAACCATCAAGTTCTGATGGAGAGTGGTAGAGAACATAGCTATGAAAAATCCAAAAATCACAAAGCTATAAATTTTTTATGATCTATAGTACCATCTGATTCATTAGATATGAGGGAAATAGGACAACATTTTTGGTTTTCAAGATCATTTCCCTAAAGTTGAAAAAAATTGGAATTAGAAGAAATACTTTCTTGATTTTGGTACAATCTCACCATTGGTCATTCCTTGACCAATTTCCACTTCATCTCTTAAAGAAATGAAGTTGAATTTGTCATTCGTGAAGTGTTAGTAGATCATGCGATAGAATGATAGGTCATTCCATCTGTCTCAAACAAAAGGTTAGCAAAAGTTATTAAATATACATAAGTCCATCTATAGTGAGATTAATCGTATATGGTTCCAAAAATGGACTTATACTTCATATATCATACCACTTAATAAATTAAAACTAATTTATACTATCTAGTGACTTCCTGTAGGCTAGTGGTATGCGATAAAGGCCTCTTGCACTTCAGTTGTGGGTTCGATTCCCACAGCCTTGTCCGACGCGATGGGTTGTCGCTTGTCCAATGGGTTGTCCTTTTTCTAAAACTATACTATTATAAAATTCCAGAAATAATATTGAAAAAAAAATTCTATCCTTAAATAATACTATCTCATGTCCAACATAATCCATTCCAATCTTTAGGCTTATCCAAAATACATTTGTCCCATCTCATAGTGTAAATAAAACGATTACTTGAAAGGTCACATAACAAGCACGTGAATACCATCATTTATCCCATATATATCATAAGATATATCTTGTTGTCCACATTCCAAACATGTGAATACCTTAATCATGTATTCTTTTGAAACATGAATTACCATAAAACCTTTGTGAAAACATGAGTGTTGTCAAAAGTTAACTCTTTCCACATACCAAAATCCCAAAATTTCTATATACTCAAACCATGATATCACTTTGTCCTTATATCAGTCATGAGCTCATGAATACAATCAAACATTTCATTTTCTCCTTATCCCTTCATTATGCGCATATCATCCACTTTCCAAAAATATTTCAATCACTTTTCATGGTTACCGGTACCATACACTTATTGAAAACCAATACATAGATATTCCAAATTTCCACGATACTATAAATGAGATTCCATGATACTATTTTGAAATCCCATTACATAAACACTTAATCATTCCAAAACATCATTGTCATACTCAACATCACAAATAGTGATCGCATGTGACTTCCCTTTGTCCTTTTCCTTAAGAGGTTTCTCACGTCGATCATCATTAACCCTTGGATTAGGGCATTGATTAGCATAGTGCCACATTTCCTTGCACTTGAAGCATTGAAGTGTTGGTGGAGCGTTCTTTGTAGTCTTTTCTCTATTCACGACATTAGAAACCTTTTTCCCATTACTTCGGCACTCATCTTCTCGATGAACTTCTTTTCCACACTTGAAACATTTTATAGTACCTTTTAGACAATCTCCACCATGCTTATTTCCACACTTTTATCATAAAGAAACATTCACCTTCTTTTCACCATTGTTTTGAGATTTTTCCTTGAACTCCATCTTTCATTTCTTGTCAAAACTATGAGATGGATATGTAACACCAACTTCCATTTCTACCTTGATAGCACAACGCAAAATTTCTTCATAGGTATCGAAGTATATTATATCTAATTCCCTTCTAAGAATTGGTTTTAAGGCACTGAAGAATCAATCAACTTTACTTTCAGGTTGGATGATAAAGCCAGATGCATACCTTTCAATCCTTGTAAAATTCATTTTGTATATACCAACAGATTCATCATCCTTTTTATTAAGCTTAAGGAACTCCTTTTCCATCTTTTTTTGAAGAATACGAGGGAATTACTTATTGAAAAATAAGTTCTTTAACTCATCCCATTCCATGTATTTAATTTCATCTTGGGGCCTTCTATTCTTAATTAGAGTCCACCACTGGTCTGCTTCACCTTCTAACCGGTAAACAGCCAAAATGACTTTTTCATGTTCTGAACAGAGAAGTATCGAAAATATCTTTTCAATGGTACTAATCCATTGTTTAGGAAGAAGTGGATCAGAAGACCCACTAAAATAAGGTGGGCGTTGCCTCATGAAAGACTCAATAGAATATTGTTCCTTTCTCTCCTCATTTGGAAGTCCAAAATGATTCATAGCTTGTGTAAGTATAACAATAAGATTTTTCACTCCATCTACCATAACGTTGGTTTGTTTAGGAGGAAAATCATTGCATTATCCATTACATTGATTAACATGGTTCCTCTGGGTTCCATTCATCATCTAAAACCCAAAAAGAATAGTGTGGGAGAAAAAATCATGCTAGGTAAAACAACATAATAAAGGGGGAGTACCTTAAATATCTAACATCTTAGGATTAATTATAATATCATTACCATAATTCTAGTACTATAACCTACACTTATATTTAACCTTAGGGACATGCCTAGACATACCTTCGAAATATCTCTAGATATTTCATTAAAGTTTTCACATCCTAGTTTCCAAAGGTTAACTAAACCTTTCCTCTGATACCAACTGTAGAGACCCAAAGCTTGACATACATGGACATTACATTACTTTTTCGGAATATCTAATACATAACAAAAATAGACACCAAAGGACCGTAATAGTTTAGTGTCTTTGGAAACTCGAAACATAATCTTCTAATCTTGGTGAAAGATCTTCAACATCTACCATAAATATCTTCCCTTTTTTTTCTTACCTAAAACCTTTATTTATATCCTGGGGAAAAGAAAACATATAAAGGGTGATCTCAAATGATTAGTAAGGGTATGAATGGAGAAAATAAAAAAAAACATATACATTTGAACTTCAAAACATGAACATAAAGTTTAAACCTCAAAATCTTAAGTTGTGAAATAAATCTTGGCAATAGGTAAGGCATAGATCATGAAGGAACATCAATCATGATAAAAGAGCATGGGAATAAAACATTTAATTGTGGTAAACCATTAAGAACATGATATTATTTCCATATTAGTCAAGTCATTGATTTCAAGACCATATTAGTAGACAAAGTCCCTTTCTGAATCAAGCTCGCTCCTCGTTCCAGTCCTATATCACATAACCAGATTAACTTACTGTTCTAGCCATGTCTATCTCATGAGATATAAATCTTTACCAAATGAATTGGAGGGAGATATATGTCCCACCCATATCATAATGAAATCATTATTTTGTGTGCCACAAAATAAACATACATCATTCCTAATAACCCAATGAATAAAATGGGTTTCATAAACATCATCCCATCATAACATAATCCATATAAAAGAAATGAATATCATTTCATCATAAGAAAAATCAAACCATGTAAATGATAGATACATTATACTTGAAACATAAACATACTTAATAATGTAATATTGATGGTAAATAGTTTTGATAAAACACTTGAAATGAATTCATGAGGAAAATATCCTTTCTCATTCAAAATCATTTTCTTTTCTCAAAATGCTCTGAAATTTTAAAAGAAATGGATTTTGTTGAAAATAATCATGAAAATTTATAGAATAAGCTTCATGAAAATTAGGTGTTATAAAATTGTAAAAAATTCATTCATGCCGTATAAGTTAAAAAAACATTCTTCTCATACTTTTTCCAGAAAAGTAAAAAATTACCACGTATGGTAAACAAAAGAAAGATTCAGTTCATAACACAAAGTAAAAGTCAAAGAGGGGTAAGCATGACTTTAAACATACATGGAATAATATTAAACACATTATGAAAAACATTTTTATGGACATGGATAAAAAATATAACCCCAGTAAATACTGTAAAGACCCGTAAATTTCAAGGAAATTTTTTTTTTCTTAATTTTCTTTGGAATTTTACAAGAACGCAGTTTCTGACGGCGCCTGATTCCGAGGCCCGGTGTGCCCGGAATCATTTTCTGAAGTTTGGCTCGGGTACGTTCAGTGAACGGACGAGCGGGTTTTTCTAACTTTTGAACCGGTGCCCGGAATCGAATTCTGAGGGCACCGATGAAATCGCAGCGCCGGTATTTGCTTAGAAACGCCTCTTCCGGAGTTGCGTTTGCTTGGGTGTGGTTTTTTAATTTTCGGGCTTAAAGTTGAGAAATAAAATAATTTTGCGACAGCTTTATTTTATTTCACTTAAGCCACTTGGAAGCCACTTGAAGCCACTTAAAGGAGGCTTGAACTGAGTTGAACTGGATAGGATGCTATCCAGAAATATCCTACCCCCTTGGTAGGATATTTGTGAGGTGGGGCCCGCACGAGCTCCGCCGTTTCTTTCCGCTAAGAAACGCACCCGTGAAAACCCGTCTTAATGAAAGTCAACCGACGCGTTTTCTAAATTCTTAATAGACAATTTAATTGGGCGATTTATTTCGTGAATTAAATGGGTTGTTTCTTTCGTGAATTAAATGGGTCGTTTCTTTCGTTGAATTAATTCAACGAATTGATGGATCGTTTCTTAACCAGTTTTTCAAATTCGTTGGCATAATAATAAAATAAGACCAACGCTTAACCTCTGGTTATTTGCGCTTGAGAAGATTTGGGAGAACCCTCGCAACTTCTTCTCCCTCGCGAAGAACGCGAAGAACGCGAAGAACGCGAAGAACGCCGAACCCGGAAATCGACGACGCCTTCTCCAGAGACGCTCTTCCGATCTCCGATCTCCGATCTCCGATCACCGACCATTCGAGGTGAGTGCTTTCGGATTTCCTCTCAAGTTCTTTTCTTTGGTTTTAAAGGAAACACAGATTTAAATATTAATAATTTAAATCTGTTGTTCTTGATTCGTTGAGCTCGCCGACTCAACGCCGGAATCAGCGACGACGCGACGCGTCCCCGCGACGACGCGACGATCGATCTCTTCCGCGACGGTCTCTTCCGCGAAGAACGCCCGCGCACGACGATCATCAAGGTAGGGATTCATTTTGGAAAATTACCCCTTTTTAATTTTCTCATGAACGTTCTTGAAAATTAAAAATCTGGTTTTCAATGAACAATTTTATTTTAATTAAAATTGTTGGATCATGTGTTGATCGTTTTTCTCCCGGTTGTTTATCTCTAACGCGGAGGGTGCGGGCCGAACGAACACGGCCCGACGACCCTCCGCCATTCTTCGTTTTGTGCGGATTTGACATTCGACGACGGAACGTGCCGCAGCGGACGGTTGACGATCCCGCAGTAAAGAACGGATCCCGGGAGGAGCAACGGCGCAGACGGGAAGGAAAACGGGCCACCGGAGCGACGCCGGAGGCCGGAGGCGGCGGCGCCCCGGCGCGCCGCCGGACGAAATCCGTCGCGGCTGAAGCCGCGGCGGCGGCGGCCAAAAGGACCCGCGACGCGCGGGTCCGGTTCATCCAGGCGGACGCGGCTCAGCCCGTCCGCGGCTCGCCAGCGCGGCCCGCACGCGGGCCGCGGTCCTTCCTCAAGCCGCGGGTCAGCGCCAGCGGCTTCCACCCGCGCGGCTCGGCCAAGCCGAGCCGGCCGAGCCGGACCGGCCCTGGCCGGGCCGGGCCGGGCCAGCCGGGTCGGACCCGGTTCGGGTCGACCCGGTTCGGGCCGACCCAGGGGGGGTTGGGCCGGGTCTGCCCGGGCCCGTACCCCCCATCTTCGGACGTTTTCGTTCAAACGCCCGTATCTTGAGCTTCGTGCCTCCAAACGACTCGCCGTCAGCGGAAACGCGATCCTTGGATCGAGACGGTCGTTTCGGTATATCGCACTCAAGGTTTCGGAATACTTTGAGTTCGGCCGGGTTGGTTCGTACACGAGACCAACCGGGCCCTCGGAGCAGAAACGCTCATATCTTGAGCTACGGACGTCCGATTGACGTGCCGTCAGCTTTGTTGAATTCCTCTAAGTGAGATGGATCTTTTGGCATACTCCGCCCGAGGTTTGGACGCAGGTGGAGTGCGGTCGGGTTGGTTTTGCCTTAAAAACCAACCGGGCCCCTGGGACGAAAATGCCAATATCTCTCAGACCGGGCGTCCGATTGACGCGCCGTCTGCGACGTTGAGTTCCTGTTGACGATACGGAACTTTTGGATACATCAACTTCGGACTTCGTGTCAGTTGATGTATCAGCCTCTCGGCTCGTGGAGCGGACCTTCCCGAACGAGCTTGCTGTGTGCGGGAACCCTAGTGCTGGCTGCGACTGCTACTTCGACAGCGACGACCGTGCAGAGATCCTCAGTGGACTGCGGCGACGACTGTGCAGAGATCCTCCGTGGACTCCGACGACGACCGTGCAGAGATCCTCAGTGGACTGCGGCGACGACTGTGCAGAGATCCTCCGTGGACTCCGACGACGACCGTGCAGAGATCCTCAGTGGACTGCGGCGACGACTGTGCAGAGATCCTCAGCGGACTGCGACGACTACTGCACTCAGCGATCCTGTGTGGGTCAGCGCTCAGCGGTTCTGTATGAGCCAGCGCCTACAGGTCCTGCGTGGGCCCGGTCCTGTGTGGGCCCGATCCTGTGTGGGTCCGATCCTGCGTGGGTCAGCGCTCAGCGGTTCTGTGTGAGCCAGCGCCTACAGGTCCTGCGTGGGCCCGGTCCTGTGTGGGCCCGATCCTGTGTGGGTCATCTCTCAGCGGTTCTGTGTGAGCCAACTTCTACAGGTCCTGCGTGGGCCCGATCCTGTGTGGGTCACTGCAAGGTTAGTACCTATCGATCCTTCGTCGGTCCGACGACTTAGATGGTTCAATGATCATCTTTATCGTCATCCGAAGAAGTATACCTGTGTGAGCTGAATCTTGTGTTACTCTCCTTTGTGGATTGTGTTGCTCTATCCTGCGTGGGTATACGTTTTGCTTTCCTGTGTGGACTGGGTTGTGCTTGGGCTCGGACGTTGGAGCCGAACGGGAATTGAAGACTTAGGTATATGTATGGGCATATACCTAAGCCGTGTCAGATGTTACTTCGTGATTGTATCTTTCCTTTGTGGATTATCCTTTGTGGATTTCGGGAGACCTTCGGGGGTCTCGGGGTCCCTACTGAGTAGCTTATACTCACCCCTGCACGGGCTATGCCCGCACTTCGTGGTGTTGGTTGCAGACGACGGACAGCGCTGATCGTGGAGGAGGCGTGCGGAGCAGGACAGTACCTGGAGGTGGACCACTGGGCGGGACGTACTCGGAGCGGTTAGGTGGACCCGAGGAGCAGTGGAGGCTATCTGTACCCACCCTTCAGGTGGGACTTCCGGAGGACGGCTCGACGCTACAGTTTTCCCTTTTTAGTTGTTGTTTTTCCTTTCAGTTGTACTTTACAGTTGAGCTTGTATTTCCGGCCCCTTTTTACTTTCAGCACAGCTTGTACAGTTTTACTTAGTGTTTACTTTTCCACTTGCTTGCTCTGTGGTGCTTGTTTACTTTTCAAAGGCAATGCCTTACCTTTTTGTTGGGATTTACGCCTTGGTGCTAGTCGCCAGCCCCTGGCCTATGGAAGGCGGGCTTGGGGTAGTCACGACACGGGCCCGAGGACGGGTCGTGACAAATTGGTATCAGAGGTGGTCGGTTCTACCGCAGACTCTGATCTTTCTTCTATGTGAAGCAAAAGTGTTTAGTGTATTGAGTGTAGTTATCAGTCCAGGGAGTCCAGTGTTGGTGCGGCGGCCGACGTATCCATACACCAGGACCCTGACTTCTGATTCCTTACTTAATGTACGGAAACATTGTTTTCATGTGTGTTTCATGTTTTCTTTGTGATTACTTGTGTCAGTTCACCAGGTATACTGTTCTGACCGTGGCATACTTGTTTCCATTTCAAGGATGGCACGACGACAGCAGCCAGCTAGGGTTCCCAGAGTAGGGCGCGACGACAGCCCGCCGAGCGACGAGGCCTCGGTACAGGGCCCGTTGACAGCAGAGGCACCGGCGGTACCTTTACCCGCCGAGCCCCCGATGCTTCCAGCACTGGCAGCTGACGATGCACGACGCCTCGGAGCTCTGCACGAGTTCCAGCGCCAGCGACCACCCAGGTTCCGTGGGGAGTCGGACCCCCAGGCAGCCGAGGACTGGCTGGAGGCGGTCGTCCGAGTTTTCAGGCTAGTGAGGACGCCAGCAGACCTCATGGTGATCCTCGCGGCGAGCTTACTGCACGCAGCAGCCGGACGCTGGTGGAGCCTGATGCTCTAGGTACACGATGAGGCCTCCCTCATCTGGACGGACTTCGAGAGCCTCTTCCACTCAGAGTTCGTCCCGGCCACCCTCCGAGCGGTGCGCATCCAGGAGATTCTTCAGCTGCGGCAGGGCAGCTTGACGGTCGCTCAGTACGCGGCGAGGTTCACCGACCTTTCTCGGTACTCGACAGACATGGTACGGGACCCCTTCTTCCGGGCCCGGACCTTCGAGCAGGGTTTGAGACACGAGATCAGGGCATCGTTGATCTCCCTCAGCATCCCGACCCAGGCAGGGGTACTGGAGCGAGCCCTCCTGATCGAGAGCTTCCTGGCTGAGTCCACAGCGAGACCCACCGCAGGGTGGCAGATAGCGGAGTCTTCGGCAGCTGGTAGCCGGCGGATGACTCAGGGTTCCAGGCGGACCAGACCTTCCGGCAGGCGACCACGGGACGCTGGCTCAGCAGTGCAGGGCACCCGGCCCGGAGCCAGCCTTCCGAGAGGCAGAAAGTGCTACGAGTGCGGCGGGCAGGGCCACATGGCTCGTGACTGCCCGACCCGTCGTACCGAGGGGCAGCAGACGGTGGAGGGGCCACCCAGGCAGAGGCAGAGGGTCGACCGTGGCGGTCCGCAGGGAGGAGGAGGACGAGGCAGAGGAGCTGGCTGAGCAGCAGGTGGTGGGCGACGCTTTGAGGCTCTGCCACCACCACCACCAGGAGGCCCGCCCCGACCACAGGGAGCTGGCGGGCAGAGACAGGCTCAGCTCCAGGCAGCGGAGGCCTACGACCACGGCGCGCCAGAGATGATTTGAGGTACGATCTGTGTCTATTCCACCCTTGCTGCAGTTCTGATAGACACAGGAGCGAGTCACTCTTTCATAGCCACTGCCCTTGTTCGGAGCTCGGAGATTCCGACAGAGCCGTTGGCTCGATCCTTGCGGCTAGAGACTCCTACGGGAGCAGACTCGACGATTACGCACTGGTGCCGGCAGTGTGAGCTTACTCTAGGAGGCGAGAGCTTCGGCTGGGATCTTCTTGTAGCAGCGTCGAGGCCTTACGACGTCATTTTGGGCATGGATTGGTTATCTACGGTCCATGCTCAGATTGACTGCTTTAGGCGCAAGGTGCGATGTGTGCGCACCGACGGGAGCAGGTTCACCTTCACCGGCGAGAAGGGAGCCTTAGCAGCACAGGATGGACTCACGCAGAGGAGAGGTCAGCCCATCACTCATCAGTTGGCTAGCCTCATCCTGGGAGCAGTTGACGTGCGGAGTCCCAGTTTCCCTGCAGTGGTGGATCAGTACGTGGACGTCTTTCCTGACGACGTTCCAGGACTACCTCCTCGCAGAGAGGTAGACTTTTATATTGACCTGTACCCCGGGACAGCCCCGATATCCACTCCAGCATATCGGATGGCCCTCGCGGAGCTTCGAGAGCTGCGAGTACAGTTGGAGGACTTGCAGGGCAAGGGGTTCATCCGACCCAGTGTTTCGCCCTGGGCTTCCCCGATTTTGTTCGCCAAGAAGGCGGACGGGAGCTTGCGACTGTGTGTCGATTATCGTCGCCTGAATCAGGTGACAGTGAGGAACAAGTATCCGCTACCCAGGATTGATGATCTCTTCGACCAGCTCAAGGGAGCACGGTGGTTCTCGAAGATAGACCTCAGGTCAGGCTATCATCAGCTTAGAGTTCGAGACGAGGATGTGCAGAAGACGGCCTTCAGGTGTCGGTATGGCCACTTCGAGTTCTTGGTTATGCCTTTCGGCGTGACCAACGCTCCAGCAGTGTTCATGAGCCTCATGAACAGGATCTTCCAGCCATACCTCGATCGATTTGTCGTGGTCTTCATCGACGACATTTTGGTGTACTCGACGACGGAGGAGGAGCACGCCTACCACCTGCGTGTTGTACTAGACACACTCCGAGAGCACCAGCTTTATGGCAAGCTCTCGAAGTGTCAGTTCTGGTTACGTGAGGTCCACTTCTTGGGGCACGTCATTTCTGAGGCGGGAGTTGCAGTGGATCCCGCGAAGATCGAGGCAGTGCTAGCTTGGGAGCCACCCAAGAGCGTGACAGAGGTGAGGAGTTTCTTGGGCCTAGCCGGATACTATCGGAGATTTGTGCCGGACTTCTCCAGAGTTTCGGCCCCACTCTCAGCGTTGACGAAGAAGGGGAAACCCTTCGTGTGGTCAGACAGATGTCAGCAGAGCTTCCAGGAGCTGAGGCAGAGGTTGACCAGCGCACCTATCTTGAGGTTGCCTGAGGAGGGAGTTGGTTACGTAGTCTACTGCGATGCATCAGGGACCGGACTCGGGTGTGTCCTGATGCAAGAGCGGGCCGTGATTGCCTACGGATCACGTCAGTTGAGGCCTCATTAGCAGAACTACGCTACCCATGACTTGGAGTTGGCAGCAGTAGTCTTTGCCCTGAAGACATGGAGACACTATCTGATGGGCGAGCGCTTCACAGTCTTTTCTGACCACCAGAGTCTCAGGTACATCTTCTCTCAGAAGGACCTGAACCTGAGACAGCGGCGATGGCTCGAGTTCCTCCAGGACTATGACTTTGAAATAGTCTATACTCCTGGGAAGGGGAACGTGGTGGCTGATGCCCTCAGCAGGAGGACGGGCATCCAGCTACTTGAGGAGGCGACAGAGCAGCTAGCCGCTTTGCAGATATTCTTCGTGGATAGAGACGGAGCAGCCTTCCTTCAGTCTCTCACAGTCTCTCCTCCACTTCTTCAGCGGGTCAGAGAGGCACATCATGGGGATGTTGACTGTGAGACGCGGCGTGCACAGATATCCTCGGGACAGGCACCTGATGGTTTCTCCCTTGGAGCAGAGCACGATGTCCTTTTCAGAGGACGTACCTTGGTACCAGTCGCCTTACGAGAGGAGGTGCTGAGAGAGTTTCACACTTCTCCGTTGGCGGTAAATCCTGGAGTGGCGAAGATGTACCAGGATCTCGGGCGACAGCACTGGTGGTCGGGCATGAAGAAGGCTGTGGCAGAGTTCGTTTCACGGTGCCTCACCTGCCAGCAGGTGAAGGTAGAGCATCAGGTACCAGCAGGCTTGGTACAGCCCTTGGAGGTCCCGGAGTGGAAGTGGGACGGGATATCTATGGACTTTGTGATTGGACTTCCACGCACTTCCAGAGGTCACGATTCCATATGGGTGATTGTTGACCGACTCACCAAGTCGGCACACTTCTTACCCATCCGAGAGCAGGGCACAGTGGAGAGCTTGGGGCGTCTCTACGTTCAGGAGATTGTACGACTTCACGGTGTGCCATCGACCATCGTCTCCGATCGGGACGCTCGTTTTACTTCCTGGCTTTGGAAGGGGTTGCAGGAGGCGTTCGGGACGCGACTACGTCTGAGCACCGCCTTTCACCCTCAGACGGATGGTCAGACGGAGAGGACCATTCAGACTCTCGAGGACATGCTCCGTGCATGTGTCCTCGACTTTGGTCGCAGCTGGGAGGACCACCTACCCTTGGTGGAGTTCGCGTACAACAACAGCTACCACTCCACCATCAGGATGGCACCCTACGAGGCGTTGTACGGCAGGCCTTGCAGATCTCCTTTGTGCTGGACAGACCCTGGAGAGTCAGCACTTGTGGGACCAGAGATGGTCCGGGCCATGACAGAGAAGGTCCAGCTCATCCAGGAGCGGATGAGGACAGCACAGAGCCGGCAGAAGTCATATGATGACAGGAGGCGGAGGCCACTAGAGTTTGAGGATGGTGACCACGTCTTCTTGCGGGTCTCACCTCGACGTGGTTTGAGGAGATTTGGCCGAGGCGGCAAGTTGTCTCCACGCTTCATCGGGCCTTTCCAGGTCCTCAGCAGGATTGGCGAGGTGGCTTATCGCCTGGCTCTACCACCTCAGTTGCACCGGGTGCACGATGTCTTCCACGTATCCCAGCTGAGGAGATACGTGCACGACCCGACGCACATCATTGACTATGGGGAGCTAGACGTGGATGATGGAGTGACTTTTACGGAGGTCCCAGTGGAGATAGAGGATCGACAGGAGCGGGTCCTACGTGGGCGATCGATTCCTCTTGTGCGCATCAGATGGCAGCACGGGAACCTCCAGGAGAGCACTTGGGAGCGGGAGGCTCAGATGCGTGCTCAGTACCCACATTTGTTTCCCTATTTTTTTATGTATCTTTACGGGACGTAAAGTCCTGAGGTGGGAGTAATGTAAAGACCCGTAAATTTCAAGGAAATTTTTTTTTCCTTAATTTTCTTTGGAATTTTACAAGAACGCAGTTTCTGAGGGCGCCTGATTCCGAGGCCCGGTGTGCCCGGAATCATTTTCTGAAGTTTGGCTCGGGTACGTTCAGTGAACGGACGAGCGGGTTTTTCTAACTTTTGAACCGGTGCCCGGAATCGAATTCTGAGGGCACCGATGAAATCGCAGTGCCGATATTCTCTTAGAAACGCCTCTTCCGGAGTTGCGTTTGCTCGGGTGTGGTTTTTTAATTTTTGGGCTTAAAGTTAAGAAATAAAATAATTTTGCGACAGCTTTATTTTATTTCACTTAAGCCACTTGGAAGCCACTTGAAGCCACTTAAAGGAGGCTTGAACTGAGTTGAACTGGATAGGATGCTATCCAGAAATATCCTACCCCCTTGGTAGGATATTTGTGAGGTGGGGCCCGCACGAGCTCCGCCGTTTCTTTCCGCTAAGAAACGCACCCGTGAAAACCCGTCTTAATGAAAGTCAACCGACGCGTTTTCTAAATTCTTAACAGACCATTTAATTGGGCGGTTTATTTCGTGAATTAAATGGGCTGTTTCTTTCGTGAATTAAATGGGTCGTTTCTTTCGTTGAATTAATTCAACGAATTGATGGATCGTTTCTTAACCAGTTTTTCAAATTCGTTGGCGTAATAATAAAATAAGACCAACGCTTAACCTCTGGTTATTTGCGCTTGAGAAGATTTGGGAGAACCCTCGCAACTTCTTCTCCCTCGCGAAGAACGCGAAGAACGCGAAGAACGCGAAGAACGCCGAACCCGGAAATCGACGACGCCTTCGCCCGAGACACTCTTCCGATCTCCGATCTCTGATCTCCGATCACCGACCATTCGAGGTGAGTGCTTTCGGATTTCCTCTCAAGTTCTTTTCTTTGGTTTTAAACGAAACACAGATTTAAATATTAATAATTTAAATCTGTTATTCTTGATTCGTTGAGCTCGCCGAATCAACGCCGGAATCCGCGACGACGCGACGCCTCCCCGCGACGACGCGACGATCGATCTCTTCCGCGACGGTCTCTTCCGCGAAGAACGCTCGCGCACGACGATCATCAAGGTAGGGATTCATTTTTGGAAAATTACCCCTTTTTAATTTTCTCATGAACGTTCTTGAAAATTAAAAAGCCGGTTTTCAATGAACAATTTTATTTTAATTAAAATTGTTGGATCATGTGTTGATCGTTTTTCTCCCGGTTGTTTATCTCTAACGCGGAGGGTGCGGGCCGAACGAACACGGCCCGACGACCCTCCGCCGTTCTTCGTTTTGTGCGGATTTGACGGTCGACGACGGAACGTGCCGCAGCGGACGGTTGACGATCCCGCAGTAAAGAACGGATCCCGGGAGGAGCAACGGCGCAGACGGGAAGGAAAACGGGTCACCGGAGCGACGCCGGCGGCCGGAGGCGGCGACGCCCCGGCGCGCCGCCGGACGAAATCCGCCGCGGCTGAAGCCGCGGCGGCGGCGGCCAAACGGACCCGCGACGCGCGGGTCCGGTTCATCCGGGCGGACGCGGCTCAGCGCGTCCGCGGCTCGCCAGCGCGGCCCGCACGCGGGCCGCGGTCCTTCCTCAAGCCGCGGGTCAGCGCCCGCGGCTTCCACCCGCGCAGCTCGGCCAAGCCGAGCCGGCCGAGCCGGGCCGGGCCAGCCGGGTCGGACCCGGGTCGGGTCGACCCGGTTCGGGCCGACCCAGGGGGGGTCGGGCCGGGTCGGCCCGGGCCCGTACCCCCCATCTTCGGACGTTTTCGTTCAAACGCCCGTATCTTGAGCTTCGTTCCTCCAAACGACTCACCGTCAGCGGCAACGCGATCCTTGGATCGAGACGGTCGTTTCGGTATATCGCACTCAAGGTTTCGGAATACTTTGAGTTCGGCCGGGTTGGTTCGTACACGAGACCAACCGGGCCCTCGGAGCGGAAACGATCATATCTTGAGCTACGGACGTCCGATTGACGTGCCGTCAGCTTTGTTGAATTCCTCTAAGTGAGACGGATCTTTTGGCATACTCCGCCCGAGGTTTGGATGCAGGTGGAGTGCGGTCGGGTTGGTTTTTCCTTAAAAACCAACCGGGCCCCTAGGACGAAAATGTCAATATCTCTCAGACCGGGCGTCCGATTGACGCGCCGTCTGCGACGTTGAGTTCCTGTTGACGATACGGAACTTTTGGATACATCAACTTCGGACTTCGTGTCAGTTGATGTATCAGCCTCTCGGCTCGTGGAGCGGACCTTCCCGAACGAGCTTGCTGTGTGCGGGAACCCTAGTGCTGGCTGCGACTGCTACTTCGACAGCGACGACCGTGCAGAGATCCTCAGTGGACTGCAGCGACGACTGTGTAGAGATCCTCTGTGGACTCCGACGACGACCGTGCAGAGATCCTCAGTGGACTGCGGCGACGACTGTGCAGAGATCCTCCGTGGACTCCGACGACGACCGTGCAGAGATCCTCAGTGGACTGCGGCGACGACTGTGCAGAGATCCTCAGCGGACTGCGACGACTACTGCACTCAGCGATCCTGCGTGGGTCAGCGCTCAGCGGTTCTGTGTGAGCCAGCGCCTACAGGTCCTGCGTGGGCCCGGTCCTGTGTGGGCCCGATCCTGTGTGGGTCCGATCCTGCGTGGGTCAGCGCTCAGCGGTTCTGTGTGAGCCAGCGCCTACAGGTCCTGCGTGGGCCCGGTCCTGTGTGGGCCCGATCCTGTGTGGGTCATCTCTCAGCGGTTCTGTGTGAGCCAACTTCTACAGGTCCTGCGTGGGCCCGATCCTGTGTGGGTCACTGCAAGGTTAGTACTTATCGATCCTTCGTGGGTCTGACGACTTAGATGGTTCAATGATCATCTTTATCGTCATCCGAAGAAGTATACCTGTGTGAGCTGAATCTTGTGTTACTCTCCTTTGTGGATTGTGTTGCTCTATCCTGCGTGGGTATACGTTTTGCTTTCCTGTTTGGACTGGGTTGTGCATGGGCTCGGACGTTGGAGCCGAACGGGAATTGAAGACTTAGGTATATGTATGGGCATATACCTAAGCCGTGTCAGATGTTACTTCGTGATTGTATCTTTCCTTTGTGGATTATCCTTTGTGGATTTCGGGAGACCTCCGGGGGTCTCAGGGTCCCTACTGAGTAGCTTATACTCACCCCTGCACGGGCTATGCCCGCACTTCGTGGTGTTGGTTGCAGACGACGGACAGCGCTGATCGTGGAGGAGGCGTGCGGAGCAGGACAGTACCTGGAGGTGGACCACTGGGCGGGACGTACTCGGAGCGGTTAGGTGGACCCGAGGAGCAGTGGAGGCTATCTGTACCCACCCTTCAGGTGGGACTTCCGGAGGACGGCTCGACGCTGCAGTTTTCCCTTTTCAGTTGCTGTTTTTCCTTTCAGTTGTACTTTACAGTTGGGCTTGTATTTCCGGTCCCTTTTTACTTTCAGCACAGCTTGTACAGTTTTACTTAGTGTTTACTTTTCCGCTTGCTTGCTCTGTGGTGCTTGTTTACTTTTCAAAGGCAATGCCTTCCCTTTTTGTTGGGATTTACGCCTTGGTGCTAGTCGCCAGCCCCTGGCCTATGGAAGGCGGGCTTGGGGTAGTCACGACACGGGCCCGAGGACGGGTCGTGACAAATACTTACGTATAATAAATCTCGAATAAAAATGAGATTGAAAATTTATCCCTTACCTTAGGTCTGATATGCTTTATACGTATCTGAACCTCCTCTTCTTCGATGCACCTCTTTTAAGCTTCCTCTTAAGGCACTAGAGTTGGTCTTTTGAGGAGACCAGAACCTCTATAATGTTTCTAGGGAAGTTGATAAGGGAAATGGGAAGGTTTTGGCTGAGCTTGAAAGCTCAAAATTGTGTAAAGAGAAGAGGGAGGAGGTGCCCTTTTATAAGGGAGGAGAGGGGCACTTTAGGAAAAACTTAAAATATTATTTTATAATAAAGTCATATTCTGTTTATAATAGCTCTAAATTTATTTATTTAGAAGATAAAGTGGGGATGGGTCGAAATATTCTCAACTAATAGGTTTTAGACAAGTTTAGGTTACTATTTTAACCTTATCATTTAGATTTAACTCTAAGTTAAATAATTTAACTTTTACCGAGTCTTCTTGTTTTCTTACACTATATGGTTAATAAACTTACTATAACAAGACAAAAGAACCCCAAGTGGTTCATTGTTAATATATATAATTTTATCTATGTCATTTTTCCAAACCTTAGATTTTTAGGAATAGAATAATAATTAAAAATATACTATTTTTTTAAAACTATTTTATGTCAATTTTGACACTATTTTGTAATTGATTTTTGTGAAAATCAAAACAGCATGATTAGTTCTAAAACAATTACTTAAATCAATACTAACATGTCATATTAACCTAGAAAATTATTTTAATTCATAAAAAGTCTCAAATGACATTTATTTGGGTTTTTATAACATCAATTATTTTAATATTTCATTAATAAGGTAATTAATTCATTATCATTGTGTCATAAATAAATTAACTTATTTAATGTCTAAAATTTATAAATAAAATATCATTATGTAGGAAATATTTTTATCTTTCTAATGAATATTTATAGTCGAATTTATCTTATATATAACCCTATATTAAAAATGTTTTAGTTATTAAACTTTGATTTTAACTCTTTTAACTCTTCTTTAAATAAAATAATAATAAATGTCCTAATATAATCCAAGTGGACCTAAAGGGTAATATTTTATTCCTAAGGTTATTTTTGTTCTAATTACACTTATCCAATAGAATTACGACATGTGTTAGGGTAATAATAATATCATTTTTACCCTTAATTACCCTATTTACTTTTAACCGTGGTAAATAAAATTAAAAAGTTACTATTCACCAAAAATTATTTTTATCTTATTGAACCACATTTTACTCCCTGATATTAACCGTGTCTCTTGGATTTTCTAAATTCCACTCATAGAAGCAGTAAAATTAAGTTTTATGTAAATTTTCAAATTCTCCTAGGAGGTGGATAAAAGACGGTGAAAAGTTCAATAAGATTATTATATATCTAAAATTATTATAAAATCAATCCAATGAGTTAAATTGAACTTATATAAGTATTATGTATCAATTTTGACCTAAAATAAATTTAAATAAAATAAATGATTATTTAAATAAAAATTCGGTTTTAACTAATACCTCAGTGTTTTCACTATTCATCAAAAATTGAAAGTTTTCAGAAAAATACCAAAATTTTACCCTAGGCTAATTTCGATATTCCGAATCCAAAAATGAATCCCATTTTGAAAGATAAAATTTATAAAATTTAAAAAAGTTGGTATTACTATTCATAATGGCTAGTTTATATAATATTTTAATAACATATCTTTGTTTAGTGAAACTCAGAATTGCGTACAACACACGCTTCATGGACGGTCGCAATTGCATGTAAAGCAAGCCAAGTCAAGGTTGCATGTAGTGAAAGATTCCTTTTCTGTTGTGTATAATAGAATCCAACCATATTTCAATTATAAATTGAATATATATATATATACACTCAATGTTGTGTAGAATAACTTCTATCAAACGAACTTAAAATTTTGTCTAACACGATCCAAGAATAGTGTTGCGTATACTGCAAGATAATACGGTGTTGCGTATAGCGCAAGATAATATTGGTGTAGCATACAACACAAGAGATAAAATAAATTAAAAAGAATACTTCTCATAAAATCTCGGGGTGTTACATTCTACCCCCCTTAAAATGAATTTGTCCCTCAAAATTCGTCGGGGTTATAAATGGTTTACTACTTGAAAGTTTCTTTAATAGAAACCCACATCATAAAAAGGACTACCAAAACTTAACTTAGAAAACTAAATTATGAAATGTAATAGTTACCCAAATTAACTAATCATTGGGTTTCCACATAGGAGAACATAGGTGAAAATATATATATGGAAGAGAAATCTAACCATAAAGTTCTGATGGAGAGTGGTAGATAACATGGCTATGAAAAATCCAACAATCACAAAGCCATAATTTTTTTATGATCTAAGGTACCATCTGATTCATCAGATATGAGGGCAATAGGACAACATTTTTGGTTTTCAAGATCATTTCCCTAAAGTTGAAAAAAATTCGAATTAGAAGAAATACTTTCTTGATTTTGGTACAATCTCACCATTGGTCATTCCTTGAACAATTTACACTTCATCTATTAAAGAAATTAAGTTGAATTTTTCATTCGTGAAGTGTTAGCAGATCATGTGATATAATGATAGAACATTCCATCTGTCTCAAACAAAAGGTTAGCAAAAGTTATTAAATATACATAAGTCCATCTATAGTGAGATTAATCGTATATGGTTCCTAAAATGGAATTTTACTTCCTATATCATTCCACATAATAAATTAAAACTAATTTATACTAACTAGGGACTTCCTGTAGGCCAGTTGTATGCGATAAAGGCCTGTCGCACTTCATTTGTGGGTTCGATTCCCACAGCCTTGTCTGATGCAACGGGTTGTCCTTTTTCTAAAACTATACTATTATAACATTCCATAAATAATATCGAAAAACAAGTTATATCCTTAAATAATACTATCTTATGTCCAAAATAATACATTCCAATATTTAGGCTTATCCAAAATACATTTGTCCCGTCCCATAGTGTAAGGAAAACGATTACTTGAAAGGTCACATAACAAGCATGTGAATACCATCATTTATCCCCTATATATCATAAGTTATATCATGTTGGCCACATTCCAAACATGTGAATACCTTAATCATGTATTCTTTTGAAACATGAATTACCATAGAACCTTAGTGAAAACATGAGTGCTGTCAAAAGTTAACTCTTTCCACATACCAAAATCCCAAAATTTCTATATACTCAAACCATGATATCACTTTGTCCTTATATCAGTCATGAGCTCATGAATACTATCAAACATTTAATTTTCTCCTTATCCCTTCATTATGCGCATATAATCCACTTTCCAAAAATATTTCAATCACTTTTCATGGTTACCGGTACCATACAATTATTGAAAACCAATACGTAGATATTCCAAAATTCCACGATACTATAAATGAGATTCCATGATACTATTTTGAAATCCCATTACATAAACACTTAATAATTCCACAACATCATTGTCATACTCAACATCACAAATAGTGATCACATGTGACTTCCCTTTGTCCTTTGCCTTATGAGGTTGCTCACGTTGATCATCATTAACCCTTGGATTATGGCATTGATTAGCATAATGCCCCATTTCCTTGCACTTGAAGCATTGAAGTGTTGGTGGAGAGTTCTTTGTAGTCTTTTCTCTATTCATGTCATTAGAAACCTTTTTTCCATTACTTTGGCACTCAGCTACTCGATGACCTTCTTTTCCACACTTGAAAAATTTTCTAGTACCTTTTATACAATCTCAACCATGTTTCTTTCCATACTTTTAGCATAAAGAAACATTCACCTTCTTTTCACCCTTGTTCTGAGATTTTTCCTTGAACTCCATATTTCATTTCTTGTCAAAACCATGAGATGGATATGTAACACCAACTTCCATTTCTACCTTGATAGCACAATTCACAATTTCTTCATATGTACTGAAGTATCTTATATCTAATTCCCTTAGAAGACTTGGTTTTAAGCCATTAAAAAATCAATCAACTTTACTTTTAGGTTGGATGATAAAGCCAGACGCATACCTTTCAAGCCTTCTAAAATTCACTTCGTATATAACAACAGATTCATTATCATTTTTCTTAAACTCAAGGAACTCCTTTTCCATCTTTGTTTTATGAATACAAGGGAAGTAATTATTGAAAAATAAGTTCTTGAACTCATCACATTCCATGTATTCAATTTCATCTTGGGGCCTTGTATTCTTAATTAGAGTTCACCACCGGTCTGCTTCACCTTCTAACCGATAAACATCCAAAATGACTTTTTAATGTTCTGAAAAGAGAAGTATCAAAAATATCTTTTCAATGGTACTAATCCACAGTAACAAGTGGATCAGAAGACCCACTGAAAGAAGGTGGACGTTGCCTCATGAAGGACTCAATAGAATATTGTTTCTTTATCTCCTCATTTGGAAGTCCAGAATGATTCATAGCTTGTGTAAGTATAGCAATAAGATTTTTCATTCCATCTCCCATAAAGTTGGTTTGTTCAGGAAGACAATAATTGCATTGTACATTACATTGATCAACACGGTTCCTTTGGGTTCCATCCATTTTCTAAAACCCAAAAAGAATAGTGTGGGAGGCAAAAATCATGCTATGTAAAACAACATAATAAAGGGGGAGTACCTTCAATATCTAACATCTTAGGTTTAATTATAATATCATTACCATAATTATAGTACTATAACCTATACTTATACTTAACCTTAAGGACATCCATAGACATACCTTAGAAATATCTCTAGGGATTTCACTAAAGTATTTGCATCCTAGTTTCCAAAGGTTAACTAAACATTTCCTCTGATACCAGCTACAGAGACCCAAAGCTTGACATACATGGACATTACATTACTTTTGAAGAATATATAATACATAACAAAAACATACACCAAATTACCAGAATAGTTTAGTGTCTTTGGAAACTCAGAACATAATCTTCTAATCTTGGTGAAAGATCTTCAACATCTCCCATAAAGATCTTCCTCTTTTTTTACCTAAAACCTTTCTTTATATCCTGGGGAAAATAAACCATATAAAGGGTGAGCTCAAATACTCAGTAAGGGTATGAATGGATAAAATAAAACAAACCATATACATTTGAACTTCAAAACATGAACATAAAGCTTAAACATCAAAATCTTGAGTTGTGAAATAAATCTTGGCAGAACGTAAGGCATAGATCATGAAGGAACATCAATCATGATAAAATAGCATGGGAATAAAACATTTAATTGTGTAAAACCATTAATCACATGATATTATTTCCATATTATCCAAGGCATGGCTTCCAAGACCATCTTAGTGGACAAAGTCCCTTTCGGAATCGAGTTCACTCCTCGTTCTAGTACTCTATCACTGAACCGGATTAACTTACCGTTCCATCCATGTCTATCTCATGAGATATAAATCTTTACCCAATGCATTGGAGGGAGATATAGGTCCCACCCATCTCATAATGAAATAATTCTTTCGTTTGCCACAAAATAAACATACATCACTCATAATAACCCAACGAATAAAATGGGTTTCATAAACATCATCCCATCATAACATAATCCATATAAAAGAAATGGATATCATTTCATCATAAGAAAAATAAAATCATGTAAATGATAGATACATTATACTTGAAACATAAACATACTTATTAATGTCATCTTAGATGGAAAATAGTTTTGATAAAACACTTGAAATGAATTCTTGAGGAAAATATCCTTTCTTCTTCAAAATCATTTTCTTTTCTCAAAATGCCATGAAATTTTAAAAGAAAATGATTTTTTTAAAAATAATCATGAAACATTGTAGAAGAAGATTCATGAAAATTAGGCGTTATGAAACCATAAAAAATCTGTTCATTCAATATAAGTTAAAAAAACATTCTTCTCATACTTTTGCTGGAAAATTCAAAATGTGCCACGTATGGTAAACAAAAGAAAGATTCCTTCCATAACACAAATTAAAAGTCAAGGAGGGGTAAGCATGATTTTAAACATACATAGAATAATATTAAACACTTTATGAAAATCATTTTTATGGACATGGATGAAAAATATAACCCCAGTAAATACTACGTATAATAAATATCAAATAAAAATGAGATTGAAAAATTATCCCTTACCTTAGGTCTGATATGCTTCGTACGTATCTGAACCTCCTCTTCTTCAATTCACCTCTTTTAAGCTTCATCTTAAGGCACTAGAGTTGGTCTTTTTAGGAGACCAGAACCTCTATAATGTTTCTAGGGAATTTGAGAAGGTAAATGGGTAGGGGTTGGCTGAGCTTGAAAGCTCAAAATTGTGTAAAGAGAATAGGGAGGAGGTGCCCTTTTATAAGGGAGGTGAGGGGTACTTTAGGAAAAACTTAAAATATTATTTTATAATAAAGTCATATTCAGTTTATAGTAGCTCAAAATTGATTTATTTAGATTCTAAAGTAGGGATGGTTCTAAATCCTCTCAACCAATAGGTTTTAGACAAGTTTAGGTTACTATTTTAACCTTATCATTTAGATTTAACTCTAAGTTAAATAATTTAACTTTTACCGTGTCTTCTTGTTTTCTTACACTATATGGTTAATAAACTTACTATAACAAGCCAAAAGAACCAAAACTGGTTCATTATTAATATATATAACCTTATCTATGTCATTTGGCTAAACTGTAGATTTTTAGGAATAGAATAACAATTAATAATATAATATTTTAAAAAAAACTATTTTATGTCAATTTTGACACTATTTGGTAATTGATTTTTGAGAAAATCATAACAGCATTATCAGTTTTAAAAAATTAATTAAATAAATACTAAAATGTCATATTAACCTATAAAATTATTTTAATTCATAAAAATTCTCAAATGACATTTATTTGGGTTTTTATAACATCAATTATGTTAATATTTTATTAATAAGGTAATTACTGCATCATCATTGTGTCATAAATAAATTAAATTATTTAATGTCTAAAAATTATAAATAAAATACCATTATGTAGTAAATATTTTTATCTTTCTAATGAATATTTATAGTCGAATTTATCTTATGTATAACCATATATTAAAAAAAAATTAGTTATTAAACTTTGATTTTAACTCTTTTAACTCTTCTTTAAATAAAATAATAATAAATGTCATAATCTAATCCAAGTGGACCTAAAGGGCAATATTTTATTCCTAAGGTTGTTTTTTGTCGAATTACACTTATCCAATAGAATTAGGACATGTGTTAGGGTAATAATAATATCATTTTTACCCTTAAATACTCTATTTACTTTTAACCGTGGTAAATAAAAGTAAAAAGTTACTATTCCCCAAAAATTATTTTTATCTTATTGAACCACATTTTACTCCCTGATTTAACCATGTCTCTAGAATTTTTGAAATTCCACTCATAGAAGTGGTAAAATTAAGTTTTATGTAAATTTTCAAATTCTCCTAGGAGGTGGGTAAAAGAGGGTGAAAAGTTCAATAAAATTTTTATATATCTAAAATTATTATAAAATGACTCCAATGAATTACATTGAACTTATATAGGTATTATGTATCAATTTTTAACAAAAATAAATTTAAATAAAATAAATGATTATTTAAATAAAAAATCGGTTTTAACCAATAACTCAGTGTTTTCACTATTCATCAAAAATTGAAAGTTTTCAGAAAAATACCAAAATTTCATCCTAGGCTAATTTTGATATTCCAAATCCAAAAATGAAGTCCATTTTGAAAGATAAAATTTATAAAATTTCAAAAATTGGGTATTACTATTCATAACGGCTAGTTTATATAATATTTTAATAACATATCGTTGTTTAGTGAAACTCGGTATTGCGTACAACACACGCTATCGTGGAAGGTCGCAATTACGTGTAAAGAAATCCAAGTCAGGGTTGCATGTAGTGCAAGATTCCTTTTTTTTTGTATAATATAATCCAACCATATTTCATTTATACGTTGAATATATATATATATACACTCAATGTTGCGTAGAATAAATTCTATCAAATGAACTTGAAATTTTGTGTAACACGATCCAAGAATAGTGTTGCGTATACTGCAAGATAATACAGTGTTGCATATAGCACAAGATAATCTTGGTGATAATCTTGGTGTAGCATACAACACAAGACATCAAATAAATTAAAAATAATACTTCTCATAAAATATCGGGGTGTTACAGGTAACCCATTTTGTGTCACGGTTAACCCAAATGTAGCTCATCTTAACCACATTATTGAAAATAAATTCATTTCTCCAAATAAAAATGTTCTATTCAATCACATAAAGTAATCCAAAAATTGGTGCATGGAATGTTTAAATCTGATTTTCTATAATAGAGGTAATATGAGCGGGGAGATCAATAAACTTCTCAAAGTCATCATGATAGGAATAAAAAACCTCCATAAATTCTAGGAAATGAATAATGGAATGAGAAGTTATTTCCACTACATCAGCACATTACAAAAAAAATGGTCTCTAGAGGAATAATGATAAATTAAAAACTCATTATAAGAGAGAATACCAACAAAAATTTTCCACTAGAAGAAATGGACCTTGGGTGGGATTGAAAGCCTCTAGAGGGCCTTACATGTCCTAGAGGATCAAGTAAGATGGGTTTCTAGAGTGAGATTATAACCAGGCCTAATAGAATACTCACCAAAAGCATCACCACTCAAGTATAGTCAATACACCACTATACCATAAACAAAAGGAATTTCATTGATAATTTTATGATCCCTTTATTTGAACCAAGAGGTAACCATTCCCAAAACCAACCATCTAGATTATCTGAAAAGAGAGATTTCTTAGTGGAATTTTTTAGGTTGGGGACCATTTGTGAAGTTTTATTCAAACCACTACCATTAATAATCCTTGTATCAATCAAAATTTTAACAAAATCTCCATTATTTATTCTCCAATAAATTCCTTTAATAAAAATTACTCACAATACCCATAAGTTTCTCCAAATAAAGCTAATTTAGGGCCCCAAATGTGTATTATAGAAGATAAAGTGGGGAAAATTATTTTCTATAGAACTTGTGAACATAAAGACTCGAGATTAATTAAGATATGATAGACCTTTCATGGAGGATATAACTATTAAACCTAAGAAAGTACCTGAAATCCAACCTTGAATAGCCTTTAGGGATGCACATTTCTTCCCAATCCATCTAGTGAGGTTTGTTTTTCCCATTATGGAGGCCCCAACAAGAGGAAGAAATGGGTGAATTAATTTGGTCAATAAGTATTTCTAGAATCATGAACAAAAACATCATATAAGAAGGAAATTATTGGGATACTACTTTAATGAGGGTCTCCTTTTCTACCTATGGAATATCCTGTATGGCCACATTTGGATTTTCTTAGACACCCTATCAAGAATAACATAGAGAAATTATTTCTTCAGTATTTTAATTATGGTAGGAATATGGTGGTATTTTTTATACTTATACACCACCTGTATACCTAATTTATACTACAAATAATCCCTTCTTCAAGGAAAGACGCCACTACTTAAATAGATTTCTAATTTAGAAAAATTCACTGATTTTCTAGAATCGATTTCATAATAGTGAATAATATGTTTGATAGATTTTTATTACTCCCACATGACCCATGAAAATAAAATGTAATAATCTACAAAGAATAGGTGATTTATTATAGACACTCGATGGAAAATGTTTGCTCTATGGATATGCCTACTCTTTACTACTCCTAAAATCAAGTTAGAGAAAACATCGACAATAAGGATAAAAAGGGAGTAGGGGGATAGGATACAATTTTCATAGAAAAAAGGTGTGGGGAAGCTACATGTGATGTTTCTATTATCATTAATTTTTCATGTGACTCGGGTAACATGCTGCATAACTATATCAGTCCATTTGGTGCTAAAACCCATCTTATCCAAAACATGATACAGAAAATTCCAGTCTACTCTATCGAATGCCTTATTCATATCAAGATTCCATGCCGTGAACCTTATTTTTAGGATTAATTAGTTCTCATTAAGGGAAAAAATCATGATGGATGGTGTCATTATCATAAATGAGCCTCTTAGGAAGAAAATATCATTGATTTTTAGAGATAATATATGGCAGAAAACATTTAAGGTGGTTGAAAAAATCATTAAGAAGATTTTATAGGTCATGTTTCAAAGGATAATGGGCCTGAATTAAAAAATAATAGATGGTATTAGCACTTTTTGAATTAGTGTGATAAGTATTTCATAATTTTTTCATTAGTTTTACAATATCGATGCCTATAATGTTCCAAAAAATTATTGAAGAAGAGAGCGTGAAATATGTCAGGTCACAGAGCCTTAGTGGAATGAATCTTCTCAAGAGAAGTTCGGACCTCTTCATATATAATTTATATCTCTATTTTTTAGTTCATATATGTTTAAATAAATAAATAAATTCAAGATATTATCTACAATGGAATTTAAGGTCCACCTAAATAATTAAGGTTGTGAAATAAATCCAACACATTCTCCTAAATGTCAACCTCTCGAATCATGATCTTCTCATTTGGATCCTCTAGATGAGATATGTGATTCTTCCTCCACCTTAAAAAATATTTCTAATAGATTTAAAATTTATTTAAATCACCATCCTTAATATGATATTCTCATATATTTATAAACCAAAAACTCTCCTTGTTCCTAATATCCATTTCTAGACTGTTCTTGAGGGTATAAGTCAAAGAAATAATGGAGTCTAAATATAGGAGAGAATAGAATTATTATGACCTATTATCTATGATTTAAACTATTTCTTCAAGGTTCAAAATTTTAAATTTACTCCAATTCTAAACCTGAGAGTCCACTCAACCAATTTTTGTATAAATTTAAGCATTTCCACATCTCCAACTTGACTAGATTAATCTTTATAATTCATTTTATCTAACCCACAAACCTTAGAACCTAAAAATTTATAATAATGAAGATTTAGAATAGTGTAGGATGTAGAGAGGAAGATTAGGTAGTGGTATGAGGAAACTGGGAGATATGAGGGGCCTATAAATGGTTAAAGAGATTCATCTATTCATAAGAACAAAGAAACATATCCAGTATCTCTAAAATTCTGGTGCTCTTAGATTTACCTTGAAACCATGTAAATGAATTGATGAAGAAAGCCAATTCATAAATTCCCACCACTCTAATAGCCTCTTAAAAATATGATTTTAAGGGAAGAGTCTTTTCATTTCCCCCTTACTTTTCCATTCGATAAAGTATCTCATTAAAATCCCCACTAGTTAAGGGAGGATTGGGGCATCTAGAATGCATGTAATTCAGTAAATCCCATGATCTTAATTTCTCCCAAAAATTATACCATCCATATAACCCATGAAAACCCATGTTGGGGCTCTTAGATGGTGAACTGAGGTAGAAATGTTATTGGAATATAAATTCTCAACTAAAATGTCACTTCCATTTCTATAAAGCAAGAATAAACCACCTATGTGACCATTCCTCACCACTAAAAGGAAACCTTATAAACCTACATTTTTAGAAACTCTGCGCATGTCCTTACAATCCAACATATTTTTTGATATAATAACCTTTTCATGGAAATTATTAGAGCTCTAATGGGGAGGATAACAAAATGTTGGTTGGTTTCCAAACCCATGAGAGTTCTAGCATAAGAGATTAATTGGGATAGTTGGGGTTGTATATTTATATCCTATACCTATAAAAGATAAATGTTAAAACTTTATCTAATTATTTTCATGTTATTATATTGAGTTTATATAACTATCTTCTTAAATTCCAATTTTCTACTGCATCTCCTCTAGAGATGTTGCCAATGAAGTCGTTATTAGGTATTATTTTTTGGGTTGGGTGTTGTTCTGGATGTTACTTGACTTCATTATATTCTTAGTCTATGGCTGGGTAGAAAAGAGTCCTATGAGATTCAAAGCATGAAGGAATTTATTTTTAGGGGTTTTGGACAAATCTTTTCCTGGTATATTAAGTCTATGAAAAGCTCCTTGGAGAAAGGAGAAATGTTCATTGGGTGAGGCACACCTATAGTATTTATACCTAGCTAGTTCTCTAGAAGTGATTTGGATTTATCAGTAATAATTATTAAAGGTGGTGATCATTATTTCTATGTGTTTCATCATGGCCTATCTGCACATCTCTCACTACTAACAAGGATAACTGCATTGTTTGTTATAGTTTCATGAGTATTGTAACATACAGGTTGATCTAGTAGTACATAGGAACTAAGATCTTTATTAAGAGTATATGGGCCCAATATGATGACTTATCCTTTTTATGAGTATTTTCAACTTGATTCATTATTTAAATTTTCCCAATCATTAATTTTATTTGATTTTGGGAAAAAAAATATAAACCTATATTCTTGGATCACAACCATCGCTCGTACTACATAACAACAATTCCATTCTCATCCGCTAATTTAAAATTACACTCATTATTCATGTGTCCCAAACAACTATAAAAGAATAATAAAATAAGGATCTTTTAAAACTCAAAGGATGTATATACTTCCAACATGTTAACTTTAAGGAACATCCTCTACATTAGAGGGTGTGAAACATATACCATGACCCGTATTCAAACAAGACATCCTTGTTTAATTATGTAGGATAAACCATATTCCATATATTTCCCAATTAAGTTTTTAATATCACAAATGATGTTTTCTGTTCATTCTCTAAATTGGATTCAGTTTCCCTAAACCCAGAAGGAGGTATTTGAGAAAAATAACCTTTTAAATATTTCATTCTTTATCTAGGTCTTCTAGTAATATTTGATTTGTTGGGAGGAAGCATTAAATCTCACTCAAATTAACACACTAAATAAGATATAAATAAAAAGTGACATGAGAATTTATGTGTTTTTGTTGAGGTGACCTACATCCATATGGAAAGAATAAAACTATCTTATTATCAAAAGGGGATAACTGATTACAATTTTTTTATGATTTTTTCCACACATCAACACTAAAATTTATACAATAGGAATATTAGGAGAAAATAAAAGTTCTATTTTTAGTTTTCTCTATATAGTCACCAAATCCTTGTCAAGGTCTTTGGGTGGCACCAACCTATTTTTGTGGTCTTCTCTAACAACACCACCAACCATTGGTTAGTGTTTTTTCTTTATCAATATTCAAAAATATCCATTTTGATGATAAAAACCACTAAGTTATTTCTTAAAAAAATCCTATTGTTATTTCCTCCCCAATTCTGTTTGGTATCCCAAGTACAAGAGATGTTGATCAAGTTCAAATAGTTTTGGAACTTAATCCCTATAAGTGTCTTCTTATTATTTGGAGGAGGAATAAGATCTTTTGTCCAGTTATGATGTAGTGAACTTATTTATTCTTCCATAAATGAATTCCACTATTACACATCTTTACTATCCAAAATATCTCTATACATATCAATACCATCATATTATATTATATAAAGAGCATAAAAAACCATTTCATCCTACCTAGATAACCTTTGTATGGTTTGATGTGGACTTACAATGGTAATGTTTTCATAACCTGACCCATTGATTCCCCTCCTAGGTCGGCAGTAAGTTGAGAGTGACACCCCAAGCCCCCCTTTAATAGTCTAGGGGAAGGAGACCAAAGTTGAGTTAGTATATAATTGAAATGGGAGGCCTTATCCTAATATACTTGTATACACATGGTCACACACACTCATCTCAATGAAACTATATAGAGATGTAAAATAACTGAAACATATAGAGTGTAATCAATGCATCAACAACCTATAGGAAATACATTAAAGAGTAGAAAGATAATATAAAACTATAAATGAGAAATATACATGCCCAACTAGAAAAGATTTCATGACCTGAATACAACTATAAAATAGGAAATACTGAAGAGATACTAACTCACAATATTTAAGATTAACCAATAAACATATTCATCACCTCTATTTATCACTATGATCCACTAATACCAGGTCCACCCAAGCCACCATCAATCTTTCTGACATCTGTATAAGACATAAAATGTGCGGGTAGATCCCATGAAAGAGTTATTTTATACATTCCAATTAGGATTCCCCAAAAAGCAAGTGGGAATCAATAGAATAAAACAATCTGATCAACCAATAATTCATAGTTTAGAAATGTTCCCAAAATAATATATTCTTAAATAAAATCAATCGAAGAGAAAAAATGGAATCTCTATCCTCAAAACTAGCTAATAATAAAGAGTATTATTGTAGCTTAAAATTTCATATCTTCAATACAAGCATCACATGTAACCTCTTAAGAATGAGTATGGAGGATTGGAACCTTTCCACTGTGTGGCACAATCAAGGGATCACTAAATCCAATGGAGGACTAGCTCATTGTCAAAGCTCAATGAAGGGGAGTACCACTCCACAGATAGAGGACTTCTACCCTATATAATGGGGGGTTCTATATCTACATATATAAAGGATAAGAGGGACCCACCACTTGGAGAGACGGGGGAGTAACAACCCCAAAAACACTATGATGATCACACCCAAACACTACCACTAGGTATGCATCGCTGAAAGAAGAATCCCACTTATATCACATTTCATTGTATCACTAATGTCGAAATGAAGGTCACCATCACATACTATGTTGAAAACTACTTATGATGTGTTAATCACGGGCCCAAATACAAGTCCCAAAAAAACATATATGCAATATAGAAGTTTCTAGTAAAAGTACACAGTGTTTACTCCATGGTACATGGCATTTGACACCACCCGAAGGCCTGGGCATGTTCTTCTCTGGACACATCTTGATTAGTATAGTGACCCAGAATTTTCATACATACATATTACATCTATTTAGATGAATATTCATTACATAAAATTATGATCCACACTATAATAATATATGTATAGTGCCTATAGAAACTTGGATGCATGAAAAACTGGTTCATAATAATCTCCCACTAAGTTCTTCATAAGTAGCACCCCTCATAGACATGTCATAATTAGTGCCTTTCTTCACAACCTAGGGAAATGGAAACATAAAAAAGGGTGATCTAAACTGATCGATAAGGGTGAGTATGGGAGATATTAATCTATGATCATATTAAATCATAAGATAAGTATAATTGTGTGATATCAAGACCATTACATACAATGTTCATATCCAATCTCAAAAATTTCATAAACATGAGTTATGGAATAAAACATTATCATATTAAAAGACGTGAATCATAAGAATGAGAACTCATCATAACTCAATAATGAACCATAATTTCATGTCATAAATGTGTGTATCACCATCATAAGTATAAAAACTATTTATTATGTCAATGATAACTACCAAGACCATAATATTAGGCATCAACACATGTTTCCCATAGTAGATCAAGCATGCTAACTTGTTTCCCATAAAAGATAAATCACTTTGACTTTCTTCTAATAACTAAATCATGAGATATAATACTTTAACTAATGAATTATGGGGAGATATAGGTATTGTGATTCACATAATTAAAACCATGCATATGTGTGCCATAGGATCATAAAACATTCATCCTATCAGAACCCATGAAAAGAAATAGGTTTCACAAACATTTAATATTTTCATCATAAACTTAAACCATATTGATAAAGAATATGGATGGTATCCTTGGATCACATATCCATTAAATTATAACATAAAATTATTTCATAATATATGTAGAATTATTTAGAAATATCACTTGGAATAATTCTTGAGGATAATAAATTTTCTAATTTAAAGTCAATTCGATTTTTAAAAATATGTGAACTTATAAATGAAAACATTTTATTTGAAGATAAACTTCTAAATTTAAAAATTAATATTAAAATAATTTATTTATCATGAAATTAGGAAAATATTCTCAGGATTTATAAGTTAAATAAACATTCCTTCAATTTTTTTTTCAGAAAATTCACTAAGTACCTCATTTGGAAAATGATAACAATATTTATTTCAAACCATTTTGTAAAAAATAAGACATGGGTACAAATGATTTTAAAAAATTATTTTAGAATAATTAAATCCTTTCCAAATAAATTTTTATAAAATATGGTCATGGAAGAGAAATATTCCCCAGTAGATACTTAAACATAAACAATCCCTAATAATGATGAGATTGTGAAATAAACCCTTACCACTTAGGCATCATTTAAATTATGATCCCCATAAAAGAAATAAAAATATATGAATATGTAAATCCCAATAATATTAATAATATGTACCATAAAAGTAATTCATGGGTAGTATAGACAGTACACAAAAGAAAAAAGTAAAGGATTAGGCATTTTTTCACAGAAATAAAAGTGAGAAGAAAATCCATTACCATAGGTCTAAATTCCTTCATACACATTAGAATCTCATATGTAAATATATATTTATTATAAATATATTAAAGAAACATACTCATATATACCATATCATATATGATTTAATTATATCCATTTTTTACCTATTTATTATCAATTTTTTATTAAAATCATTGTTCTGGGTTATATCTACTTTGTTTTTCACATATGTTTTGGTTTGTAAATTTTGGTATTTTTACTTTGATCATGATTAAATCATATAAATAATTCTAATAATTAAATAAATATAATATATATTTATTATCTATATAGATATAGAGAGTAATACATAAGAGTTAGAGGTATAAAATGAATTATATCGTTCATTTAGATAGTAGGTCATATGTACGCATGAACACTATTTTTATTTTTTGATGAATGGATCGAAATAAAGTCACATAATAATTATAACTTATAGAATCATTATTTTACATCATATATATTCATCAAATATATCCTTATTACTATCCAAGTAAAAAAATAATCACATCACTTCATAGTGGTGGTGGTCCATATATACGCAAGAGCGACATTATCGTTTCCCAATGGTTTAGAAGGTAATAAGGTAGATATGAAATTATCATTTAATGAGTATAATTATGACCTTTTTTAACTTGGATGAGATTATGACCTTTATAATATTTTATTTAAATAAAATTCAAACATGTCGCACTATTATTTTTGTTTGTATTTCTTCTAGTTATCCTCTATACTACAAGTTTTCAGTCCTATGTCTCTATCAATAGATGTTGAAATAAATAAATAATTTCAAGAGATGACCTCCAATGGAATTTAAGGGCCACATAAATAATAAATTCCACAAAATAAATCCAACACTTTCTCCTAAATATCAACCTCCAGAATCATGATCTTCTCATTTGACTCCACCGAATGAGATATGTGATTCTACCTCCACCTTGAAAATTATTTCTAATATAATTAAAAGGTATTTAAATAAAATTATTTAATATGATATTCTCATGTATGTATAAACCAAAAACTCTCCTTGTTCTTGAGATTCATTTCTAGATTGTTCTTAAGGGTATAAATATAAGAAATAATGAAGTCTACAGCTGGGAGGGAATAGCAATATTACGACTTATTCTCTAATATTTAAACTATTTGGTAAAGCTTACCAAATTTAGAGTTACTCCTTGTCAAAAACTGAGAGTCAACTTAACCAATTTTTGTGTGAATTTCAGTATTTTTGTAGCTTCAACTTGAATGGATTAAGCTTTCCCATTCATTTCATCTGACCCACCAACCTTAGAATGTAAAAAAATTTCTTTATGAGGATGTTTAATAGTATGGGATATAGAGAGGAGGATCAGGTAGTGTTATGAGTAGATTGGGGAGATATAAGAGGCCTAGAAATGGTCTAAGAGATTTATCTATTCATAAGAACCTAGAAACCTATCCAAGACCTCTGAAATTATAGTGCTCTTATATTTACCAAAAAATCATGTAAATACATTTATAAAGATACCCATGTTGGAAATTCCCACCACTCTAACATCCTCCAAAAAATATGACATCTGTGGAAGATTTTTTTCAGTGTACCCTTTATTTTCCCTCCGATAAAGTATCTCATTAAAATCCCCACCTATGCAGTGGGGATTGGGGAATCTAGAATGCATGGAAATCAAAAAATACCATTACCTTTATTTATCACCCAAATTATACCATCCATAGAACCCATGAAAACCCATTTGGGGGCTCTTGGTAGGTGAAGTGATGAAGCAATGTGATTGTAAGATAAATGCTCAAATTGAATGTCCAGACCATTTCTACAATGTAGGAAAAAACCACCCATCTGACCATTCCTCCCCACTGAAAGGAAACATTATAAACCTACCTTTTTATAAACTTTGCACATGTCTATAAAATACGACATGTTTTTTAATATAAAAACCTTTTCATGGAAATTCTTAGAGCTCTAGTGATGGAGATAATGAATTGTTTGTGGGTTTCCAAAACCATGAGAGTTTAAACCTAAGAGCTTTATTTGGGTAGGTGGGGTTGTATATTTATACCCTCTACCTTTAATAGATTAAGGTGAAAATTGTATCTGGATATTTTCAAGTTCTTACATTGAGTTTCTATTACCATATCCCCAAATACCTATTTTATACTACAAGTATCACCTCTAGATATATCACAACTAAAGTTGTTCCTAGGTCTTCTTTTTTGGGTTGAGTGTTTTTTTGGTAGTGACATGAATACTTCATATTCTTAGTCCATGGATTATTAGAAAAGAGTCATGTGAGAGTAAAAACATGAAGGAATTTCTTTGTTAGGGGGTCTAGACAAATTTTTTCCCAGTATATTAAGTCTAGGACCTGCTCCTTAGAGAAAATAGAAATGGTCATTGGGTGAGATGCACCTACAGTATTTAGACTACTCTAGTTCTATGGAATGGAGTTGGATTTATCAGTAATAATTATTATAGGTGGTGATCATTATTACTCTGTGTGTCATCCTGACCTATTATCACAACTCGCACTACTAATAAGGATTACATTGTTATTGATAGTGTCGGGAGTATTGGAACATACAGGTTGATCTGGTAGCACATAGAATCCAAGATCTATATTAAGAGTAGGCAGACCCACCATTATGGATTAGCCTTTTTTATGAGTCTTTTCATCTTTAGGATTTATTTAAATTTTCCTTATCATTAATTTTCTTTGCTTTTGGGACAAAAGATAAACCTATGTTCTTAGCTCACAACCACGGATTGTATTATATAAAAACATTTCCATTCTAATCCACCGATTTAAAATTACACACAATTTCCATGTTTCCCAAACAAATAAAAATTAATCATAAAATAGGGAGATTTTCAAACTCAAAGTAGATATATACTTCCAACTTGATAACTTTAAGGAACATCCCCTGCATAAGAGGGTGTGAAACATCTACATGTCCCGTATTCAAACAATACATCCCCATTTAATTGTGTATGATAAAACATATTACATATAGTCTCCAATTAGGTTTTTGATATCAAGAATGATCTATTATATTTATCCACTAAATTGGATTCACTTGACCTGAACCCATAAGGAGAATTTTGAGAAAAAAATCCTTTGAAATATTTCATTATTTATCTAGGTCTTATAGTAATATTATATGTATAAGGAGGAAGAATTTAATCTTAATCAAAATCACACACTCAGTAAGATATAAATAAATAGTGACATGAGAATTTATGTGGTTCGGTTGAGGTGAACTACATCCATGGGGAAAGAAGAAAACTATCTTATTATCGAAAGGGGAGAACCGATTACAATTTTCTATGATTTTTCCTACATATCAACACCAAAATTTATAGAATATGGTAAGGAGGTGAAAATAAAAGGTATATTGTAAGTTTTCGGTAGGCAGTCACCAACCCCTTATCAAGTTCATTCAGAGGTACCAAATTGTTTTAGTGGTATTCTTCGACAACACCACCCACTATTGGTTATTGGTTTTTCCTTGTCAATATTCAAAAATATCCACATTGATGATAAAAACCACTAATTTATCTCTCAAAAAAATACTATTTTTGTTTCCTCCCCAATTCTTGTCGTTATATCAAGTATGAGAGATGTTGATAAAGTTCAAATAGTTTTGGAACTTAATCCCTATAACTGTCTTATTATTCTTTGGTGGATGAATAAAATCTCATGTCTCATTCTGATGTAGTAGAATTATTTCTTATTATATAACTGGCTTCCACTAGTCCACCTCTTTACTATCCAAAATATGTCCATAGCTATCTAGACCATCATATTATATTATAGAAAGAGCATAACAGACCATTTCATCATACCTAGATAGCCTATGTATGGTTCAATGTGGACTTATAATGGTAATGTCTTCACAGCCCGACCCACCGAGGCCCCACCTGGGTTGACAGTAAGTTGAGAGTGACACTCCAATCCCACCCTTAATAGGCCAGGGGATGGTAACTAGAGTTGAGTAAGCACATCATTGAAATGGAAGGCCTTAACCTAATATACATGTATGCACACATCCACACACACTCATATCCATGAAACTGTATATAGATATAAAATCACTGAAACATGGAGAGTGTAATCAATGAATGTGACAACCTCTAGGAAATACATTAAAGAGTATAAAGATAGTATAAATATATAAATGAGTAATATACATTCCCAACTAGAAAGGAGACCAGGACCTGTCTACAACTAAAAAATGTGAAATATTGAAGTTATACTGACTCACAATCTCTAAGATTGACCACAAAACATATTCATCACATCTATTTTTCATTATGATCCATAGATACTAGGTCCACCCAAGTCACCATCAATATTCTTGAAATCTATATAAGACACAACACATGCGGGTAGAGCCCGTGCAGGGGTGAGTATATACATGAAATGTCACAACCCCCTCCCCACAAAGTGTACCCCTCCTAGGACAGAAATGTGAGAAGAGAGATACTGACCCCTATGTCCCACCACCTGTAGGCCCCAGGTTGGCGAATAACACCAAGGGTATAGTAAAAACACAAATGTGATACATTACCCTCTAAGAGAACACATGTGAAAGAGAGAGATAAGATAGACACCAACCAACTACAAATTAGATTGAAATATAAAATAATCCCAAGTACATGTGTTCAATGACATGAAAAAACTAATACAACTAAAAGGGGAAACTATAAGTACCAAAATAAAGTAAAATAGTAGCAACCACAAAGCCCAAATAGATCCTGTAAACCCAAAGCTAGTAGTAACCATCCTGATCTCCAAATTGCTCCAAGTGACCTAAAAATAGTTTATATAATGTAGGGTGAGTATAACAGTATACTCAGTAGGATACTCCCTAGAGCCTCTTGTGCAAAATTAAAGAGATCATGCTAAATCACAGTGAACAACAAGTGAAACTTACTAAGTTCCTAACCACACCATGGATACTCTCACAAAGTATCACATACAATGGTATATAATATAGTAAGGAATGTCAAGGGTACCCTACTACCAATTCCCCATTGGTTTGTCGCTTTTACCCAATGTCGCATGTCCTAAGAATCTCTCTCTAAAAAGGCTTTCCCGCAGACACCTCGGCAAAGCTCCATAACATGCACCTCATGCAACACAACCACCACATATATGTAACCAAAGTAACTAGGTGGTTTATAGGTACCACCATAGCTCGCATAATGTGTATCATATGTTGGGTATTATACCTCAATCCATTATATCCCATACACTGAGTAAGGATCCTCAAGCCATCACACAATATACACATTACACCTATAGTATTCCATAGGAAACTATATCCAAAATATTTGTGTGTTAATGAACACAAGCCATCACATCTCTCTACACACATATATGGGGAAAACTAACTGTCATGCTTACCAGTATAAGAAACTACCAAGAGAAGAGAGTGGGTCTGAAGGGGTAGTCATCCATCCATCCTCCCATTGGGATGTTGGGGAAAATACCCCCCCCCCCAGGGATTAGGATCCCTGGGGTGTCTCTTTCCCCAACCGATAGGGTGGAGTAGCGTATAGAAACATAAAAAGTACAGAATATACTATAGATCACAGCCCCACTATTGGTATAACCTAGTTTTAGACTCAACAGCAGCTAACATCTCTCGGACTCTCGTCTTCCACTATTAAGGCTAGGTATCCTATAAGCACACAAAAATTTAAAGAGATACATTAGATTACTTTATCCCTTTTTATAAATTTCACGTTACGTTAATTAATTATTTAACCATTAATTAACCATTATAATTACAAATTACATTTCATTAGCATCACACCCAAAGTTTCATGCCCTCCATGAATAACCAAACCAAGTCTACAGTTCCTTTAAATTGTATCCTCACCATTACATCCCAACAAACTCCAACCCCATGGGTTAACACCATTTATTCAATCATTTATTAGCAGCATTATCACTTTTTCATAATTTCAGGTATTCTAGAAAAATAATTCTAAGATTCCAAACAAAAGGGGTTCAACATGGTGAGTAGATGAACTACTCGTCGAGTCTTTACCAACTATAGCTAGAGCGTAGGCCCATCCATCCTTGAGAATCTAAACACAGAAAGAATGTGGAATACCCTGCGCGCCTTCTCCTCTTTTGGAATAATGGTAAGCAAGACCATCTGCCTCAAGCAGTGGGGAAAGTAAATAAGATAAACAAAAAATCATCACAACATTCTCATCTATGGTTAATCCCATATTCAACCCATTCCATCATCCTTGATGCCCTCCCCAACACCCACATGTATAAACTGATTCATATCAACACTCTAGGCATCAACTGCTGCCACAACCACAAGGCCTCTATGCCCCCACATATCACAACAGCCTTCTAGGATCACATCACATCATAGGTAGTAGGAAACTATAAGTAACTGGGAACTTGGCCCCAATCAAGGTATTCATCCTTCACCCATAATGTGCACTCACAGCTCCAAAGCATAAGTCTTTTGGCCTTTACAAGAAAGAGGGTAACTCAAAACCCTACCGGGTATTATCCTTTTATCAACAATAGATTATTTAATCTATCTTGAATTAAATGATTAATTATTAGTAGGTTCCAACTATGGGAAACCTAACCAAAAATCTACCATATCCACCAAAAATTAATTAAATGTTCTTACTGCATCAATTTCATTATCATCAAATTACAACAACAACCAGATTCATTAACATGCCTCTTTATCTTTGGACAATTAATTTACAATTAATCTCATATTTATGTTCATTACCAATTTCCAACAATAATGACATGCTAAATAATTAAAATCATAGATATCACACTATCTAAAAAATCAATAGGTAACAACATATGATTGAAACTAATTCATTAATCCAGTTCAAATATTTATTGTGTCAATTACATTATGATCAATTTGGATAAAACATGAAAAATATACTATTGCACATAAATAGAATAGAGAATCCATGAATCCCATACCTTAAAATATTTGCAACATTTTTTGCATGATAACAGTCCAACACAACTGATCAAAATCACCTCTCCCACAATGACTACATCCACCTAAGGATTCCATGGAACCATAGCATCATCCAATACCCAAGAAATAACCATTAGAAACCTGGAGATCAAATGCCATCACATGGAAATGATAAATAGGAAGAAACAAATCAAGGATACCAGAATACAGAGGTAGAACATACCTTATATCAAAGACCGATCGACACTTCCTGGTTGGACCAAAATAGGGGGTTCACATAAGATGCAAGAAAAAATCTAAGGGGAAACAATATGAGGATGAAAGTTTGATTACATGAATCCTATGGGAAAGAAAGTTCTCGGTGTCTCGTGCTATGGGAAAGAAAAGAAGGAAGAACAAGGTGAATGGTATCTCAACCTCAAAAAGATCTAAACAGAGCAGTTGTTTATCTACGTTTTAGATTTTCCATTAAAAGTGGATCACATTAAACCATGCGATTTGACTAATCAAAAGCCTCTGGATTTTTAGAAAATCAAATATATGATTTTATAGCCCTTGAAATGGATTCAAACCAACTTAAAGATGTCATTAAACTCATTTTACATTAAAGAAAGACGTCAAAAGTGAAAAATAGGGAAACTTGGAAAAATATAGAAATTTAGAAAAGAAAAATGACTCACCATTCTAGAAACACTATTCATGACACCGTTCTAGAAATTTAGAAAAGGAAAATGACTCACCGTTCTAGAAACACTATTCATGACACTGTTTTGGAAATTTGTCAAAGGAAAATGACTCACTATTCTAAAAACACTATTCATAACACCGTTGGATGTCTCACCGTTCTGAAAACACTATTCATTATACCGTTCTAGAAGTTTGGACAAGGAAAATGACTCACCGTTTTGGAAATATAATTCACCAAACTAGAAATTTGGAAAAGTGTTGGGGATAAGTCACCTTGACATCTCAAAACACCTCAAACACCAGATTACATAAAAGGAATGAAATAAAGAGGTCCAATCCATTGCATTAAATACTTATCAAAACATTTTCATCATTGAGAATCCAAAACCAACCTAGAGAGGAAACATAGAAAGAGGTCCAAACAACCACTCTTCGAGATACCTCTCAAGGATTTCACCACCAAAGGAGCTCAACCAGCTCAAAAAGGAACACGCAAAACCACACGACAACTACAACTAGCTCCTAAACACTCTCTTAGGGTAGATACCTCTCAAAAGAGAGCAAGCCACAACAAGAAACAAAAATAAATCCATATCATTACAAGAAAAGTTCTAAAACAACAAAATGAACATCGTTACAAGAAAAAATGATAAACAGAAAACAACTAGGGGTGTTGAGAATGTATCTATGACTCACATTCCCAGATACTCTCCTCCACACCACTATTCTACCACAAGACACGAACCAAGGGGATAGAACACCCATGCAACACCTTCTCTTTATGGTCCTGGATCTCTATAGGCTGTTCCTTGAAGGTTTCATCATTGTCGACATTGATCTCACCCCAATAGATGAAGTGAGAGTCATCATGAAGATAACGATGGAGCTATGACACATGAAAAACATCGTGTGTCTGGATCATCTATGGGGGAATTGCTACCCGATAATCCATGACTCCAACATGATCCAACACCTCGAAAGGCCCAACAAACTGGGGAGAAAGATTACTCCCATGAATAAACCTTATCTACCCATGACGGGGAGTCACCTTCAGAAACATGTGACCCCCAATGTCAAAATCTAGAGGTATCATCCTATAGTTAAAATAAAACTTTTGACAAACCTATGCTGCTTTTATCCTCTCATGAATCACCTAAACCATCTATGTTGTATTCTCTACCATTTTTGGCCTAAGAATTGTTGACTCTCTGACCCTTGTCCAAAATAATGGAGAATGGAAAGGTTATCCATATGAGGCTTCAAATGGAACCATACCGATGGTGGAGTGGAAACTATTATTTTAGGAAAAATCTACTAAGGGTAAATGCCTCATCCAAAAACCTCCAAAATCTAGGAAACAAGTGTGAAACATGTCTTCAAGAGTCCGGATGGTCTGCTCTGTTTGACCATCTATCTATGGATGAAAGCTAGTGATAAGGCATAGTTGGGAGCTAGAATCATGATGGATACCTCTCTACACCCTATAGGTAAAATGAGGATCTTAGTTAGAAATTATCATCCTTAGGACTCTATGGAGTCTCACCACCTCCTCCAGATACTGCACCAATAAAAACTACTCTAATCTTGAATCCTTTATCGCTATGAAGTGGGATAATTTCATCAAACGGTCTACCACCACCCATATAGAGTCATAGCCTCCATGAGATTGATACAAACTGGAAACAAATTCCATCAAGATGTCCTCCCACTTCCACTGAGGAACATTTAATGGATGGAGAAAACCATCGGAAACACGGTGCTCAACATTCACCTTCTGGCAGACCAAACATTGAGACACAAATTCTTCAATTGCACACTCTAACCCAGGCCACCAAAATTGATCTATTAAGGATCGATACATCTTCTTCATTACAGGAAGTTCCACTAATGGAAAACTATGGAACTCCATAAGAACCATCTCTCACATCCTAAAAGGAATGAAAATACTTTCTCAAAATGACATCTGGTGTTGTTCATCCTCAGAACAACCTTCAGGAGCCTCACCACAAAATACTTGGTCTCTCCAGACCTCCACCTCAAGGTCTCCCAATTGGGACTCTTCTACCTACTGCACTAGAGATGATTTCACCATCATCTAAAAAAGACATCCCCTACCTTCAACTTCTTACATATCCCTATATAATACTGAAAGGTATTCCATCACTCTCAAGGAATTACCATATTTACACACTGCATCACTATGTGACTTCTTGATCAGAGCATCAGCTACAACATTCCCATTACCAGGTGTATACTAGATTTCAAAGTTGTAATCCTGTAATAACTACATCCATCGATGTTGTAGCAAGTTTAATTCATGCTATAAAGAAAACATACCTCAGGATCTTATGATTGGTGAAAACCACAAAGCGCTTTATGATGAGGTAATATCTCCATAACTTCAAAGAAAATACCACTGCCACCAACTCAAGATCATGGATGGAATAGTTACATTCATGGGGATGTAACTACCGAGACCCATAAGAAATGAATGATCTCTACTGCATAGAAACACAACCCAACCCTAGACGTGAAGCATAACAAAAAACCTCAAACTGAACTTCTTCTGCTTGCAGAAAAAGAACTGGAGCACTGAACAACATCTTTTTCAGATACTCGAAAGCTTCTTGACACTGATCAGTCCACATGAACACCTCATCCTTTATTGTCAATGATGTCTGAGGGGTCGCAACACACGATAAATCATCCATGAACCTCTATAATAGCCTGTGATACCAAGGAAACGCTGCACCTCTACCACTATCTTGGGGGATTCCCAAGACACAATTGCTTCTATATTCGATGAATCCACAAATACTACATGTTAGTATACAACATGCCCCAATAAATGGACTCCTTGATCCCAAAACTCACACTTCAAAAACATCCCAAATAGTGGTTGTTGAAGAAGGACTCCAAAAATAGCATGTAGATTCTCTGCGTGCTCCTCCTTAGACACGGAGTACACAAGGATTACTTCGATGAAAACCACCATGAACTTATCTAGGAACTCACGGAACATAGTGTTCATCAACCCCATATACACAGCTTTATAATTCATCACACTGAATGGAATCACCAAGAACTCATAATGCCTCTGACGATAACGAAAAGTACTCTTTGGGATATCCTCATCCTTCACACAAATCTGATCATACCCAAACTAAAAATTGATATTTGAGATCCAACTTTCACCCATCAGTTGATAAAATAATTCATCAATCCATGGAAGAGGATAGCAGTTCATAATGGTCACATTTTTCAAGTGACAATAATCAACACACAACTACAAACTGTTGTCATCCTTATTCGTGAAGAAAACTAGTGCACCCCATGGTGACACAAAATTTCGAACAAAACCACACTATAATAGAACATCAACATGTATATTTATCTCTCACAACTCATAAAGATCCATCCTATATAGATACATTAAGATAGGAGACATTCCTGGCTACATCACAATCCCGAACTCGATCTCCCATCGAGGGGGTAATGCTACAACCTCTTCTTGAACGACATCAGCGAACTCTTCAATGACCCTAGAAAATTACAACTACTGAACCTTCTAAGAACTCAACATCTTCCCCCGCAATCAAGGATAACAAAGAAGGAACACACCTCCGACCCATCAGAGGGTCTTCCTTGTCAACAATCACTGCTGGCTCTCCATCAGCATTGAATAACACCACCTGCCTCTGGAAGAAATCCATGATATCCTACATTGAATAAAACCAATCCATGATAAGGATAAAATCATATGGTTGTATTCGTAAACAGAGGAAATATCTTCCAGAGAAATGTTTCCCCATCACTAGCTCGCAGTCTCTACAAACTTCAAACAGTTCAACTCGACCTCCAACGAGCATAGTCAACGCCAAGGGCACTGGAAGCCTCTATAACTTTTGTCTCAAATCATTTAAAAGGGAATGTGATATAAAGTATTGTTTCACTCTTTATTCAAACATGGTATACACACATGTAGAAAAAAAGTAAAGGGTACCTCGAACGACATCTAGCTCACCTGGCATTAGAAATGCTAAAGCATGAAGTTGACCACAACCTTCTCCTAGCCTCTCTAGACCTGATGACGACCTCAAACATGGTCATTATCTTATCTCTGAGGGAAGGGAGCATCTTGGGGATGTGATTTACCTACCCCATATTCTCTTTGTAGATCTAAAGCTAGTGAAACATGTTGTTGCTACTGACTTGACTGGAACTGCCTTAATGGAGGAACCTGGAGCGAAACACCTGATACATACTGACTTCTCCAAAATGTCAAACACTCTCACTACAAATGAAATTATCCTCCATAAAAAAAACAAGCCCCTAATCCCATGGAATAGGCCTGAGAACCTCCACCCTCAGAGAAATTAGATGCTGAGGGCTGGGACCTACCCCTGGATGAACAGAAACTTTTCTACCCTGAAAACTGGGAAACCTAGACCACAGCTCTACTTTGTGAGGAATTCTGATGAATCTCCTCTTATGAAAATCTGGTTCTGGATAGTGTCCTATCGATGACCTCTTCCCTCACCATCACCTCAAAATATTTCATCAACATAAATGGGGTGACCTGACACTGAATCTCTAGATGCAAAGCCTCCTCGAAATGTATCATCATAGCCTCATCATTTGGAAATAGGTCTGAATAATATCACAAAAGGTTCCTAAAATAGATCTCGAACTCTCACACACTAGAGCTTTCTTGTTGAAGGGTAAGAAGCTCCTAGAGACTCACTGCCTTCACAGTCGAAGAAAGAAACTTAGCTCTAAACTGCTCTTGAAACTTCTTCCATGAGACAACCAACTCCTCGCGGTCCCTGATTAACAAGAAACACCACTTCTTCATAGCCCCATGAAACATCATCACAACCAATGACACTCAGTGCTCCTTCCAAGCACAGATCGAACTGAAGGTTATCTCAACCTCCTCCAAACATTCTTCAATGACATTATCTAAAATACCTCCCTTGTAATTATATAGACTATGATGCTAAAACTCTAGGATTTTCCTCCTCTAAGTGTATTCTTTGTCAACCTCTACTATGCGGCGATCTATTGGCACAACCTGCTAGACATCTTCTGCGTGAACCTGATGAGGACATTGACCTAGAGCCACACCTACAAAATGGAAAATAGTTAGAATTCCTTAACCTAGAATATTGAATAATTTAACATTAATTAATTATTTTATTTTATTCATTTTAGTTTAAATTATCTCATGGTCTATCTATTCAAACACAATCACACCGAAGAATGGTGCATTATCCTTTACTAGGTCTCTACCCTACAACAAGTATCACCTCATTTAGTAGCCACTATAAACTTAAAGGATCATACATAAGATTATAGGGAGACTGATAAAGAAATTATTTTCAATTAGTTAATGTTTAATATCATTGTTTTAAATCCCACTAAAGTGTTACTTTATGATAAATTGCCTCATTTTATGATATTGGTGTAATTTTGAGCTGAACAGTAAAAATGGCCCATTTCGGATTTTGAATTGTTTTAAATTATTTAAGTATTTTGGCCATAAAATATTCTACACTAATCCAAATTGAAGAATTATTTCTTTTCCAAAGTCTAAACATACGGGGATTTATTTCATCCTTTTGGACCAAAATCTGAATCATTCATATGAAATCACAACGAAAGCTCACAAGTGGGAGCATGAAAACTATTTACAGATCTTCCATGTTTTGGTGTGGGTTCCATAACTCATTTGTGGTAGGGCCCATTGTTGTGAAATTCGGTGGGTGGATGAAAAATTAGTATGGGAACATCTTTCATGAAGGTAAGTCTGCGTGAATTGGCCGTTTTAATGGTCATTAAATCATTCTAATCCAGAGGTTTGTGATTTGGTGAGTCTAACTGGACAGAATAAACGGTCAGAGTAAAATGGGAATAACTTTGGGAATAGTTGTCCAAATGCGCTGATATTTTGAGGGGAAACAACCAAGATAATTATAAACACCCATAAATAAGGGTTCAACATGTGAATATGTCATTTAATGGGGCTAAAATGCATCAACATTCAGGGAACAAATTCTGGGTATAAAAGGAGTAGAGCTCCTCCCTCTCAAAGCATCTCTCATTCCATCCCATCCCTTCTAGGACACCAAGGAGGAGAACTTTTTGGCTTTATTTCTTTTATTTATTTTATTTTCCATAGTTTTTTAATGCCTTATTCTTCCCCATTAATCTCAATTACCCTTACCATGGTGGGGAAAACATTTTGAGTGATTGGGGAAGGATAGGGTTTCTATTTTGTAATGCTTGAGTTATTGGACGTAATTAAATGAAATTTATTTCTTCTTTAAATTTGTTTTCAATTTCATATAGTAGATTTTATTATCAAGTGATATAGTTCTTGAATTTTAATTCCCTTATTTATTTTTTCCTTGGTAAAATAATCATTATCTCCATCCATTAATTTCTGGTTTATATACGATGGAATAGACCGGGGGTTAGTAGTGAAGTACTCGACGATCGTCACTACGTGTAAAAGGGGTAGTGAATGTTCTTGATTATTTGGGATAAACAAGACCCGATCAGGTATTTCCCATGTCAATTAAAGATATTCAATACAATTATTTTTCACATGGAAGGAGAGTTGACCAAACCGATATCTTGGTAAGGTTTTCTCTCACCATCATAATTTCACCAAGGAAGTGAGAGGAAACGATTGTGGAAACTCACTTTAATCAACTAAAATGAAGAGGTTTGAATTAAATTGAACAAGGATAGCATTAAAATTAGGAAACTGACCCCGACCTAATCACCCTTTTAATATCATAGTTTTTTAATCATTTGAATTTGAATTACCATTCAATCATTTTCTTATAAAACACACCATTTTTACCCTCATTTAAAAGTGAAAAACTATTTTGTGTGCACTCCTCTACAGGAGAAATCCTAGGTCAACCACATTACTAAATTTTAACTTAGGAGATAATTGTTTTGGCACACCCTACAATAGGCATGCATTAGGGACCTAAATACCCATGTCTCAGCCAGTCTCTCGTGTTTACAGTGCTTTCTAAACTTAGCTAACACTGTTTCCCTACCAACCCATGCAACCTCACCTATTCTTAACTCCAAACTCCATCCTATCCCTCAACCAAACCTCTAATACCACTCTGTCACAACCCCCTCCCCACAAAGTGTACCCCTTTTAGGCCGGTAATTTGAGAAGATAGATAATGACCCATGATTCTCGCCTCTAGTAGGCCCTGGGTTGGCGACTAGCACCAAGGGTATAGTAAACACAAAAATGAGAGGCATTACCCTCTAAGAGAACACATGAAAAATATAGATATAAGACATAAACCAACCAACTCCAACTCAGATTTCAATATAAAATAATCCCAAGTACATTTATGTAAGGACAAGAAAAACTACTATAGCTGAAAGGGAAAACTACAAGTACCAAAATAAAGTAAAACAGCAGCAACCATGAAGCTCGAACAGCTCCTGTAAACCCCAAGCTAGTAGTAACTAGCCTAATATCTAACCTACTCCAAGTTACCTTAAAAATATTTTATATAATGTAGTGTGAGTATAACAATATACTCAATAGGATCCTCCCCAGATCCTCTCATGAAAAAGTAAAGAGAGCATGCTAAAGCATAGTGAACAACAAGTGAAACTAACTCGTCACCTAAACAAGTATACTAAGTTCCCAACCTTAGCATTTATCATGACACCTCCCTGAAAAGTGTACCCCTCCTAGGATAGAAATGTGAGAAGATAGATAATGACCCCCCAAGTCCTACCTCCAGTAGGCCCCGGGTTAGCGACTAGCATCGAGGGTATAGTAAACACACAAATGGGAGGCATTACTCTCTAAGAGAACACATAAAAAAAAGAGAGATAAGATAGACACAAACTAAATCCAACTCAGATTTCAATATAAAATAATCCCATGTATAATTATGTAATGACTTGAAAAAACTGCTACAACTGAAAGGGAAAACTATGAGTACCAAAAGAATGTAAAACAATAGCAACCACGAATCCCAAACAACTCCTGTAAACCCCAAGATAGTAGTAACTAGCCTGGTATTAAACCTACTCCAAGTGATCGTAAAATAGTTTATATAATGTAGGGTGAGTATATCAATATACTCATTAGGATCCTCCCTGGAGCCTCTCATGAAAAAGTAAAGAGATCATGCTAAAGCACAGTGAACAACAAGTGAAACTAACTCATCACCTAAACATGTAAACTAAGTTCCCAAACTCACCATGGATACTCTCACGAAGTATCTTATAATGTAGTATATAATATAGTAAAGAATATCAAGGTTACCTCGCTACCACTTCCCCACTAATTTTCCACTTTTCCCCAACATCGCACATCCTAATCATCTCTCTCCAAAAAGGATTGCCTGAAGACACCTGGGTGAAGCTCCACAATATGCACCTCATTCAATGCAACCTCTACATCTACATAACCAATGTAACTAGGTAGTTTCCTGGAGCCACAATATCTCACATAACGTGTATCATGCGTCAGGTATTATACCCCAATCCATTATATATCATACACTGAGTAAGGATCCTCAAACCATCACAATATATACATGTTATACCTATAGTAGTCCATGGGAAACTATATCAAGAATATATGTGTGTGAATGACCACAAGCCATCACAACCCAATATACACATATATGGGGAAAAATAACTGTCGTGCCTACAGGGTGGAGTAGCATATAGAAAAATAAAGGATCCTTGGGTACTCTTGCCACTCCAAGAGTAGGTTGGGGAGGGCAACAGTGAAAGGGAAAACTACAAGTACCAAAATAAAGTAAAACAGCAGCAACCATGAAGCTCGAACAGCTCCTGTAAACCCCAAGCTAGTAGTAACTAGCCTAATATCTAACCTACTCCAAGTTACCTTAAAAATATTTTATATAATGTAGTGTGAGTATAACAATATACTCAATAGGATCCTCCCCAGATCCTCTCATGAAAAAGTAAAGAGAGCATGCTAAAGCATAGTGAACAACAAGTGAAACTAACTCGTCACCTAAACAAGTATACTAAGTTCCCAACCTTAGCATTTGTCATGACACCTCCCTGAAAAGTGTACCCCTCCTAGGATAGAAATGTGAGAAGATAGATAATGACCCCCCAAGTCCTACCTCCAGTAGGCCCCGGGTTAGCGACTAGCACCGAGGGTATAGTAAACACACAAATGGGAGGCATTACTCTCTAAGAGAACACATAAAAAAAAGAGAGATAAGATAGACACAAACTAAATCCAACTCAGATTTCAATATAAAATAATCCCATGTATAATTATGTAATGACTTGAAAAAACTGCTACAACTGAAAGGGAAAACTATGAGTACCAAAAGAATGTAAAACAATAGCAACCACGAATCCCAAACAACTCCTGTAAACCCCAAGATAGTAGTAACTAGCCTGGTATTCAACCTACTCCCACCGGGATATTGGAACCCCCCCCCCCCCCCCGAGGGCTAAGGATCCTTGGGTGTTAGTTTCTATAACCTACAGGGTGGAGTAGCATATAGAAAAATAAAAAATAAAAAAAATATTATAGCTCACAATCAGACTATGGTAATAACCCAGTCTTATACTCTACTACATCTAATGTCTCTCGGACTCCCAACTACTACTGCTAAGACTAGGTATCCTATAAGAACACAACCATTTAAAGAGATATATTAGATTACATTATCCATTTTTATTATTTGAACATTACATTATTTAATTATTTAACCATTAATTAACCATTATAATTCCACATTACATTTCATTAGCATCACACCCAAATTTTATGCCCTCCAGGCATAACCAAACCAAGTCCGCAGTTCCTTTAAATTGTAACCTCACCATTGCATCCTAGAAAGATCCATACCTATGGTTTAACACCATTTATTCAATCATTTATTAACATTATTATCACTTTTATATAATTCTAGGTATTCTAGAAAAATAATTCTATGCTTCCAGAAACAAAGGGATCAACACAGTGAGTAGGTGAACTACCTGTCATGTCTCTGCCACATATAGCTAGAGTGTAGGCCCATCCATCCTCAAGAATATTAACATAGAAAGAACATGGAATACCCCATGCATCTTAACCTATTTTGGAAGGAGGGTAATCAAGACCATCTACCTCAATTAGTGGGGAAAGTAATGCAGATTAACAAAAAAAGCAATAAAACATTCGCATCTACGGGTAAGCCCATCTTTAACTTATTCCATCATCACTGTTGCCCTCCCCAACACCCACATATATAAACAGATGCATCTTGCCACTCCAGGAGTCAACTACTACCACAACCACTGGGTCCCTCTACCCCCACATATCAAAATAGACTGCTAGTATCACATCACATTACAAGCAGTAGGAAACAATAAGCAACTGGGCTCTTGTACCCAATAAAGGCATTCTGTCTTCACCCATAACAAGCACTCACAACTCCAAAGCATAAGGATCTAGGCATTTACAAGCAATAGGGTAACTAAAAACCCTACCAAGAATTATCCTTTATCAAAAACCATTAATTTAATCTATCAAGAATTAACCGATTCATTATTAATAGGTTCCAACTATGGGAAACATAACAAGAAAGATACCATAGCTATCACAAATTAATTAAATGTGCTTATTGCGTCAATTTGATTATCATAAAATTAAAAAACAAATAGGTTCATTTATATTCCTCTTTATCTTTTTCTAATTAATTTACAATTAATCCCAGCATTATTTTGTTTACAAATTTCCATCAATAACGACAATCTATAAAAGAAAATCAAAGATATCACACTATCTTGCAAATCCAGAGGCAACAGCATATGATTGAAACAAATTATTTAATCGGTTCAAATATTAATTGTTTCAATTTCATTGTGATCCATTAGGATAAAACATTCTAACTCTACTAGGGCATGTAAATAGAATAGAGAATCCATGAATCCCCTACCTCAAAATATTGGCAACATTCTTTTTACAAGAAAAGGCCAACACAACGGATCACGATCACCTCTCCTGCAATGACTGCATCTACCCAAGGGCGCCATGGAATAATAGCATCATCCAACACCAAATAAAGATGCATTATAAACATAGAGATTAAATTCCATCAAATTGAAAGGAGAGACTAGAAGAAACATATCAAGGATCCCAGAAGAAGGAGGTAGAATATACTTTATATCAAAGACTGATCGATACTTCATGGTTGCAACAAAATAGAGGATGTGCATATGTAGTAAGAAAAACTAAAAGGGGAAACAATACAAGGATGGAAGTTTTATTGAATGACTCGTATGGGAAATAAAGTTCAAGGTGTCTCATGCCAAAGGAAAACAAAGAAGGAAAAAGAATGCCAAGGGTATCTCAACCTCGGAAATATCTTAACAGAGCTGTTGTTTAGATACATTTTAGATTTTCCATTAAAAGTGGATCACATTAAACCATGTAGTTTGACCAATTAAAAGCCTCCATGTTTTTAGAAAATAAAAGATATGATTTATATCCCTTGAAACGGCTTTAAACCCATTGAAATATGGCATTCATCTCATTTTAGGTCAAAGAAATATTTCAAAAGGGAAAAACTGTTAAATCTAGAAAATGTTGGAAATTTGGCCAAGGAAAATGACTCAATATTCTAGAAACATTCTTCATGATTCCATTATAGAAATTTGGAAAAGGAAAATAACTCACCATTCTAGAAATACTATTCACTACATTGTTTTGGAAATTTGGAAAATTAAAATGACTTGCTGTTCCAGAAACACTGTTTATGACACCGTTCTAGAAATTAGGAAAAGGAAAATGACTCACCAATATAGAAACACTATTATATAAATTTGGAAAAGGAAAATGACTCAATTTTCTGGAAACACTATTCATAACACTATTCTAGAAATTTGGAAAAGGAAAATGAATCACAAGTTTGATTCCCCAAAAATCATGTGGTAATCTATAGAATAAAACAATCAGCTCAACCCATAAGTCATAGTATGTAAATTATCTCAAAATAAGATATTCTTAACGAAATCCAATCGAAGAGAAAAAAGGGGATCTCTATCCTCAAAACCTGATAAAAATGAAGAGTATTCTTGTAGCTTCAAAGGTCATATCTCCAAGCCAAGCATCGCATGTAAACTTTTAAGAATGAGTATAGAGGACCCATACCTTGCCACTATGTGGAACAATGAAGGGTTCACTAACTCCAATGGAGGACCTGTTCACTGTCAAATCTCAAGGAAGGGGAGCTCTACTCCACAAATAGAGGACTTGTTCCATATATAATGGTGGAGTTATATATCTACCTATATAAAGGATATGAGGGACCCATCACCTGGAGAGATGGGGGAGTAACAACCCCAGTAACACTATGATGATCACACCCAAACACTGCCATCAGGTAAACATCACTGAAAGAAAAATCCCACTTATATCACCTTACATTGTATCACTAATGTCGAAATGAAGGTTACCATCACATATGATGTTTAAAAATAACTAAGATAGGTTACTCGCAGGACCAAATACAAGTCTGAAAGAAATATATATGAAATATAGAAGTTTTTAGTAAAACTACACAGTATGTAATCCATAGTACATGCCATTTGACACTTCTCAGTGGCCTAGGCATGTTCATCCCTGGACATGGCTCAGTTAGTATAGTGACCCAATCTTTTCATACATATATATTATATCTATTTTGATGAATATTCATTACATAATATTTTGATCCACACCAGAATCGTATAGTTCTAGTGACTTTAGAAACTTGTATGTATAAAAAACTCACTCATAAATATCTCCCAATGAGTTCTTCATAAATAGAATCCTTCTTAGACATATCATACTTAGTATATTTCTTCAGAACTTGGGGGAATAGAAACATAAAAAAGGTTGTTCTCATATGATTATTAAGGGTTAACATGGGAGATATCAATCTATGATCATATGAAATAATAAGATAAGAATAAGAGTATAAGATCAGGACCATAACATACAATGTTCATATCCAATCTCACAAAGATCATAAACATGAGTTAAGGAATAAAACATTATCATATCAAAAGACATGAATCATAAGAATGAGAACTCATAATAACTCATTCATGAACCATAATTTCATGTCATAAATGTGTGTGTCACCATCATAAGTATAGAAACCATTTCATATTTCAAGGTTAACTACCAAGACCATCAGATCAGGCATCAACACTTGTTTCCCATAGCGGATCAAGCACATTCGACTTGTTTCACATAGTAGATCAAACACCTAAACTTGTTTCCCATAACTATACCACGAGATATAATAATTAACCCAATACATTAGAGGTATATTTAGTTATAACCATTCACATAATGAAAATCATACATATATGATCCATAGGATCATAAAACATTCATCGTATTAGAATCCATGAAAAGGAATAGGTTTCACAAACATTTAATATTTTCATCATAAACATAAACCATATAAAGAAAGAATAAGGATTTTATCCTTGGACCATATACCCATTAAATTATAACATCAAAGGATGTCATATTAGATGGAAAATTATTTTAAAATATCACTTAGAATAATTCTTAAGGAAAATAACTTTTCTAGTTTAAAGTCACTTCTCTTTTTAAAAATATCAGCCCTTATGAATGAAAAAATTTTATTCAAAAATAAAAATATAAATTTACAAAGTAAGCTTCAAATAATTGAGTCATCATTACAGCTTTAAAATATTATCAAGATGTATAAGTTAAAAAAACATCCATTCAATCTTTTTGTCGAAAAAGTCACTGAGTACCTCATTTGGAAAATGATAAAAATATTTCTTTTAAACTATTTTGTAAAAATTAATACATGGGTAAAAATTATTTTAAACAATTATTGGATAATAGTGAAATCATTTTTGAAAACACATTTATAATACATGGTCATGGAAGAGAAATATTCCCTAGTAGATACTTAAACATAAACAATCCTTAATAATGACGAGATTGTGAAATAAACCCTTACCACTTTGGTATCATTTAAATAGTAATCCCCATGAAATAAATAAAAATATATGGATACATAAATCCCCATAATATTCATAATATTTAACATAAGATTAATTCATGTGTAGTATATACACTACATAAAAGAAACAATTAGTGGATAAGGCATATTTCCCACACACAAAAAGTGAGAAGAAATCTCTTACCTTGGGTTCGACTACCTTCATACATGTTAAAACCTCATTTATAAATATAAATTTATTATAAATATATTAAATAAATATAATCACATATAACATATCATATATTATTTACTTAAATTTTTTTACCTGTTTGTTATCAATTATTTATTAAAATCATTGTTTTAGGTTATATCTGCTTCGTTTTTCACGTAAGTTTTGGCTTGGCGGTTTTTGTATTTGTACATTGATCATGATTAAATCATATAAATAATGATAATAATTATATAAATATCATATATATTAATTATAAATATATATATAGAGAGATTAATCCATAATAATTAGAGATAGAAAATGAATTATATCATTCATTGAGATGGTAGGTTATACATACGCGTGAATGTTGTTTTCATTTTTTGACAAATGGATTGAAATAAAGGTAAATAATAATTATAACTTATAGAATAATTATTTTACATCATATATATTCATAAAATATATCCTTATTACCATCCAAGTAAAATATAACTGAAAAAATAATCGCATCGCTTCGTGGAGGTGGTAGTCTATATGTACGCACGAGCGACGTTATCGTTTCCCAATGGTTTGTAAGGTAAGAAAGTAGCTATGAAATTATCATTTAATGAGTATAATTATGATATAAATATAATATATAAAAATTAAACCCATTTTAATAACCATCCATGAATGATGGTGATGGAAAATTAATTGTATCACTACATAGAGAGGGTATGTCTTATATACGCACGAGCGATACTTTCACTTCCCATTTGATGGAACGAGGGTTTATAATGGTGGTTTAAAAATCATAATAATATTTAAGAATATTTAGGATACTGAATTTATTATTTAAGAATAATATAATATATTTATAGGAGATAAAATAATAATTAAAAAGAAAGTGATCAGTTATGGAAATTACCTCTTCTTTGAGACGACTCACTTAGATCTCCTCTTAAGGGATCTAGTGTTGGTATTTTGAGAATACCTTCAACTCTATAATGTTTATAAGGAAGTTTAGAATTGAATTTTATATTTTATGGTCAATCTAGAAGGATTAAAGTGTCATAAAGAAGTGATGGATGAGGTTCCCTGTTATAATTGAGGTGAGGGGCACTTTTTGAATTTCTTAAAAAAATAAAATATAATATGAATATTCTAGATTCAAATACTTAAAATGGCCTAAAATGCATAGTTTATGAAATTTTAGACCACATATTATCCCAATTATATTTATTTAATATTTTTATTAATTTTAAATAAGTTAATAAAATATTATTTTTTTAAAATATCATTATTATCAATTTTGACACTATTAATTATTTTGAATTTAATTACATAAAGACAAAAATATGAATTAGAAACAAATATTTTAATACATTCTTAACATTTCATTTTTGTTAATAAAATTCATGGAACATTAATTACCTTAAATTATAAAAATTTTAATATTTTTAATATCATTTATTTGATTTTTTCCATTAATTGAATAATTATTGTACCGACATTATATAAGCATTTAAGGTGATTAATTTTTCAATAAAAATTAAAAAAATTACAATGATGAAGATAAATCTTTTATATTTAAAATTAATATTTATATTCTAACATATCCTCTAGATAACCCCAGGTTAAAAATATTTGAGTTATTAAAAATAAGTGTGACATGTTTGACTTTTCTTAAGATAAAATATTATAATGGTCATAAATTAGACCCTTGTATGATTATGGTCGAGATATACTAATCCAATAAAATTTAAGAAATTTTTAGGGTCATTTTATGGTCCTTATCGTTTTATTTTTTACATAAATTAACTGATTTTCCCTTACTGTGGTAATAAAATTACTATAGTTACTATTCATAATGACAAAAAATAAAAGGAAACTATTTACTAAATTTGGACCTAATTATTACAAACATGAAATCAATTTTTTAATTTTCAACTCATATAAGTGGTATAATTTAATTTAAAATCAATCCCTTAAAACGAAACAAAAAAATAGCTTCCTTTAAAAATGTGTTTCTAAGCCCAAAAATGTACTTATACCAAAATAAGGTATAAGGATGATTAAATTATAATTAATTAGATTATATATAACTAAATATTAATTAAGTTATTTTTATATCAAATTAAAATCATAAAGGTACTTTTTAATTATAAATAAAATGGTAGTTTAATAAAAAATGATATATTCTCTATTCATTAAAAAATCAATTTTTTCATAAAAATGCCAAAACTTCACTCCAAGATAATTTAGATATAATGATATAAATATTAAATTTAGTTTTATAAAATATATTTTCTAAAATTTCCAAAAATTAATTACAAAATTTTCTCACAAAAATTAATAAAATCATTTTTGAGGAAAACATATTTCTGAAGAGTAAAATAGCTTTATTGAAAATTAAGTAATTATTTCCTACGAATTAATCAATGAATTTGTATTATTATGTCCTTAATATATAAATTTCAAAATTTGGAAAATATTATTCATACCCTCTAATTCAATGACTGTGTTATAACAGTCATATTTAAATAATAATATTTCTTTGATCATTTAAGATCGGTGTTGCGTGTAATTCAAGCTATCAAAGAAATGAAATTTAGAAATATTTCTTAAAATATTAGTGTGTTACAGTTAGTGATGTGCCTCCACATTTTATGTCCTTATGGGGACACAATATATCTCTTCACTTGGGGTCCTAGTTGTGTTCTTCTGACATATGGCTCGACCACCTAGTTAGCATCACATGGAGTGTGGACCCATCCACATAACATGTGATACATAACTTGGGATAAAACCCTTGTTATTGTGATAATCCAAGAAACATGGTGTGTATTCCTCTGGATTACACAACATGTAAATGGTATTTTATAGATAATGAATTTTGTTCTCAAAGTCATTACCTGTTCACCAGATCCATCATTTTTACTATGAAGTTCACCATTTGACTCCCTCAAGTCCACCAAAATCATAGGGTAAGGTCCCCAATGGTTGATTCCTAGCCTAATGTGTCCAAAAATTGGAATTTGGATCTTCCTAATGGTATTATTCATGCCTCCCATAACCATATAGGGTCCTAAATCATGAATCCAACACCTTAATTCTACAAATATTCCTTGATCCATCCATAAACCATAGATACTAGGTCATTCATGCATTCACCGTTATTCTGGGGGTTTGATCATGCTTGAACCAGTCTAAAAATGTAAAATCACTAACCCCATGGGCCAATAACAAAGAACATGAAGAATAGAGGTCATAGAAGCACAAAAACTAATTGAGATTACCATTTATTAATGTGATTTCGTCTAACAATCATAGTCATGGAAACCAAAGGGTAAATCATGGGCATAAAAATTAGATAATTAGGTTCAAGAAAACCAATTAATTTATTGGATCATGTGAAGAAAAATAATTTAATAAATCAAGAATATATGTAATCCATGCACAAAAATTGAATCAATGGGTGGAAATACACAAAATATCAAGCCCTTCCTTGAGAATGGATCGACCATTGGTGGTGAACACATTCTCTAGTGATGAAGATGATGATCTCGCTGAATTCTTTATTCCTCACCAATATACATTACTAGGTTTGTTAACATTAACAGGTCTCTCCCTTTCTCCTCTTAAATGTCCTAGGGTTATGTGGCTAACCCTATAGATTTTCCATATTGGAATATGTATATAGATTATATTAGTTTTGGCCATTTAATACAATAAATAAATTAATCATTTAATTTATTTAACGCACCCACCAACATCTCACTTCCCTAGAATATCTGATTCTGACAAAAATTAAGTCATTCCTAGGGTAATCCCTATATTTTAGAAACAAGCACAGTATCATATTTTCTATATGAGGTCATATTCAATGGGAAATCCATTTATTCTAAAAATCTGTGTACATGTTCATTAATATATATTAATATTTTTAATATATTAATCCTAGGGTCTTGCGACAGTTAAATCATTGTTCCAACTCCAAGAAATATCTAGATATATATATATATATATATATAAAGGATCAAACTATAAATATTAGAGTTATTACATTCTCCCCTCCTCTAAATATTTTTTCCCTAAAAAAACAAGCTGCAAAAAAAGGTGGGGGTATTGAGCCTGCATCCAACCCTCACGCTCTGAGGATTTATCCTACATGCTCCCATGAAACCAAAGCACTCGAAACAGAGGAATGGTCCATCCATTCAAGATCTTCTCCTATCAATCCCTGATGACCACCACATACTCTGAGAAGTTACATTCATCCTTAATGTTCATATCACCCCATTTGATAATATTTGATAGGTTGTGCACGTATCTCCTCAGTTGTGTCACATGGAAGGTATCCTTAACTCAGTCAAACTATAGGGTAATTCCATGAATTAATAAACCTAACTAACCATCTATATAATTTGTAATGGAATGAAAAACCTTAAGGATGTCTTGCTACCCCGACCAAAACTCTATAATCTACATCATGGGGAGACTCTTAGGAAAACATAGTCCCATTCTCAAAATCCAAAGGATGACAACATCGATTTTTGTAAGATTTGTATTAACTCTAAGTTGTCCTGAAATTATAATGGATCTTATGAAACTTATCTAATGTCACTTGGCCCAGTTTTTTCCATATAAGAGATGTATCATCAATCTAATTCTAGGATAATCCTTATCTACAGGGTCTCCTATATAGGGTCTTGAATGTTTTTATGATAATGGTAGATTGATAGTTATAATTATATGAAAACTCCAACAGTGTCAGGTGATCCTCCCATATCTTTCCAAAAACCAACACACAGGTTCTCATCACCTCATCTAAAAACCAGATGGTTCGCTCAGACTAACCATTAACCAAGGGTTAAATGTCATGATTATTTTTAACTAGGTCCTAAAAGCCTATTATAAACCCCTCATTAATCATGATGTGAATCGACCATCATATTTAGTGATGATGATCTTGGGTACCCCATGAAATTGGATGATCTAATTCATGTACAAATACCTCAAACTCTGAATAGAACTCTACTCTTATATGGAAAGGAAATGGGATGACTTGGTAAGTCAGTATACGAACACCCATATAGAGTTGTTGTCTATCATTGTTCATGAAATCATCATAAAAACCATAAATAATCCATTCCACTTCCATTTGATGGTCTTAATAGGTTGATACAGACTTGCTAGATCCTGATGTTTAGCCTTTATCTGATGACATGTGAGGCATTGGGAAATAAACTTGATAGCACTACACCTCATTTCTTCTCACCAAAAAATTTATTGAAGGTATTTATACATATTTTTCACTCCCATATATAACTACAAGGGTAGTATGAAACTCCCTTGACACCTTCTCGTTACGCAACTCAACCAAAACAACCATCCATCTCTAGAAAATGATGAAATTCCACCTACCTTTATAAAATCCATTTGGTGCATATCCTAAGGATATATGGTTTTGAAAAACCTCACAGTCGTCATATCCCAACTATTATGATTTCTCATAGTAAAGAATCAGTGGGTTATATAATATTTACTAAAGATAAGTTTCACCCCACTCCTCTTATAGGGTCAATTGCAATGAGTCCAACCACTCTAATGCCTCATCCACCAAGAAAGAATGAGATTTCCTATTAAGGAAATATTACACCATGTTTTTGTTCTCTATAGTATAGACTATATCAAATTAATATTCCTCTACAACTAACACCTTAGTCTCAAGTTGAGGTATCTCTAGGAAAAGGTGTACCTCAGACACTGGTGGTCTGAGTAACTAAGGAAACTCTAACTCAGAAGATAATGTATCCACATAATTAAGGTGAAGACTACCCCTTAAAATTCCAATTCAAGGTTTTTTTATTTCTATTCATGGGGTATTATCTACCTCGATCCATAATTATTCATTTCTTGCCTCCACAAAAACATGTATCTGTTCCCAACTTTGGAGGCATCACAAAACACCACAAACTCAATACCCTCCTCTGGTAGTCACAATATTGGAGCATTGTTCAATTGTTGCCTGAGCTCCTAAATGGATCCATAACACTACTCAATCTAGGTAAATGGATACCCTTTTATGATAATACCCTACCAATCCAAGGAAACTTCATACCTTTGACATGCATTTAGGTGGCTCCCAAGAAATCATTTCATCTAACTTTATCAGGACCATAGCTACACCATGATTAGAGATGACATACCTCGTAAAATTAATGTCTCGAATATAAACCTCACACTTCAATATATAACCATATAATTGCTTCTCTAAAATTAAGTCTAGTGACATCCTAAAATTCTATGTATGTTCCTCCTAAGATGTAGAGTAAATGAGAATTCTATTGATAAAGACAACCATGACCTGGTCCAAGAATGGATAGAGTATATGGTTCATAAGTGTCATGAATACTACATATGTGTTTGAAACACCAAAAAAAATCCCCAAGAAATCAAAGCGCATGTACCTACATTGGAATGTCATATTCATAATATCATCCTCGTGAACTCTCCACTGATGGTAGATAGACCTGAGATCGATCTTAGAGAACCATCTCACCCCTTTCAACTGATCGATGAGGTTATAAATCCTCATCAAGGGGTACTTTTTCTTAATTTTCAGTTGATTTAGGTGATGGTAATCAACACAAAGCCTCAACATCCCATATTCATTTTTCATGAACAACACTTGAGTCACTCATGGGGTACGTTGGGTCTGATAAAACCATTCACTTGAACTTATTCCAAACATACCCTCAACTCCCAGAGCTCAGTGGGGGCATCTGATATTTCACAAAAGATATCATTGTAGTCTTAGGGTTTAATTCAAAGTAGAATTTGAAATATCACCTCATAGTTAGTCCCTGAACATCTTTAAAGAATATGTATATATAAACTTTCACTTCCACTAGAATCATAATTTCTAAATATCCCACTAAAACAAGGTAAAAACTCTCCAAATGATGGGTTATAGGTTATATTTTCTTACTTATAATACCCTCTCTCTCTTCCAAAAGGTCATTCTTTCCATGGAATGAGAATATCATCCAATTAGACAATAGTCATATTACCCTATTATGGTAATAGTATACCTTGGAATACACTATGATAAACTAGTGCATACCTAGGATTATTTCCCAAGGTTTAAACACAACAAACAAGATGTACCATGAGGAACTCCCTCCACTAAGAGAGAGCTCGTACTATCAACCAAAAGGGAGGGTTAGTGGAAACACTCCCTAAAAGGGGTGGGTTTCCAACCCCAAAGATTTGGTATAAATATCCCACTAAAAACATAAGTTTATGCACTATGGATAAAGCATAAAATAAAAATGTGGAGCTAAAAATAACTAAATAAAAAGGAAAAAAGAGATACAGACCACACCACATACCATGTTGGGGGCCTATAGATTGAATTCCTCAAATTTTTTCATACAGCTACAGTAAGAAAAGTCAGGAAGTCCTAAGAAAAATGATCTTGCTCATCATAGGCATAAAATTAACCATGTTTTAGATATTTGGGTCTTCTATAAGATCTCTCTATTGTAGAAAATTCAAGCTTAATGAGTCCATCGCATAGTTCAAACGTTTTAGATACCTGCATCTAATTCTGATCATGAGTATACCTATTACACTAATACCGTGATGGTTTATGTCTGTTAGCTGATGTAGATGAATTTTCTCCATAATTTCTACTACCATCTTTAGTTTCCCAATACTCACTTCCTGTGAAGCTCTCAATAGCTCAAGACTACTTAAGAAGCTCTTGAACCTATATCGGGGGTCTAGTAGAAGGATAAAACTCACTCAGGAATATGTGCTCAAGATCTACTCAAGAATGTGTCACGTCATCAAATGCATGGGTGACCAAACCCCCACCAACTTCTCACTACTATGAGAAAGAGGTCGGTCACAAGAATGACCATCAGTTTGGGTGGAATTTTCATAAAATGAAAAACTTGAACTACAGACCCCAGCTGAACCTCTACCACATGAAGGTCTATATCAACTTAGAATCTAGGTGGCCCTTGATATTGAAACTCTAGAATCATACTCATTATATGTGCATCATCTTCCTAAACATCTTTCACTAATGAATATTGAATTTGGCTTGAAACATCAAACTATTCCATCAAGGGTATTTCCACTCAATGCTCGACGGGTGGAAACTCTACTCGCTTCTTGACTAGAGAAACCACCACATGAACTAACTCCTAAACTGGAGCCTCTATACTAATAAGGCTATCATGGAGACCCTGTATTGAGGCATCATGACTTGATAGGTATTCTTCATGATCCTATATCGTAATCCTAGTTAGTTGTCATCATGGAGTCATTCTTAATGTTAACAAGACATACCATGGTCAGATAAATCATATCTGGGGAGATTACTCAAGAAGGATATAAAAATAAAAAGACCCAATCATATATGATTCATGTACCATTGTTTTCCTTTAAACCAATTCCTCAGTATGATAAGCCTATAAACATGTAGTCAGAGACTTTGTGTATGGATACATCAGCCTTTTCACCATTACCAGGTTCCCTAGCCAGAGATATAAACTCAAGAAACTTAAACATCATTACCATAATTTCCCAAACCAATTCTTACAACATGTCTAAGTCCAAACATAAACCCTGGTAAAAACCTCCTTTTACACTACTCTATCATGACCCATCCCTCTAAGGCCCCTCCTAGGCTATTGGTAAGCCAAGAGTGACATTTGAAATCAACCTCCAATAATCCAAGGCCTAGAGACCAGCACTGAGTAGGAATATCACTAAAATGTGAGGGATTGTCCTAATGTAACTATAAATATGCACACACACATCAAACTCAATAAAACCATACCAAGATATAAATTAACTGAAACATTTAGAATACAATAAATTCATGAAACAATTTATAGGAAATATATCAAAGTACAACCATATAATATAAAAGTATAAAGGGGAAAATACATACCCAAACAGAAAGGAGGTCTTAACCTAACTATAATAAAAAAAGGGGGGAAATACTGAAGAAATCCTGGATTGTAATCTCTAATAATGACCACTAAACATTATTAACACCTATATTTACTATTATGATCCACTAATACTAGGTCCATCCAAGTCATCATTGAACTGCTTATTTTCTACATAATACACAACAAATATGGGAAGATTCTGTATAGGAGTGAGTATATTCATACCCAATAAGACAAAATGAAAATATAGAGGGGAGAAATATAATAAAATAGTCATCTCAACCCATAATATATAGTGAGTAAATGATCTCAACATCATATATACTTAAATAAACACATTCAAAGATAAAAAATCCATCTCCATCCTCACAGCTATCTAAGAACGAAGTGTCTTCTCACAACTCCAAAGGCCCCATATCCAAGCCAAGAATCATGTGTAACCTCACAATAATGAGTATGGAGGACCCGCACCTCACTAATATGTGGCACAGTTGAGGGATAACTAACACCCATAGAGGACTTGGTCAACCTTAGAGCTCAATGAAGGGGATTACCACTCCATAGACAGAGCAATTGTTCCCTCTATAATGTTGGGGGATTCTATCTATACCTATATATAGGATATGGGGGCTACCACATGTATATATAGGGAAGTATAGACCCCAGTAACACTCTAATGATCACAACTGAACATTTCCACAAGATAAGTATTAATGAAAGAAGCGTCTCGATTACATCACATCGTGTCATATCTATGATTCCAAAATAATGGCCACCATTGTGTCTTATATGGGAAACTACTCATGATAGGCTACTCATAAGCCCAAATCCAAGTCTCATAGAAGAAGATATGTGATGTTTTTTTTGTGAAAAGTACAATTTTAAATTTTGAATATTGTGTTTTTACAAATTAAAATTTCATATATTTTTATTTTTTGATGTAACGAATAATCTCATGTATGTATATTTTCCCCTTTATTTCAGTTTTATTTTTATTATAATTAATATTGTAGTATTCAGTCTTGTTCAATTTACTTTTATGTAGGTTTATTTTACCTCTATGTGAGGTAGATTTTTCCCTTACAAAGGTATGGGTTTACCCTTATGTATGCTTTGTTTTTTAGAAATTACCCTTTTATAAGATCTTTTATACCCTTCTATAAGTTTATATGTTATAGGGTTACCTATAAATATGGGTTAGTATACCCTTATGTAGATTTGGTAATGTGAGAGTTTCCCTTACATGAGGTCATAACTACCTTTACATGAGAGTGGGTTACCCTAACATAACTATTGGATTGGAGAGGCTACCCTTGCATGGGAAGATATTTTCATAGGTTAATTTTACACATGACCCTTAGGTTGCATGCCAAGAGACCCTTAAACAGCGCATAATACCCTTATGTAGTGGGAAAAGTTACCCTTATGTGGTTTGGGACCTTTACATGGTGTGATGAGGACCCTTATATATCATATTGTGTGACCTTTATGTGGAGCATCACATTAAAGAACCATATGTGATGTCGATCATTTGGGATTTTTTATAATGGGTTCTTTCAGAAGCTCCATAGTTGAGCACATGTCCTAAATATGTTAGAGGTTGTTCGAGGGTTTTTTATTCATGTTTTAAATTCCTTATATACATGTTGGTGTCGTGAAAAACATAATTGAAAGCTGAAAAAAGGTTTAATATGATAGATAAATCAAGTTAATGTAAAGGATATGGTCCTGAGGTAGAGATCTTTTTGGTGGCTCTAGTTGGAAATTCCTTGCATAAATGGTTCCAGGAGTGTTGTTTTAGTGGAGAGAGATTATGGTTTTTGAGTTATTATGTTGGATCCATCATATAAAATGATTCTTGGAGGGTTTTTCTATAGGTGATGTCAGCCTTAGTAAGGTATTTTTGTCATGGTTTCTCATGTTCCTATTCAATATTACTCTAGTTCATTTTGTTAATGTTTATGTGTTCATGTTTCACGTATGTGTCTGGTAAATCCTATGGTGTTTTCTGTTTTTTGTGTTTCTTCTTTCTCAAATTTATGTTTTAATATTCCATGGTTTTATTTTCTTAATAATAATAATAATAAAAGGGGGTATGGGTGGTGTTCTTTCCATGGATTAATACTAAGGTGTTCATAACCATGTTAATTCACGGTTTTTCTTTCCTTTATTTTTTCATTATTCTCACAGTGGTATTATTGCATTCCACAATGTCCATTGTGGTTTTATTCTATTTTTTATTTATTTTACTTTTCAAATTATATTTATTTTAATCAAATCATATTATTTTTCTTATTATGGTTAGGTTGTGAGATATTTCCTCCCACCTTGGAGTTGTGTATCTCTAGTGCTAACCCTCCCCTAACAAGTGGTATCAGTGGATAGTTCTTAATGTTTAAATATATCTTTGACTATATTATAGGTTGATAAGTTTGATGGAGTGAGTGATTTAAATTTATGGAGAGTAAAAATATGTGCTCTTCTTATCCATAATGGACATGATGAATCTTTGCAATAAAATAAATGATATATCACTATTTTTTCTCCTATAGGATAGACCTTGACCTATTTTGAGGATATTGACCCTGATATTTTAAATAAAGAACACTTCCTATTTTTGTTAACCCTAGCTGATAATGTTCTATGAGAAATTTCCCATGGGTCTTCTACCAGTACAATATGTTTGAATCATGGGAATATTTACATGAATAGATCCCTTCTAGTAGTGTTACAAAATAAAATCCATCTTTGTATTTTTAAAATGGTCCCCAACACTTCTATATGGAATCATTTAGATAGATTTAATAAGAAAGAAATTAATTTAGAAATGTAGATTCTGATATTAATTATGAACACCTAGCCTATTTATTGTTGAATTCAATGGATGAATATTTTAATCTGTTTAGATATTTCATGATGTATGGTTGGGATTCCATATCTTTGGAGGAAGTAAAATCAGTTGTTGTGTATATGGATCTTCAAATTCATGGTTTAAAGATGGAGGGGGTGTGGCGAGGTTTGGTCCTAAGTTTCTCAATATGAACTTTCAACCTAAAGGTAAAAGAAATATAGGAAGGATGGAATTCATTATAAGAATATTAAGTTCTATCAGTGTGGAAAAATAAACCATATTAATAGATATTGTCCTGATAGTTCATCCCAGTATAATATAGCCCAAAACAATGTTTAATACCCTTATTTTGATTGTTATAACATTCTATGAGTCTTTATAGAATCCCTTAGTATAAATTAGTTGTAGATGTAGATTATTTTTCTTCTATGTTTCTATTACTGGAACTACATGTGATTTTTAGGGGGGGCCTCAGTTAGAAGAGAGGGTGAGGGTAGGGCTAGTTTTTCTGAGCTATCTAAACTTAGGTGGAGACTTTTCTCCTTTCATATTACTTTTTTTATTGTGTTCTACTGCTTTTAATTCTTTCAATTAGAACTATTTCACTTTTGAATTGGTTTATACTTAGCATTTTTGTTTTTAAATTTTTATTTATATTTGACGAAATTTTTACTACTATGGTTTCTTGGGTGTACTATGGGAGTAGGAGAGCTAACCGAGACATATGATGGAATGTGTACAGCCGTTTACAGGTATATGGATGAGAATATCAGGTAAGTTAAGCTATGATTTATAATTAATTGTGGTTTCTTAGAGTATTTGTCTTTCTGAGCATGTTTTAACAGTTATTAGAAGTAGATGTGTTGTTATGGGAAGACATGTTCCATGATGGTACATGTAAGTTAGTTAGTCCTTCTGGGATAATCATGTGTGGGATTAGGGTTTTCTTTTTAGTGAAAAATATATGAACTAACTGATAGGTTAGTATAGTATAGTCCTATAAGAACATTGTCCCTATATTGTTTACATTTTATTTTGTAAGGTGGATATTTATTAAATTTTTCATGTTGTGTTACTACAAATTAAAATGTTATGTTTTTTTATTTGTTTATTCCATGAATAATATTCCCTATACATGTTTTTATCCTTTATTTTATTTTTATTTTTATTAGAATTGATTTAGAAGTATTCTATCTTGTTTAGTTTACCTTTATGTATGCTTATTTAACCTTTACATGAGGATGTTATTACCCTTACATAGGTATCTATTTTCCCTTATGTATATTTTTTTTGTAGAGCTTACATTTGCGTAAGAGGTTTTGTATAAGCAAGTTTTTGAGTTGTAGGGTTACCTATATGCATGGGTTGGTATAACCTTGCATAGTTTCAGTGTTATGGGAGTTACCCATATATGAGTTTATAACTACCATTATGTGGAAGAGGGTTACCCTTATATAACTAGTGGATTGGAGTGGCTACCTTCATGCATACCCAGGTCTACCCTTATACGGGAAGATCTTTTCAAGGGTTTCCTTTATGCAATACCCTTACATAGTGCTCCAACGGACACTTAAGCATTTTTGAAGGCCCTTACATGGTAGATGAAGCTGCCCTTATGTGGGATGGTACATTTATGTGGTGTCCTGAGGACCCTTACATAGAGTTTTGGGTGACCTTTCTATATAGTAGTGCATTGAAGACCCTTACTCGATGTCAGTTATTCAGGATTTGTTGCAATAACTTCTTCCAGCATCTTTGTGGTTGAACACATGTCCAAAAGCTATTGGAGGTTTTTCTAGGGTTTTTTTCTTCAGGTTTTAAATTCTTTATATCTCTTATAGTGCCATTAGAAACATTATTGAAAGCTCAAAAAGGGATGAATCTGAGATATAAAGTGAATTAATGGAATGGAGATGATCCATTGGTGGAGATTTCATTAGTGGATCTTGTTGGAGATGCCCTTTGTGGATAGTTTTGGGAGTGATATTCTGATGGAGAGAGTTCGTGGATTTCAAGTTATTATAGTGGATCAATCAATTGCAATGATTCTTGGAGGGTTCTTCTATAGGTAAGGGCATCCCTAGGGGGTTTGGGCTTGGTTTCTTATGTTCATGTTCAACTTTACCCTAGTTTTTTTTGTTATTTGATTGTTCCTATTGCATGTAGGTGTTTGATAAATCCTATAGAGTGGTATGTATATTTTTTTTATCTTAAATTTTTATTGTAATTGACCATGTTTTTCATTGATTATTCATAATAATAAAAGGGGTGTGGGTGGTGTTAGTTCCATGGAGTAGGACCAAGGGGGTCTGAACCACATTAATTATTGTATTCTTTATTTCCTTTATTTTTTCATTATTCTCATTGTGGTATTATTGCATGCTACTATAACCATCATGGTTTTCTTCTATTTTTTATTTATTTTCTTTTTTTAAGTATATTTCTTTTACTTAGATCCTATTGTTTTTCTTGTTGTAGTTGGGTTGTGAAATATTTCCTTGCACCTTGGAGTTGGGAATCTTTAATTTTTCCCCATCCCTAATATACATGGTGTATACTCTATGGTACATGGTGTGTGACACTGTCCAAATTCCTACATGTTTTATTCCTTGTACATGGCTCAATTGGCCATGCACCACCACATGGTGTGTCCTTATGAGGATACTGCATGTATTATCACTTAGGGTGCCAGTTGTATTCTCCCAACACATGGCTTATACACCCAAATAGAATCACATGGTGTGTGATACTTAAATCAAGAAAAAAACTCTAGTTTTTGTGAGGATTTGAGAAACATAGTATGTGTTCCATTGTATTACACAATGTGTAATCAGGATTTTCACATAGAGTAAAGCCTCTTCTCCCAGTCTTCATGTGTTTTCTAGATTTTACATTTCCATAATTAAGGTCATAATTTAAATCACATGTATCCTCTTTAATCATATGGGAAGGTCCTCGATCATTTATAGCCGGCCTCAAGTGGCTAGAAATCAGAACTCTGGTCTCCCTAGTGGTATATGTCATGTTTCTCATCATTATTTGAAGTCTCGAACCATGAATTCAGCACCCAAGTTCCACAAATAATCCTTGATCCATCCATAAATCATCAATTCCTAGTTCATTCATACACTTTCCATGATTCTAAGGGTTTTATCATGCTTGAACCGGTCTGGAAATTTAAAATAGTTAATTCCATGGGCCAATAATGAAGAATGCAAAGAATGGAGGTGGGAGAGGCATAAAAACGGAGTGAGATTACAATTGGCTGATGTAATCCCAACCAATAATAATAGTTATGGAGACAAAGGGTGAATCATGGTCATAAAAAAAATATATAATTTGGTTTAAGAACACTAATAAATATCTTATCTTGTGTGAAGAATGGAAATAGAAGAAATCAATCAGATATGCAATCCATGCTCAATAATTGAATCAAAGGGTGTAAATCCACAAAATAACAATCCCTACCTTAAGAATCGATTGATCATTGGTTATTAACGAGTTCTATAGTGATGAAGATGAATATCCCACTACATTCATCATTCGTCTCACGAATCCCTCAATCATTTGTTATCGATCCACATTTCTATGTTTGTCAACATTAATGCGGATCTCCCTTCCTCCACTCTAATATCCCAAGATTATATGGATGAACCTATAAATTTTCCATAATAGAATATTTATAGATAGTATATTAGGTTTTGGTCATTAAATAAAATAAATAAATAAATCATTTAATTAATTTAATGCACCCATAAACATCCTCCTTCCATAGAATATCCAATGCCAACCAACCTTAAGTCAGCTTAGGATAAACTCTAAATTCCAGAAATAACTATGGTCTCGTATTTTCCATCCAAGGTCCTTGTAAATGATAAAGTCATTTATTCTGAAAATATGTGTTCATGTGATTTAATATATATTAATATTTTTAATATATTAATCTCAAGGTCCTGTGACACCCAAAACATAGTTCCAACTCTAAGAAAAATCCAGAGATATATATAGAAATATTCAAAGAATCAAACTATGAAAACCAAAGTTTTTATAGAAACCCTCATGATGTTGATTATACTATTGTAATAGAATTTCTTCTTTATTCGGTATGTCAATGTGATCATTTAAATTTGTCTCATGTAACTCTTAATCAATCGGTGGTGGAATTTTCTCCACTTAAATTGAAACTCTATATGATCCATCCATCTATTTTCTAGAAGAATTTGACTTTACCATTAATAATTTTTCAAATGTGACATAATGACTTTGAATTATCTTCTTTGATTTTGAATCCTATAATTGGAAATCCTACACACTATCACTAAAGCCAAATAAATATTTCTTTTCTCTCATATCCAACTTTTAATCTATGAAATGAAAATTAGTAGCATAGAAAAAGATATCTAGTCTTTCATAATCAAAAATATTCTCACTAGACCAAACATCAATCATAATTTTACCATCAATTGCATAAGTACATAATTGGATCACAATGTGTGTTATATAAATCAGTGATGATTCCCAAAAGTATTGGAAAAAAATAGAATGAGATAGTATACATCATACCTTTTTAATGAGTGTATGGTTCATCCATTCTATTATGACATTTGATTGCGAAATTACAAGAACTATAAATTGTTCCCTTTGTGTGATGAGTTGTAATACTGAAAATGACTCTAGTTTTCTTACCCATAACATAGTGCTTGTAGAAGTTAAGTTTTTATATTTTGGAAAATTTTAAAACAACTTTCTTCACAAAACTCTACAAATTATTCTCTTCAGTATGTCCAAGTCTCATATGACACATCATGAAAGTGTATGGATCACTTCCCTTAGATATCACAACTCCACCTATAATAGTCTTAGCATTCAAATAATACAAAACCCCTATATAGGTACCTTTAATTGCAAGGAATACCCCACAGATTACTTTCATGACTCTTTCTTCAATGGCTATCATATAACCATGTACATTTAATGCATCTAAAGATATGATATTCTTATCTATTTTTGGTATATATATTACATTTGTATGGAATTGAATTATACCATCATGTTTCTTAAATCATATTATTTTAATGGCTATTGTATAATAAGGATGGTTATTTCCCATAAGTGTCACGAACCGTCCTCAGGGCCCGTTCCGTGACTACCCCAAGCCCGCCTTCCATAGGCCAGGGGTTGGCGACTAGCACCAAGGCGTAATTACCGGTAAAAAGGGAAGGAATTTCCTTTGTAAGTAAACAAACACCACAGAGCAAGCAAGAATAAGTAAACACTAAGTAAAAACTGGGTACAAAAGTAAGTGCAGAAAAGTAAGTGGGACAGAATACAAACCCAAACTGAAAGTAAAGTACAACGGAAAAGGAGTACAACAACTGAAAAGTAAAGCCGCTACGGTGAGCCGTCCTCTGGTACTCCCACCTGAAGGGTGGGTACATATAGCCACCACAGCTCCTCAGATCCTTCCGTCTGCTCCGAGTATGTCCCGCCCAGTGGTCCACCTCCAGGTACCGACCTGCTCTGCAAGCCTCAACCATGATCAGCGATGTCCGTCGTCTGCAACCAACACAACGTAGTGCAGGCATAGCCCGTGCAGGGGTGAGTATAAGCTACTCAGTAGGGACCCCGAGACCCCCAAAGGTCTCCCAGAATCCACAAAGGATAATCCACAAAGGAAAGATACAAACACAAAGTAACATCTGACACTTCTTAGGTATATACCCATACATATACCTAAGTCATCAATTCTCATTCGGCTCCAACATCCGAGACCAAGTACAACCCAGTCCACACAGGAAAACACAACCCAATCCACACAGGAAAGAAAAACGTAATCCACACAAGATATCAAGTCAATTTTATCGAAGATAAGGATTGAAAGTCAAGATTCAGCTCACACAGGTATACTTTTTCGTAAGACGATAGAGATGATCAGATATTTCCACTGATTCATCTAAGCCGTCGGACCCACACAGGATCAATAGGTACTAACCCCCGCAATGACCCACAAAGGATCGATAGGTAACTATCCCCCGCAATGACCCACACAGGATCGGACCCACACATGATCTGTAGGCGCTGGCCCACATAGGATCGCTGAGCGCTGACCTACACAGGATCTGACCCACACAGGATCAGTAGCACTGATCCACGTAGGATCGCTGAGTGTTGTATTCGACGTCGTCGAATCCACAGAGGATTTCTATATAGTCGTTATCGTCGTCGCAGTCGCAGCCAGCTCTAGGGTTCCCGCACACAGCAAGCTCGTTCGGGAGGGTTCGCTCCACGAGCCGAGGGGATGATACATCAACTTACACACAGTCCGGAGTTGATGTATCCAAAAGTTCTGTATCGTCAAAAGGAACTCAACATCACAGACAGCGCGTCAATCGGACGCCCAGTCTGAGAGTTATTGGCTTTTGCGTCCCAGGGGCCCGGTTGGTTTTTAAGTCAAAACCAACCTGATAGTACTCCAACTGCATCCAAACCTTGATCAGAGTAAGCCAAAAGGTCCGTCTCACTTAGAGGAACCCATCAAAGTCGACGGTATGTCAATCGGACGTCCGGAGCTCAAGTTATGAGCATTTCTGCTCCGAGGGCCCAGTTGGTTTCGTGTACGAACCAACCCGGCCGAACACAAAGTACTACGAATCCTTGAGTGTAATATATTGAAACGACTGTATCGATCCAAGGATCGCATCGCAGCTGACGGTGCATCGATCGAAGGTCCGCAGCCCATGTTATGGGCAAAAGACCGTGAGAGGTCCGGAAGTGGGGGTTTCGTGCCTGGACCGACCCGGCCCGAGACCCCCTGGGTAGGCCCAAACCAGGTCGACCCGAACCAGGTCTGGGTCCGGCCCGGCGCACTAGCACACTGGCCAGGGCCAGGTGGCTCGTCCGTTTCGTCCGAGCGGATGGGGGGGGCGCTGCCCCCCTGTCTCGTAACCACGACCCCCATGATGGGGGGGCCGCTCATGCTGGCTAGCTGGGGGTCGTAACCCCCAGCTCCTCCCTTGACCGGCCGACCCGCTCCGTCCATCCGGCTATTGCCACCATGGGACCGGCGCTGACCGGTCCCCATGCTCTGATGTCGGCGGCCCGGAACCGGCCGCCGGTCCCTACTCCGCCGCGGCCTTGGTCCACCTAGCGCGGCGCGATGGCGCCTCGCCGCTCCAGCCGCGGTGCCTTCGGGGTTCTCCGACGCGGCACGATGGCGTCACAATCTTGTTCGATTCAACGACGTGGCACAACAGCGCCGCGCATTTCTTGCCGCATGACCCCACACGGTGCGACGGCACTGCGTCATCCTCATTTCATTCCACCACAAGGTAGACAAGAGAAAAAGGGGAGGAGGGTCGGCCGTGTTTGTGCGGTCTGGACCCCTCCTATTAACTGGTAACAAGCGGTCCAATTGTATGAGGAATGATGAAGGAAGAAATTCACGAATAGAAACACATAAATCCCCTACCTCGTCGAATTCGTTGAGAGAGGGTTCATCGCGGAAATAACCATCATGGAAGAAGGCGTCGTGGAAGGAGAAAAGATTCTTCGGCGTCGTGTCGTCGATCTCCGAGGATCCAGCGTTCTTGTCAACCTTTGTCGGAGGTCGGCGTTCTTCGCATTCTCTGCGTTCTTCGTCGAAGAATAAGAAGATCTTCACCCCTTAGCTTTTCTCCAAAAATTCTCTCAACACAACAAGTTCCAACCAAAATAAAATAAGTACTTCACTTATTTTATTAACATGACTTAAGTTTGAAATTCAAAAATTTAATTAATCCACTCAATTAATTAGCTCAAATTGTCTTAATAAATAGAGGGTTATGGAAGGTTAGGGAAAATGAAGGGGTGGGGTTCGTGTGGGCACCACCACTCTCATAACCTCCCATGGGAAGTTGGGTGGTTACCCTAACTTCCACTCAAAGGTTTAACCACTTAGAAAGAAATAAAAATTTTAGCTCAATTTTTATTTTCAACTTCCACCAATTTTTAACAACTCCTCCCATGTAAACACAACTCCAGAAAATGTGTTCCTAAGTAATTATTGGCGCTGTGAATTCATCAGTGCCCTCGGAATTCGATTTCGAGCACCGGTTCAAAAGTTAGAAAAACCCGCTCGTTCATTCACTAAATGTACCCGAGCTAAAATTCGGATAGAAATTTCAGGCACACCGGGCCTTGGAATCAGGTTCCGTCAGAAACTGCGTTCTTGTAAAATCCCAAAGAAAATTAAGAAAAAAAAAATTTCTTGAATTTTTTAGGTTTTTACATCACTCCCACCTCAGGGCTTTACGTCCCCATAAAGATACATCAAAAAATAGAGAAACAAATGTGGGTACTGAGCATGCATCTGAGCCTCCCGCTCCCAAGTGCTCTCCTGGAGGTTCCCGTGCTGTCATCTGATGCGCACTAGAGGAATCAACCATCCACGTAGGACCCGCTCCTGTCGATCCTCAATCTCCACCGGGACCTCCACAAAAGTCACCCCGTCATCAACATCCAGCTCCACGTGGTCAATGATATGTGTCGGGTCGTGCACGTATCTCCTCAGCTGAGATACGTGGAAGACGTCATGCACCCGGTGCAACTGAGGTGGTAGAGCCAGACGATAAGCCACCTCGCCAATCCTGCTGAGATCCTGGAATGGTCCGATGAAGCGTGGAGACAACTTGCCACCTCGGCCAAATCTCCGTAATCCACGTCGAGGTGAGACCCGAAAGAAGACGCGGTCTCCATCCTCGAACTCTAGTGGCCTCCGCCTCCTGTCACCATAAGACTTCTACCGGCTCTAAGTTGTCCTCATCTGCTCCTAGATGACCTGGACCTTCTCTGTCATGGCCTGGACCATCTCTGGTCCCACAAGTGATGACTTCCCAGGGTCTTTCCAGCACAGAGGAGATCTACAAGGTCAGTCGTACAACGCCTCTTATGGTTCCATCCCGATGGTGGAGTGGTAGCTGTTGTTGTACGCGAACTCCACCAAGGGTAGGTGGTCCTCCCAGCTACGACCAAAGTCGAGGACACATGTGCAGATCATGTCCTCGAGAGTCTGAATGGTCCTCTCCGTCTGACCATCTATCTGAGGGTGAAAGGTGGTACTCAGACATAACTGTGTCCCGAATGCCTCCTGCAACCCCTTCCAAAGCCAGGAAGTAAAGTGAGCATCTCGATCGGAGACGATAGATGATGGCACACCATGAATCCGTACAATCTCCCGAATGTAGAGGCTTCCCAAGATCTCCACTGAGCCCTGCTCTCTGATGGGTAAGAAATGAGCCGACTTGGTGAGTCGGTCGACAATCACCCAAATAGAGTCGCGACATCTGGAAGTGCATGGAAGTCCAGTCACGAAGTCCATAGATATGTCATCCCACTTCCACTCCGGGACCTCCAAGGGTTTTACCAAGCCTACTGGTACCTGGTGCTCTGCCTTCACCTGCTGGAAGGTGAGGCATCAAGAAACAAACTTTTCCACAACCTTCTTCATGCCCGGCCACCAGTGCTATCGTCTGAGATCTCGGTACATCTTCGCCACTCCAGGATGTACCGCCAAAGGGGAAGTGTAAAACTATCTTAGCACATCCTCTCATAAAGAAACTGGTGCCAAGGTACCTCCTCTGAAAAGGACGTTGTGCTCTCCTCCGAAAGATAAACCATCAGGTGCCTATCCTGAGGATATCTGCGCACGCTGCATCTCACAGTCGGCGTCCCCACGCTATGCCTCTCTGACCCGCTGCAGTAGTGGAGGAGTGACTATGAGTGAATGAAGAAAGGATGATTCATCTCTATCCACGAAGGATATCTGCAAAGCGGCTAGCTGCTCTGTCGCCTCCCCAAGTAGCTGAATGCTCGTCCTCCTGCTGAGAGCATCAGCTACCACGTTCCCCTTTCCAGGAGTATAGACTATCTCAAAGTCATAGTCCTGGAGGAACTCGATCCATCACCACTATCTTAGGTTCATGTCCTTCTGTGAGAAGATTTACCTGAGACTCTGATGTTCAGAGTAGACTGTAAAGCGCTCGCCCATCAGATAGTGTCACCACACCTTTAGAGCGAAGACCACTGCTGCTAACTCCAGGTCATGGGTAGCGTAGTTCTGCTCATGATGCCTCAACTAACATGATTCGTAGGCAATCATGGCCCGCTCCAGCATCAGGACACATCCGAGTCCGGTCCCTAATGCATCACAGTAAACTAAATATCCAACTCCCTCCTCCTGTAGACTCAAGATAGGCACGCTGGTCAATCTCTATCTCAGCTCCTGGAATCTCTGCTGACATCTGTCTGACCACACAAAGGGTTTCCCCTTCTTCGTCAAAGCTGAGAGTGGTGCCGGAACTCTGGAGAAGTCTGGCACAAATCTCCGGTAGTATCCAGCTAGTCTCAAGAAACTTTGCACCTCTGTCACGCTCCTGGGTGGCTCCCAAGCTAGCATGCCTCGATCTTCATAGGATCCACCGCAACTCCCGCCTCAAAGATGACGTGTCCCAAGAAGTGGACCTCGCGTATCCAGAACTGACACTTCGAGAGCTTTCCATAAAGCTGGTGCTCTTGGAGTGTGTCTAGTACAACCCGCAAGTGGTAGGCATGCTCCTCCTCAGTCGTTGAGTAAATCAAAATGTCGTCGATGAAGACCATGACAAATCGATTGAGGTATGGATGAAAGATCCTATTCATGAGGGCCATGAACACTGCTGGAGCATTGGTTATGCTGAATGGAATAACCAAGTACTCATAGTGGCCATAATGACATATGAAGGCCATCTTCTACACGTCCTCATCCCGAACTCTGAGCTGATGATAGCCTGACCTGAGGTCTATCTTCGAGAACCACCGTGCTCCCTTGAGATGATCGAAGAGGTCATCAATCCTCGGTAGCAGATACTTGTTCCTCACTGTCACCTGGTTCAGGCGACGATAGTTGACACAAAGTCACAAGCTCTTGTCCGCCTTCTTGGTGAACAATATCGGGGAAGCCCAGGGTGAAACACTGGGTCGGATGAATCCCTTGCCCTGCAAGTCCTCCAACTGTACCTGTAGATCTCAAAGCTCAGCGGGGGCCATCCAATATGCTGGAGTGGATATCAAGGATGTCCCGGGGTATAGATAAATATAAAATTCTACCTCTCTACGAGGAGGTAGTCCTGAAACGTCTTCTGGGAAAACGTATGCATACTGATCCACCACTACAGGAAAACAGGACTCTGCACATCAACTGCTCCTAGGATGAGGCTAGCCAACTGATGAGTGATGGGCTATCCTCTCCTCTTCAAGAGTCCATCCTGTGCTTCGATGGCTCCCTTCTCACTGGTGAAGGTGAACCTGCTCCCGTCGGTGCATACACACCGCACCTTGCGCCTAATACAGTCAATCTGAGCATGGACTGTAGATAACCAATCCATGCCCAAGATGACGTCGTAAGGCCTCTACGCCGCTACAAGAAGATCCCAACCAAAGCTCTCACCTCCTAGAGTAAGCTCACACTGCTGACACCAGTACGTAATCATCGAGTCTACTCCCATAGGAGTCTCTAGCCGTAAGGATCGAGCCAACGGCTCTGTCGGAATCTTCGAGCTCCGAACAAGGGCAGCGGCTATGAAAGAATGACTCTCTCCTGTGTCTATAAGAACTGCAGAAAGGGTGGAATAGACACAGATAGTACCTCGAATCATCTTTGGCGCGCCGTGATCGTAGGCCTCCGCTACCTGGAGCTGTTCCTGTCTCTGCCCGCCAGCTCCCTGTGGTCGGGGTGGACCTCCTGGTGGTGGTGGTGGTAGAGCCTGAAAGCGTCGCCCACCACCTGCTGCTCGGCTAGCTCCTCTGCCTCGTCCGCCTGCTCCCTGCAGACCACCACGGTCGACCCTCTGCCTCTGCCTGAGTGGTCCCTCAACCGTCTGTTTCTCCTCGGCATGGTGGGTTGGGCAGTCACGAGCCATGTGGCCCTACCTGCCGCATGCGTAGCACTGTCTGCCTCTCGAAAGACTGGCTCCACGCTGAGTTCCCCGCACCTCTGAGCCAGTGTCCTGAGGTCTTCTGCCTAAGGTTCTGGTCTCCCTGGACCCATGAGTCATCCGTCGACTGCCTACTGCAGAAGACTCTGCTACGTGTTGCCCTGTGGTAGGTCTCGCTGCTGATGTAGGCTCAGCAAGGAAGCTCTCGATCAGAAGGGCTCTCTCCAGTACCACTTCCTGTGTTGGAATACTGAGGGAGATCAGTGATTCCCTGATTTCATGCCTCAATCCCTGCTTGAAGGTCCGGGCCCGGAAGAATGGGTCACATACCATGTTTGTCGAATATCGCGAGAGATCGGTAAATCTCACCAAGTACTGGGCGACCGTCAAGCTGCCCTGCCGCAGCTGTAGAAGCTCCTGGATGTGCACCGCACAGAGGGTGGCTGGGACGAACTCCGAGTGGAAGAGGCTCTCAAAGTCCGTCCAGAGAATAGATGCCTCATCGTGCACCTGGAGCATCAAGCTCCACCATCTGCCTGCTGTCGCGTGCAGGAGGCTCGCTGCGAGGATCACCATGAGGTCTGCTAGTGTCCTCACTAACCTGAAAACTCGTACAACTTCCTCCAGCCAATCCTCAGCTGCTTGAGGGTCCATCTCCCCATGCAACCTGGGTGGTCACTGACGCTGAAACTCATGCAGTGCACTAAGGTGACGTGCATCGTCAGCGGCAGGGGCTGGTAGCATCGGTGGCTCGGCGGGTAGAGGTATCGCCGGTGCCTCTACTGTCAAAGTGCCCTGTACCGAGGCCTCGTCGCTCGGTGGGCTGTTGTCACCCTCAACGCTCGGAACCCTAGCTGGCTACCGTCGTGGGGTCATCCTGAAAAGAAACAGGTGCGCCACGGTCAAACAGTATACCTGGTGAGCTGACATAAAGTAATCACAAAGAAAACTTGAAACACACATGCAATCAATGTTTTCGTGCATTAAGTCGGAAATCAGAAGTCAGGGTCCTGGTGTACGGATACGTCGGCCGCCGCACCAACACTGGAATCCCTGGACTGATAACCACACTCAATACTCTTAACACTATTGCTTCACATAGAAAAAGATCAGAGTCCCGAGTTCTACGGTAGAACCGAACTCCTCTGATACCAATTTGTCACGACCCGTCCTTAGGGCCCGTTCCATGACTACCCCAAGCCCGCCTTCCATAGGCCAGGGGCTGGAGACTAGCACCAAGGCGTAATTCCCGGTAAAAAGGGAAGGCATTGCCTTTGTAAGTAAACAAACACCACAGAGCAAGCAAGCAGAAGTAAACACTAAGTAAAAAATGGGTACAATAGTAAGTGCGGAAAAGTAAGTGGGCCAGAATAGAAACCCAAACTAAAAATAAAGTACAACTGAAAATGAGTATAGAAACTGAAAAGTAAAGTCACTACACCGAGCCGTCCTCTGGTACTCCCACCTGAAGGGTGGGTACAGAGAGCCTCCACAGCTCCTTGGGTCCAGCTGTCCGCTCCGAGTACATCCCTCCCAGTGGTCCACCTCCACGTACTCACCTGCTCCTCAAGCCTCAACCACGATCAGCGTTGTCCATCGTCTGCAACCAACACAACGTAGTGCGGGCATAGCCCATGCAGGGGTGAGTATAATCTACTCAGTAGGGACCCCGAGACCCTCAAAGGTCTCCCAGAATCCACAAAGGATAATCTACAAAGGAAAGATAAAAACATGAAGTAACATCCGGCACTTCTTAGGTATATGCCCATACATATACCTAAGTCATCAATTCTCATTCGGCTCCAACATCCGAGCCCAAGTAAAACCCAGTCCACAGAGGAAAACACAACCCAATCCACACAGGAAAGAAAAACGTAATCCACACAGGATATCAATTCAATCTTATCGAAGATAAGGATTGAAAGTCAAGATTCAGCTCACACAGGTATACTTTTTCGTAAGACGATAGAGATGATCAGATATTGCCACTGATTCATCTAAGCCGTCGAACCCACACAGGATCGATAGGCACTAACCCCCGAAATGACCCACAAAGGATCGATAGGTAACTAACCTCCGCAATGACCCACAAAGGATCAGACCCACACAGGTTCTGTAGGCGCTGGCCCACACAGGACCGCTGAGCGCTGACCCACACAGGATCTGACCCACATAGGATTGGTAGCACTGATCCATGTAGGATCGCTGAGTGCTGTATTCGTCGTCGTCGAATCCATGGAGGATTTCTGTATAGTCGTCATCGTCGCCGCAGTCACAGCCAGCTCTAGGGTTCCCGCACACAGCAAGCTCGTTCAGGAGGGTCCGCTCCATGAGACGAGGGGCTGATACATCAACTGACACACAGTCTGGAGTTGATGTATCCAAAAGTTCTGTATCGTCAACATAAACTCAACGTCACAGACGGCGCGTCAATCGGACGCCCGGTCTGAGAGTTATTGGCTTTTCCGTCCCAGGGGCCCGGTTGGTTTTTAAGTCAAAACCAACCCGAACATACTCCAACTGCGTCCAAACCTCGACCGGAGTAATCCAAAAGGTCTGTCTCACTTAGAGGAATCCATCAAAGTTGATGGTACGTCAATCGGACGTCCGGAGCTCAAGTTATGAGCGTTTTCGCTCCGAGGGCCCGGTTGGTTTCGTGTACGAACCAACCCGGACGAACCGAAAATAATCCGAAACCTTGAGTGTAATATATCAAAACGATCGTCTCGATCCAAGGATTGCATCGTCGCTGACGGTGCATCTATCGGAGGTCCGCGGCCCAAGTTGTGGGCAAAAGACTGTGAGAGGTTCGGAAGTGGGGGTTTCGGGCCCAGACCGACCCAGCCCGAGACCCCCTGGGTCGGCCCGAATTGGGTCGACCTGACCCGGGTCCAGGTCCGACCCGCTTGGGTGCGGATCGGCCCGGCGCGCTGGCGCGCAGGCCAGGGCCAGGTGGCTCGGTCGTTTCGGACGAGCGGATGGGGGGGGGGGGGGCGCTACCCCACTGTCTCGTAACCGCAGCCCCCATGATGGGGGGGCGCTCATGCTGGCCAGCTGGGGGTCGTAACCCCCAGCTCTTCCCTTGACCGGTCGGCCCGCTCCGGCCGGCTGTTGACGCCATGGGACCGGCGCTGGCCGGTCCCCCTGCCCCGATGCCGGCGGCCCGGAACCGGCCGCCGGTCCCTGCTCCGCCGCGGCCTTGGACCGCCTGGCGTGGCGTGATGGCGTCGCAGCCCCGCTCCGGCCGCGGTGCCTTCGGGGTTCTCCGACGCGGCGTGACGGCGTCGTGATCTTGTTCTATTCAATGGTGTGGCGCGCCGGTGCCACGCATTCCTTGTCGCATGACCCCGCGCGGTGCGACGGCACCGTGCCATCCTCGTTTCATTCCACCACAAGGTAGACAAGAGAAAAAGGGGAGGAGGGTCAGCCGTGTTTGTGCGGTCTGGCCCCCTCCCGTTAACTGGTAAAAAGCGGTCCAATTGTACGAGGAATGATAACGGAAGAAATTCACTAATAGAAACGCATAAATCCCCTACCTCGTCGAATTCCTTGACCGAGGGTTCGTCGCGGAAATAACCGTCGTGGAAGAAGGCATCGTATAACGAGAAAATATTCGTCGGTGTCATGTCGTCGATCTCCAAGGATCCGGCGTTCTTGTCGACCTTCTTTGGAGGTCGGCGTTCTTCGCGTTCTTCGCATTCTTCTTCGAAGAAGAAAAAGATCTTCACCCCTTAGCTTTTCTCTGAAAATCCTCTCAATGCAAAAAGTTCCAACCAAAATAAAATAAGTACTTCACTTATTTTATTAACATGACTTAAGTTTGAAATTCAAAAATTGAATTAATCCACTCAATTAATTAACTCAAGTTGTCTTAATAAATGGAGGGTTATGGAAGGTTAGGGAAAATGAAGGGGTGGGGTTCATGTGGGACCCACCACTCTCATAACCTCCCATGAGAAGTTGGGTGGTTACCCCAACTTCCAATCAAAGGTGTAACCACTTAGAAAGAAATAAAAATTGTAGCTCAATTTTTATTTTCAACTTCCACCATTTTTTAACAACTCCTCCCGTGTAAACGCAACTCCGGAAAAGGTGTTCCTAAGAAATTACCGGCACTGCGAATTCATCGGTGCCCTCAGAATTCGATTCCGAGCACCGGTTCAAAAGTTAGAAAAACCTGCTCGTTCGTTCACTGAACGTACCCAAGATAAACTTCAGATAGAAATTCTGGGCACACCGGGCCTCGGAATCAAGTGCCGTCAGAAACCGCGTTCTTGTAAAATCCCAAAGAAAATTAAGAAAAAATTTCCCTTGAATTTTATGGGTCATTAAAATAATCACCACACCTTAATCTAAATTATTAAGGATTGAAAACCAATCTCAATTCCTACAAATGTGAAAATAAAAACCTAAATCAAGAATTTATTCTTATGAATGGTTGAACATTGAGGAAACAAGGAAAGATAATTCATCAAAATCCTTGGTTTTTTATAAAAAAAAATCCGTCAGTTTCCCAATGATTGGATAATCCTTTTTTGGTTCCCTTTCTGGTGATAATATGTACACTCATCTTTTGATTTTCTTCTATAGGTAGACTCACCACATGACTTTAATCATGATTTTCTTTTTCAAAAACCTCCTGGTGTTCTATAAAATCTTCCTCTAGTTGATGTTAATTCCTTAGATGTGGGATCTTTGTGGTCATGTTTTTTCTTTCCACCTACACTCATTATTAATAAAATAATTTAACACAATGATGAATTTTACTGTATACTTACCATATAAAAATGTAGTGGTTAAATGATCATAACTATCCAGTCTAGATTTTAGAAACAAGAGGGTATTATTTTCATCATCGATTATTACATATAAATTTAAAAAACCAGACATTATTTTATTTAAACAAACAAGGTGATTAATTATGGATATTTCATTCTTTTACTAGAATTTGAATAATTTATCTTTAAATAGAGTTGGTTATTAATGATTTTGACCATTTATTTTTTCTCCAAAATTTTCCACAAAATCTTTGCTAAATTTTCTCACATCACATAATGTTTTTTATCTTTCACCAAACATAGTTGGATCATGCTGAAATCTTTTTGGTTGAGTCTCCTTCGATGATAATTAGAGATGTTGTCAGGATTTTCCTCCAAGGTGATGTCTAGCTCTTGTTGAGTTAGCACATTGAGAACTCTGTATTTCCAAGTGCTAAATTTATTCATCCTGTCGAATTTTTACACCTCAAATATGGTATTGGACACCATAATTATATATCCAGATGTACTTGTCATCCTGATATGTTGATCTGGAATGGACTCCTTTAGTGGCACTGGTGGAACCATACTACTTTCATCTTGGGGATTCTCCAACAAAAAAATATATAATTTATAAAAAAATATGACACTAATGACTCTGTAATAGTCAAAAACCCAAAAAATTATATTTAATTACTTCATTCAGACCTCAAAAAAATAACCTATTTTTATTCAAAAAAAATATTTACCCCATTCAAAAATATATCACTCTTTTTTTAAAATAAATATCATCTCTTGGCCATTTTCATCCAATAAAATTATACACTTCACCCCATTCTCAAATTACAAGAAAAAACTCATATTTCTCTTTGTTTTGACTTTCACATGCACATAAAAGATGATATTAAAAATACACTTTCCAATTTTGTCTCTTTTCTCTGATGTTTTTATTCCCATGTGAAACACTCCTCCCTTTCAACTCCTGTTTTTTTCACTTCTCCTCCAGGCTGCGTCACCTTTGAAAACTAAAAATAGAGGGTTTATAGAAGTTGAGTATAGATCAAACCAGAGGAGGAAGGATGTGTATAGCATTTCCCAATAATTTTAGAGGCATATAAGAACATGTTGATGATTATAAAAGGCATGGATAGTAGAATCTAGGGGTAGATCCTAATTTACACACACCATCTTTGAGTGGGAAATGCAGAAAATAGTGGGTGAAGGTTTGCACAAGATGAAAGTTTACCATAATTGGATAATATTGCTATAATTTTTATCTTGGTGTGATAAACTACAATGGTTGTGGGATTAGTTATGGACAACAATATAGAATAAAAAGCATCTATAGGGAAGTGTATATAATAGGTTGACATGGAGTTTGGTTTTTACCAAGTAATCAAACTAACCCTATAATACTAGTTTTTTGTGAAAAAGTTCCCACTTTCACTCAATTTCACAAACTCAAGTATGGAGAAATAAACAGATACATGAGAATTTACATGGTTTAGTTGATGTGACTTACATCCAAGGGGAAGGTAAATGAATGTCTTATTATCAAATGCGAAGGAACGATTACAACTTTCCCATGATTTTTACCACATATTAACACCCAGATTTATAGCATGGTATGTGGAGGAGAATAAAAAAGGTTCACTATAATTTTTCTTTATATGGTCACCAACTCCTTTCCAAGGTATTTGTTTAGCACCAACCTACAATTTCAGTCTTCTCTGATGGCACCACCCACTATTGGTTGGTGTTTTTTCTTCATAAATATTCAACAATATGATTATCAAAGGACCAAGACCTTCCATATAGTACTATTTTCTTATTATCATATTCATTAAAGAATTTGAATATTGATAGCCTTACTTATTCTTCTCTTATCAAACACCATCATCTAGTTTCTATACAAACTGAAGCATGTTGATTTTTTTATATAATTTTTTTTGTAAAAATATTTTTTAAAATAATACTTTGTTAGAAATTTTTTTATTTCTAACAAGGAAAGGTGTTAGATGCCCTACCTCCTTTAAGATATACTCTAAAGGTGGCAGGTCCTCTACCCCCTTTCTCTAAAAAATTAAAATTATTAAAAATTTAAAATTATATATGTATGTATATTTAATATAGATATATTTTTTATTTTCTTTTGTATAAATACATATATAAAATTTAGTAAAAATTATATCCTTTAATATTTGAAACCAAATTTTTTGTTATTTTTAACCAATAAATTTTTTTACATTTAAATAATTTTATATTTATTATATTTATGATTTTTTTTTAATTTTGAATTATTTTATATATGTTGAGTCAGTTTGTCAAATTTCATGTAGATTGTATTTTAATTTTGTAATTTATAATCCTTAAAATTCACCTACATGAAACATAATAATGTTTTAAGTAGGTGAATTTGAAATTATTTAAATAATAAAGTATAAATACAATCTAAATAAAATTTAACACACTTAGTGAACATATAAAAGATAATTTAAAATGACAATTATTCAATAAAAACAACTATTGAAAATTAATTTTAATGGCACAATATAATATTTTCTTTAAACTTTATATTTATTGGAAGTTTTAAATTTCAATTAGAATGTAGTAAACCATCCTTTAAATTTTTTTCATATATTTTTTAATGTGTAAATATCAAGTTTTTTATCAATAATATATGTGTTGTGTAAATTGATTTTGTTTGAAAATATTGATGAACCTATTTATATTGTAAATAAATTTGTAGATGTTTATTCTATGTTTTTAGTTTTAATTAGATTATTTTTATAGTTTATATTTTATAATCTTTTAAAGTTAATAATTTGAAATTTAATTGGTTTCCCTATGTTTTATGTATTTGACTTTGAAATCTTATAAAAATAATAGTATAATTAAAATAAAAATGAAAAGTAAAATAAAATTTAATAGAATACATTTTTTGTTTAAAATCCTTAAAGTGAATAAAAACATATACATGAATGAGTATAATCACTATTTATGGTGAGGTCTCATCCCACAATCCAATTTGGGAATGGGAAGCCCGTATAGAGATCACTGACCTCTGTGCTGGGGTGGAGTATAATGACCCAGAGAGGGCTCTTCATTGGGTGCTAGAACCTCAACTTTCAAATGCTTTAACTATGTATCAATGTGAGGAGGTGTCATAAATATTTAATTGTGTGCACATGATCATTCCCCCACAACATGAGTATAAGGACCTATCAACATCACCTAGGGGAACCATACAGCCTATGAAGGATCTGTCGCGAAAGGTGGAGGAATGAGAAATGACTCCTGATAGAAGCTCGGATAAGCAGTAACCAAAGAAAACTATGGATATCCTGACAATAAAAATGGATCCCATGTATCTGGACACACATCCCCAATCAGCTAAGGATAGACTACTAGAGGTTCAACCTCTTCTTATGGAACAGGTGAGGCCTCATGTGCATCACGACATAGTCTACATCATCTTAGTCGTGGCTCCTCAGTGTTAGCAGCTGCTAGAGGAGGTTCCTGAGTAGGAACCTCCCCTCCTTTAGTGGGAAATACATTTCCTTATGGTGGAAGATCAGAGATACTATCATGAACCACACAATAATCTAGCATCATCTACTACATTGTATCTGATTAAAAAATAATACAATAAAAAAATTAATGGAAATTTATTAAAATTCCAGTTCTTAAAGCCCTATGTCATATGAAGTAAGATATAGTATAGACTTTATTTTATACCATGGAATATACTCAAGCTACTTTGATAGAGGTAATAACATCGTACACACACCCTCAATATGAAATGTTACTCATATATCTCAGAGGTTGAGATACTTGGCATGTCGTCGCCACCAGTTGACATCCTACCTCCCTATCAGATTCATGGAATGAAGCGTTGGTGACTATCACAATGGAAACGGAATACGTTGAACATAGTTAAACTTGTATAAAAGTTAAATATAACATTATGATTAGCATAATGTTATTACTGGTAGAATCTAGGACATGATATGATTGTTCCCATTATTTTATGAAGTTTCTTTAACAAAAGAAAAGGGCATGTCTTCAGGTTTCCAAATGGATATTTCTAAAGTGGTTTTAGATATTTTTTACCTTGTAAATGGTGTTTTTTAAGATATGGATTTATATATTTATATATATATAAAAATTTCTTAGTTATATAAAATTTTGTTAGAAAATAAGTCCCATAACATTTTGTAAAGTGAGGTAAAAAGAAGAGAAAACATCAAATAAATTTATTTATCCCTGGTGAAATGGAAATTATGATCATATAAAGTGAAATGGAAAAAAAACAAACCCATTAAATAACACGTGAATTCTTTACAACAGAAAATAAATACCTTGATATTTTTCAATAAAATAGTGTTTATATGAGATGATCCTGGCTTCATAAATGAATTAAAATCCAACTTATTTTCAAGTGATATCTTAATAACATCTTCATAAGGGATGTAATTAAATTTTGAATTTTCAAAAAACTTTCAACCTTATAATGATATAAGTATTAATTGTAAAATTTAAATATAACATTATGGTCAGAAAAATGTTATGGCTGGTAGAATATAGGAAATTATATATCTATTCTCATTATTTTATGAAATTTGTTTTACCAAAATAAAAGGAAATGTCTTTAGGTTTCTCAAAGAATCTTTATAAAGTGTTTTTATATATGTTTTTAACTTGAAAGGTTTGTTTTGTATGATATGGTTTTATATATTTATATATATAAACATTTTTTCTTCATTATCTAAAATTTTATTAGAAAATAAGTCACAAAATTTTCTTTAGAGTGAGGTAACAAAGAATTGAAAACATCAAATAAATTTATTTATCCATGAAAAAATGAAAATTATGATCATATAAAGTGAAATGGAAAACAAAAAACCCATTAAATAACACTTGAATTATTTATAATATATAAGAAATACCTTGAAATATATCAATATAATAGAGTTTTGATGAGATGATCCTGACTTTATAAGTGAAATAAAATCAATATTATTTTCAAGTGGTATCTTAATAACATCTTTCAAAGGGATATACATAACTTTTTAATTTTCAAAAATATTTGGCCTTTTAATGACTGGCCTCCCCATGCGGAAAAGATTTCATTAGAAGGATGAAAGATTTTGAAAATTCAAAATTTAAGTACATCTATTTGGAAGATGTTGTAAGCTGCCAATTGAAAATAAGTTGGACAACACTTCACTTCTGAAATCAGACCCACCTCATCCAAACTCTATTTTGTTGAATAATTCAAGGTATTTCATGTCTGTTGTAAATAATTCATGTGTTATTTAACCGGTTTTTGTTTTCCATTTCACTTTATATGATCATAATTGTCATTTTATCATGGATAAATAAATTTATTTGATGTTTTATCTTCTTTTTACCTCACTTTACAAAACATTATGTGACTTATTTTTGAATAAACATTTAGATAATAAAGACAAAATGTTTTTATAACCCAAAAAACATTATTTTTACTTTAACTAATAAGTTAGATCTCAAATAGTGTGATTTGTAATTTATGTATGATTTCTCACATGATGGTATGTTTCATAATTATTTGGTCACATGTTTTCTTTATGATTTAGCCATGTATTGTTTGATTATTCTTTCATTTCACCTCACTTATACTTTTCGTATTCTTTATAGTGTGAATATATAAAAGGATTATTATTATTCGATAATAAAAGTATTTGGAAATGTTAGAAAATACTAAAAATGAAGGATTTTTTATTAACACTATGTAATTTATAATATGAAAATATCACATTGTAGAAAACACATCATCATGGCTAAGAGTGTGAACTTAATCTAGAAATATTAGGGATTCATTTTATGTTATGACCTTATTGCTGAAATATGATGCATCTCTAACATTTACCTTATTCTTGAGGCTATTTTATCTTATCTTGTATCTTACTGGAATTTGGCATCCCCCATTTATGCAACATTTTCATGTTATGTATCAATATTGTCTAGTTTCTAGGCATTGGGAAATATCAAAACTCCCCAATAGGTGTCCATGGTGTAGCATAGTAGTTATCAATGGTGTCCAGCCAGTATAATGGATCAACACATGGTTCCCATGATATGTTCACATAGGCACATGTTTTGATGGTGTGAGTGCATGGAAACCATAATGCCTGAATTTTTTCCCCTTGAAATTGTCTTTCTTCTTGTAATACCACCATTATTTTACCACTACTACTTGTGATGGGTTCTGGTTACTCTTAAATATCAAATTGATAGTCTTCTCAGCAGAAAAGTGACACTCAATAAACAAAATATTCTTTAATGTTCTTATTAACATCTCATTGAAATTGTATTTTGTACCTTAGCCCTTACTCAATCTCATATGAGGATTGTTTTTCTATCAATGAAGTACTTCACACAATGATAAAATGTCTCTTGAACTAGTCCAGTTATAGGTAATATCTAAATCACCTTGAAGACATCATTGATTCAACTCCACAATGTTTGTGGTTATGTGTCCATACCTCTTCCCCTCATCATATGTTAATTTCCATTTTTCTTTCGGAATATGAATCATATAATCATGCACTCCTTGATTAGACTTTCATATTTTTTCGAAACATTGTTCAAAACTTTGTTGATCTGGGACATATTCTACACAAAATTGATCATATTTCATATAAATTGTTTTTATATTTATGTTTAAATAGTATAAAAATAATAAATACATTGCATACCAAGCCTCGTGATATCCTTATCCATAGGTTTATTATGGAATTTTTTTTGAAGGTTTCTGGAAATGTTTCTGATGTAGTACCGATGATGTGCATTTAGGGGTATCCATGTATTAGGATCCACATTGGTCACTTCATTGGTTTCTAGATGATGATAATATATCAAATAGAAACCACGAATATGGGTGAATAGTTTTCATCTTGGGTTGACACAGTCAATAATACTCCCTTGTGTTTTCTACATAGAAATGTTCAATCAATCTGTATGAACTATTTTCAGAAAAAAAAAAATGAGGAAATACAAAGGAGGAATGATGAGAAAAAACTGATGAAATTGAACAAGATATGGATCAATTTTGTTATCTTGATACATATGTTCATTTTTATCGAGATGGAAGACAACTTGGTCATTGTGTCTTGGTGTGGCTAGAAATTATGACAACACCCAATACGAGTCATCCTAATCACCATAGACCTTCATAATTTCCTTCTATTTTGAAATACATGCCTTATTATAGGAAATATTATAACCAAAATTTTGTTTTATTCCTTTTTACACAAGAGATACAGGAACATATTGGTAGTTCCTAATCATCTCAATAGTAATAGATGACACAAATTCAGCATCCAATGAAGTATGATCTTGTGTCGGGTTTAGCTAAACACAAGTATGAGAAGTCGCAATCTTAAAATTTCTTCGACCTCCAAATGAAATATTAGGAATCAACCTCAAGAAAAATCTACAATCATCCCCATATTTATCACACCATATGATGTATTTTTTACATATTGGTTCCTAAAATAAATATCTAAAGTGCCTCTCAATATGAAATCTTTTAAGTATTTTTTTCAATGTATCTATACTTAGAAAATCCCTTTCAACATATAATGTTTTTTCTAACTCACTAAACCTATCTAATACAACTCAATTAAAATAAATTATAGGTGTGATAATATTCTATTCTAATTCAAGAAAATGTTTCATTAATTTTTACCAAGATGCAAAGAGTAGTGGATGATTTATTATGGGTCTAGGATTTTGTACAACTACTATATTTCTAGAAAATTCCTCCCCAAATTCTATATCTCCCTTCTCCTCAGCACTATTTCCTCCATATAATACATAATTAGAAAATTCCTCATCATAAGTTAGGTTTATATGTATATTTGAGAGATCACTTAGGTTTTCCTCTTTTGTAACATAGGGAGTAGCCTCAATTTCTTGTGATGGACCTTATTCAACCCCTCTTGTAAGTATACAACTTAGTATAATTGGATGTTGTTGTTGTAAAGTAGAAACCTCAAAATATAACTCTATCATGGCACCATATAACTACTAGGAAAATAAATTTATTGCTTGGACCCAGTTCTCATCAGAAGATAATGAAAAATCTAGATTCCATAGTGTAGTTGGTAATTGCAAATGTCTATAACTAATAAACTTGATCTCTTGATAAGGTTCCATATTTAAGTAACAAAAAATTCTTTCTTAAAGCTCACTAAGGGTTACACAATCATATTTCCTAACCATTTTTGTTGGTTTTATACTATAAGAATCTCTTTATTTGGTTTGAATAACCTCTCTGTAGCAATAGACATAGGAAAACATGATTCTCTATGTGAAAGAATTTTGATCAAGATTCTAATAGTGTAAATACTATTTACAATGAGGGTTGACCATACAATCTTTATTATACTAAAATTTTAAAACTTATTCTTATATCCTAAAATATGACATTATTATTTCGTAGTATAATTTTAAATCTTCCTAATGGTATATTAAATTTTTTATAAAGAAAATACGAATCGTCTAAAGCATATCCCCTAGGAGAGTCAACCCAGATATGCTGCAAGACCCATTTTCATGCACCAATTCCCGATCATGTCTAACTCAATATGGTGTTTTTGGGTTTTACCCCTAGGTACAACTATACCAGAACCGCATCCAATTTTAGTATCCAGACAGGGATTTGATTGCTTATATAACCACATAATCTTTATGATACCAAAAATTTTATAATGTAATATTATATCCTAAAAGATGACATAAATGTTTTTTAGTATAATTTTTAACTTTCCTTAAGGTATGATGAGTGTTTTAAAATGATAATTACATTCATCTAAAACATATCCATCGAGAGTAATAAACCAGGCATGCAATAAGGTATGAATCATCTAAATCATAGGAGTAACAAATCATATGTGCAGTTAAGCCTCTATCATCCATCTTTCCATCTTTCATCCTATTATTATTCTATGTTAATCCAAAGTTAATCAATAGATAACCATTAATTAATTATTATTTAATCATTCATTTATCATTAATTAATCCTATATTAATTGATTATAAGTTAATCATTATTTAATCAGTAGTTAATCACTAGTTATTCATTCTTTAATCATTATTTAATCATTAGTTAACCATTACTTGATCAATCTTTGATAATTCATTAATCATTAGTTAATCATTACTTAATCATTACTTAATCATTAATTATTCATTATTTAATAAATACTTAATAATTATTTAATCATTAATTAATTATTAGTTAATCATTAGTTATTAATTCTTTAATCATTAGTTAATCATTAGTTAATCATTAGATAATCATTATTTAATCATTACTTAATCATTAGTTTATAATTATTTAATCAATATTTAATCATTAGTTAATCAATATTTAATCATTATTTAATCATTAGTTAATCATTAGTTAATTATTATTTATCCATAAGTTAATCATTATTTAATCATTCTTTAATTAGTCTTTAATTGTTTTTTCATCATTAGTTAATCATTATTTAATCATTCATTTATCATTAGTTAATTATTATGTAATCATAATTTATTCATTCCTAAATAATTAGTTTTCCATTACTTAATAATTCTTTAATCATTAGTTAATCATTCTTTATTTATTAGTTAATCATTAGTTAATTACTATTTAATTAGTAGGTAATCAATAAATAATAAATATTTAATCATTAGTTAATCATTAGTTAATCATTATTTAATCTTTATTTAATCATTACTCAATCATTCTTTAATCATTCTTTAATCATTAGTTAATAATTCATTAATCATTATTTATTCATTCATTAATAATTAGTTAATCATTCATTAATCCTAAATTAATCATTCATCAATCATTAGTTAATCAATACTTAATCATTATTTAATCATTACTTAATCATTATTTAACCATTAGTTAATCATTATTTAATCATTACTTAATCATTCTTTAACCACTATTTAATCGTTATTTAATCATTAGTTAGTAACCCGTTAATTATTAGTTAATTAGTTTTTTATCATTAATTAATCATTCTTTAATCATTAGTTAATAATTCTTTAGTCATTAGGTAGTCATTAGTTAATCATTCTTTATTTATTAGTTAATCATCAGTTAATCATTTTTTAATCATTACTTAATCATTCTTTAATAATTCTTTAATAATTCTTTAATCATTATTTAGTCAGTCCTTAATCATTAGTTAATCAATATTTAATCATTAATTAATCATTATTTAATCATTGGTTAATCATTATTTAATCACTAGTTAATCATTATTTAATCATTAGTTAAAAATTCTTTAATCATTAGTTAATTAGTTTTTAATCATTCTTTAATCATTATTTAATTATTATTTAATCATTCTTTAATCATTCTTTAATCATTATTTAATCATTAATTAATCATTACTTAATCTGTAGTTAATCAATCTTTAATCATTTTTTAATCATTCCTTAATAATTTTTCAATCATTCTTTAATTATTATTTAATCATTAGTTAATAATTATTTAATTATTATTTTGCCATATGGTATTCATTAGTTAATTATATGGTATTCATTAGTTAATTATTTTGATCTAATCATTATCTATTCATTCTTTAATACTAATTTATTCATTAGTTAATTTATACTTAATCATTACTAATAATAACTATTTTTTATAAACAATATCTAACTAACTAAACTAGTAAATAAATAACATATTTAGAACTAACTAAAACTAAATCAATTAAATAAATAATTAACCATAAAATAAATAAGGAAAACTACTTCTAAATGATGTTTCAAAAAAATCGGCACTCCTTTTAGGCCACCAAAACCACCTCGCACAAAGAAAGAACCACCTCGCTTATTGTAGATAGAGAGATAGAGTTCAATTTAGAGAGATGAAGTAAATTTGGAGTGAGGATGGGGGGTGGGTGCCCTTTTATAGTAACTTAATGGAAAGATAGATTCATGAAATCTACCTTTCACTTTAATTTAGGTGAAATGTGGCATCGGAGATACCTCATTTTCCATGTCATTGATCCATGTCGATGAGAGGAAAAGACGACATTCTCTAAGCCACTTTTTAATTAATAAGGAAGGTGGTAGGGCCTTTTCTGCCTTTCCGTATCATAATTAAGAAATTTTCTAACCTAGCATTATTTGAAAAAAATAATCTAGAAAAAATTATATAAAATAAAAGTCGATGAAAGTTCCTTAATGCATTTAGGTTAGAAAAATAGTAAACAAAAACCTTACCTATGTGGAGTGGGGATAAACACCATGAAAGGACCTTGTCATTATCTTTCATCACAATGATAGAAAACTTCTCTTTATATGATATGGATAAGTTTTTCCATTGTGTAATAATTTCATCCCCCATGGCCAGGAGGGAGAGCCACGAAGGAGTAGGAGAGTAGAGGTGGTAATAAACGATCAAAGGGAGGTGAGCATGATCTCGTTAAAATTGACGCCGCTGGAAAAACCCCAAAAACCTAGGATGGACTTAGGAGATGTCGTTCTCACCTAGAAACCCTATGAGAGAATTTTTAGTAGCACTATTTCTATCATCACAATTATTATTATTTTTTAATAATTAATATGGGGTGAGATTTTATAATTATATGAAATACATCATGGTACTATCCATAGATCACTACTTATTACTTTTTTTGGTTTAGTGTTGGACACTACTATGAAGGTACATTTTATCAACTCTAAAATTCATGTTTATCACTGATAAAAAGTTATTATTTTGTAATCACCCTTAAAATCCAATTTCTTTTATCAGTGCTAAAAATGCATTGATAAAGGGGGGCTTTTATCAATGTGTTTTTTAGCACGGTTAAAGGATGCTTTTATAAGTTCTTTTTTAGTGCTGATAAAACTCAAAATATTTTTTTAAAATGCCTCCATCACCTCCCTCTTATCAGTGCTAGTTTATATCATTGATAAAAATTAAAAAAAAATCCTAAAATCCAAACCCCCCACCCACCCTTTATCAGCACCCCACTTAATTCCCCAAACTTTTATAGCCACACACACCCATGAATTCATATTTATTATATGTGTATGTTTGAAACATGTTTATATATATATTAATATTTATATATGTATGTATTTTTTTTTGAAAAAGGAAAGATAATATTAATGACAAATATCAGCAGTCGTACATAAGTAGAGCCAAGAAGGGAAATTGTCCAGCCATAGTTGGTTGACATCGAAGGGGACTGAGGTCGCCAGCTGATGGGCCGCATTGTTTTCTTCCCTTTTGGTAAAGGATAAGGTGCAGCAAGAGAAGCCTTGGCGCATCGAGTGGATTCTCCTGACGATAAATCCAAAGGCCTAGAGTCTAGCATCACCGTGGTTAATATCATTGATAATAGAAAGGCAGTCAGACTCGATGATGATATCATCCCATCCACATTCCATAGCGAGCATCATCCCTGCTAGTATGGCATGGGCCTCAGCAGCTACAAGTTCCCAGAAGGCATGATGTGGTTCATATTTTGCTGCAATGATCTGCCCCAGATGATTTCGAGCCAGGAGGCTAAGAGCGACAGGCCCATCCTTAGGGAGAGAAGCATCCACGTTAAGATTAAGACTCCCTTCCATTGGGGGGGGTCCAATGAGGGTAACAGGAGGGGGAAACACCTTGAATAAATTGTCCTTTACAGTCCTTCCAGTCCTCAATCCATGAAGTGGCTCGTTCAATCCAGAACTCGGGAGGCTGATGAACATGGTGGAAAACTGAATCGTTATGACAAACCCAAATGATCTAGGCTAGGGTGCAACGAGAGCTTGAATTAGACGATGAAAGAGAGGAACACCAGTGCATCAGAAGATCAGGGAGGTCAGAGGCAATTTCCAGTGAAGCATCTGAAGTCGAGCCCCATTTATTCCAAATTTCCTTCACTCCCGAGCAGTGAATAATGGTGTGCCAAGGAGTTTTGGGAATATTCGGGCAGAAAGGGCAGGATTCAGCACTGGCCATATGTCGGTAAACAAGGAGGATCATGGTAGGGAGGGTGTCCATGCACACCTGCCACCAAAATTGGCGTATTTTTGGGGGGATGTTGAGCTTCCAAAGTGTTTTCCATGGTCCCTCATCATGGTCATGAGAGTGAATGCAAAGAGCTAGTCTGTACCCGGATCTCACCGTGAAATCGCCTGAAGAATCATTGGTCCAAAAAGGATGGTCGGGGCTGGAATTAGGGACCCAAGGTATGCTCAGAATAATTCTTTGGTCTCTTTCATTAAACCATTCCTGGATCTTTTTCACACACCATCTCAGGCCCTGGTCTGAAAAGAGGCAGTTGACAGTGGTGTCTTCAAGACCGGGTTGGGCGGGGGATGTGGCCCGCACACCATCCTTATTGATAAGCCTGGTATTGGTCCAGATGTTGACAGATGATCCATTTCCAATCCTCCAGCCTAGTCCTTTTTTCAGGAGATTTCGGGCCCCCCAAATACTTCTCCATAGGAAGCTAGGTCGGGGGCCAAGAAAGGAGCCACGAAAGTCCGTGTGGGGAAATAACTTGGCATGGAGTACCCGCACACATAAAGATGATGGACGGTTACGAAGGTGCCATCCTTGCTTGTCCAACAGTGTTTCATTGAATAGAAGAAGATTCCGGAATCCCATCCCTCCCTCTGACTTGGGTTTGTAGAGTTTCTCCCAGGCCAACTAGTCGGGTCAATTTCTACCATCATTTTTCCCCCACCAGAAGTTGGTAGTATGTGAATGGATCAGGTTGACGATGGCCACCGGGAGCTTAAACATTGACATAAAGTAGTTGAGGATAGACTGAATGACATCTTTAATGAGGGTTCCTTTTCCAGCTTTGGAGATGCTTTTTGGGGTCCAGCCTTGAATTTTTTTCTCAATCCTGTCCACCAGAGCTGCAAAGATTTCTTTTTTGGACCGGCTAATCACCATAGGGGGTCTGAGATACTTCTAGTTTTTATCGACCAAATGGATGCATGCAGATGCACAAATCTCAACTCTCTTGGCAGGAGGCACCCCTGCACTGAAAGAGATTTCCGATTTGTCATGATTTACAGACTGTCCAGACACCCGCTCATATTGCTGGATCGCTTGGCTGATTACCCGGCATTCATTAACAGTGGCTCTAGAGAATAGGAGGCAGTCGTCGGCGAAGAAGAGATGTGACACTTGTGTGTGTGTATAATTTTATATTTACATATAATTTTTTTATAATTATAGAATGTGTATTTATTATAAAGACATTTGTGTGTGTTTGTTTACATGTGTGTGTGTCTATATATATATATATATATATATATATATATATATATATTTGTACAAGAATTTGTGTCTATATATATGAATTTATATATATTTTAATATATATTTTAATATATATTTATTTCAATTTATATAGATACAAACATATATATGGACACACAATAAGCACACTTACCACAAGCCCATCAGATTTTACTTTCCATATATTGACATATTTATATTTACGTATATATATTTTGAAAAATATACATATTTTAATATATATATATATATATTATAACATACATAAATATATATTTGTTTATTAATACACACTCACACATATATATTTATATATAAAAAAATGTGGGGATATGTATTCATAAATTTTTATAAGGTAAATAAAAAGGTTAAATTTTTATTTTAAATAAAATGGTTGATAAATGTCAATTACCATATGGTTTATATCTTTAATAATATATTTTATATTTAAATATATTTAAATATATATTTATACAATAAAATTTTTATATGAAAATATTTATTAATATATATATGTGTGTGTGTGTGTGTTTATGTATATATATATATTTAGTTATAAATAACCCTAAAATATGAAAGAATTTAAAATTTCAACACTATAAAATCGATATGAATATAAGACAAAATAATAAATTTAATCTCCACCCAAAAAACAAGAATATCCTCTTAAACAAAGCTGAAATTCTACTAAATGTTCAAAAATTAGGGTACCCCAACTAAAAACTTGGTTTTGGAGGCCTTTCATACATTTTTTATTAAGAAAAAATAGAGACCAATACCCCATCCCTAGTCCAAATAGCATAGATATATTTTCAAGCTTCAATATTACATCTTGTAGAGCCCAAACACACACCGAAATGAAAAGTTATGGTCTTTTAAAGTTTAAGTACTATTTTCAAATTAAGTGATTAATTAATTTATTAATTTTTTCCATCACCAAAATGCTATTAAATATCTATTACTCAATACTAATAAGTCCATTTTTAATTAATATTATTTTTTAATTATTTTTATAAACCATATTTCACTTACATATTAGATGTAAATACATATTTAGTATTATATGAATCATATTTGAGAAAATATATTATATCTGTATCAATAAAAATAAATTTATACATTAAAATATTATTTTTTATAATATATAAAAAAATTAGGAGGGGAACCTTTTATCAGTGATAAAAATAAGTCTTTTAGTGATAATAAAGGGTATACCTTTATAAGTGAAAAAAAACATTGGAAAAGTGTACCCTTTTATAAATGCTTTTTTAGTGCAGATAAAGGCTACAATTATCGGCTCTTTTAGCTAGAACAGATAAAATTACCCTTTCATCAACAATGTTTTAGCATTGTTAAGGTGTATCACTTAATATAGATGATTCTATATTAGTGGTAAAATACCAATTTAATTCATAATGTTGATTAATGTGTGACTAAGGGTGTGCAGGTAGTGGGTTAGTTTAGTTTAAAGATAAATATCTCCCAACTCATATTAGGTGAGTCAAACAAAATTCAACCCACATTTAACACCTTAACAAGTGTTTCTCAAAAAAAAACTCAACATGATGGGTTTGGGTGGTTTAAAGGATGAGTTAGTTTGAGTTGAAAAAAATTATAATTATTCATAAAAATGCATAAAATTTTCAATTCATAAAAATAATAAACTGCAATAATTTATTCTAATGTCATACTATAAAATTAATATTTTTTTACAATATTATTTTTAAATATAATGTCCACCATGGATTTTTTAAGTGGTATTATGAAAGTTTGGCACTACCTAGAAATGGAACTACCTCAATTTTGAGTCCTACTATGCTCAAATTGAGCTGGAAAGGGATGGCACACAGATACTAAGTTGGACCCAAGAAAGTCTTAGTGTGGCACCCAACAATACTTTGTTACCCAATATCCTTTTTCCCTCATGGTTCATCTTAGTGGAATCTACCCATGTGGGTCTTGGTAAGGTCTTGAGTTCAAGACCCACTGAGTTATTCCCTACATTTTTGTGTTGTGTGATTTTCTTTGTAATGTAGTCTTTTTCCCCCACATCAATGTAAGTTATTAAAGTCTAATCATTGAATAAAAAATATATTTCATGTAAAAAAATAGTTTTAAATTTAATAAAAAAATGTTAAAATTGAGAATATAAAATACTTTTATATCAATTTCGGATTGGTTAGGTGGACCAAACTAAGAAAACAATAACCCCACCATACAAACTAACCTTAATATAATATGGAAAAAAATACCCACCTTATCCTAGGTGATGTTAAGATTGAGGGTGGGTTGAATTATATTGGGTTGGTTTTTTAGTTTTGAAGGTTTTTTACTCGCCCTTATTCATGATCTTGGACACATTGCAAGCTGGTCACAATCTAAATATTTTAATTTATAATTAACTATGATTTTTAATTTTATCCAACTCGTCACAAAATTATAATATTTATTATTAATCCATCATATCACAAAATTCACTACAGACATCAAAAAAGAACATACAAGGAAATTTTATATTAATGTATATTATTAATCTCACACACATCACAAAATCAAGCACATCACACACTCCCACACACATCAAAAAATTATAATATCTCATATAAGTGAAAATATGTGTTGTGTTAATGTTTTTTCTTAGATTGTTTTGTTTTCTTAACATGTTTTAGAAGTTGATGGTAGTAGATGTGTTGGTATGAGAAAAGATGTGCCATTATGGTACATGCTAAGTGGTTATCATACTAGGATGATCATGTTTTCTTCTTTGGTTTTTCCTGTTAGTGAGATTTGTCTAAACCAGCTGATAGGTTGGGCTAGTATAGGCCTATAAGAATATCATCTTTGTGTTCTTTACATTTTATTTTTTAAGGTATATATTTGTTAAATTTGGAATTCTAATGTTACAAATTAATGTACTCTTTTTTTTATGTCATGAATAATCTATCATTTCATGTTAATTCATGCTTGTTTCAATTTTATTTTTCTTAGAATTGGTTTCACAAAATTTTTTCTTGTTTATACTTTACCCTTATGTGAGAGAGTTTTACCCTAAGTTAAGATATTTTTTCCCCTTACATGAGAGGAGTTTTACCTTATGTAAGTTGTTTTTTACCCTTATGTAAAGTTCTTTCACCCTTACATAAGTGTTATATTACCCTTAGGTGAGCTTTGAGATGCAGGGATTGCCTTTATATTGGCATTGATATACCCTTATGTATCCATGGTGGAGTGTGGGTTACCTTTACATGGCATGTTTATTGGGTAGCCTACCTTTATGTGAGACAAGGTGTACCCTTATGAAATCCAAGGTTTACACTTACATGGGTAGAGCAATAGAGGCCTTACCTTTATGTGAGGTCTAGAAAGCCTTACTCCGCTAATATAAAAAATGGAGGTATTAGCAGTGGTTTTTTCTACTAAAGGAAGTTTAAACTACTGCTATATGGTTTAGTGGTAGTTATGAAAACCATTGTGTATTTCACAGTCGTCAATCATTTAATAGCGGTTTTTCATTTTTAGCAGCAATTTTTGTATGTGTCGTTTTTGGAGTATATATCGGTGGTTTTTAGTTCACTTAGGGTCACTTTACTTTAAAAAAACAACTAAAAATAAAATAGTTGAAATGAACAAAACCATCACTACATATGTTAGGAATGGTTATTTTTAGAATCAGTTTATGATAACCATATCTGAATAGATTTATGAAAATATATTTAGAGGTAGTTATCATAAACCAATACAAAATATGTTATAAAAATTTATTTTTTAAAAATATTTAATAAAAAATATGTATATAAAAACTCATACATACAATAAACTAAAATATAAATGAAAAATAAACTCATCATACACACACCATCATACAACCACAGTCATATATATACATCCTTAGTCACCATAACCTCAATCAACCCATAACCTCATACATCAATATATACATATAAAATATATCCACTAAAAACAACAATCCATAGACAATATGCATCCATAACAGGACCTCTACTACATCCATATACCTCCACATCATGTCATCAACTAGAACTGACCATAGCTTGTCATCAACTTGAAAAACAAAGATATAAATCATAATTTAACATAATAATTCAGAATTACAGTTGAATAATTGATAATAATTAAAACAAATCACAAAAACTAATAACCATCTTGAATGACTTCTGAAAACTTTCATGGATTAGAATGATCAACCTCCTACCTATTTTCATCATTTTTCACCTATAATAATAACCATGACATTTGAGAAAAGAAATCCGAAAGAGGATAGACGTTGAATATATCCAGAATGATGCACATAACAATTGTTGTTTTTTTCATCAAATAGAAGACATGTTAACATAAAATAAATAGTATATCATGAAAAACAATTTGAAAACTTAAACATACCTATTTAAGATATGAATCAACACTTGGAACTAAAAATGGATAATTATATAACAATCTAATCAATTTTTAAATCAACGTATGGTGTGTATGAAATTTACTTAATAAAAAATTAAATACTTTGATAAAGAAGCATGACCAATATTTAAAAAAATATAAATGGTGTTTAAACCATGATTTCATGTTAATCTAAGGTAGTTTGTTATGGTTTTGACAATTACACACATGTTTTTGTGTTTTAAAACATAAAAATCATGTTTATGGGGATACTGAGAAAATTGTAACTCAAAATGACATGTATTTGGTTCCTATATTTCAAAAATCAATCTACGATAAATTTCTTATTATTTCATGTCTATATGACTTCATTTTCCTAGTTTTGACCCCCTGAAACAAGTTTTAAAATACTTTAGTGTCTTTAAAAACTATTTATTGAGTCATTCCAAGCACATCACATGTCACATGGACGTTTATTCTATGTATAAAAATCCTAAATAATTCAAATATGGTTTTTCCATGATTTCAGGTCAATTTGAGGTTGTTTTCTGGGGTTTTGATTGTCTCACGCATGTTTTAGTTCATTAAAACACTAAAAACTCACTTACGGGTATCCTAGGAAAACCATAACTCATAATGATGTGTTTTTAGTTCTTATATTTCAAAAATAAATCTACATTCATTTTTCTATGATTTAACAGTCATTAGATGTATTTTTCCTATTCTTGATCCCCAGACACACATTTTTAATGACTTTAGTGTCTAAAAAAATGAGTCATTTCGAGAACATTTCACATCATATGGAAATTTTTTCTATGAATACACATCAAAAATAATTCAACGGTAGTTTTATTATTATTCCACGTTAATCTGAGGAAATTTTCTTCAATTGTTATACTTACATGAACATTTTAGTGTTTCAAAATACTAAAAACATGTTCATAAGAATCCCAGAAAAAATATAACTTTAAATGGAATTTCCTTGGTTATTACATTCTAAAAAATGATATAAGGTATTTTCCTATGATTTCACAGTAATTTGATATCATTTTCCTAGTTTTTACCCCTTGGGACATGATTTTAAAGACTTTGGTATCTTTAAAAACTAATTATTGATTTATTAAGAGAACACTGCATGTTAAATTGTTTTTTTCTATGTATACACCTCAAAAATAATTCAATGGATGTTTTCCCATGATTTCATATATATATGAGGTCTTTTCTATGGTTTTGATTGTTATAGTCACGTTTTAGTGTTTTAAAACACTAAAAACATTTTTACGGGCATCCCAGAAAAATAATGACTTTAAATTATGTTTATTTTATTCATACATTTCAAAAATAAATCTATCTTCAATATAATATTATTTCACAACCATATGATGATGTTTTCCTCATTTTGGCCCTCATACACACATTTTTAAAGACTTTTGTATCTTTAAAAACTATATATTGAGTCATTATGCACACACCACACATTAGACGGTTGTCTTGTCTATGAATAAACATCAAATATAGTTCAATAGTATTTTCCCCATGATTTCACATCAATTTGAAATCATTTTTATGATTTGGATCATTACATGCATGTTTTAGTGTTTTAGAACACTAAAAACATGTTTACGGTCATCTTAGGTAAACCGTAACTCAGAATGATATTTTATTAGTTCCTAAATTAAAAAAAAAATATGGTCATTTTACTATGATTTCACATCCATCCAATATTTTTTCTTGGTTTTGACACCCCAACATATGTTTTTAAATACTTTGGTATCATTAAAAAATGTTCATTACGACATTATGAGCACATCGCACATCATATGGAAGTGTTTCCAATGTATACACATAAAAAATAATTCAAAATTATTTTTCCCATGATTTCACATCAATCAGAGGTTTTCTAATATGGTTTTGACTGTTACATGGATATTTTACTATTTTAAAACCTTAAAAATGCATTTACAAACATCCTAAACAAACCATAACTTTAAATGGAATTCCATACATTACTAAATTTAAAAAAATAAATATATTGTAATTTTTTTCTAATTTAAAATCCATATAATGTCATTTCAATGGTTTTGACCTCCTGACACATGTTTTTAAAGACTTTAGAATCTTTAAAAATTGCTTATTAAGTCATTATAAGAACACTGGACATCATATGGATATGTTTTCTATGCATATATGTCAAAAATAATTCAATTTTTTTCCTATGATTTAAAATAAATATGAGATCTTTTTCTCTGGTTTTGACCATCACACACACGTTTAAGTGTTTTAATACACTAAAAACGTATTTACAAGCATCCAAGGAAAACCGTAGCTCAGACTGATGTGTATTCAATTCCTACATTTCAAAAATAAATATATGAAAATTTTTCTATGTTTTCATGTCCATGAAACATTTTTTCCTGGTTTTGACCCCCTAACACATGTTTTTAAACACTTTGGTATCTTTTAAAATTGTTTATTGATTCATTTAAAGCATAATGCACATTGTATTGATGCGTTGACTACTCATACATATCAAAAAATAATTAAACGGTGGTTGTTCTATGATTTCACATCAATATGAGGTTGTTTTATATGGTTTCTACCATTACATGGACATTCTAGTATTTTAAAACACTAAATACATGTTTATGGAGATCTCAAAAAAATTGTAACTTAGAATAAGATGTCATTGGTTCCTACATTTCAAAAATAAATATATGGTCATTTTACTATGATTTAATGGTCATCTAATGTCATTTTCCTAGTTTTGACCCCCTGACACACATTTTTAAATACTTTCTTATCATTAAAAAATTTTATTAAGTCATTCCAAGCACAACGCTCATCAGATGGATGTGTTATCTATGCATACACATCAGAAATAATTCAATAGAATTTTTCCCATGATTTCATGCCAATATGAGGTTTTTATATATGTATTTTACTGTTACACATATGTTTTAGTGTTTTAAAACACTAAAAATATGTTTATTAGCATCTTAGGAAAATTGTAAATTATAATGAAATTTCATTGATTCCTACATTTCAAAAACTAATATATGATAGTTTTCCTATGATTTCTTGGTCATTGAACACACGAAGTGGATAGTATGACTCAAAGTACATGTTTTCAATATTAAATTTTCATTTTTTACTTTAAAACTCCTATCACATAGCCATAATTGAGAAAACGATCTCATATTATTTTCAACCTTTATAAAAATGATCCATAATTTATTTTTGATATATAGGAACTGATCATATGAAAATCTAACACATTATGTGTTCGATATGACTCAAAGTGATTTTTTTCAATATAAAAGTTTCATTTTAGTTTAGAATGTATGTCACATTATTAAATTCAATAAAAAAGCTCATATTGTTTTCAAACTTTAGGAAAATGATCTATATTTCATTTTTGATGTGTATGAATTGACCATATATCAATCAAACACAAGAAGTGGGAGGTATGACTTGAAGTGTGTACTTTCAATATAAGTTCCATTTTACTTAAAAATTCCTATCACATAGCCAAAACCAAAAAAATAGCTCATTTTTTTCAAAATTTAGAAAAATAATCCATATTTCATTTTGGATGTATAAAAGTTCACTGCATGTCAATGTAATGGCCCAAAATTTTATTAATGAAAATTCCTCTTGATCTAATTAAATGTCTTATTATGTAAAATGATTATATAAAACATATTACCTTCCTTGGTTTTGTGATTTTGTAATTTAAAATACCGTTAAGAATTGTTACTGTTGCTAATATAGTCATTGAATAGTGATTGTATGATTAGTATAAATATAGGGCTTTAACAAATCCAATTTACTTAGACAAAGGAAGTGATGGCCTCACTCAGTAGAATTTCTCTATACAAAATCCATTTTTTGAAGCTTGAAAAGGAGGTAGCGTCACTGGGCTTCGCTTTGGACTAATCCCAAGCCGAGCATCAACATGTTAAGCTTGAATAGAATCACCTACAGGAGAGGTGGAAGTTAATAGAGATTACCACACGAACGATGTTATCCGAGCCACCCTAAGAGTCTATCACCACTACACACCTTACCCTTAAGTATAATTCAGGTGTTATAAGGGGTTATGTAACAATACCCTACCACTATGGTTATGTGCATTATTTTTTTATAAAGAATATACATTCATTTTATTACTATTACTTTGTAAATGGTTTTTTAAAGTACAAATAGTATTTTTAGTTAATATTCTATTAAGAAATCTATTTTTATGAATTAATGGGTTTTTTAATTAAATATTATTTTAATAAAATATTATTACTAAATTACTTTTTATTAAATATAAATGATCATAAATTTTTTTATCAATATCCCATTCCTCTTCACTCAAAACCTTTTTATCTCAACCAACATATGTCCTATTCTCTCTATAATCCTCCCAAGTCACCCCAAGCTCCCTATAAGTCTCTCTCAAGCCTCTGTCAAGCCTTTGGGATCACACTTCCAAGTAAGGGATTTCTTCCTTTCTCATTTTTTTCCAAATTTTTTAATGTTTTTATATACTTTTATTTTCAATTTAAAATGTTGGGGTATGATTTTTCACCTCCCCCATACTTCCCTTTTTATTTTTGAATGATTTGAGACCTCTTTCTCTCTCATTTATTCCTCCCATGTACACCTGTTACAATGCCGAAATTCTGTAAGGAATTTCACTCTTCTCATTCACATTCAAGAAATTCTTTAATATTATTCAAATAAATTACATTAAATATGTTGGTATATTATGCTCCATTACATCCTTATTGTCCATTTTATTTATAAATTATTAGAGACCCCTTTCTCTCTCATAAACCCATTTTATGATTTCTATTTGGCCTTGTTTTGCTGCCGAAGTTACACCAAAATTTCTCATGCAAAAATCATAATGTAAGTGAATACCATACTAATTTATCAATCAAGGGTATTCAACTTTATGCACATGTACTTTTTGATTGAGGACATACATTTATTTATTCCACATCTCTTATTTGTGTAATAAATTATGACATTTAATGAATCTATATTTATGCAATAAATGAAATGTTTATAAAGGGTGTGCCCCGATAGCACTCCAATGCATTGGGTAAAGAATAGTATCATGATACGATATGTGAAATGAGGGTTTAATCATTCTAATTCAAGTTTAATGAGGGTTTACTCATGATAATTCAAGTGCAATTAGGTTTTACTCAGGCTCCATGTGCAATGAGCCTTAGCTCATGCTAATATCATGTTAAATGTTGTTGTCACATTTCAATGTTATGATAATAATGCTATATCATGCCTTTATGTTAATGTTTCTATTATAATCCATTGACATGACTATTTCCTAACATGTATTGTATTATTCATTTTATGTCTTTTTTACTCCCTTATTGGGCTTTATATCTCACCCTTTTCTTATGTATTTACTCAGGTTATCCCATGCAATGCTAAGTAAAAAGGAATATTGTGGTCATGTAAAATAAGGTTTCAATAAATATGTTGTGTTTTATGTTCTAAGTTGTTATGTAATGTTCCTAATTTCCTAAGACAATAGACCTCCGGATCCTCAAATTTGTCTTAAGTTCAATTTTATGTAATAAATCATGTTTAAGTGTGTAATAAAGAGTAGGGTTGTTATAGTTGGTATTAGAGGATAGGTTTATTTATTTTTGGGATTAGGATTAGAAAACCCCAGTGAAAGCCTTAGGGATAAGACTAAGTATAATAAAATCATCCCTAAATTTTGGTGAGTATAGAGTAAGTGGTTTATCAAGAAAATAAATCCATGTCTGGATACGAATAAGTAGATGTGGCTCTAGTATAGATGTATCTTGGGGTAAAACATGAAAACACCATTTTAAGATAAACTTGGATGGGAACTAGTGCACGACAATGGACCTTGCTATACTCTTGGTTATGACACTCCTAGTGGATATGCTTTGGTAAATTCATGATCTCATTATGAACCATTATTAATGGAATAAAATAAGTTCCCCTAAGAATATATGTTGGGAAGTAAATCATGGATAACCTATATTGAATATTATAAATTCAAAAATTAAGGAAATAAATGTAATTTATAAGTTATTGATTTTTTTTATTTGGATTATCCTTTATTTTTTACCCATATCATTCCTTTTATTCTATCTGATGGCTAGTAATAGGAGGACTCGGGCTAACAACCGATGCGAAGATCAATTTGATGATTGTTCTAATGAGATGCTTAATCGGATGGGAGCAGGAATCGAAAACTTTGTCGTGATAATCTCTTAGTTAACTCAAGTTTTTAATAGAAACATGGATAAATATGAATGTTCACCCCCCCCCCCCCAATAAAGAATAATCCACAATCGAGAACTTCATGAGACAAAGGCCTCTTAATTTTAATGGATCATCTGATCCCTCAATCACCGAACAATGGATCAACTCCATTGAAAAGTTATTATCCATCCTTCAATGTTACAAACAAGAGAAGGTTCTTCTGGATGCTTATTTTATAGAGGGTGAAGCTAATCAATGGTGGACATTGATCAAAAATATGAAGCCTGATAAAGAGATCGAGGCATTGGAATGGAAGGATTTCTAGAAAAAAAAATTCAATAAATATTTTCCATGCACCCTACGACTTAAGATGGAAAGGGACTTCCTTTACCTCAAGAAAAAAGATGATGAACCCATTAGAGAATATGAGGAAAACATTAAAAGTATTTCATGATACACCTTTGGCTTTTTCGTTACCCCCAAATTTAAGGTTGACCGCTTATTTGGTGGGCCAAAATCTAGCCTATGGAAATCCCTAGTGATCTATGACTTTGATAACTATGAGGAAATTTTCTGATGTGCCCTCAAAGTTGAAATGGAGAACAGTGAATATTAGGGGTATCATGGGGATAATAAGTATAAAATGGACTTCAATTCTAGTAGTCTGATAAATAAATCTAATGGTTCTAAGAAATTCAGCACCCCACTTTCCAAGGGTGTGGAAAGAATCACCCCGAAAATTGCCTGAAGGGGACTAGGAAATGCTTTAGGTGTGGAAGAGAAGGGAACCTGGCCATTAACTACCAATAAAAAAAACTCACAGCTGCAAAAGAGGATAGTAATGCTTTGTTTTACCCTCAACACATTGTTTATTTCTTCAACTGCAAAGAATCATAGAACTTTGAAAACTAGTTCACTAAGCTAAGGGTTTTTTGAGGCAATGAACAACCTCCAAGGCAGAAAGGGGGAGCTTTTTCCATCACTACCACCGAAGTAAACCCTGACAACAAATTGGTGACAGGTACACTAGTTATTCATTCAATAATAGCAAACATTCTTTTTAATTATGTGTTCTGCGCATTCTTTTATATCCCTAAATTTTAGTAGAACAATCCCAACATCACCAAAAATCATGGAAGTAGAGATGTCGGTGAGAATGGAAAATGGAGAAATCATTTAATCCCATGAATATAACTCCTACCTTGTCCGAATTTGTGGATTGAACTTCTTAAAGAACCTCTTCATACTCCCTATGGTGGAATTTTATGCAATTCTTGGCATGGATTGACTTTCTCTATATAGATCCAACATAAATTTCCATGAGAGGGAAATCACTCTCTATATGGAGAATCAACCCCTGATTCTATACAAGTGAAAGGAGGAGGATGAATCTTCTTTTGCACCATCATCTCAAGTTTGGATATTACTTCCCTATAAGAATAGGTATTTTTCTTAGATGATTGAGTCTAAGGAAGCAACCATCCTTGAAGACATGCTTATTGTGAGGAAATTCACTGAAGTGTTTCCTGAGGAATTTCTTGCTCTTCCTCATAGAAGAGATGTTGAATTATCGATTGATCTTATACTTATGTAATTACCAATATCCAAGACTCTGTATATAATGTCTATTGTGGAGATTGAGGAGCTAAAGAAACAACTACAAGAGAATCTGTATAAAGGGTTTATATGCCCAAGTGTTTCACTATGGAGTACACCGGTCCTCTTCGCTAATAATAAGGATGGGTCAATGCGCCTTTAAATATATTATCATGATCTCAACAAAATCATGATAAAGAACAAGTATCCTCTACCCTAAATTGATGACTTATTCAATCAGCTACGTGGAGTACAATACTTCTCCAAGGTGGATCTGTAGTCAGGATAATACCAAGTAAGGGTGGAGGAGGAGGATATCCCCAAGACTGCTTTTCATTCAAGGTGTGGGCACTATGAATTCATAGTAATGCCTTTCGGACTCACTAATACACCAAAAATCTTCATGGAGTTATAAATATAGTCTTTAGAGATTACCTCGACAAATTTTTGGTAGTATTTATAGATGATATTCCAATATACTCCAAAACCAATGAGGAATATGATGAGCATCTAAGAACTACATTGGAGAACTTGAAAAAGGGGAAGCTCTATACAAATTATAGAAAGTTTTTTGGGTCATATCATCACAATAAATGGGATATATGTAGATCCCTACAAGATAGATGCAATTGGGGGATGGACGAGGTCAACATCGGTGACAGATATCCATAGATTCCTGGTGTTAGATGGATATTAACTGTGATTTGTTACAAATTTCTCATGATTTTACAACCCTCTTACCAAGCTAACCCAGAAGGAAGTCAAGTTTTCTTGGAGTGATGAATGCTAGGATAGCCTCAAGGATTTGAAATAGAGGCTTATCATAGCACATGTGCTCACACTACCCATAACTGGAAAAAAAAATTGGTATTCAGTGATGCTTAGAAGAAAGTCTTGGGCTGTGTGTTGATGAAAAATGACAAATTCATTGCCTATGATTCAATGAAATTGATATTTCATGACCAAAACTATCCAATACATGATCTGGAGTTGGTTGTAGTAATATTCTCTTTGAAAATTTGGTGTCATTACCTCTTTAGGGAGAAGTGGGAAGTATATACGGATCACAAAATCCTCAAGTATATATTCACATAGAAATAGGTGAACATGGTCCAATGAAGATGGTTAGAGATGATCAAAGACTATGACTACTCAATCCATTACCACCTTGGGAAAGCAAACAAGGTGGAGGATTCTCTAAGCATAAAGGACCAACAATTCTTTCATTGATGAGAATTGAAAAGGATCCAATATTCTTTGATTTCATGAATATGGAAATGGGAATCATAAAGAAGGAAACATCATCAATAATTTCACAAATGATTGCTCAACCATATCTTTTGGAAAGGTTAAAGGATGCTCAAAAGGATTATGTGGGAATTTAGAGGAAAGTGGAAACTATCAGAAAAGGGAAATCATCAGAGTTCAATGTTAATGAAGAAGGAATTGTGAGATTTGGGTCAAGACTGTGTGTTCCATCAAATCTGGAGTTAAAGAATGAACTTTTGGATGATGCACATAGTTCAAATTTCTCTATTCACCTAGGAAACACAAATATGTATCAAGATCTTCGAGAGAATTATTGGTGGGATAACATGAAGAAGGAGATCGTTGAGTATACATCAAAGTGCCCGGTATGTCAGCAAGTGAAGGATGAGAGGAAGAAGTCTAAGGGGATGATGCAAACATTACCCAAACCAACATGAAAATGGGAGAACATCACAATGGACTTTGTCACCAAATTTCTAAGGCATCCAAAGGAAATAATTCTATCTGGGTTGTTGTGGATCGTCTTACAAAGACTGCACACTTCATTGAAATTTGAAAGGATTTCTCATTGGATCAAATTTAATGGATATACATCAGAGAAGTGGTAAGGCTGCATGGACTACCACTATCGATTTCATCCAACCGAGATCCAAGATTCACCTCTATGTTCTGGAAGAGTCTCCAAAACACTCTGAATACTAATCTGAACTTCATTACGACTTATCATCCTCAAACTAATGGCCAATCTATGTGTACTATCCAGAAACTTGAGGACATGTTAAGAGCATGCTCAATGGACTTCAAAGTAGGATATGATCAACATATTCCCCTGGTTGAGTACTATTACAATAATAGTTTCCAATCAATAATCCAAATGGATCCTTATAAATACCTTTATGGGAAGAGATGAAAAACACCGGCATATTGGGATGAAGTTGAGGAGAGAAAACTCCTTGGTCCAGAAATGGTTGAAGAAATGCTGAAGAAGGTTAAGACTATCCAGACACACATTAAAGCTGCTCAGAGTTGACAAAAGATCTATGCTAATAATAATCGATGAGACCTAGAGTTTGATGTTGGGAACATGTTATTCATCTTCATATCACCGTAGAAGAGAGTTATGAGATTTGGGAAGAAGGGAAAGCTTAGTGTGAGGTAAATCGGCCCTTTTGAGATCCTTGATCGCATTGGAGCAGTGGTCAATCGACTAGAACTCCCACCGAACCTATCTCAAGTACGTGATGTATTCCATGTATCACTCCTGAGAAATTACATATCAGATCCATTGCATGTACTCAATCTAGAGGCGGTACCATTGGATAATGACCTCTCCTATGAAGAGAAGCTGGTGAATATCTTAGATCGTAGGGAAAAAGTTATATGAAATAATCTAATTCCCCTCATTAAGGTGTTGTGGAGAAACCAAAAGTTTGAAGAAGCAATGTGGGAATCATAGGAAGTTATGAAGAAGAGTTACCCTCATCTATTTTAGTGTGGGAAAAGGAAATTTTGAGGGTGAAATTTCTTAAGGGGGGAAGATTGTAACGACCCAAACTTTTATTAATGAAAATTAATCTCGATCTTATTAAATGTATTATTATGTAAAATGGTTATATAAAACGTTTGAATTTCCTTGGTTTTGTTATTTTGGATTTTAAAATACCGTTAAGAATTTTAATCGTTGCTAATATTGCCATTAAACAGTGATCACATGATTAGTATAAATACAGGGCTTTAACAAATCCAATTTACTCAAAGGAAATGATGGCCTCACCTAGTAGAATTTCTCCATAAGAAGCCCATTTTTCAAAGATCATAAAGGAGGTAGATTCATTGGGCTTTTCTCTTGACCAAGCCCAAACTGATCTTCAACACGTTAATCTTGAATGGAATCACCTACGAGAGAAGTAGAAGTTAATTGAGATTACCACCTGATCTATGTTATCTGAGCCACCCAAAGAGTTTGTCACCATCGCACACCTTACACTTAGGTCTTATGAGGGTGTTATAATGGGTTATATAACAATACCCTATAACTATGGTTATGTGCATTATTTTTGTATAAATAATATACATTCATTTTATTATTGTTACTTTATCAATGGTTTTTTAAAGAATAAATAGTATTTTTAGTTAGTATTCAATTAAGAAATATATTTTTATGAATTAATAAATTTTTGAATTAAATAATATTTTAATAAAATATTATTACTAAATTACATTTTATTAAATATAAATTATTGTATAATTTTTTATGAATACAATTGAAATTTTTATTAAGGTTTGAAAACTATTTTTGTCAAAACACATGAATTTTCAATAAATATTGGTTTTTATTTTAAAATTGAAAATTCACATATTTATAAAATTATTTAGATAAAATTAATATTATTTTTGGATTCAGTACGTCAAAATTATCTAGTGGTGAATTTTTCATAATTTTCGGAGACAGTCAAATTTTTGGGTAAAAAATAAATACCATTTAAATATATAATGTATTTTATGATATCATAATGACCCAATAGTGATTTAATAAAATAATATAAAAGTTATGTTCGGATAATAAATGTTTTATATTTAAAATAGTGTGATTTTATATTTTTTGATTAATTTTATGGTGCCTTAATAGACCCTCCAAGACTTATAAAATATTTTAGCTTTTTAAAATGATTTTCTTGAGAGTGTGACTGACCAGCACATAAGAAAACCTAATATTTTAATAATTTCGGCCATTTTCCTTAAAAAATAATTTTTTCCAATCCAATTTGTAAAAACCCATGGGCAAAAACCCTGGGATGGTTTGTGGTTTTGATTAGTTTAATGTGTAGTGTCCAAAACCTAAATAATAAATAATTCTCTCTCCTTTCCTATATAAACCAAATCCTATTCACTAAAAAACTTTATAGCTCGACCAACCTCTTCTATCCTCTCTCTATACTCCTCAAAAGTCACCCCAATCTCCCAAGAATCCTCTCTCAAAACTCTCCCAAACCTTTGGGATCACACTTCCAAGTAAGAGAATTCTTCCTTTCTCATTTTTTTTCAAATTTATTTATATTGTTATAACCTTTTATTTTCAATTAAAAATGTTGGGGTATGATTTCTAACCTCCCCCATACTGAAATCCTTATTTTTTAATGATGAGAGACCTCTTTATCTCTCATTAATTCCTCTCATGTACATCCTTTACCATACTAAAATTCCGTAATGAATTTCTCTCTTCTCATTTAAATTCAAGCAATTATTTAATATCATGCATCTAAATTCCATTAAATTTGTTGGTATATTATGGTTCATGACCCCCTTACTATAAATTTAAAGTATAAATGATGATATACCCCTTTATATCTCATAAAAGCATTTTACAATTTATATTTGACGTTGTTATGTTGCCGAAGTTACACCAAAATTTCTCATGCCAAAATCATCGTGTAAGTGAATACCATAATCATTTCTCTATCAAGGGTATTAACCTTTATGAACATGTACTATTTGATTGAGGAATTACATTTATGTATTCCACATCTCTTATTAATTTAATAAATTATTATGTTTAATTAATCTATATTGTATGATCTATGTGGCACACTTATGCATGAAATGAAATGTTTATAATGGGCAAGTCCTGATAGCACTCCAATGCATTGGGTAAAGAATATTATCATGATAATCCATGTGCAATGAAGTTTTACTCCTGATAATTCAAGTGAAATGAAGTTTTAATCATGATAATTCAAGTTCAATGAGGGTTTACTCATGCTCCTTATGCAATGAGCCTTGTCTCATGCTAATATCATGTTTAATGTTGTTACCACATTTCCATGTTATGATAATCATTCTATATCATTCCTTTATGTTCATATTTCTCATATTCTCCATTTATATTCCTATTTCATAAAATATATTATATTCTTCATGTTATACCTTGTTTACTCCCTTACTGGGCTTTATAGATCACCCTTTTCTTATACATGTCCTCAGGTTATCCCATGAAATGATATGTACAAAGTAATGTTGTTCTCATGTAAAAGAAGTTTTAAATAAAGTTGTTGTGTTTTATATTCTAAGTTGTTATATAATATTCCTAATTTACCAAGACACTATACCTCTAGATCCTCAGATTTGTCTTAAGTGAGATTTTATATAATAAATCATGTTTAAGTGTGTAGTAAAGAGTAGGGTTTTTATAGTCAATCAGACACATGATGTGGTTATTATGACATGAAGTGTATATTTTCAATATTAAAGTTTCATTTTAGTTTTATTCATGGAATTTTTATGTGTTATTTTAAAATTCTTGAATGATCTATGGTGTTCAGAATTTTCCTTGGTAGGATGAGCAATAAGGATGTCAATTTCCATGGGGATCATGTTTTTCATCCTCTTAAATACATAAACTAAATAATTTTCAATTTTTAACTTCCATTGATCCTGTGTTTTCTTATAAGAGTCTTGTTATTTCTCTTTTTAATTAAACTTTGAAATTTATCTTTGTTCTTTCCGATCAATGGCACTGCTCAAACCTTCACTAGGTGTAGCATTAAATGATGACGACACCCTATAAAAGAAAATTAATGTATTGGGCTTATAACCCATCCCCCATACATGCCCGGGATTATCCTTCCCTATAAATATTGCAACTATATCATTTTGGAATACCGATGATGATTGTGAAGGGCTTGTATCTCATACTTCTTGAATATTAACCTATTAATACAACAATATTAATAATGATTTTTTAAATTATCTGAACTTAATAATATTATCTAATTCATAATTTTTTTCATTACTATTTAATTTTATTTCATTATTATAAAAATATAATAATGAAAAATAAATTATAACAACAAACACACCATAACCCCAATTAAATGGGGTCATCCCCATGGATCAAACAGTGCCAATAGAGCTAATTAGCACTGTTTAATCCATATAATTGGTCTCATTTAATTGGTATTAAGGTGTGTTTGTTGTTAGAATTTATTTTTCATTGATATGTTTATATATTATTGAAATAACATTAAATAGTAATGAAAATTACTTAATCCAATGTCTTGGGTAGGTTCATTAATAAAAAAAATCATCGGGATTCCTATGAACTTTAAGTGATATCTCTACCCAGCCAATAGGGTACACTAATTCATTATCCTTTATAAAAAAATACAAGTTAGAAAAAAAACATGACTTATAATAAAATAATATAAATAATAATGGATAAAATATAACTGAGATTGTTCTTTTTCTTTAAAAACTCTAAGACCCAGTGATATGAGGAATGACTAGTTTCTCACGATTAATGGTATTTTTTTAGATAATTCCTACAAAAAAATAGAAAAATTATAAAAATTATAATTTTATTGTGTTAATGTTATTAATATACTATAAAATATTCAATTACCTCATGATATGAATCTTTATTAATATCGACAAACATCTTCCACTACTCATGAAAAATGCCTTCAGGTGATTTATTATACATTTTTCATGATCTTAGAGATGTTCCATTAAATTCATTCATTAATATCCATTTACAATCACTTCAATTCTTTCCCAAATTTTTTAGGGTCTATAGGCATAAAACGGATTCTGGAGCATCAAAATGAAAAAACATCTAGAAAAAAACATAACACTTTATAAGTATATTAATAGTTTTACTCATGTATTTTAAATTAGTTATCAATGAAAATTAAATTAATATTTACTTTACTTGGTTATAAAATACCTCATTTTTTCAACATATAGGAATATGCCTCCAATATTTATAATTAAGAAGAAAGCTCACTATCTTGCAAGAAAGTTCTCCAAGAATCTGTCCATAGATTCCAACAGCATCACTAATAGGAACCCTCGACTCATCAAATGGAATGATAATCTTGAAGTCTATCAGGTTCCATACATATGTTGTATTGGTGGTGTCTAATAAGTTAGTTATCTAGGAGCTTGAATTTTTTTTGTTCTTAGTATTCTTGTAATTCAAATAGTTCATAATATATTAAATTTATAAAAAAAATATAGAATTAAAATATTTTTACAAAAAAAGGAAAAAATAGAACAATGTATATATGTACAAAACACTTATAAATGATAAATTATAATATAGTTTCATTACCAATTTATACATTCAATTATATTCATCTTCATTGTCTTCATTGTTATCAACATCCATTATGACAAGTATTTCATTTTCACCCGCTCATGAAATTTTTATTGTTACAATATTATCAGGGAAAAACTATTCAATGTTTTGTGGTTAATAGGGTTCACTATCACAAAGTACTAATTGATCTTCATCACCAAATCATACATGTCTCACTGCTTTCAATGTATAAAAACACTCCAACATTCATGTATTTCATCATCCAAATAATAAACCATCTTCACTTGTGAATCCTAGATAAATATATCATGCTATATATGATCACTGGTATGGATCAATCGAGAGAATTTGAAAGAATTAAAATGTATCTAATATTTAATTACACCCCTATCATTATTGAATAACTTTCATTTGAATAAGACAATGAAAAAAATTTATGATAGTTTAATTCAATTATATCAATCATCCTTCTATAGTATCCTATATATGAAATTGTAAATACACCACTATTTTTAGCTTTCAAGTCTTCTTCATGATAAATTGTATGAAACCTGAAGCCATAAATATTTAAAGAATCAAATCTATTAGCCTTCCTTAGAGGACCTTGAGCCAAAAAATTAAAATCATATGATATTTCATCTCAATTATCAACATTCATTATCTATATTGGAATATATAAGGTGTTGATTTTAACATATAAAAAATAACTTCTCATCAATAATATGAATATGATTATATACTTACATGATGTGTGAACCATTCAACAATATCCTTATTAAAAACTTTTTTAATTTTGTCTCATTTTGAGCTCGACCCATTAGTTACCACTTTTTTTCAAACATAATTATTTAATAAATGGTTCGGTAATAATACTATTGAGTTTCACATATATATGCACTTGTCTAAACTCTAATCCAATCAATGTAAAATTTGACCCCTTTATGATTAGTCATCCTATAGTTGGAAATAATGATGAATAGATTTCAAAATGAGAATTAATGGATATGTAATCAACACATCCAACAAGATTTAATCTAGTATCAATCTCATCCAAATACCTAGAAAAAAAGTTCAATCACTCTTCATCTATGTAACCTTCAGCAATAAATCCTTATGGTTGAGATTTATTCCTCACAAATAATTTAAAATCACCTAACTACCTGATAAAAATAATAATAAATATATTAAAAAAGGTTATGCAATGATTTGATAAAATTGAATTCACCAATGAAAATAAAAAAAATATTAACATAACTCTCAATTGGATACATCTATCAATAGTGTACAGGTCCACTAAGTTTATCTTATTCAACCAAATTAATAGTCAAACGAATCAATACTATGAAGAATGAAGGGGAAAATAGAATCTCCAAATTAAAAAGTTTAAAAAAATCTTGAAGCTTATCAAGATCGATAAGATTTAGAGTTTTTTTCCCACAAAGCTCTCTGAAAAAGGTTCACAACTCAACTAAAACTACAGTTACTTTTTTTGGTAACATATTACACAATTCCAACAAAAAAATCCTCTATAAAAATATTTGATTTGTGACTTTTCAATCCATATAACTTTTTTAATTTTAAGTCAACATACCTTGAAATGTTACTTAAATATCCATATGGAACTTTTAAATTATTTAAAGTTCAAAGTAATACATATTTCTCATGATTTTTCATTATAAAAATAGACAAAGGACACATTCCATTCTTATTTTCCCAAAAACCATGATTTATATTCATTGATTCCAAATCCTTACAAGCATTAAAGTGCTCCTTTGATTTACCCTACTCATTAAGTAATGAAAAAATTACATTATCACATATGTTCTTCTCAATATGCATTATTTCAAGATTATGATGTATTAAATTAAACTCACAATAAGGGAGTTTGAAAAACATACACATTTTCTCCCACTATTGTCTTATGGATGCTTCGGATACTGTACCTCATACCCTTTTCCCACCATCTTTAAACTGATTAAATTTTACAAATTCTATAGCGACATTCATTAATTTTTCCAATATTTATGAACTATATAAAAAAAATTGGCATTCTAAATTAAATTTCTATTTTTAATTGTGTCATTTAAAACTTGAATTTATGATAATCATGAAGAAATCGATGATGACGCATAAAACACCATTTTATACTATGAGGTAATCATTGAGGTTAAAAATAAAAATTAAAAACTAGACAAGAAAACCCAGTATGAGTGTTCCAACCAGATAATTTTCCTAGTTCAATAATGTAACTAATTTTACACATTAAAATATCATGAATTTTAGATAGTTTTCTCATAGAATCATTATATTTTTATATTCCATCATCCCATAATTCTCACAATTCTTTGATTATAGGTTGAAGGTATACATCAATGTCATTTCCAGGTGTTTTCTTTCCAAGAATAATCATTGAAATTACAAAATAATATTATTCATACACATCTATAGAGGTACATTATAGGGGATAAAAACACCTATAAAAATAATATAATTAATACTTAAAAAACCAAAAGGGTTAAAAAGAACAGAATCCAATACCAAATGTATATTCCTTGGATATAAACAAAAATATGGATATAATAAATAAAACACCTTCCATGATGTTGAATCTTTTGGATGTATCATCAAGTCTTAATTGTTACTATCCTAAGCATTCCACTTCATGTCACATACAGTCTTAGATAACATGAATAATCTTTATAAGAATGGTTCCAAATGAATGTAACACAATACCTTTGTGGGAGTTTTATTCTTTAGTTTCTTCCTAGTTTTTAATTGATTTGTACTCTCATTGTTTTTTATTGAATTCCATATGTTTATATAAAATATTATACATTCTTCTTTATCATACACTTCTTCCCAGTAAATCATGTGATCATTCTGGAATGTGTGTGTCTTTGAATAATTAATTCCAAATTTATTGATGATTTTATTCATCTCATAGAATGATGTAGGGATCTTAGCTTCACTAAATGCATCATGAAGAAACTATAAAATCATGGACATTGTTTTTTCATAAATTCCACAAAGACACTTTATATGATACAAATTAAGTATAAAATACAACTTCGAATACTTGGAACACCCTTCATACAGTTCTTATTTTCTGAAATCAAATAATTCATAAAACTCATTTTTTATCACTAATTTTATGAGAAACAATAACCTACTTAGGATAAAATGAAGGTTCTATTGACCTATTAAAATCTTGTACATCGCATTCTGTAAAGATAAATGTGTCATTTATCAAGTTTAGAACTAAATTCTCCTCTAGTAGATCACTTTTCATTTCATTTATAGGATAGTAATTATTTTCAATTTACATAACATTGGATTCACCATGCCAAATCCAACATACATATCAAGATAGAAACTATTTCAATATAAAGTTATCATATACTTCTTTTTTATTCAACCATCAATTTAATCTACAATCAGGACACAAAAAATTTATTCTACCATTCACATGTTGATTTTCAATTGCATTATCTAAAAATTATTCCAAACCCTTGGCATATCGAGGTGTGTTTCAAGGTAAATTAATCATAATTTTATCAATAGATATTTAATTTTCACTCTTCTCCATGTACATTTATATATAAATATATAAATGTTTAATCAAACAATTATAATCAATTTTTAACATCTCTCAATTTCATCATTGACAAGGGTAGGATCTTGTTTTGATAGAAAACAAATTTAACATGAAAATTATTCAATTAGACAAGAAAAATGTAAACATAAGTGAATATATATTACCCCTCACCATAATAGGGTTTGATTTCATAGAAGAAGTTCAGTGTGGTAAGGAGAGAGAAATAGAAAAAATAGAGGTCAGGGATATAATCCCAACAATGTCTGACTCTGATAGAATAATGGGAAATCGATGATGGATTCAGGAGTACAATGTATTGGGTAAGGGGTTTGGGATTGGTAGCCAGTGGGGGTGGTGGATGCTGAGAAATAGGGAATAGGGGCCAAAATCTCAAGACAAGGTCTTTCATGGGACGTCGTCATGGTCGACATTGAGGGAAAGAGGGTCAGGGGTTAGTGAGGGTCGACGGTCATTAATGAGGGATGGGTTTAGGGTTCAGGGGTCAGCATCGAGGGAGGGGTATTGGTAGTTGATAGTAGGCTTTGAGGGAGGGGGTCCAGCGTCGAGGGAGGGGGATTCAGCTGCTAGCGGTTGAGGGAGGGGGGCCAGCATCGAGGGAGAGGGAATCTGTGGGATTCTCAAAGGGTGGGTGTTGGGGTGTTAGGGTCATAGAGGTCAGGGTGGGGTGGAGTATAGGCAAGTTAAATTAGGTTTTTTTAAGTATTTAGTATAATTTTTAATAAAACTTCCACTAAATATATTTACCAGTGGGTCTTATGAAACTGCAACTAAATTTTAAATAATATACAAAAATAAATTAGTGGTGGTTTTGAGATCCACTTCTAATAAACCACTGCCAAGACCATGTGTTTTTATAGTGATCGGAAAATCTACCTTTACATGGGGAAGTTTAGGAGGACCCAACATAGTCATTTGTTGAGATGCAGTTGTTTATTTCCATGTAACCATTTTAGGTTTGTTATAATGGATTCTTCAACAAATTCTTTAGTTGAACACATGCTCTAGGTTTGTTAAAGTTTGTTTAAGGGTTTTGTTTCTCTAGTTTTATGTGTCCAAGGTTCCTACATGTGAATAGAGAGAGAAGTATTGGAATCTCAGAGAAGGTAGAAGTTGATAGAAATTGAGGGGGAAGGAGATGATCTAGAGAAGGAGAGCCCATCGGTAGATCTAATTAGAAACTCTATACGCAGATGGTTTCAAGAGTAATATTCTAGTGGAGAGATTGTAGTTGTGCAAGTTTCAAGGAGGGGGGAAGTGGTTCAAATTTCTGAAAGTATTTTCAACAATTGACATCAATCCCTGGTAAGGATATCTTAGTATAGAGTTTTTATTGAAGTTGAAGTTTGACCTGGTTTATTTGTTATTGTTTTCTTGTTCATGTGCATGTAAGAATCAGGTTATTCCTTTGATTTTCTATTCTTATTTCAATTCCATTCTCTTTAATTTTTATTTTACGCTGAAATTTATTATTTTATTAATAATAAAATTTGTAGGTGGTGTTCTTATCATGGAGTGGGAGAAATGTGGTTTGAAACATGTAAATTCCCGTGTTCTTTATCTTTTTTCAATTTTTCATTTTCAGCGTGGCTTTTGTAAGTTTTCATGCACATCTCTCTTGCCTGTGTTTATTATGTTTCTCTTCTTTATGGTAAGATAATCTTTGTCTCAGTTTCTTGTTGTGTTTTTTCTTGTATGGTTGATTTGTGTAATGTTTTCTCCTACCTTTGAATTGTTTGTCTCCTAAAATACCTCCCTATAAAATATTTTCATATTTTTTATTTTTATTTTTATTCATATAATTATATATTATTATATTATTATTTTAAAATACATTTATAAAATATTTTTATACATATTTATTTATATATTTAAGTACATGAATTTATATATTTACATATAATTGTACATTTATATATTAATTTTATATAATGCATTTATAAAATGTATATTTATTGTAAATACCTTTGTGTGTGTGTATAAAACATGTTTATATATTTATTTATTTATTTATTTATTTTTATTTATTTTTATTTATTTTTATTTATTTTTATTTATTTTTATTTATTTTTATTTATTTTTATTTATTTTTATTTTTATTTATTTTTATTTATTTTTATTTATTTATATATTTATGTATAATTTTATATTTATATATAGATTTTTTATAATCATAAAATGCAGATTTTTTATAAATACATATATGTATTTGTGTGTGTTTTTATGCGTGTGTGTAACTCTATATATATATATATACATTTATATTTATATTTATATTTATAATAATTTGTATATTTTTTTATTAAAAATTGATTTAATTAAAAGATCAAAGATCGGGGATTACAAGGGTAGAAATCCAAGGTGGGAAATCATCTAACCACTCATGTGACACACTAAAAATGCCACATGTCTCCAAAATGTGAGCAATGCTATTACCCTCCCTTTTGGTGAAAGAAATGGAATATGTCATGAAGAGGTGTTAAAGATAACAAATCTTCATGACCAGTAAAATAAATGGTTGAAGACCACTTTCTGGGGCATAGTTAGCACCGAAAATAGTATAGAAATCTGACTCCAAGATAAGAGATCTTTATCCACTTTCAGAAGAAAATTCCAAAATGACAATAATAGATTGGGGTTCTGCAATTGGTGGAGTCCAAGAATCAAAGGGGGGTTATCAAGCAGTGATAATTGAGCCAATTGAATCCTAAATAATCACACCAAAATTAGTAAAGTCTCCATCATAAATGGATTTTTCTATATTAATCTTCAAGGATCCTGTCAGAGGAGAATTCCAAATAACTGTGTTGAGCCACATGCAAGGGGAATCATGCTATGAATGCTTTCGGTTCCATGTGTCTGACCAAGATAAAGCCCATCCCAAATGAAGCATGGTCTTTCAAATTGGTTAAAAATGAAATTGTTACATATAACCCAGATCATTCATGCCACTATGTGTAAAATATTCATTATCCATATTATAAGGGATGAAATCCACTTGTTAAAAATGATTTCAAAGTTATTTTCGAAATCCATAAAAGTATCATCATTTGGTTTCCCAACATTTCATACATCCCTATCCCCAAGGCAATTGAAAATGGTGTGCATGAATGATTTGGAATAAACCATACAGAGAGGTCATATAAGGTTATCAATTGTGTGATGAAAAGTAAGGAACTCCTAGGATGAGAGAATTATGGTGCATGTTTTCCACCAAAAAAACTGAACCATGGTGGAACATAAAGCTTCCCAAGAGTCTTACACATCTCATTGTCTATCGTGATCAGCATTTATAAAGAAATATTATATCCTGATTTAACCAACTAAGCACCTGAGGTGTATTGAATCTAGAATAGATGATCTGATCCATTGTCCCTTGTGCAAGAGATGTTGATGATATAGTTATTGTCTCTTTCATTAAACCATGAGTCCAATTTTTCAATGCACCAGCCATTGCCTTTCTCATTAAAAAGAGACAAAACTATTTAATCATCCAATCCAGTGATCACATGGGATATCACTTTAAAACCACTACTATCAACCAACCATGGGTTCTTCCAAAACATAAAAGTTACCCTCATATCCAATACTCCAGTAGATCCCCTTATTAAGCAGCTCAAATGAACCCCACAATATTATCCATAGAAAACTAGGATGGGGACCAAAGTGTTCTTAGAGGATATCTTAATATTGAAAATATTTTCTATGAGGAATCTGAACACACAAATAATTGAGGTTTTGAATAAGACACCAACCTTGTTTAGAAAAGATATCATTGTTGAAGTGGTGTATATCCCAAAAAACCATTCCCCTGTAATCCTTAGGGTGGCAGAGCTTATCCCATTCCATCAAATTAATTTTATTCATCCCATTATTCATACCCCACCAGAATTTAGTCAAGAAAGAGTGGAGTTAGATAATAAAAAATTTAGGGAGTTTGAACAATAACATAATGTAATGTGGGATTGATTGGGCCAAAACTTTTATAAGAGTATCCTTACCCACTTTATAAATCCTTTTATAATTCCACCCTTGAATCCTTTTTTCCATTCTATCTAGGATACATGAAAACACCTCTTTTTTAGTAATCAAAAATGGTGGGGATCCCTATATATTTTTTATACATGTCGACCACCTAGATAACCAAAGCATGGAAAAGGATTTACTTCCTACTCAAAGGAACACCTGAGCTGAATGAGGCTTCAGACTTGGAGAGATTAACTGACTTCTAAGTTTCCAATTCATAGTTCTAGATAATATGAAATATATCAACATATTATTCCAAAGTAGACCTTGAAAAAAGTAAACTGTCATCATCAAAGAGTAAGAAATAGGTGGTTCTTGGTGATACACCTTTGAACCATGAATGATATTATTAAGGGGTACCACAGAAATAAGATTACAGAAGACATCATCCACTAATATAAAGAGGAAAGGAGAGAGTGGTTCCCCCTGGCAGAGACCCCTAGTAAGGGAAAAGATATTTTTAAGGCTGTAATTTATTTTAATATTGAATTAAATATAGGTGAAAAATTGCATAATAACCTTGATCCATTTTGTATAGAATCCCTAATTTCTCATCACAAACTGGAGAAATGATCATTTCACTCTATCGTTGTATTTTTTTATATCAGGATTATAATCCATAATACCACATTTAGCAACCGATTGTGTTTTCATGGATTGAAAATTTCCATGAGCTATAATGGTATTATCATAAATGAGACTTTTAGGAACAAAGGCCCGTTGATTTTTATAGATAATATAAGCTAACCAGACTTGCAACTGATTCACCAAAATCTTTGAGAAGATTTTATAAGTCACATTATATAAAATGATGGGTCTGAAATCCAATATGAATGAGGGATTTTTAATATTTGGGATAAGGGTAATCAAGGTGTCATTGATAGAGTATAAATTGGATACACCCATCCATATATCATTCATTAAACACAAAATATTAGGCCCCATAATATGTCAAAAATATTTAAAGAAAACAGTATGGAAACCATTGGGATCGGTTCTTTTGTTGAATGAATTTATTTAAGGGACACCAAAATTTAATCATTATAAATTTCATGGGTAATGTGGTGATTCATTGCATCTATGATCACTTGCTTAATGTAAGAAGAAATTTTAGTGGAAATAACAGACTCCCCCTCTGTATAAAGATCCTAAAAAAATAAAGATATAATTATGAATTCCCTTTTTATTAGACAAAAAATTACCATCAGTAGTGGAGATGCAGGAGATAATATTCTTTCACCGCCTCACAAAAAAAATTTGGTGGAAATAAAGAGTGTTAGAGTTTCCTTCTTTGATGTGAGTTTCACAAGAACGCATAGACCAGAAGCTCTCCTTTATCCTAAGAGCTACATCGAGATCTTCTTCAAGACTCACAATATTAGAAAGTACCAAATATAAGTGGGGAAGAAGTTTAGCACATTCAATATCCTTTATATGTCGTCAAACTTAATTTTTGGGATGGTGTAACTTATTATTACTTCATCATTTCATCTTAGAGGCCACATGATGAATTTTCATTTCTTTATCGGGGCCTCCCAATATCTAGGATGGTCAGAAAACTTCTTCACAATCTATTTCCTTGGTCTAATAGCTTTTAAATATGAAATAATACTCATTTTTTGGTCTCCCATGGTCGGGGTAGGTGTTGATGAGAAAGGGATAATGATCTAACATGGTGGGAGAAAGATGAGAGACCTGGAATAAATTAAATAGATTAATCCATTCAATCGACCCCAAAAATATTTCCAGGAATTACGCTATATAAGAGATCTCAGACTTCCCATGAAACCAAGTTAAGGGGTTTCTTGAGTACCCAAAGTTAGAGAGACCCATAGTCTATGTAGCCTGGAAGAACTCCATTATCGCCACATTCAGCCTACAACCCCCCCCCCTCATTTTGGAACATGATCTTATTGAAATACCCACCAATAAGAAGGGGTACTAATAAACACTCTCATAAGGATGTGATAATATTATAGGAATTACCTCTATCCTTAAGATAATTCTATCCATAAAATCCATAAAAATCCCATGCAGGGGCATCTAACTGATGGATATAGGCCACAATGTGGTTCAGAGAGAATCTTTCCACCCTAAAATCCACCTCATCCTTCCAGAGTAGACTTACTCCACCTGAGTTACCTTGTTAAGAAATGGGAATAAAACTAAAAAAACCCACTTTATTTGCAACTCCAATCATGTCCTTACTTTCTAGCATGATTTTGGATAGGAAAACTGTGTCAGGTAAACTTTTAGTGCACCGGTGCTGAAGCATCTGAACTGTGCATGGGTTGGAAATCCCATGAAAGTTCCAACTTAGGATCTTTAATATGATTAGAGGGGATATTTAATTCTATCCTTTGACTCTAATTATTTGATAAAGGATCCATTCTCTGTCACTTTCTACCTTTTAGAGTATAATTTGTGAGCCTTTGGAAATTTCAACCCTCTTTTGGATCCACTGGGTTCTGTAGAAAGAAGTTCAATTCCATTTTATTCCCTACCATTCATCCTCAATGTCACTCTTTTGGGATCGAGAATCATAGGATCATAAGATACCTCACTTAGTAGAGATAATTTTATGGGAGGGTTAATATTTGGAGGTCATTTTTGATCTGGTGTGTTAGAGAAAAATCTTTTTAGGATAGTGGGATCTTTAATAATACGCTCAAAGTTTGGAGGAATGATAGATGGGGTAAAATACATCATTGTAGAAAGTATCAACTAGGGTTCATCGGTATTCAAAATTTCAGTAGAAGGATTTCTTGATGTCTTCCTCTCCATTCCCTTTGATTTCACTTGGTCACAATAATCTTCCTGAATGATTATAGGTCCCAACAGAATGACCTTTTTTTTATCAAAGGCCACTTGAGCACAAAGGGCCTTGGTCAGTATATCTCTACCACTTTTCTTTTTAGACATAGGTAAAAATGACATTCCTATATTTTTAGCATGAATCCAAGGTCCATACTATAGTACAGTGTTTCCTTCTCCATCTTCTTCCTTCACCTCACAAAATTTTTCCATATTCCCAAGGCATCCATAAAAAAAGTAGAATACCATAAATGTTTCATATTCAAATGAGATTCATGCATTTGAGCCCTCTATTAACAAGAATTTTCCCCTAATAAGTGGTCATGATATGTCGACCAGCACCTTGGTCCTCATAGAAGACTCCTAATGGATAGGGTTTGATCGATCCCAATCAACAAACTCACCAATACAGTTTCTAATTTCTCAAAAAATCTATCTGATCTACTAAGAAATGGGATACCGTTTAGTCACTCCTAAAAATGAGAGTAGGAAAAATTGGTATTGAGGATATACCCTCTATATTTTTGATCTTTCATCAGGATGAGAAGATTATTGAATGACCAAGGCCTCCCATGGAGCATTTTTTATTTATCCTTCTCATTGAAAAATTCGATGATCAGATGTCTAGAAACTATTTCCCTTATAGCCACTTTGTATTAAAGATTATATACGGTTTGTAGAGTGTTTTTTCAGAACATCCAGATTGAAAGGTCTACTAGAAATGAATTTAACCACAATTAATAGGGACATACAGTACACCAGGAAGGCATCTTCATCTTTCTTAGAGATGATTATCGATTTCTCCTTCTTTGTAAGAGAGATATTTTTTTCAACAATTAAAAATATAACTCTCCATTTCATCACACATCAAGAAGATGATTTGTCAAGCATATATGAAGATAGGTCAGTGAACGCCCATCAATTGATGCATCACCAACATAGCACATTTATAACACTACAACACCATGCCAAGGAAACCACATAAATCAATAAACCTTTAGAATTATAGGTTTTCACACTCACCTAGAGACATTCACTGAAGGGGGTAGATCATGATCAGCAAGCACAAGTGCAACACCACCAGAATCGAACCACCAACCCTTTGAAACCCTAGGAATCAATGAACCCTAAAAAACCCCTATCAGTCACTCTCTCGTCTGTAGAGAGACAGATTCCATGTTCCATTATAATAATGTGTGTGGATATATATGAATGTATATATATATATTAATATATATTTATTGCAATGTATAAAGATACATACATGTATAGACACACAACAATCACACTTACCACTAGACCAACAAATTTTACTTGCCATATATTGAAATATTTATATATATGTATATATAATTTTCAATATATACATATTTATAAGATATATATATACATATATTAGAATATATACATAAATATAATTTTTTTATTAATATACACGCACACATATATATTTATATATAAACATTTATATAGTTATATATATTCATAAATTTTTATAAGGTAAATAAAATGGATAATTTTTTATTTTAAATAAAATTATTGATAAATTTTAATTACCATATGGTTTCTATATTTAAAAATATATTTTACATATAAATTTATTTAAATATATATTTATACAATTAATTTTTATATGAAAATATGTATATATATAGTTATAAATAACACTAAAATATGAAAAATGTTAAAATATCAACACTATAACATCAATATGAATATAATCCTAGCGAATAAATTTAATCACTGTAAAAAAACCAAGAAGATCCTCTTAAACGAAGCTAAAATTTTATCAAATGCTAAAAAATTAGGGTACCCTAACTAAAAACTAAATTTTGGATGCCTTTCATGACTTTTTTTTAATAAAAAATATGTTCCAAGACCCCCCGCCCAATACAGATGGTGTAGATCTCTTCACAATTTTATATTTGATATCTCATGGAGCCCAAATTAACACCATGATGAAAATGGTCGTTTAAATTTCAAGTACTGTTTTCAAATTAAGAGATTAATTAATTTATTAATTATTTCTATCCCCAAAATGTTATTAAATTTCTATTACTTCTTACTAATAAGTAGATTTTTAATTAATATTAATGTTTAATTATTTTTATAAACTATATTTCACTTACATGTTAGGTGTAATTACATGTTTAGTATTATATAAATCATATTTAATAAAATATATTATATCTATATCAATAAAAATAAATTTATATTTTAAATTATGTTTTTTTATAATATATAAAAAAATTAGGAGGGTCACCTTATATTAGTTCCAAAAATAAATATTTTAACACTAACAAATGGTACCCTTTTATTAGTTATTTTTTATCAATGATAAGGGATACCTTTATAAAAAAATTTAGCTAGCATTAATAATATTACCCTTTTATCAACACTTTTTCCAACACTATTAAAATATAAAACTTAATATAGATAATTCTGTAGTAGTGTGAAAGTCCAATATAAATTATAATGTTGGTGAATGTGTGACTAATGGTGTAAAAGAGGTGATCCAGATCAGTTTAAAGATAAATCTCACTCATCCCAAATTAGGTGATTCAATTAAATTTCAACCTAAATTTAACATCCTAATAAGTAGTTCTCCAAAAAACTCAATATTATTGGTTGGGGTGGTTTAAAGGATGAGTTAGTTTGATTTGAAAAAAAGTTATAATTATTCATAAAAATGCATAAAATTTTCAATTCATGAAAAAAATTGTTTCAACTGCAATAACTTTTTCAATATCATACTATAAAAGTGATAGTTTTTAATAATCTTATATTTAAATCTAATATCTACTAAATATTTCTTAAGTGGTGACATGTAAGTATCCACTCTATGATAATGGAACTAGATCTGGTTCGAGTCCTTCCATGCTTGAATTTAGCTAGGAAAGGATGATGCATAGATGTCGAGTTGGGCCTAGGAAAGGCTTGGTGTGACACACGACAATACTTCATTATCTGGTATCCTTTTTTCCATAGGATGTAGGTAGGTTCCCACATGGGTCTTGGTAAGGTCTCCAGTTCGAGACTCATCAAGTTATTCCCTGTATTTGTTTGTCGCTTGATTTTTTTTTAATGTAGTATCCTTCCCCAAAATCTATGTAAATATACTTAACAGTAATCATGAAATAAAAAAAATATCCACATGTCTAAATTTTATTTTAAATTTTATAAAAAAAATGTTAAAATTGAGAATATAAAATACTTTCATATCAATTGATCATGGGTTAGGTAAAATCAACTAAGAAATTAATAACCCCACCATCTAACCTAACCCAAATATAGGATGGAAAAATTGGCCCACCTTGCTAAGAGATCACACTATGATAATGAAGAAAAACAAAAGGAAAGAGAAAACTAAATCAAGGATCTCACTAGATATTGAATACTAGACCGAGACATATGGAGAGGAAGGAATTGCTCTAAAATTTCCTAGAGTCACCCCAAGATTTGAGAGGAAATTTTATACCATGAATAAAACAAATTCATAAGTGAATTGTGGTTTAAAACTATTGATCCTGAGATATTCATGACTTGAACCCCTTTCACGACATTGATTTCTTGATTTAAAAGATATGATGAAAAATACATCACCTCAGGTTAAAACAACCCTGATAAACTATTTCATGACATGAACGGATTTCATAGTGTGTAAATGCTTCACGATTTGAACCATTTCACAGCATGTTCTTGGAGACATGTTCATTTGATGTAACCTGTTCATGACATGAAATTGTTATAAAGACAAATCATAGCCAAATTCTATAGAAAAAACATGACCTACCTCTAAATATTTCCAAACCCATGGAGAACCCTTGTAATCCTTTGACCCCTTTATACTGAGACTTAATTAATTCAAAAAATAAACATCCCCAAACTTTAGGTCATTTTCCATAGAAAACTCCTTCCATCCTCAAAAGAAACTCAACCACCAAGGTTTAAAGATGAAAAGAAAGACAAACTAAAAGAGGTCCAACCAAAACTCTAGAGGGTAATACTTGTAAAAATATGGAATCTTACACCTAATTTCTTCATTGACTAGGGTAGGGTCTTGATTCAATAGAATACAAATCTAACATAAAAATAAATTAATTCTACATGAAAAATATAAACATAAATTAATAAATATTACCCCTCACAATAACGGGATCATATTTCATGGAACAAGGTAACTATAGCAACCCAGGATTAACATTCATGGATATTACATCATTTTAGATGAATATTCAACACATTACAAAAATACATGCCCGAGGACTGTAATAGTTTAGTGTCTTTTGGAAACCTGGAAACATAATCTTCTAACTTGGTGAAAGATCTTAAACATCTCCCTTAAATATATTACCCATTATTATTACTACTTAAAACGTTTCTTTATAAACTAGGGAAAGAAAAAATAATAAAGGGTGAGCTAAGATGCTTAGTAAGGGTAAACAAGGAATATATATGAGCATAACATGATCATAAGGGTATGATAACATGATCATAACATTAGAAGATCATACCCTGAATATCAAAGATCATAATCAAGAGTCATGACATAAATATTTGAAGTTCATAAGACATGAATAATAATAGAATCAAGAGAATAATACATGATATCATAATAGAGTAATAAGTCATGGAATTCTAGAATACACATAATCTTATAAAATCACATGTCAATGCTACCTACTAAGACCCTCGTAACATTTTAGGCATGGGATAATCACCCATGTACCTTTATCAGGCTTGGGATGACCTCTTGTATACCATCTTATTTTTGTATTGGATTTCTCTCTCGTGTACCCTCTTATTACGGGCTTGGAATACTCTCTCATGTACCCACTTGTTATAATCTTGGTATGACCTCTTGTGATCCATCTTGTTATTGGATTGGTATACCCTCTTGTGTACCCTCTCGTTATATGCTTAAGATTCCCTCCCATGTACCCTCTTATTAGAGGCTTTTAATTACCTCTCATGTACCCTCTTATTATATTATTGGTATTCCCAACCATGTACCCTCTTGTAAGAGGCTTGGGATTCAATCCCATGTACCCTCTTTTTATAGGATTGGGATGCCCTCCTGTGTACCCTCTTTTTATAATCTTGGGATTACCTCCTGTGAACCCTCTTATTAAAGGATTGGGATTACCTCATGTGTTCCCTTTGATATCATTGAACATTTATCATTACCCAATACATTGGAGGGAGATATAGGTCTCACCCATAACATAATCAAATCATACATGAATGTTCCACAAGATAATAAAAAATTAATAACATCATGACCCATAAAAAGATATTGGTTTCATAAACATCATATCATAACCCATGAAATGAAATGGGTATCATAAACATTTCATCATATTATAACCTGTAGAAAAGAGATAGGTTTCATTATCATTTATCATAGAATACCCATGAAAAGAAGTGGGTTTCATAAGAAACATTTCATCTTAAACTTAAATCATTCAAGTAAAGAATAAGAATGGTGTCCTTAGATCATATCCCCAGTAAATCATAAAGTATATAAAGGATTCCAACTTAGTTGTAGAAGGAAAAGATCACATGGATCATTTCTTAAGGAAAATAACCTTTCTTTGAAAATCATATTCTTTTAAGAAATAAAACATTTTTGAAAAACATTTCATTAAAAACCACATTGAAAAAAAATGAAGTAATCTTTAAAAATAATTTAAAACATTTCCTGAGGAAAATATCCTTTTCACTTTGAAAAACTCTTTTTAAATCGTAAAACATTTTGAAAACATTTTTCTTTGAAAATAACCATGAAAAATTATAAAGGAAGGTTTGAAAATCATTTAAAACACTTTTTAAACGTAAAAAATTTTCAAAATCTGTTTTCATAAAAAAAATATTAAAATATCATTTAAAATAATTTTTGAAAACATTTTTAGAAAATATATATATTGAATAAAATATATTTCCAACCAAAGAAGGAAATCAGGTCATATTTTATTAAAAACATTTTATTAACTATCTTAAGTACCAAAGAGAAGAAAAAATGGTACCATTATATGATGATATCATGAATAAAAAAGAGGAGAATCAAATTAATTATAGTTCTTAAGTTTTGGATCATAATATTTCATCAATGGAAGCATAATCGTAATCAATCCCAATAAACTATGATATTATAACAATAAACTCATACTTATTTGGTTACTTTGAATCATAATCCTTATGAATTAATAACATTAAATGAAACTTATAATATCATAAAAATAATAAGATTCATGATATATCTTTTCAAAGGTAATTATATACACCTCATAAAATAATATAGGTGAATAATATGACATGTGTCTCAAAAAAAGGCCAATTGGGATAAAATTAATTTACCGACTTAGTAAATTTTAAACCATAAAACCCATGAAATATAGATAATAAAATGGATATGTAAATACCCATAAATTTAATTATAATAATCATATAATACATTAATGTTCATTATATACACCACACAGAAGAAATGAGTGGTGAATATGGCATAAGTCTTGAAGAAATAAAAGTGATACTAGAAATCCCCTTACTGCAAGAGTAACTTTTCAATCATGATACCCATGAAATAATAACATAAATTAAAACTTTAAATATAATGAAATAAATTAATTTCATGATATAACATGTCATAGGTCAGTATATACATCATACATTAATAATAAGTGGTGAATATAACATATATCTCATAGAAATAAAAGTGAGATAAGAAAACCCTTACTCTATGAGTAACTTTTGAATCATGATACCCATGAAATAATAAGATAAATTAAAGCATTTAATATCATTAAATAAATTAAATTAATTATACAACATGTCAAATGGAAGTATATACACCACACAAAAGAATTAAGTGGTGAATATGGCATGTATCTCAAGGAAATAAAAAGTGTGATGAAATTCTCTTACCTTAAGTCTTGAATTTTTATTCATACACATTAAAACATCATGTATAAAAACTTTAATTGTATTATAAATCTACTATAGAACCATATTCATATATATAATACCATATATGATTCACTTATTACTTTATATTACCTGTTTATTAATAAATCTATGTTAAAGTTATGTTTTGGGTAATAACTGCTTTGTTTTTCGTATATGTTTTGACTTGTTATCATTGGTCCTCTTACTTATATAATGATTTCATTATCTCAATAAGGTAAAACATGATGAAAATATCATATATATTCATTATTTATGTATTTAAAACAATCTATAAAAGATATAAATATGAAATGGAATACACCGTTCATGGAGACGGTAGGTCGTACGTACACATGAACGTTGTTTTCGTTTTATAAACATATTTAAAGAAATAAAATAAAGGGAATATATAGATATTATAATTCAAGTGGAATTATTATTTTATATATATAATATGTGTTTACTAAATCCATCCTTTATACATTCCATGTAAAGTGTGAACGAATCACATCGCTTTGGGGAGGTGATAGTCCACACATCCACAAATGAAGTTATTATATTCCCACAAAATGGAAAGCATGAAGGTTTGTGTTATATAATAATTAAATAAGCATAAATAATCATAAATATCATATATATCATATAAAAATAGTAATTCCATCATTATTCCCAACCTTAAGAAGTGGTAATGGAAGAACGAATGATATCAGTTCGTGAGGCGGTTGTTCTTCATACACACAAATGATGATTGTGTATCCCATTTGATGGAGGTGTGTGTGAGTGTAGGTTGTAACATTAACATATAAAATATTATTATATTAAGGATACTGAGTTTATTATATAATAATGTAATAATAAGAACTTATAGGGTGGAGAAATAAATAAAACAAAAGTTCTTGTTGAAGGATGTTACCTCTTCTTCGGGTAAATCCTTTTGGTTTGCACAAAAGTACAGACTTGGTTTAATTTTTGACCAAATTGGGGATTATATGATAAATTTAGGGAATTTGGTAGTATATTTTGACTAGTTTTTTATGATACAAAGGTCTTGAGAGTTGTTAATAAGTGAGGGGGTGAGTTCCCTTTTATAGTGGAGGAGGAGTGGAATTCTTGTAAATATAAAAAGGTAAACACTATTGAGAGGTATCCCTTACATCATGTGCCTCTAATAATTGTACATTTTTTTATAAAATGGATTATATGGTATAAATATGTTCATAAAATGTAATTTTGAAAAGTTTCTAGGTCACTTTTCCCCTTATGATTAAAGTTTAACCATTAAGTAAACTCATTTTCACCTTAATCACTATAATTAATTTTAACTACTTTCACTAATAATTTTGGGAAAAACTAAGTTAACATTACTAGAAATTATAAATTATTGAGATTAAAAATATGGAATCCATTTTTCCAAATTCTAAACACATAGGTGGTAGAAATTAATTTAAAATTAATCTCATAGACTGGACAAAACAACTGGTTTTTAAAGTGAAAATGTTCAAAATTTTGAAATGTTTTTATAACCAATTTCAATATGAATTAATTCTGGTGACCTAAATTAGATTAATTTATATATTATTGATCTAATTATACTTTAAAAACTAAATAAAATATAATTTGACTATATGAATAAATTAAACAAAAAAATCAGTTTTCAATTAAAATTTTAGTATATTCACTATTCATCAAAAAATGAAACTTCTCATAAAAGTACCAAATATTCACCCAAAGTAAATTATAATATTAAAATTTCAAAAATTAAGTTTAATTTTTCATATAAAATTTTTAAAATTTTTAAAAATTAGATTTAAAAGAGGTCCACTATTAAAAGGTGGTAAAACTACTTTTTATAAAAATATATCTTTTATGCATAAATTGTATTATTCTTATCTCTTTTCTAGAAAACACATAATATTAGTGTTAAATATTTTATTTAATATATAATATATATTTTTATTTTTAAAATCATTCATCAAAAGTGGTTTTGTTTAATTTATTGAGATAAAATGTGTTTGTACGTAGAAAAATAGTTTTCTTAGAAAAGGAATCTCTTTATTTTCAAATAGTTCTTACTTTCATTTGTAAATATTTAATAAATAAAGGATTCATTTTATATATGTGTGTAAACCATATTTTTCTAATTTAGTGAATCTTATTCATAACTTCCATTCCAATAGCTAGGTGATGACTATAATAATATTTTAATAATATTATTAATAGAGTATTATAGTTTGGTAAAACTCGTATTGAGTCTAACGTAAGCTATCTAAGGAACTCGTAATTTTGTGTAACACAAGCCATACATAGTGTTGTGTATGACACAATCTAGTATAATTGTTTTTTATATCAAAATATTAAATTTATGTTGCATATAAAGCAAGCATAACTTTGTGTATCCTGAAATGAAAGTCCTCAAAGAAATTTAATTCATTCGAAAAAAATTAATTCATAAAAACTTGAGGTGTTGCATTCTACACCCCATGAAATGAATTTTTCCCTCAAAATTTTTTTGGTTCATCAATGGTTTTGTACTTTAAATTTATTTTCATAGAAATCCATATCATACAAATTAATACTAAAACTTCCTTTAAAAATAAATATTAGAAACATAATGATTTCCAAAAGTAACACATAACTAGATTTACACATAAGAGAACATAGGTAAATATTTGTACATGGAATAAAATCATAATCAATTATAGAGAGTGATAAAGATCACTAATCACAATAAATATGGTGATCCATATAAAGTTAACAATCACAAATACATAAACCAATGAGGCTTGGAAATTTTCATTGATATCATAAAAAATGATGATAATGGGACAACATTTTATTTCAAGGCCCCATTTTTTCAAAAGTTTAAGAATTTTTCATAATATTATATACTTACTTGATTGAATTACATTTAATAGGATCAATATCACCCTATATTTATGGCTTGATCAATTTCCACTTCATCTCTTACTCCATGAAATGATGGTGAATTTTTCATCCCTAAAGCACTAAAGGATTATAAGATCTGTAAATTGAATGATAAGTCATTCCATGTGACTTTAGTTAAAATTATAGAAAAATGGTTGGAACAAGTTATCTAATATGATTAAACCCTCATATGTGAGATAACACTTAATCTCTAAAACATCATATGAATTTTAGCTTAAACCATTCCATAAATGGTTAACCTTGTAACCCTTTCAAAAGATGAAAGTATAAAAATTTAGAAATAAGGTCACTAAATTTTCTCAAAAATATCTTATCATTGATACCCCATATATCATAATGTAGCTATTGGTTGTCACATACCAAATATGTTAATACCTTCATCATTATTTCTCTTGAAATATGGTAATAACCTAAATTACCATAAAACCTTATTGAAAACGTGCATGATTTCTAATTCCAAAGATTATTGGATATATTCTATAAATCCAAAACAATTGTAAACATTATCTATGATAACATAGACCAGTTTGTCAATAAATAAATAATTAGTTCCATAGTAATCAGTACTTTCCAATTTAATTTATCCATAATCATCTCTTTATCAAAGCTAAACACAATTTTCTCAAAATCAGGAACACATTATGGGTTACCTTCCCTTAATCAAAATATCACATTTCCATTAAACAACGTTTCTATGTCATCAACACCATTCAATATATTTTTACAAATCCTTAATGGAAATCATATACTTCATGATTCATATAACATAATTCTTGAATTATAATACATATACACTTCAATTGCCTAATTTTATTCTTAAACCATTACTTAGGATTCATTATCTTATTCATTAATACCCATTTCCTAGAATATGAAATATGAATCATGTCTTAGGGTTCCTCGACCTCAATTTAATCATGCTTCTTATGTTTAATGTAAATAATACAGTTAGAACATCCCATACCTTTTACATGACATTCACAATCTCTTTATCTTCAGTTGTATAACCAATACTCATGCCACCTTCCTAATTCTCTTCATTAGATTTCCACTTAGGACATTGATTTTCATAATTCCCATACTTTCCACACCTGAAACATTCAATGTTAACCTAGATCCTTCTAGTTCCTACTATTGACTAAGACTATAAATCATGGTATGAGAAACACTTATCATATTAAAAAACCACATAATCATGAAACAATTACTTATATGATGCCTAAATCATGGAACCTTTTTAAAAATCTACGAAATCTTTGGCTTATACTTGGAGTTATCCATAGTAATATCCTTAGAAATATCCCTAGGTATACCACTAAATTTTTATCATCCTAGTTTCCAAAGGTTGACTAAAACATTCCTTTGATACCAACTATAATGACTTAGGATTAAAATATGTGGATATTACATCATTTTAGATGAATATTCAGCACATTAAAAAAATACATGGTTGGGAACTATAATAGTTTAGTGTCTTGGGAAACTTGGAAACATAATCTTCTAACTTGGTGAAATATCATCAAAATATCCCTTAAAGATCTTCCCCTTTAGTACTCATACTTAAAACCTTTGTTCATAACCTAGGAAAAGGAAACATAAGAAAGGGGTGATCTCAAATGCTCAATAAGGATAAATAAGGGAGATATATAAGAATAACATGAGTATAAGGGTATGAGAACATGATAATAACATTAGAAGATCATACCCTTCATATCAAAGATCAAAATCTAGAGTCATGGAATAAATATTGGCAGTTCATTATACATGGATCATAAGGGAATCAAGAGCATAATCCATGATATCATAATAGAGGAATAAGACATGGAATTATGGAATGCATATAATCATAGAAAATCTTGTGTCAAGGATAACTACTAAGACCCTCATAACATTTTAGGCTTGTAATAATCACTCGTGTACCTTCTTTAGGATTAGGGTGACCTCCTGTGTACTATCTTGTTTTGGTCATGGGATGCTCTCCCATGTACCCTCTTGTTATGGCATTGGGATTCTCTCCCATGTACCCTATTTTCACGGGCTCGAGATTCCCTCTAGTGTACCCTCTTGTTAAAAGTTTTAGATACCATCCCATGTACCCTCTTGTTAAAATATTGGGATTCCCTCCCTTGTACCCTCTTTTTACAAGCTTGGGATTCCCTCTCGTGTAGCCTCTTGTTATGGGCTTGGGATTCCCTCCTGTGTACCCTCTTATTACAGGTTTGGGATTCCCTCTCATGTACCCTCTTGTTACAGGCTTGGGATAACCTCTCGGGTACCCTCTTGTTACATGATTGTGATTAACTCCCATGTACACTCTTATTATAGGCTTGGGATACCCTTTCGTATACCCTCTGAACTCATTGAACATTTATCATTACCCAATACATTGGAGGGAGATATAGGTCTCACCCATCTCATAATGAAATAATACATGAAAATTATAAAAGATAATAAAACATTCATAATATCATGAACCATAAAATTATATGGTTTTTATAAACATAATTTCATAACCCATGAATTGAAATGGGTATCATAAACATTTCATCATATTATAACCTGTGGAAAAGATACAGGTTTCGTAATCATTTTATCATAGAATATCCATGAAAGTAAGTGGGTTTTATAATCATCTTTTCATCTTAAACTTAAACCATTAAAATAAAGAATAATAATGGTTTCCATAGATCATATCCCAAGTAAATTATAAACTATATCAAGGATTCCATCTTATATGTAGAAGGAAAATATCACTTAGATCATTTCTTAAGGAAAATAACCTTTCTTTGAAAATAACCTTCTTTTAAGACATTAAACATTATTGAAAACCTTTTATTTTTAAAACACATTGAAAACTAATAAAGTAATATTTAAAAATAATTTAAAAAATTTCTTTATAAAAATATCCTTTCTTCTTTGAAAAATTCTTTTTAAATAATAAAACATTTTGAAAAACTTTTTTATTTGAAAATAACCTTGAAAACTTATAAAGGAAGATTTAAAAATCATTGAAAACACTTTTTAAAATATAAAAAAAATTCAAAATCCATTTTCATGAAAATAATCTTAAAATATTATTTTTTAAAAATTAAAACATTTTTAGAAAACATGGTTTTTGATTAAAACATATTTCCAACCAAAGAGGGAAATTTGGTCAAATTTTTTTAAAACATTTTCTTAATTATATTAAGTACCAATGAGAGGAAATGTCACACCCCGACCATAGGTAACCATATTTTTACTCCTTTATTGGTCCCAGTTTGAATTTTTTTTCAAAGTTTTATTGTGTTGACGGGTTTCGCGTCGGTGCGCGGTCACCGCATTGTTAGCGGTGACCGTGCGTTCAGCCCGGGTGACCGTGTGTTCGCCCAATTTTTTTTTTAAATATTAAAAATCTTTATGTTGACATTAATATAATTATTAGTATTAAATTTATTATAAATATTATTTTTATTTTTATTATTAGGATCATTAAAGTATTATTATTATTATAGTTATGATATTATTATTATCATTATAAAGTTTTACTATTTTTATAAAGTTTTATTATTATTAAGATTTGTTTTTATTCTTTTATTTAGTCTTTTATTATTATTATTGTTATTATAAAGTTTCATATATATATATATATTAAACCCTAACCCTAAACAGGTTCCCCCCCCTCTCTCCTCTCTCTCCTTTTCCCCTACCTCCAGCCTGAGCTGTCCCACATCCCTCTGTCCGCCTCGCCACTGCCGGCTTCCCTCGCCGCGCCGACCCCGCTCCCGCACCCTGGTTTCCGCCTCCAACCGATCGGCCCGCACCCCTGCCCTCCTTCCTTGCCGGCGGCCCCCTCCGGCGCCGCTCCCTCGCGCAGCACCCCGGCGGACCCCTATCCGGCGACTCCCCTGTCCCCCCTCGCCCAGGCGGCGCTGCCCACACGACCCCCCCGACCTCCGGTGCTCCTCCGCCCGTGCGGCCTCCGGCGTCCGCAACCGGCCCCTCTGGCTCCGCTCCCTCGCACAGCACCCCAGCGGACCCCTATCCGGCGACTCCCCTATCCCCCCTTCCGCTCTGGCATGCTCCCCCTCCGGCGTCGCTCCCTCGCGCAACACCTCCGGACCCCGCTGAACCCGGCCTCCGCGCGACCTCCGGCGTCCGGCCTCCTTCCCGGCCCTCCACGCAGCCCGCGCCATCCCTGGACCCCATTTCCCGTCGTCGTACCTGGCCACCGTTCCCGGCCTCCCTCTCCTTCGGTCGTCCTGGCCTTCCCCTCCATCCGGCGGTCTGTCCCGGAGACCCGCCCCTTCTCCTGTCCGGCGCACTCCCCCTCCGGCGCGCTCCCCCTGTTCTGGCCTCCTCCGGCGAATAGCCCCGGCGACCTGCTCCCTCTCCCCCTGTCTGGCGATCTCTTGTCCGGCGGAGACTCCCCCCTTCCAACAACCCCGTTACCCGCTGGCCGCTTTCTCCAGTGAGCCCTGCTCTGGCCGCCCCGTCGGTGTTCCCCAACCCTACCGGCACCTCTGCTCCACTCCGGTACCGCCCTGTCAGCGTCCCTTGACCTTTTCCGGCACTCCGGTCGACTCCGCCACACTTTTGGCAGGCCGCGTTCCGTCTTTCTGCAGTCCAGTCTGCTGTCGTCGCCTTGCGCCAGCCAGCGGCGCACCCAGTAATCAGTGCGCAACCTTCGGTGGTCTCCCTGGCAGTGCGCGCCACCCCTTTAACTGGCACGCGACCCCGGCAGTCGAGCGCGTCTGCACCGAGGTATTCTTTTATGACTGTTTGCTGGTTGAGTTTATTTTTATATATGTGGTTTTCTATTTTGTTGTTTTGGCATTTGTTGCAGCGTGTTGGCGGAATAATTCCGCAATGATGAGGTCTTCAGCTTATGTGCACGTATGAGCCTGCGCGAGGTGTTTTGCGTCGTCGAGTTCGGTTTGCGATTTTAGGTGAGGTTTTCTTTGTTTCTTACTTAAATTATTTTATATCAACGTTTATATATATATATATATACATGTTTTCCTTTGCGTTCTCATTCTTTTGGACCTTTTTAAATCGGTGTTTATGTGTTTTAGTTATTCTACTTTTGTTGCAGCGTGCTCGCGAGGTATCTTCGCGTTATCGAAGTTTCCCGCTTGCGTTTTCTTGTGCGCAAGTGTGAGTCGTGTCGTGTCATCGCAAACTAGCTGCAAGTCAAGGTAGGTCTCCCATTGCACTCGCCTTTAAATTTAGAATTTATTTATTCCTTGTCTTTTTATCGAGTTTCAGCAAATTTAAAAGTATTATTAAGTAGTTATTTATAGTGTGTCGATCTGCTGAAAATGAAAGCTGTTTAATTCTAGCGTTTCATTGAAAGTATTTTTCTTGGTTTTAATTGTGGGCTTTTATGGTGATATTGCTAAATGGGTTCTTCATGAAATGTGAAAGTCATGTTGAATTGTGTTTTGAAATGGTTTTGGTGTGTGTAAAATGGCAGGTATATTGTTTATGGAAAATGGTGTTTTTCTTAGAACCTTGTTTAGAGGAAATGCCTGTTTGGCCTTCAAACTTGATTTTGGAAACTTTAAGTGTGGTTCTTGGTTATTGAAAAAAAAATGTTTTCCTTTGACGTGTGAATAAAAGTTTGAATTTCATCGGAGAAACAGCGTTCCTTCAAAAAGTGATTAAAGGCCTGTTTGGCTCTTGATAAAAGTGGGGTGTGTTTGGATATTAGAAAACGATTTTACTTGTGATACCAATGTATTTCAGGTTTAATATGCTGATTTGAGTGTCTTAAATGAAGTTCTAAGTCTGTTTATGGTTTTCAACGTAATGGCGTGTGTCATATCCTTTAGAAATGATTTGATATTAAATGGTTAAAATGTAAATGATGTGGCGGCCCGGTTGGCACTTTATTGATTGTGAACTGACTACATATATATATACGTACTTATGGGGCATCTCTACAGGGGGACTTCCCTTCGAGGATTGTCGTGTAGCGGTGTCCGTGTAAGGGGTTGGTAAGTGCAGTGAGATGAGTCACGCGTGAAAGGGCCTCCCACTTACACAGTATTATTAAAACCACCATGGGTTCCTAGGCGTCCTTTAGAGAATCGAGTGACGGTTGCTAGCTAACCCTGATTAGACGGGTTAGTCCCCCCTTGGTAGGTAGGCCTTGTGGGGCATGCCACTGGTTGGCTATTAGGGCGGCCAGTTGGTTATTGACTGTGGAGTACCATGCTGGTAGGTAGTCTGAACCCGAGTACGTCCAGGGGTTTTCTAGGGATGTTTAGGACCACCCATGGTTACTTGATTTTCCCTGCTTGTTTACTTTGAGTTGTTCTTTATAGCTTATTCTGGTTACTTTGTGAAAATGGCTTTAAGATGAAAATGTGTTATTCTCTTTGTGTAAAATTTGAAAATGTAACACTTCTTTCACTTTTAAAATGAATTTGGCACCAATGAAAGAAATTAAGCTTTTGAAAAAGAATAAGGGTAATGTCTTGTGTTTTGATTTTCAAGTGAAACATTATGAAAGCTTGCTTTTATACACTGTAGTTCAAACCTGGAATTTGTAGATTCTTTATTTACTGGCAGTGCTTTGGGAATTGTTGTTGGGCTCACCTACTGGGTACTTTTGTACTCACGCCTATCTTTCATCTTTTCAGTTTCAGGTTCCTTTGTGTACAGGGTTTTCCTGGTTTAGTCGCTCAGTGTTGGGGCAAGGTTGGTTTTCAGTTGGGTGGTGACCCGTGAGGTCACGTGGAGGTATTTTGTCGTATAGTTTTCATTTCTTTGTTGCTAGTGTTGTTGTTTTGATTAGTTTGCTTCTTCTTTTGATCCTGGTACTGTTCGGGCTGAAATCGTTCCCAACGATTAAATTCTTCTATGCCCGGCACTAGTTGCCATCCCGGGGGTATCGGGAACGCCCCTCGGGACTTGCCGCGGACCGGCTCGGGTGACCGGTTCAGGGTCGACCCGGGCTGGTTCATGACAAAATGGTATCAAAGTAGGTTTTTGTTATTCGGGTCGTCTGGTAGAAGGAGATTAGGACTGTTGGAACTCGAGAGGTAGGTGCGGGAAGAGCGTCGCGAACTCCTGCTCGCGCTGATCCTCGAGTTACCAGGGGTAGTTCGGAAATTGTGTCTTTTGACCTCGTTTTGAATTGAGGAATGAAAAATGAGGTGAGCCAGTGTAATTTTGCGACTTCACATGGAGTAGTGACCCATGTGGAATCCGATTACATGGTTTAAGTTCCTCCTATTTGTTGATGCTAACTCGGGGCATGGCTCACTACCATATTGTCGGGTTAAGCGTAACTGCTAGTTCCTCATTCTAGTGATTCTTTGTAAGTTGTACTATGTTTGGATCTGGTTGGTGTGTTTGTGTTTTTAAAAATTAAAGTTGAATTTTGAAATGGAAGTGTTTTATTTAAAATGGGTTTAAACTGGTAAAGGGGATTTTTTTTAAAATTTAAAGTGTTCTGGTTTCAAAAACCGGGTGTTTGCTTGGAATTGGTAGGGAAGTGGTTTGAGTGCGACCCTTGGTTTTCCCTATGAATGATCGCATGTGTGTGGGTTTGTGCGAAAAGTGCATGAGAGGCACTTGTTCGTGGATGACGTGAGTGGAATGGATGGACACGCATGCGACGATTCATGAGAGGCTATGGGTGTTTATTTGAAACCAAAGGTTTGACCTTGTCTTTCTAAAATGATTTTTGAAAGAGGAAAATGATTTTGGAAATTGGATTTTTGGAAAGTGGATTTTTGGGCATGTGATCCAGTTGTTGGTATGCGATTTTCCTTTTGATTAAGATTTGATTGGATGCTGATTTTCGGATTTGTGTTTTTGTGTTGTTCAGAGAATGTCGCCCAGAAAGATCCCCAAAGTTTCTAATGAGTCATGCCCAGTTTCTGGTCCTTCTCGGACGTTGCCTATTCTTCGTGGTGATCGAGGCCCGTTAGAAGCAGTAGAGTGGATTGAAGAAGTGGAGAGTATCTTTAGAACGTTGGGAACTCCCGATAATGTTAAGGTTCGTGCAATTATGGAGTTGTTTGAGGGTCCATCTCTGGACCGATGGAAGAGGGTTACCCCATCATCAACGCAAGTTGGAATGATGTGGGATGTCTTTAAAATTGTTTTCATCCAATGGTTTGTACCTGAGGAAGTGAAGCTGGAGAAAAAGAGAGAGCTTGTGCATATTCAACAAGGGCAACGGACGGTGAAGGCATATGTTGACCATTTCAAGGAACTGATTTCCTTTTCTCCAGAGGTAGCGTCGCATGAGCTCATGAAGGCCTCTCTTTTCACCGGGGGTCTTCATCCATAGATCATGGAGCGAGTCCTCCCTTCTAAAGACCATTATTTCGAGAAGTTGGTGGAGGAAGCTTTCTTAGCTGAGTTGGTTTCTGGTGCGTTGGTGGTTAGTACTTCAGCATACCCTTTTGTTCGTAAGAGTTCCCCCTCTGATGTGGAAAATACGCCAGAGATACCTGTTCCTAAGGAGTTATCCCCTTTGGTCCCAGCTTCCAGTTCATCAGATCGTTCAATGGTATGATATCAGTGTGGTCGTTTCGGGCATTTAAAGTCATCTTGTCGCAACCCTCCAAAGACGTGTCATCGCTGCGGCTGTCTGGGTCATCTGGAGAAGTTTTGCAGGAAACATCGCTTGAAGAGGACGTTGTGATTGGAGAATGTCAGTACCTGACTGTGAGGCAGGAGATGCTTCAGCCATCAGAGCCCCAACCACAGGTCTCGGGGTGAAGATCGCGCACAGTCAGGATCTCCCAGGGGTGTGAAGCCTTAGTCCGGGATTTGTGTTCCGTGTTGGCGGTGGAATAATTAGAAATCTTTTCATATTTGTTTTTATGATATTAAAGTTTCAACATCGTTGTAAGTATGTTGTTTTGCTATGAAGTAATGATGAACTTGTTCAATTATAATCCAAGCAATCTTGTTTGTGTGGATGTGATCTTGTACATCGTGTGTCTTTCGTAAAGTGTGTTAGACCTTTGTGTAGGTTGACCTCAGTTTAGCTATGTTTGTCGGATGTGGTTATGTTTCGTAGATTTCAATGGGTCATGTTTCTGACTCGATGTCTGGTTAAGTATTTTCTGTGGGTTTCCCCTAGAGTCGAAGGTTGTTGACTCTAGTCGAGGGGTCAACGTTTCGACGGAGGTGTTAATCTGATCGTGCTATAGTAGTTGGTTTGGATCGGTTATGAGTTCCCGCACTGAACCCGCCTCCTTGTAGTAGTATGTTTTGAGTGTTAAATTTTCGAACTAGTTAAGTTCTTGTGGTGGGGAGAACCCCTTCGTGTTCTCCCCTCAACCTCGGACTTCAATTTTCTCTTGAATCGGTCGGGTGTGACCTGTGTAGAGTAAGGTCATCCCGATATTCTCAGTTCTCTTCGGTTCCTTTAGTTTTGTTTGGGCATGAACTTGGATCTTGACCGACTTTTGGCTTGGCGACTTTTTGGGGGCAGAAAGTGTCTGTGGTGGGAAGAATTGTCACACCCCGACCACAGGTAACCTTATTTTTACTCCTTTATTAGTCCCAGTTTGAATTTTTTTACAAAGTTTTATTGTGTTGACGGGTTTCGCGTCAGTACGCGGTCACCGCATCGTTAGCGGTGACCGTGCGTTCAGCCCGGGTGACCGTGTGTTCGCCCGATTTTTTTTTTAAAATATTAAAAATCTTTATGTTGACATTAATATAATTATTAGTATTAAATTTATTATAAATATTATTTTTATTTTTATTATTAGGATCATTAAAGTATTATTATTATTATCATTATAAAGTTTTACTATTTTTATAAAGTTTTATTATTATTAAGATTTGTTTTTATTCTTTTATTTAGTCTTTTATTATTATTATTATTATTATTATTATTATTATTATAAAGTTTCATATATATATATATATATTAAACCCTAACCCTAAACCGGTTCCCCCCCCCCTCTCTCCTCTCTCTCCTTTTCCCCTACCTCCAGCCTGAGCCGTCCCACATCCCTCTGTCCGCCTCGCCACTGTCGGCTTCCCTTGCCGCGCTGACCCTGCTCCCGCACCCTGGTTTCCGCCTCCAACCCATCGGCCCGCACCCATGCCCTCCTTCCATGCTGACGGCCCCCTCTGGCGCCGCTCCCTCGCACAGCACCCCGGCAGACCCCTATCCGGCGACTCCCCTGTCCCCCCTCGCCCAGGCAGCGCTGCCCGCGCGACCCCCCCGACCTCTGGTGCTCCTCCGCCGGTGCGGCCTCCGGTGTCCGCAACCGGCCCCTCCAGTGTTGTTCCCTCGCACAGCACCCCGGCGGACCCCTATCCGGCGACTCCCCTGTCCCCCCTTCCGCTCCGGCACGCTCCCCCTCTGGCACTGCTCCCTCGTGCAGCCCCTCCGGACCCCGCTGAACCCGGCCTCCGCACGACCTCCGGCGTCCGGCCTCCTTCCCGGCCCTCTGCGCAGCCCGCGCCGTCCCCGGCCCCCGTTTCCCGTCGCCGCACCCGGCCGCCGTTCCCGGCCTCCCTCTCCTTCGGCCATCCTGGCCTTCCCCTCCGTCCAGCGGTCTGTCCCGGCGACCCACCCCTTCTCCTGTCCGGCGCACTCCCCCTCCGGCGCGCTCCCCCTGTTCTGGCCTCCTCCGGCGAACAGCCCCAGCGACCCGCTCCCTCTCCCCCTGTCCGGCGATCTCCTGTCCGGCGGCGACTCCCCCCTTCCAGCAACCCCGTTACCCGCTGGCCACTTTCTCCGGTGAGCCCCGCTCCGGCCGGCGGCCTCCAGCCGCCCCGTCGGTGTTCCCCAACCCTGTCGGCGCCTCTGCTCCGCTCCGGTACCGCCCTGTCGGCATCCCTTGACCTTTTCCAGCACTCTGGTCGGCTCCGCCACACTTTCGGTCGGCCGCGTACCGTCTTTCTGCGGTCCGGCCAGCCGCCGCCACCTTGCGCCGGCCAGCAGCGCACCCGATAATCAGCGCGCAACCTCCGGCGGTCTCCCTGCCAGTGCGCGCCGCCCCTTTAACTGGCGCGCGACCCCGGCGGTCGAGCGCGTCTGCGCTGAGGTAGTCTTTTGTGACTGTTTGCTGGTTGAGTTTATTTTTATATATGTGGTTTGCTATTTTGATGTTTTGGCGTTTGTTGCAGCGCGTCGGCGGAATAATTCCGCAATACTGAGGTCTTCAACTTGTGTACACGTATGCGCCTGCGCGAGGTGTTTTGCATCGTTGAGTTCGGTTTGCGATTTTAGGTGAGGTTTGCTTTGTTTCTTACTTAAATTATTTTATATCAACGTTTATATATATATATATACACATTTTCCTTTGCGTTCTCATTCTTTTGGACCTTTTTAAATCGGTGTTTACGTGTTTTAGTTATTCTACTTTTGTTGCAGCATGCTCGCGAGGTATCTTCGCGTTATCAAAGTTGCCCGCTTTCGTTTTCTTGTGCGCAAGTGTGAGGCGTGTCGTGTCATCGCAAACTAGATGTAAGTCAAGGTAGGTCTCCCATTGCACTCGCCTTTAAATTTAGAATTTATTTATTCCTTGTCTTTTTATCAAGTTTCAGCAAATTTAAAAGTATTATTAAGTAGTTATTTATAGTGTGTCGATCTGCTAAAAATGAAAGCTGTTTAATTCTAGCGTTTCATTGAAAGTATTTTTCTTGGTTTTAATTGTGGGCTTTTATGGTGATATTGCTAAATGGGTTCTTCATGAAATGTGAAAGTCATGTTGAATTGTGTTTTGAAATGGTTTTGGTGTGTGTAAAATGGCAGGTATATTGTTTGTGGAAAATGGTGTTTTTCTTAGAACCTTGTTTAGAGGAAATGCCCGTTTGGCCTTTAAACTTGATTTTGGAAACTTTAAGTGTGGTTCTTGGTTGTTGAAAAAAAAATGTTTTCCTTTGACGCATGAATAAAAGTTTGAATTTCATCTGAGAAATAGCGTTCCTTCAAAAAGTGATTAAAGGCCCGTTTGGCTCTTGATAAAAGTGGGGTGCGTTTGGATATTGGAAAATGATTTTACTTGTGATACCAATGTGTTTCAGGTTTAATATGCTGATTTGAGTATCTTAAATGAAGTTCTAAGTGTGTTTCTGGTTTTCAACGTAATGGCGTGTGTCATATCCTTTAGAAATGATTTGATATTAAATGGTTAAAATGTAAATGATGTGGCGGCCCGGTTGGCACTTTATTGATTGTGAACTGACTACATATATATATACGTACTTATGGGGCATCTCTACAGGGGGACTTCCCTTCGAGGATTGTCGTGTAGCGGTGTCCGTGTAAGGGGTTGGCAAGTGCAGTGAGATGAGTCACGCGTGCAAGGGCCTCCCACTTACACAATATTATCACTACGGGAAAAAAGGGTATTTGCGACGGGTTATTTGCGACGGGGATAAATCCCGTCGCAACTAGCCCCGTTAAAAACTTATTTGCGACGGGGGTATTTGCCCGTCGCAAATAAGTAGCCTTTTGCGACGGGTTAGCTTTCCCCGTCGCAAAAGAACTGGCGCGCTTTGCACGCCAAATCGCGGGAAACATATTTGCGACGGGCGGTTATTGCCCGTTGCAAATAACCGGCGGCGGTAAAAGGTATTTGCGAGGGGAATATTCCCCCGTCGCAAATAGTATGTCGACAGGTGGTTATTTGCGACGGGTCCCGTCGCAAATAACTATTTAACCGTTGACCGTAATAAATGGTGGCTAAGGTATTTGCGACGGGTACCGTCGCAAATAATATTATTTGCGACGGGTATCCCGTCGCAAATAATCTAACCTATAAATACCCCCATCCGTTTTTTTCAATTCATTCTCAAACTCCATCTTCTCCTTTTCTCAAAATTCTATTTCTAGAGTTCAGCGTTTCTCAAGTTTAATTTTTTTCTACGGAGTTGATATTGAAGTTTTCAAGAACGATCATAGATCAACCTCAGATCAATTTTCAAGGTATTTATGTTCATTTTAATTTAATATTTATTTTAAATTTTTTATTAGTTTCAATTATTCTTAATTAGTTATAATTTAATTATGTTTACATTGTTTTGTTACTTAATAAATTTAAATTATTAGTATTGTTCATAGTTAATGGTAATTAGGAATAATTAGTAATAATTTTCAGTAATTAAAAATAAATATTAATAATTAGTAATAAATACCAATAATTAGGAATAATAACATTATTACATTATTAGTATATTTTATTATTAATATTAAAATAATATAATTTTTTTTATTATATACAATTCTCCTTTCATCTGTGTGTTTTCTGTCTCCACATATATTATTTGTATGTGGAGACAGAAAACACACAGATGAAAGGAGAATTGTATATAATATAGAAAATTATATTATTTTAATATTAATAATAAAATATACTAATAATGTTATTATTCCTAATTATTGGTAATTATTCCTAATTATTGGTAATTATTCATATAATTACCAATAATTAGGAATAATTACCAATAATTAGCAATAATTAGGAATAATTAGTAATAATTAGTAATAATTACCAATAATTGGTAATAATTACCAATAATTCGTAATAATTACCAATAATTAGTAATACTTACCAATAATTAGTAATACTTACCAATAATTAGTAATAATTACCAATAATTAGTAATAATTAGTAATAATTATCAATAATTATCAATAATTAGTAATAATTAGTAATAATTACCAATAATTAGTAATAATTAGTAATAATTACTAATAATTAGTAATAATTAGTAATAATTAGTAATAATTACCAATAATTAGTAATAATTAGTAATAATTAGTAATAATTAGTAATAATTACCAATAATTAGTAATAATTACCAATAATTAGTAATAATTAGTAATAATTAATAATAATTACCAATAATTAGTATTAATTACCAATAATTAGTAATAATTACCAATAATTACCAATAATTAGTAATAATTAGTAATAATTACCAATAATTCGTAATAATTAGTAATAATTAGTAATAATTACCAATAATTAGTAATAATTAACAATAATTAGTAATAATTACCAATAATTAGTAATAATTACCAATAATTAGTAATAATTACCAATAATTAGTAATAATTAATAATAATTAATAATAATTACCAATAATTAGTATTAATTACCAATAATTAGCAATAATTACCGATAATTACCAATAATTAGTAATAATTACCAATAATTATTAATAATTAGTAATAATTACCAATAATTAGTAATAATTAGTAATAATTACCAATAATTAGTAATAATTAGTAATAATTAGTAATAATTACCAATAATTAGTAATAATTACCAATAATTAGTAATAATTACCAATAATTAGTAATAATTAACAATAATTAGTAATAATTACCAATAATTAGGAATAATTACCAATAATTACCAATAATTACCGGTAAATAGTAATAATTAGTAATAATTAGGAATAATTACCAATAATTAGTAATAATTAGTAATAATTACTAATAATTAGTAATAATTAGTAATAATTAGTAATAATTACCAATAATTAGAAATAATTAGTAATAATTAGTAATAATTAGTAATAATTACCAATAATTAGTAATAATTACCAATAATTAGTAATAATTAGTAATAATTAATAATAATTACCAATAATTAATATTAATTACCAATAATTAGTAATAATTTTCAATAATTACCAATAATTAGTAATAATTAGTAATAATTAGTAATAATTACCAATAATTAGTAATAATTAGTAATAATTAGTAATAATTAGTAATAATTACCAATAATTAGTAATAATTAACAATAATTAGTAATAATTACCAATAATTAGTAATAATTACCAATAATTACCAATAATTACCGATAATTAGGAATAATTACCAATAATTAGGAATAATTACCAATAACTATCAATAATTACCGATAATTAGTAATAATTAGTAATAATTAGGAATAATTACCAATAATTAGGAATAATTACCAATAATTTGTAATAATTTGTAATAATTACCAATAATTAGTAATAATTAGTAATAATTAGTAATAATTACCAATAATTAGTAATAATTACCAATAATTAGTAATAATTACCAATAATTAGTATTAATTACCAATAATTAGTAATAATTACCAATAATTATCGATAATTACCGATAATTACCAATAATTAGGAATAATTACCAATAATTAGTAATAATTAGTAATAATTAGGAATAATTACCAATAATTAGCAATAATTAGTAATAATTACCAATAATTAGTAATAATTAGTAATAATTAGTAATAATTAACAATAATTAGTAATAATTAGTAATAATTACCAATAATTAGGAATAATTACCAATAATTAGTAATAATTAGTAATAATTACCAATAATTAGTAATAATTAGTAATAATTAGTAATAATTAGTAATAATTAGTAATAATTATAATAATTATTAATAATTACCAATAATTAGTAATAATTAGTAATAATTAATAATAATTATCAATAATTAGTATTAATTACCAATAATTAGCAATAATTACCGATAATTACCAATAATTAGTAATAATTACCAATAATTAGTAATAATTAGTAATAATTACCAATAATTAGTAATAATTAGTAATAATTAATAATAATTACCAATAATTAGTATTAATTACCAATAATTACCAATAATTACCAATAATTACCAATAATTACCGATAATTATCAATAATTAGGAATAATTACCAATAATTAGGAATAATTACCAATAATTAGGAATAATTACCAATAATTAGGAATAATTACCAATAATTGGGAATAATTACCAATAATTAGGAATAATTACCAATAATATTAGTACTATGAAAATAATAAAAAAATTATATAATATTAAAATTATCAATATTTGTAACAGGTTTTACTTTATTCTCAACATATTTAATTCTTAAAGGGTTAATTTTTAGGTCTATCTCAATAAAAAGTTTGCATCAGTCGTGTATGATGTAAACTTTATAATTATCCTTGCTTGAGTGTTTTTTCTAACAAATTATTCAAAACCAGTAATGCTTTTATATTTTATAGAAAAATATGGAACAACGAGGTCGTCAACAATCATTATTAGGTGACCGCATATGGATAAATCAACGTAGAAATCCAAACGGTTCTGGTTTAAATCCAGTATATGTAGAGGGTGTGGAGATTTTTTTATCATTTGCGGCATCATTTGAATTATAATTCTATTATTATTATATTAATTAAAATAATTTATTAATAATTTATTATTTTTATTTGTGAATTATAATTCTATTATTATATTAATTAAAATCATTTACTAATATTTTATTATTTTTTATTTTTGAATTATAATTGGATTATTATTATATTAATTAAAATAATTTATTAATAATTTTTTTTTATAGTATTTGCGAAGGGATACTATGCCCGTCGCAAATAGTATTATTATTATATGCATTAAAATAATTTATTAATAGTTTTTTATTTTTATTTTTAAATAGTTTTTGTGACGGGTCCCGTCGCAAAAACCATTTCCGGCGGGCCCGTCGCAACAGGTATTTGCGACGAGGAGAATCCCCATCGCAAAATATGGCTTTAGCAACGGGCCCGTCGCAAATAATTGTTGTTGCGACACCGTTTTCAGCAACGGGCCATTTGTGACGGGCCCCCGTCACAAAAAGCCATTTGCGATGGGATCCCGTCGCAAATGACCCCTCGCAAATACCTGTTTTTCTAGTAGTGTATTAAAACCACCGTGGGTTCCTGGGCGTCTTTTAGAGAATCGAGTGACGGTTGCTGGCTAACCCTGATTAGATGGGTTAGTCCCCCTTGGTAGGTAGGCCTTGTGGGGCGTGCCACTGGTTGGCTGTTAGGGTGGCCAGTTGGTTATTGACTGTGGAGTACCATGCCGGCAGGTAGTCTGAACCCGAGTACGTCCAGGGGTTTTCTAGGGATGTTTAGGACCACCCATGGTTACTTGATTTTCCCTGCTTGTTTACTTTCAGTTGTTCTTTACAGATTATACTGGTTACTTTGTGAAAATGGATTTAAGATGAAAATGCGTTATTCTCTTTCTGTAAAATTTGAAAATGTAACACTTCTTTCTCTTTTAAAATGAATTTGGCACCAATGAAAGAAATTCAGCTTTTGAAAAAGAATAAGGGTAATGTCTCGTGTTTTGATTTTCAAGTGAAACATTATGAAAGCTTACTTTTATACACTGTAGTTCAAACCTGGAATTTGTAGATTCTTTATTTACTGGCAGTGCTTTGGGAATTGTTGTTGGGCTCACCTACTGAGTACTTTTGCACTCACGCCTATCTTTCATCTTTTCAGTTGCAGGTTCCTTTTTGTACAGGTTTTTCCTGGTTTAGTCGCTCAGTGTTGGAGCGAGGTTGGTTTTCAGTTGGGTGGTGACCCGTGAGGTCACGTGGAGGTATTTTGTCGTATAGTTTTCGTTTCTTTGTTGCTAGTGTTGTTGTTTTGATTAGTTTGCTTCTTCTTTTGATCCCGGTATTGTTCGGGCTGAAATCGTTCCCAACGATTAAATTCTTCTATGCCCAGCACTAGTTGTCATCCCGGGGGGATCGGGAACGCCCCTTGGGACTTGCCGTGGACCAGCTCGGGTGACCGGTTCAGGGTCGACCTGGGCTGGTTCGTGACAGGAAAAAATGGTACCATTACATGATGATATTATGAATAACCATAGGATATGAAAGGTCTTGATATTTCTTGCGATATGGATCATAATATTTCATTAGTAGAAGCATAATCACAACCAATCCTGATAAGCGATGAGATTGTAGCAATAAACTCATACCACTTTGGTAACTTTGAATCATAATCTGCATGAAGTAATAACATTAAAATAAGCTTATAATATCATGAAAATAATTATATTCAAGATATAACTTGTCAAAGGTCATCATATACACCTCATATAAGAGTATAGATTCATAACTTGACATGTGTCTCAAAGAAGGAAAATTGCGACAAAATTACTTTACCAACTTGGTAACTTTTGAACCGTAAACCCCGTGAAAGAGAGAACATAAAATGGATATGTAAATACCTATAAATTTAATGATAATAATAATATAATTCATTCATGGGAAATATATACATGACACAAAATAAATGAGTAGTGAATATGACATGAGTCTCATTGAAATAAAAGTGAGATTGGAAATCCCCTTACTACATGGGTAACTTTTAAATCATGATCCACATGAAATAATAACATAAATTAAAACTTTTAATATATTTAAATAAATTAAATTAATGGTATAACATGTAACAGGTCGGTATATACACCACACAACAAGAATAAGTGTTGAATATAACATATATCTCACAGAATAAAAGTGAGACGAGAAAACCATTACTACATGAGTGACTTTTGAATCATGATCCCAATGAAAGAATAATATCAATTAAAGATTTTAATATAATTAAATAAAGGAAATTAATTATATAACATTTCATAGGGAATTATCTACACCACACAAAATATTTGAGTGTTGAATATGGCATGTATCTCCCAGAAATAAAAAGTGAGATGAAATTGTCTTACCATAAGTCTTGAATTTTTCTTCATAAACATTCAAAACTCATTTATAATAAATATAATTTTATTATTAATCTAAAAAATAACCATATTTATATATATAATACCATATATGATTCACTTATGACTTAATATTACTTATTTATTAACAAATTCATGTTAAAGTTATGTTTTGGGTAATAACCGCTTTGTTTTTCGTACATGTTTTGACTTTTTATTCTTGATCCTATTACTTAGATCATGATTTAATTATATAAATAATGTAAAACATGATATAAATATCATATATATTTAGTATTTATGTATTTATAATAATCAATAAAATATATAAATATGAAATGGAATACATCGTTCATAGAGACGGTAGGTCGTACGTACGCATAGACGTTGTTTCTGTTTTCTTATCGTATTGAAAGAAAGAAAATAAAGGATATATATGTATGTATGTATGTATATATATATATTATCATTCTATTATAATTATTATTTCATATATATCATATATTTTTACTAAACCCATCCTTAATACATTCCATGTAAAGTGTGAATGAATCATGTCGCTTTGAAGAGGTGGTAGTCCATACATCCACAAACAAAGATATCGTATTCCCAAAAAAATGGAAAGAATAAAGGTGTGTGTTATATAGTAATTAAATAATCATAAATAAATCATAAATATCTTATATATCATATCAAAAACATTAATTCCATCATTATTCACAACCTTGATAGGTGGTAATGAAAGAACGAACGATATCGGTTTGTGAGGCAGTAGTCTGTTGTACACATGAATGATGATTGCGTATCTTATTTGATGGAAGTGTGTGTGAGTGTAGGTCATACTCATAACATAAAAACATATAATTAAATTTATGATACTTAGGTTATTATATAATCATAGAATAATAAGAGTTTATGAGGTAGAAAAGAAATAAAACCAAGTGTTTGTTGAAGGATGTTGCCTCTTCTTCAGGTAATTCCTTTTAGTTTGCACCAAAGGACTAACTAGGTTTACTTTATAACCAAATTTAGGCTTATATGATGAATTGAGGAATGTTTTGAGGATATTTTTACTGGTTTTGGATGAACCAAAAGATTTTATTGGTGTGAATAATTGAGGGGGTGAGTTCCCTGTTGTAGTGGAGGAGGAGTGAAATTCTTGTAAATATAAAAAGGTAACCACTATTGAGAGATCTCCCTTACATCATGTGCCTCCAATAATTTTCCATTTTCAAGAAAATGGAGTATATGGTAAAAATATTTTCATCCAATGTATTTTTTATAAGTTTCTAGGTCACTTGGTACCTTAAGATTAAAGTTTAATCATTAAGTAAACTCATTTTTACCTTAATCGTTGTAATTAATTTTAATTACATTCACTCATTATTTTGGTAAAAAACTAAGTTGAACTTAATATAAATTATAAATTGTGATTATTCCAAATATGGATTCCATTTTTAAAAATTCTAAACATAAAACTTGCATAAATTAATTTAAAATCAATCCCGCATATGGGACAAAACAACGGGTTCTTAAAGTGAAAATGTTCAAATGTTTGAAATGTTTTTATAATCAATTTCAATGTGAAATTTTTTACAATGAACTAAAATGTATTGATTTAGGTATAAATTATATAATTGTACTTTAAAACCAAATTATAATATAATTTAACTATATAAATAAATTAAACGAAAATTAGTTTTTAATTAAAATTTCATTGTTTCTCTCTATTCATCAAAAAATGAAACTTCTCATAAAAATACCAAAAATTCATTCAAAGTAAATTTTAATATTTAAATTTTAAAAATGAAGTTTAATTTTTCATATAAAATTTATAAAATTTTCAAAATTTATATTTAAAATAGGTGTGCCATTAAAAGGAGGTAAAACTACTTTTTAACAAAATATATCTTTTTATGTGTATAATTGGATTTATTTATATTACTTTTCTAGAAAACACTTAAGAAGAGTGTTAAATATTTGATTGAATATTTAATATATTTTTTTTATTAAAACCATTCATCAAAAGTGGTTTTTTTAATTTATTGAGATAAAACGTGTTGGTACATAGAAAGATAGTTTTCTTAAAAAATAAATTTCTTTATTTTCAAGTGGTTCTTAATTTCATTTATAACTAATTTATAACCAAGGGATTTGTAATGACTCGGATTTCTCTGTATTTTATTTTAATATTATATGGGAATTCTTTCGAGACCAGGCTTTGAGACGGCGTGCAGTTCCGAGGCCCGGTGATCCCGGAACAAATGTTTGAATTTAATTAAATAATTAAATTACGTGTGTGTATGGTTTTCCTGAAAAAGTGGAATAACTCCTGAATGGGTGCTCAGATCTGAAATCTGAGGGCACCGTTGCGTTCAGAACAGTGATTTTACCTTAGGTGAGGCCTAACATCGGCCGGCGCAGGTCGGTGGTGAGATCTAATTTTTGGACGTAACTGTAATAAAATATTTAATAAAAATATTTTATTAAATCCTTCCTGTAGTGAAATCTTTTAACTTTTTAAATAGAGATTTCGTAGGGGATCGGGGTTACAAATCTCATAACCCTGAATTTCCCCTAGAGGCTATGGAAAAGCTCTGGAGAAAACCCCCCAACGTGGCGACGATGTTCTCGACGAATTTCGTCGGCGATGACGACACGACGACCAGATCTTCGCCAACAAATGCCGCGAATCTAGGTAGGATGTTTGGTTTTGGTTTCCTTCCCTGTTCTTGATTCCTACGACGAACACGGGCTAATCCACGAACAGATTAGCCCATAGATCGATCATATTTGTGGGATGGGAATTTGCGGGGATTTTGAGGATTTGATTCTTGGAGTAAATTTGGTTTCGTTCAACCTTCTAATGGTGAAGAACCATGATCGATACGAACATCAGTCAAGGTTCGTCCCTCTCGATTTTTGTGCTTTTCTTCCCTGGTTTCTACGTGTTCTTCGTGTGCGTTCTACGCATTCTTGGAGGAAATTGATTACTGCGCATTTTTTTGTTAGCGCAATGATCCGAGATTGTAGATCCAACCTTGGGAGGATGGTCTGGAGCTAGGATGACGATTTCGGCGGACGATTCGGAGCGGATCGAGTGATATGAGTTTTTGGGCGTTTTTATTCGGATGGATCGTTTGGGGTTTATGACCCAATCAAAGGACCAAAAACACCCGATAGGGTGTTCGTATGATGGGACGAACCAAGACCTGAAGTATAGGGACGAACGGATGAGAGATCGCGGATCCGGAAATCGGCCGAGGCACGAGGAAGAAGATGAAACTTCTGGAAATTTCCCGACTACACGGCGTGTAGTATGGCCTACACGGCATGTGTTCGTCGACGGGCCACCTAGCATGTACTCTAGGAGTACACGGACACAGGTTGGGTACACGGCCAAGGACACGGCGTGTATACCCTTCCCCGGCCAGACCCAGCCAGATACACGGGATACCCTGTGTATTGGTACACGGGCAGGCAACACGGGCGGACACCGTGTATGGGCATACGGCCAGGGTACACGGGTGTTTCCCAGTTGACAGGACACGGTGTGTGCTTCGACTTACATGATGTGTATAGGCTTTCCTACACGACTTCGATTTCAGACACGGGTCGTTTACACGAGAAGTACCCGGAGTCAGGGAACACGGCTTGTGATCCTTCTACACGCCGTGTAGTTGAGTTTTACACAGTTTGGACAGGTGACACGGGGCATTTACATGGGCAGTACCCAGAGTCAAGGAACACAGCGTGTAATCCTACTGCACATCGTGTAACCTGTTTTACATGGCTTGAGCCAGTTTCCTTATGTGACTTGGACCAGTTTCCTTAGGGTTCATCCCCTTGGTCTTTCTCCTGAAGGTTTCTAGTATCATTTCCTGCATACAGGAGTATGATCCCTTCAGTGGGACTTCCAGAATAGAGTTGTTGGAATCCCCTATGTGAGACTTAGAGTCGGATCCTCTACTCCTTCATGGTACCCTAGGTAGAGTTTTTTAGTATCAACGTGACCTACTTTACCTGGGTGTTGATCCTCTACTTAGCAGGTTAGCTCAGACTGAGTTGTTGGAATCACCCCATGACTATTGGTTGTGATCCTCATCTGAGCATCATATTCTCAAGTACTTGTGGAGTGTGTTCTACCAGAACGAGTACTTTATATCTCTCTCTTCAGACCTAGGAGTGTGTTCTCCTTGTTACGTGCTTAGTGGAATCTTCGAGCTGGATCCTAGTGGTGGTATCGTGATAGTCGATCGTGTATGAGTATATCTGGATATTATTATTATACGTTCTGTAGACATATACTGTGTGGAGCTGACTGTATCTCTTCTTTGTGGTATTTCCCTTGTTTTATTTCCTTTGTGGTTTCAGGGTTTCCTACTGGGTATTGTTATACTCACCCCTGTATGGGCTTTGCCCGCACGTGTCGTGTCTTGTGCAGACGAGCGAGCCTTTGACGGGATTCTAGGTAGACCAGGACCGGACGGTGCTCAATGAGATCAGACAAGCTGAGGTGTGTTCCTACAGCTACGAATTGCAGTCCCAGTACCTTTCTTTACAGGTTGGACTTTGTGCAGACTCTCTTTTGGTGGGCTTGTACTTTTGGCCCAGGGTTTTACATTACTGTACTTTAATTTCCTGTCATACTTTGTTGGTTGGTATTTTAGTGTATGCATGCATTTCCATTTTCAGTAGTTTTTACTTTTCACCCTTGTGGGCTTGGAGATGTGTGTGTGTGTGCACAGGTTTATAGGAAATTCCTCCCATGTTAGTGACATGCCTACTCGGTGATAGTCACCAACCCCTAGCCGATTGGAGGTGGGCTTGGGGAGTTGCAGTGCGGTCCCCACTGGGACGGGTTGTGATAGAGTGGTATCAGAGGTGGTTGGTTCTACCCTAGGACCGAGAGTCTGTGAGTTGGTTTGGGGCAATAGTGTTAAGTGTTTAGAGTTTGTCTTTCAGGCAAGGGACCCCAGTGTTGGTGCGGGCGTCCGACGTATCCATACACCAGGACTCTGATAACTTTCTTTTTGACTCGGAACATGATAACACTAGTTTCAGGGGAAATAAATGGTACATGCATCGTATAGGAATGGGTTGTGGTTTCCATGTCCTTCTTAAATCAGCTCTCCAGATATACTCACTGACTGAGATACATCTTGTTTCTTTACAGGATGCCTCCGCGACGTGCACCCGCTAGGATCCAGCAGCTCGATCACGAGGATGAACCCCTCAATGATGAAGCTTCGATACAGGGACCAGATCCCCCAGTTTTACCTTCGGGTGGTGTGCTAGTTATCCCACCACCTGTGGAGTAGTGTTTAGTGCTTGTTGTACCAGTGGAGGAGGAGCGCAGGCTGAGTGCACTCCACGAGTTTCAGAGACAGAGACCCCTTAGGTTTCAAGGTGAGCCTGACCCTCAAGCAGCAAAGGACTAGCTTGAGGTAGTGACCAGAGTCTTCCGTTTGGTCAGGACACCAGCAGACCAGATGGTGATCCTGGCGGTGAGCCTTCTATAGGGCTCGGTAAGGCGATAGTGGAGTTTGGTTATCCAGACTCACGATGAGGCGACTCTTGCGTGGTCAGAGTTTGAGCATCTCTTCAGATAGGAGTTTTCACTGGTTAACCTAAGAGAAGTATGTATACAGGAGCTTCTTCAGATTCAGCAGGGGACCATGACGGTGGCTGACTATTCATCGAGGTTTACCAACCTCTCATGATACTCTATAGATATGGTCAGGGATCAGTACTTCAGAGCTCGGACTTTTGAGTGGGGCTTGCGTGGGGACATCCAAGCTAGCATCATCCCTATGAGCATTCCTACTTATGCTGGGGTGGTCGAGCGGGCTTTGGTGGTCGAGAGCTTCTTGGCATAGCAGAGAAAGCCAGCAGTTGTCAGTAGTGAGTGAGCTAGAGTAGAGACCTCGGCAGCAGGGAGCCGATGTCAGGGACCCAGGCGTGGGAGACGTTTTCAGAGGAGATCCCAGGACAGAGGATCTGCCGTACAGGGTTTGTAGGGCGCATCCAACTAGCCTCGAGAGAGGAAATATTACTCATGCGATGGTAGGGGATATCTCACTCGAGATTGTCTGACCCGCCGTACTACTAACACGGGAGCAGTGGATAGACCACTAAGGTAGAGGCAACGTGTGGAGCATACAAATCCGTGGGGCAGAGGATGTGGTAGAGGAGCTGGGAGAGCAGCTGGAGGTGGTCGGCGTTTTGACCTTTTTCCATCACCACCCCTAGGAGGTCCACCCCAAGCTCAGGGAGCTGGTGGACAGAGGTAGGGATAGCTGCAGGAAGTAGAGGCTTATGACTCAGGTACTTCTGGAATGATTAGAGGTACAATATGTGTCTTTTCTACTTTGGTTTCCGTACTGATAGACACGGGTGCTAGTCATTCTTTTTTGGCTGCTTATCTTGTTCGAGACCTTGAGATTCCTGTTGAGTCGTTGACTCGACCCTTGCGCTTAGAAACACTGACTGGAGAAGATTCAGAGATCACACACCTTTGCAGACAGTGTGACCAGACCCTTGGAGGCGAGAGTTTTGGTTGGAACCTCTTGGTGGTAGCGTCGAGGCCTTACGATGTCATTCTTGGTATGGATTGGATATGCACAGTTCATGCCCAGATTTGACTGTTTTAGGCGAAGTGTGCGGTGTGTCCGTAGTGATGGGATGAGGTTCTCCTTCATCGGTGAAAAGTAGACCCAGGCAGCGTAGGATGGACTCGTGCGTAGGAAGGTATAACCGATTTTACATCTGTTGGCTAGCCTAGCCCTTGGTGTAGCAGATGTTACGAGTTTCCAGTTTCCAGCAGTAGTGGCTGAGTACGAGGATGTCTTTCCGGAGGATATCCCCGGGCTACCTCCTTGTCGGGAGATAGATTTATGCATTGAGTTGCAACCCGGGACGACACCGATATCAGCATCAGCATATCAGATGGCTCCTGCAGAGCTTCGTGAGCTGAGGGTGTAGCTGGGAGACTTGTAGAAGAAGGGCTTTTAAGACCCAGTGTTTCACCCTGGGCGGCCCCAATGTTGTTTTCCAAGAAGGCAGACGGGAGCTTGAGACTGTGTGTGGATTATCGGCGCTTGAATCAGGTGACCGTAAAGAACCGGTATCCACTACCCAGGATAGATGACCTTTTCGAGAAGTTAAGAGGGGCACGATGGTTCTTGAAGGTTGATCTATGATCAGGCTATCACCAGTTATGAGTACGGGATGAGGATATATCGAAAACGGCATTCAGATGTCGCTACGGTCACTATGAGTACTTGGTGATGCCCTTCGGTGTGACGAACGCCCCGGTAGTGTTCATGGGACTCATGAACTGGATCTTTCAACCCTATCTAGATCGGTTCATGGTGGTCTTCATCGATGATATCCTTGTGTACTCTTCGTCCTAGGAGGAGCACGCGAGGCACCTAAGGATGGTTCTGGACATGCTCTGAGAGCACCAGTTGTACGGAAAACTCTTGAAGTGCCAATTCTGGATACAGGAGGTCCACTTTTTGGGACACGTTATCTCAGCAGATAGTGTAGCAGTGGACCCAGCCAAGGTAGAGGCAGTGCTAGCATGGGAGCCACCCCGGAGCGTGACGGAGGTGAGGAGTTTCCTTGGGTTGGCAGGCTACTATCGGAGATTCATTCTTGATTTATCCAGGATTTCAGCACCCATGACAGCTTTGACCTGAAAGGGGCAACCTTTCGTATGGACCGAGAGATGCCAGCAGGCTTTTCAACAGTTGAGATAGAGTCTGACGAGCACCCTGATCTTGAGATTACCGGAGGAGGTTGTCGAGTACGTGGTGTTTTGTGACACATCAGGAACCGGGCTTGGTTGTGTCCTAATGCAGAGGCAAGCGGTGATTGCCTATGGCTCACGTCAGCTGAGGCCACACGAGCAGAACTATGCAACCCATGATCTTGAGTTAGCAGTGGTATTCTTCGCATTGAAGATGTGGCGGCACTACCTGATGGGTGAGTATTTTACCGTCTACTCTGATCACAAGAGTCTCAGATATATATTTTCTCAGAAGGATCTGAATTTGAGGCAGAGGTGATGGCTTGAGTTCCTCCAGGATTACGACTTTGAGATCGTTTATACTCCTAGGAAGGGGAACATTGTGGCAGATGCTCTCAGTAGGAAATCCAGTTCATCGTTGCTGGATGAGGCGACGAGGCGGTTGGCCTCTTTACATTTATTCTTCGTGGATAGAGATTAGTGAGATTACCTTTAGTCGATGGTTGTTACCCCTCCACTCTTACAGTGAGTCATGGAAGAACAGCTCGAGGATGCTAGCTGTGAGACTCTGTGTGCTCAGATATCCACAGGTGATGATGCCGATGGATAGTCAAAAGGTGGGGAGCACATTGTTATTTTCAGAGGGCGCACAGTAGTACCAGTGACGTTGCGGGAGGAGGTTCTAAGGGAATTCCATACCTCTCCTTTGGCGGTGCATCCAAGCATGGAAAAGATGTACCAGGACCTCTAACATCAGTTATGGTGGCTAGGAATAAAGAAGAGTGTGGCAGAGTTTGTTTCTCAGTGCCTTACTTGTTAGCAAGTAAAGGCTGAGCACCAAGTGACAGCAGGTTTGACTTAGCCCCTTGAGGTGCCAGAGTGGAAGTGGGATGGGATATCCATGGACTTCGTGACGGGTTTACCACGTATGTCTAGGGGACACGATGCCATATGGGTGATCGTTGATCGACTCACCAAGTCAGCCCACTTCCTAGCCATACGGGAGTAGAGTTTAGTAGAGAGCTTGGGACGCCTCTACGTGCAAGAGATAGTTCGTCTTCATGGAGTGCCTTCCATGATCGTCTCAGATCATGATGCTCGTTTCACATCCCAGTTGTGGAAGGGATTTCAGGAAGCTTTTGGGACTCAGTTATGCTTGAGCACAGCGTTTTATCCTCAGACTGAGGGTCAGATGGAGCGGACCATCCAGGTTCTGGAGGATATGCTACGAGCATGCATACTTGACTTCGGTCGTAGCTGGGAGGATCACCTACCACTGGTGGAATTTTCTTATAACAACAGTTATCATTACACTATTGGTATGGTACCATTCGAGGCTTTGTACGGGCGACCTTGCAGGTCACCACTTTGCTGGACTGACCCAGGAGAGTCAGCACTCATGGGCCCAGAGATGGTGCGAGCTACTACAGAGAAGATGCAGGTCATCCAGGAGCAGATGAAGACTGCACAGAGTCGGCAGAAGTCTTATGTTGATAGGAGACAGAGGCCCTTGGAGTTTGAGGAGGGAGACCATGTGTTCCTTCGGGTCTCACCTCGACAGGGATTGCGGAGATTTGTCCGAGGTGACAAGCTATCTCTGAGGTTCATCGGCCCTTTTCAGATTCTGAGTAGAGTTGGTGAGGTGACTTACCGCTTGGATCTACCTCCTCGGATGGACCGGGTACACAACGTCTTCCATGTGTCACAACTGTGGAGGTACATGCATGATCCATCGCACGTTATCGACTGGGGCGAGCTGGACATCGATGATGAAGCGACCTTTGCTGAGTACCTAGTGGAGATCGAGGATCGGTAGGAGAAGATCCTTTGTGGGTGAGATATTCCCTTGGTACATGTCTGGTGGCAGTACGGGAATCTCCAGGAGATCACGTGGGAGCGGGAGGCTCATATTCGTGTGCAGCACCCACATCTTTTTGAGTAGTCTTTGTTTTGGCTTTTTAGGGACGTAAAACCCTAAGGTGGGTGTGATGTAATGACTCTGATTTCTCCTTATTTTATTTTAATATTATATGGTAATTCTTTTGAGACCAAGCTTTAAGACGGCATGCAGTTCCGAGGCCCGGTGATCCCGGAACAAATGTTTGAATTTAATTAAATAATTAAATTACGTGCGTGTATGGTTTTCCTGAAAAAGTGGAATAACTCCTGAACGGGTGCTCGGATCAAAAATCCAAGGGCACTGTTGCATTCAAAATAGTGATTTTACCTTAGGTGAGGCCTAACATCGACCGGTGCAATTCGGTGGTGAGATCTAGTTTTTTGACGTAACTGTAATAAAATATTTAATAAAAATATTTTATTAAATCCTTACTACAATGAAATATTTTAACTTTTTAAATAGAGATTTCATAGGGGATCAGGGTTACAAATATCATAACCCTGAATTTCCCCTGGAGGCTTTGGAAAATCTCTGGAGAAAACCCCCCAACGCGGCGACGACATTCTCGACGAATTTCACCGACGACGACGACGCGGCGACCGGATCTTCGCTAACAAACACCGTGAATCCAGGTAGGATGTTTGGTTTTGGTTTCCTTCCTCGTTCTTGATTCCTACGATGAACGCGGTCTAACCCACGAACAGATTAGCCCGCGGATCGATCATATTTGCGGGATGGGATTTTGCGGGGATTTTTGGGATTTGATTCTTGGAGTAAATTTGGTTTCATTCAACCTTCTAACAGTGACGAACCAAGATCAACACGAACATCGATCGAGGTTTGTCCCTCTCGATTGTTATGCTTTTCTTCCCCGGTTTCTACGCGTTCTTTGTGTACGTTCTACGCGTTCTTGGAGGAAATCGATCGTTGCACATTCGTTTGTTGGTGCAATGATCTGAGATTGTAGATCCAACCTCGGGAGGATGGTCCGGAGTTGCGATGACGATTTCGGTGGACGATTTGGAGTAGATCGAGAGATATGAGTTTTTGGGCATTTTTCTTCAGATGGATCGTCCGGGGTTTATGACCCGATCTAAGGACCGAAAACACCCGATAGGGTGTTTGTATGATGGGACGAACCAAGACCTGAAGTATCAGGATGAACGGATGAGAGATCACAGATCCGAAAATCGGTCGAGGCACGAGGAAGAAGATGACGCTTCTGGAAATTTCCCGACTACACGGCGTGTAGTATGGGTTACACGGCGTGTGTTCATCGGCGGGCCACGTGGTGTGTACTCTATGAGTACACAGACACAGGTTGGGTACACGGCCAAGGACACGGCGTGTATACCCTTCCCCGGCCAAACCCAACCAAATACACGGGATACCCCGAGTATTGGTACATGGGTAGGCAACATGGGCGGACACCATGTACGAGCATACGACCAGGGTACACGGGTATTTCCCAGTTGACAGGACACGGTGTGTGCTTCGACTTACACGCTGTGTATATTCTTTCCTACACGACTTCGATTTCAGACACGGTCCGTTTACATGGGTAGTACCCGGAGTCAGGGAACACAGCGTATGATCCTTCTACATGTCGTGTAGTTGAGTTTTACACAGCTTGGACAGGTGACATGGGCCGTTTACACGGGCAGTACCTAGAGTCAAGGAACACGGCGTGTAATCCTACTACACGCCGTGTAACCTGTTTTACATGGCTTGATCCAGTTGCCTTATGTGACTTGGACCAGTTTCCTTAGGGTTCATCCCCTTGGTCTTTCTCTTGAAAGTTTCCGGTATCATTTCCTACATATAGGAGTATGATCCCTTCAGCGGGACTTCTAGAATAGTGTTGCTGGAATCCCCTCTATGAGACTTAGAGATGTATCCTCTACTCCTTCTTGGTACCCTAGGTAGAGTTTCTTGGTATCTACATGACCTACTTTACCCGGGCGTCGATCCTCTACTTAGCAGGTTAGCTTAGACTGAGTTGTTGGAATTGCCCCATGACTATAGGTTGTGATCCTCATCTGAGCATCATATTCTCAAGTACTTTTGGAGTGTGTTCTCCCAGAACGAGTACTTCGTATCTCTATCTTCAGACCTAGGAGTGTCTTCTCCTTGTTACGTGCTTAGTGGAATCTTCGAGCTGGATCCTAGTGGTGGTATCGTGATAGTCGATCGTGTATGAGTATATCTGGATATTCTTGTTATATGTTCTGTAGACATATACTGTGTGGATCTGAGTATATATTTCCTTTGTGGTATTTCCCTTGTTGTATTTCCTTTGTGGTTTCGGAATGTCCTATAGGGTATTGTTGTACTCACCCCTGCACGGGCTTTGCACGCACGTGTCGTGTCTTGTGCAGACGAGCGAGCCTTTGACGGGATTCTTGGGGGACCAGGATCGGACGGTGCTCGGTGAGATCAGACAGGCCGAGGTGTGTTCCTACGGCTACGGATTGCAGTCCCTGTACCTTTCTTTACAGGTTAGACTTTGTGCAGACTCTTTTGGTGGGCTTGTACTTTTGGCTCAGGGTTTTACATTATTGTACTTTACTTTCCTGTTGTACTCTATTGGTTGGGATTTTAGTGTATGCATGAATTTCCATTTTCAGTAGTTTTTACTTTTCACCCTTGTGGGCTTGGAGATGTATGTGTGTGCACAGGTTTATAGGCAATACCTCCCATGTTAGTGACATTCCTACTCGGTGCTAGTCACCAACCTCTGGCCTATTGGAGGCGGGCTTGGGGAGTTGCGGCACGGGCCCCACTGGGACGGGTCGTGACAGGATTCATTTTATATACATTTGTAAACCATATTTTCACAATTTAGTTAATATTATTCATAACTTTCATTCCAATGGTTAGGTGATAACTATAATAATATTTAAATATTATTATTAATAGTATATTGTATTTCAGTAAAACATGGTCTTGCATGTAACTCAAGCTATCGAAGGAACTCATAATTGTATGTAACACAATCCATACATAAGTTCGCATGTACCGCAAGCTAATCTATGTGTTGCATGTATCATAATCTTAACTTGGTTTTATGTATAAAGAAAGCATAACTTTGTGTAGCGTGCAATGCAAGTCATCAAAGAAATTTAATTTATTCAAAAAAAAATTAATTCATAAAAACATGGGGTGTTACATTCTACCCCCCTTAAAATTTTAACCTACTTAAATTTGAATAAGACAACTAAAAATTGACCTTGATAGTTTAATTCGATTATATCAATCAATTTTACATAATATACCACCTCTGTAAGTTTAAATAAAACTCTATTTTGAGTTTTAAAGTCTTCTACATGATAAATTGTATGAAACCAAAATCCATGAATATTGTAGGCATCAGATCTCTTAGCCTGCCTTAGAGGATCTCGATCCAAAAACTTCAAATCATTTGATATTTCAGCTCACTTATCAAGATTAATTATCTAGATAAGAAAATATAAGGTGTTACTTTTAACATAGATAAAATAAATATAGGTCAATAATATGAATATGAGTATATACTTACATGGTGGGTGAACCATTTGAAAATATCCTTATTAACAACTTCTGTTAATTCCAATTCATTTCGAGATCAACCCCTTAGTCACAGCTTTGTTTGAAATTACAATTCTTCAATTACATATCTGTAATAAGACTATTGAGTAGCACATATCTATGGGCTTATAGAAACTCCAATTCAATCATTGTAAAATATGACCCCTTTCCAATTGGTCATCCAATAGTTGGAAATACCGATGATTGGTTTTCAAAATGAGAATTAGTGGAGATGTTTTCAACACATACAACATGGTTGAATCTAGTCTCAATCGAATCCAAATACCTAGAACATAAGGTCAAGCACTATTAGGCTATGTCACCTTCAGCAATAGAGGGTTTTGGTTGATTTTTATTCCTCACATATGATTTCAAATGATCTAAGTACTTGATGAAAAAAATAGGAAACGTATTAAAAAAATCTACGTAATGATTTGATAAAATTGAATTCACCGATGAAAATAAAAAATATATTAATGTACCTCTCAATTGGATGCATCCATTGATAGTGTATCGGTCCACCATGTTTTGATACTTCAATTAAATTAACAATCAAATGAATCATAACTCTAAAGAATAAATGGGGAAATAACATCTCCAAATGAAAAAGTTCCAAAAAAACTCATTCTTAAATTTTATCAAGCTCAGTTGTATTTAGATTTTTTCCATGAAGCTCTTTGAAAAAGGTACACAACTCAACTAGAACTGTAGTTACTTTTTCACATACCATATTACGAAATGCCAATGGAAGCAACTGATTTGTCAAAACATTTGATTCATGACTTTTTAATCTATGTAACTTTTGATGTTTTAAGTCAATGCACCTTGAAATGTTACTTGAATATTCATCTGGCACTTTTACATTCTTTAAAGTTAAAAGGAATATGTATTTATCATGATTTTTCATTGTAAAAATCACCAAAGAATACTTTCCATTCTCATTTTCCCACAAACTGTGCTTTATATTCATTGATTCCAAATCCTTAAAATCATTAAGGTGGTCCTTTGATTTACGCTACTCATTAGGAAATGTAAAAAATTATATTGTCACAAATGTTCTTCTCAATATGCATTAGGTCAAAATTATAATGTAAAAACTAAACTTCCAATAAGGGAGTTTGAAAAATATACTCATTTTCTTCCACTATTGTATTCCAGCTACTTCGGATACTATACCTTGTACCTTTTACCCACCTTCTCTAAACAAGTTACATTTTTCAAATTCCATAGTGACATTCATTAATTTTCCCAAGATTTATGAACTAGATAACAACTTCGGTGGCTTTATCAATTCAATATCTTTGTTGAATTGTGTCTTGTTAAACCTAAAGTTATGATAAGAATTAATAAGTCAATGATGATACATAAAAAACCATTTTCTACTATGAGGTAATTGTTGAGGTTTAAAATCAAAATTTAAAACAGGATAAGCCAAACCAGTATAAATGTTTCAACTGGATAAGTCTCCTAGTCTAAGAAATTCACTAATTTTTCACATTAAAGAACCCTACATTTTGAATAGTTTTCTCTTTGAATCATCATATGTTTCCACATCATCATCCCATAATTCTCACAATTTAATGATTAGCGGTTGAAGGCATACATCAATGTCGTTTCCAAGCATTTTCTTTCCAGGAATAATCATTGAAATAATGAAAGAAGTATCCTTCATGCACATCCATGGATTTATATTATAGGGGATCAAAAAAATTTCTAAATACTATAATTAGTACTTAAAGTACCATAAGGGGTAAAACCATCAGAAGCCAATCTCAAATGTTCATTCATATGATTCAAAGAAAAATATGGATTTGATGAATAAAACACCTTCCACGGTGTGGAATATTTTGGATATCTCATTAATTCATCATTGTTACTATCCCGAGAATGTCAATTCATGCCACATATAGTCTTAGACAACATTAATAATCTTTGTAAGCATTGTTTCATGGGAATGTAAGGAAATAACTTTGTAGGATTTTTCTTCTTCTGTTTTTTCCTAGAGTTGTATTGATTTTTACTCCCATTTTTTCAATTGACTTCCATATTCTTATATGAAAAATTATGCATTCTTATTTATCAGAATATTCTCCCTAGTAAATCATGAAATCATTAGGAAATTCATGTATCTTTTTATAATCAAGTCCATGTTTTTTTATGATTTTCTTTGTCTCATAGAATGATGTGGGGATTTTAGCCTCACTAAATACATCATGAAGAAACTCTAAAATAATGGAAATTTCTTTGTTAGTAATTTCACTAAGACACTTGATATGATACAACTTAAGTAGAAAAGACAACTTTGAATACTTGGCACACCCTTAATATAGTTCTTGTTATTTGTCTTCAACTAATTCATAAAACTCGTTTTTTTTTCACCAGACTTCTGAGCAAGATTAACCTGCTAAAGATCAACTAAAGGTTCTTTTGATCTATTAAAATCTTATACACTGTATCCTGAAATTCCAAATGCATCATTTATCAAGTTTCAAACTGAATTCTCCTTTGGAGGGTCATTATGTTTTTCTTTGATAGGATAATCATTGTTTTGACTTTCTATAACATTTCATTCACCATGCCAAATCCAACAAACATATCAAGTAGGAATCTGTTTCAATATCAAGTTCTCATATACTTTTTTTCTATTCAACCATCAAATGAATTTTCAATTTGGAAGTGTAAATTTTATTCTACCATCCACTAATTGATTTTCAATTGCATAATCTAAAAACTCTTCCAAACCATTGGCATATTGAGGTGTGGTTTAAGGTAAATTAATCTGACTTTTATCCATATATATTTTATTATCACTCTTCTCCCTGCACATTCAAATATAAAGATATAAATGTTTAATCAAACAATTACAATCAATTTTTAACATCACCCAATTTCATTATTGACCTTGGTGGGGTCTTGATTTGAAAGAAGACAAATTTAACATGAAAATGATTCAATTCAACATGAAAAATATAAACATAAATGAATAACTATTAACGATCATAATAACATGGTCGGGTGTCATAGAAGAAGGATACTAAGGCAAGGAGAGGGCAGCAGACAACATGGAGGTTGGGGATATGATCTCAGCAACGTCTGAATCAGATAGGATTAGGGGAAATCGATATTATGGGTAGGATTATAGGATAGTGGGGAAGGTGTTAGGGTTTGGAAGCCATTGGGGTGGTGGTCACTGGGAAATGGGAAAGAGGGGCTGTTATCTCCAGAGAAGACTCATCGGGGGACGTCATCATGGTCATCGTCAAGGGAGGGAGGTTTGGGGTTCAGCGGTCATCGATGAGGGAGGGTGGTCAGGGTCATGGGTTGGCATTGAGGGAGGGGGATTGATGACCAGCAATTGAGGGAGGGGTCGACGTCGAGGGAGGGGTGTTGGTGGGGTGCTTGGGGGGGTCGGGGGGTCGGGGTGTCGGGACCACGGGGGTCGTGGTAGGGTGGGGAGGGGGCACAGTAAATTAGGTTTTTTAGTATTTAGATGTGGTTTTATGAAACCACTGCTATATTTTATATAATATACAAAAATAATTAATGATCAGCAATTTCTAGAACTGTTTCTAATAAATCGCCATTAAGACCCCATTTTTAATAGTGAGTGGGTGAGCTACCCTTACACGGGGTAGCTTATGAGGACCTGACATAGCTGCTTTTTGTGATGTAATCATTATAGGTTTATTGTTAAGGCTTCTTCAGCACACTCTTCAGCCGAACACGTGCTCGAGGGTTGTTGAAGGTTGTTTGAGGGTGTTGTTGCTCCAGTTTTAAGCGTCCAAGGTCCCTACTTGTGCGAAGAGAGAGACAGATTGAAATGTCTGGAAGGGTTTTGGAAAGGTGTGATCAATCCCTAGTAAGGGGGTCTTGATCTGGATTGTTCTTTCTGTTGAAGTTTGCCCTAGTTTATTTGTTATTGTTTTCTTGTTCATGTCCACATAGGTGTCTGGTTATTCCTTTGATTGTATGTACTTATTGCATTTCCCTTCTATTGAATTTCTGTTGTATGCTAGCGTTTATTCTTTGCTCAATAATAAAATGTGTGGGTGGTGTTCTTATAATGGATTAGGTCCAATGTGGTACGAACCATGTAAATTCCTGTGTTCTTTATCTTTTTTCAATTTTTCATTCTCGATGTGGCTTTTGTAAGTTGTTGTTCTCATCGCTCTTGCTTTTGTTTGTTGTGTTTCTCTTCTTTCTAGGAAGATAATCTTTGGCTCGAATTCTTGTTGTGTTTTTTGTTGTGTGGTTGATTTGTGCAATGCTACCTCTTACCTTGGAATTGGGTGTCACCTTATATAGCTCCTTGTAACATATTTACATATTTTTTATTTGTATATTTATTCATATAATTATATATATATATATATATATTATTTTTAAATATATTTATAAAATATGTTTATATATATATAAGTATATATTTATATATATACTCATAATTTTATATTTACATATAATTTTTTTATGATGTATTTATAAAATGTATATTTATTGTAAATACATTTGTGTGTGTGTGTGTAAAACATGTTTATATATGTGTGTGTGTGTGTTTGTGTGTGTAATTTTATATTTACATATAAATTTTTTATAATCATAAAATGAATATTTATTATAAATACACTTATTTGTGTGTTTTTATTTATGTGTGTGTGTGTGACTCCCTCTATCTCCTTCTGTATATATATATTTGAATAAGTGTGTGTGTCTATATATATAAATGTATATATCTATATATATATATATATATATATATATATATTTATTGCAATGTATAAAGATACATAACCCCATCGTTGGTGGTGGGGTGGTAAGGGTTTGGGGGTGAGGGGCCGGTCGAGATGTCAAGTTCCCAGACCTGTGATTTAATGCAATTTTTTTTTTTGTGTGTGTTGTGTTCCATGGTAGTGGATGTAATTGACCTAGTATAAAGATACATACAATAGACACTCAACAAGCACACTTACCACTTGCCCAAAAAAATTTACTTGCCATATACTGACATGTTTATATATACGTATATATATTTATCAACATATATTAGAATATATACATAAATGTATATTAGTTTATTAATACACACTGACACATATATTTATATATAAACATTTGTATAGGTATATATATTCATAAATTTTTATAAGATAAATAAAATGGATAATTTTTTATTTTAAATAAAATGATTGATAATTGTTAATTACCGTATGGTTTCTATCTTTAAAAACATATTTTACATATAAATTTGTTTAAATATATATTAATACAACTAAGTTTTTATATGCAAATATGTATGTATAAATATATATAGTTATAAATAACACTACAATATGAAAAGTGTTAAAATTTAAACACTATAACATCAATATGAATGTAATCCCAAAAAATAAATTTAACATCCACAAAAAAATATAAGAAGATCCTCTTAAACGAAACTGAAATTCTTGAGTATTAAAAAGTTAGAGTACCACAACTAAAAACTCAATTTTGAAGGTCTTTCAAGCCTTTTTTTAATAGAGAAAAAATAGGGATTGAGACCCACCTCCCGAGTCCAGATGGCATAGATCTCTTCAAAACCTTCTATTTTATATCTCGTGGAGTGTAAACAGACACTCGAATGAAAAGTTATGATCGTTTAAAGTTCAAGTACTATTTTCAAATTAAGTGATTAATTAATTTATTAATTTTTTCCATCGCCAAAATGTTATAAATAGTCTATTACACAATACTAATAAGTCTATTTTTAATTAATATTAATTTTTAATTATTTTTATAAACCATATTTGACTTACATATTAGGTGTAAATACATATTTAGTATTACATAAATCATATTTAAGGAAATATATTATATTTATATCAATAAAAATAAATTCATATATTAAAATATGATTTTTTATAAAATATAAAAAAAATCAGAGGAACGCCTTTTATTAGTGCTAAAAATAAGTTTTTTAACGCTGATAAAAGACATTTATCAGGGCAAAAAAAACATTGACAATAAATACCCTAGTTCTTTTTTAGTGATGATAAAAACAACTTTTATCGGCGCTTTTAGTTAGCGCTGATAAAAGTAACCTTTTATCATAACGTTTTTTTAGCATTGTTAAATTGTAATACTCTAGCTGATTCGGTAGTAGTGTGAAAAATCCAATATAATTCATAATTTTGATGAATGTGTGACTAAGGGTGTGCAAGATGTGGGTCGGTTCAGTTTAAAGATAAATCTCACCCAGCCCACATTAGGTGAGTCAAAAAAAAAATCTACCTGCATTTAACACCTTAACAGGTGATTCTCCAAGAAACTCAACGTTATGGGTTGGGGTCATTTAAAGGATGAGTTAGTTTGAGTTGAAAAAAAAGTTATAAATATTCATAAAAATGCATAAAATCCTCAATTCATAAAAAAAATGTTTCAACTGCACTAATTTTTTCCAATGTCATACTATAAAATTGATCATTTTTTAACTATCTTATATTTAAATCTGATGACGACTGGAGATTGCTCAAGTGGTATCGTGTAAGGTGGTCACTCCCTGATAACGCAACTAACTCAGGTTCGAGTCCTACCGCGCTCAAATTTAGATGGGAAAGGATGACGCACAGATGTCGAGTTGGGCCCAGGAAAGGCTTGGTGTGGTACCCGACAAAACTTTGTTATCCAATATCCTTTTGCCTTTTAGGAGTAAGATCTCGAGTTCGAGACTCACCAAGTTTTTCCTTTCATTTATACATTGCATGATTTCCTTTGTAATGTAGTCTTTTTCCCCTGTATTGATGTAAATTTATTTAAATCTAATCATTGAATAAAAAAATATCTTTCATATTCAAAATTAGTTTTAAATTTTATAAAAAAATTGTTAAAATTGAGAATATAAAATAATTTTATATCAATTGCCCATCGGTTTGGTAAAATCAACAAAATAATAATAGTAATAATAATTTAAAATATCTATAATATCTATCAACAAAAATTGAATATCTACCATTTTAGATAGAATATTGGATTAAATATTTGAAATATCATAAAATCACCCCCGTAAGTAAACAAAAAGTAAAGGAAACTTTCCTTTTGTTTTATTTCGTAACCCTGCATTATAAATATGGCTCCATCCCACTTCGAACCGGCCGTCCCCGACATTCCAAACCCACATCCCCGCTCGACGTCCGTCGTCTCCCGCGCGTCCCAGCTCGGCCCCCGGCATCCCTGCGCAACCGCGCCATCCTCGCACGAACCCATCCTCACCATCCCGGTGCTGTCGCTTCACGGTGCCCCTCTCTGTCAGCCCAACTGCTCTGCTCGACGGCCGTCGTCCCCCGCGCGACCCAGCTCTACCCCCGTTGTTCCCGGCATCACAGCGCAACCGCGCCATCCTCGCACGAACCCATCCCCTCTCTGTCGACCCTACTGATCGACGTCGTCTCCCTCCGCCAGCTCCGACACTCAACACCCGCCCCCTTCCATCTGGATTAATATCGTCTCAGGTTAGCTGTGCCGGCTTCTATTGATTTTCTACGGCTCCGATCATTCTTCAACCAGTCCTTTTGAAATATCTGGTCGTCAAGATGGTTGGGGGAAGGGTGCAACATCGGCCATGGATGCCTTCAGAGATTATATTTGAAATCCTGACCAGAATCTCATTACAAACCTTGAAGATGTGCAGAATGGTATCCAAGAATTGGAATCGGATGACTTACGAGATCAACTTCATCAAACTGCACTCCCACAGAATCCGAACAGTTTCTGGTTACCTTATTCAATCCACAGACGCCACTCATCAGTTTGTTCTGGCCAAGCCGGTGACCGGCGAATCAGATCTGTCCTTGAATTTCATATCGCCCAGCGTCAAAATACTAGCAAGTTCAAAGCAGGGACTATTGTGCTGCCTCGACAAGAGCTGTGATGTTCCTAGCTTGTGCATCTGCAAGCCAACCACGAGACAGTGGAAACAAATCCCAAACCCCAACATCATGTATTTCAATGCCGAGAAGGTTTCCTTGCTGGTAATCAACACCAACCCCCTGCACTTCAAACTCATTCGATTCTACTGGTGAGTCAGGCCCTTCCCCGGTTCATTCCTGTGGGGGCCACTCCCAATATGGGGTGACGTTTTCAGCGGAGGAGAAATTGTCGGCAGCAGCCTGCAGCGGGTTCCTCCATGTTGGGCAGCATGGTGGGTAGCAGCCAATGTTGAAGCTGCCAATATTGAAGCAGCCAGCGGGGAGGAAATTTCTCAGGGTAGCTGAACCACCCCAACAACCAAAGAAGATAGCTGGTTTTTCATTCTCTATTTAAACGGGATTTGAATCCCATGAACGAAGGGGTCTATTTTGTGTAATCTGTGTGCTGTAATCCTCCGTGATTATCCGGAGAGAAGGGAATAGAGAAGCTGCAGTGTTTCTCCCGTGGATGTAGGCTGGACGGCCGAACCACGTTAAATTCTTGTGTTTCTCTGTTTTTCCTCCTGTTATGTGTGTTTGAGGTACCACGCACCTCCGCTGCGCCCCAACAAGTGGTATCAGAGGCGAGTCGGAGCGAACGGAGGTAAACCGGCGAGGCGACGGCAAATTTTCCGGTGGCCGGAAAATTGAAAGTGGTCGGAAAATTTTTCCGAGGGCAGATTCGGGAAGAGGACGGCGAGACGATTCCAACGGCGCAAGCGGCGAAGAAAACGGAGTTGAAACGAAGGAGATATGGCCGGTCAAAGTTCGGTCAAACCCGCGGGTGAACAGTAACCCCGTGCCGGAGAAGACGGTACTGTTCACGCCGCCGGCAACAATTCCGGCGAGATTCCGGCAGTAATTCCGGCGTGCCACGTCAGCGACACGTCAGCGCCACGTCAGCGCCACGACAGCGGGTGATCTGGACCGTTGAACGTATTTTGACCATTTCTCGCTCAATTGGTGTCCGATTTCGGCGATCCAGGAGTCGATTCCGACTATTTCGACCGTTCCGGACACATCCGTACGGTTAGTTTTTGAAAATTCGCACTCTATCAGGTGGTGATTCAAGGGTGTGACATCAACGGTGGTGATCGCGTTTTGCGACGACGGCGATGGCTGGTGGCGGAGCACTACCAAAATTTGACATCGAGAAGTTCGATGGTCGAAACAATTTCGGCTTGTGGCAGAGCACGGTGAAGGATCTTTTGGTGCAGCAGGGCCTGATCAGACCGTTGATCGGAGAAAAGCCCGAGACAACCAGTGCCAATGATTGGGAAGAGCTCGAGATGCGGGTTGTCAGCACAATTCGACTGTGTTTGGCGAATGAGGTAAAGTACTCGGTGTTGGACGAGACATCACCGAAGCAGATCTGGAAGAAGTTGGAGCAGCGGTATATGGCGAAGTCGCTCACCAACAAGTTGTTCCTGAAGAAGAAACTGTACCAATTGCGCATGGACGAGGGAGCGAATTTGTTGGATCATACCAATGAATTCAACAAGATCCTGACGCAGTTATTGGGGCTCGATGTGAAGGTTGAAGAGGAAGACAAAGCACTTTTGCTTTTGTCATCACTACCAAACTCATTTGATGGGCTTGTGACTGCATTGCTCGTGGGGAAGGATACACTGAAGCTAGACGATGTGATGGCGTCACTTCAAGATTCAGAAGCATTTCGAAGACCTTCGACGCATTCAGGCGAGCAAATCATGGCGATGCGAGATGATCAACGTGGGAGGAGCCGACATCGACAGTCAGGAGGTAAAGAATGGCGGCCAAAATCCAGGGGACGTGATCCGAGCGAAATCACTTGTTTCTGGTGCGAGAAGAAGGGTCACTATAAAAGTGATTGTGGAGAGCGCAAACAGTACATTACTGGGAAGAAGAAAGTTGAAGAGGAGGATGTGAACATCACAGGATTATCAGCAGATGATGAAATCTGCGTGACAACGGGAAGCTCATACTCAGATGAGCGAGTTGAACGGGAAGAAGTGCAGTGTCATTACTGCAAAAGATATGGGCACATGAAGTGGGAATGTCGTTTTCTGAGAAGGAAGAACGAGCGGGCTCAAAATCCAAAAGAAGACGGATGGGTTCTGGATTCGGGGAGCTCGGCACACATATGTACGACGAGAGGTACATTTGATACTTTTCAGCAGGTGCGAGACTCAGTGAGACTTGGTGATGGGTCTACATGCGAGGTTCGAGGAGTCGGGACAGTGAAATTGAAGACACCCGATGGAGGAATTCGTACACTGGCTGATGTGAAATTCGTTCCGAGGATGAGGCGGAACTTGATATCATTGAGTAGGCTCGATGCGAGAGGGTTCAAGATTTCCATAGAAGGTGGAGTGTTGGAAGTCTCACGTGGGGATGCATCGATATTTACTGGGAAGGAGTCCCAAGGGTTGTATCTTTTGATGGGGACCACAGTCAGCCCGAAATTGACTAAAGACGATGGAAGTGCCACGTCATCTGGCGTGAAGAAGCGTGTTCGATTTGCTGATGAAGTTTTCAAAACCTGCAAGGAGACTGCAGGTCATGCTTCTACCCCAAATTGGTCGTGAGGGGGAGATTTGTGGGGGTCACTCCCAATATGGGGTGACGTTTTCAGCGGAGGAGAAATTGTCGGCAGCAGCCTGCAGCGGGTTCCTCCATGTTGGGCAGCATGGTGGGTAGCAGCCAATGTTGAAGCTGCCAATATTGAAGCAGCCAGCGGGGAGGAAATTTCTCAGGGTAGCTGAACCACCCCAACAACCAAAGAAGATAGCTGGTTTTTCATTCTCTATTTAAACGGGATTTGAATCCCATGAACGAAGGGGTCTATTTTGTGTAATCTGTGTGTTGTAATCCTCCGTGATTATCCGGAGAGAAGGGAATAGAGAAGCTGCAGTGTTTCTCCCGTGGATGTAGGCTGGACGGCCGAACCACGTTAAAATCTTGTGTTTCTCCGTTTTTCCTCCTGTTATGTGTGTTTGAGGTACCACGCACCTCCGCTGCGCCCCAACAATTCCATACCTGTCATGCATCTTTGAGTTCAGTTTTCAGTTTTTTGTGGTGTTGTGAATCGATTAGGTTTCGGAGTGAGTGGAGGGAAAACTACATGCACTGCGAGGTATTCGATTCCAAGGCATGGGTTTGGAAGCAAAAGAATAGAGTGGAGTTGGCAGAGCATGGTTTCTTGTTTGAGGCGGCGGTAGGGGTTCTAGTACGTGGTGTGTTCCACTGGCTGATGCCCAGCAACAACCGCCTGCTGACTTTTGACGGGTGCAGCGAAACATGGGCCACCACAGGGCTGCTGTCGGAGATGTGTGTGGGCGAAGAGGATTGGGAGGACAACGTGTTGGTGGAGCACAGGGGGATGGTGGGGATGGTGGGGATGGTGGGGCTGGTGCGGAAGGCAGAGGAAGGGGACGATGATAGGGTGATGGAAGTGTGGGTGCTGGACGGGCATGGGGTGGGGGGCGCGTGGAGGAAGAGGGGCAGGCTAGCGGTGCAGGAGGCCAGAAAGCTACCGTATATGGCAGCGATAGATGGTGAGGTGGTGATGGTGAACCGGTTTTGGAAACTGATGGTGATAAATTTCGCGGGGGAGGTTGTGGTTAATTTGGATCCCAGGGGTCTGGTTGTGGATAGTATATTTGAGTTTAGGTCGGACCAGGAACCTTGGGAGATCAAATATATGTATTAAAATTATTATGTATATTATAAATTTTGATATGATAAAATTATCATATATTTTCTATTATTATACAAGGAATACACACATTTATTGTAGGCACACACAATAAATTTTCGATGGAAATTAATAATACAAATTGCTTGTATGTATACACATTTACACTGAACATAAATAAACGATTTTTTATTTTAATTTATGTGTATTTTTTAATCTACGTTTGATAATATATAATTATGTCAATATATATCCAATGTTAATATTCCTAATAATATATACACACAATATTGGAATATTATATATTTATAAATATATATAATTGATAATTATACGTTATTTATTTCTTTATTTGTATCTATTATTTGTCAATGCACATGTATATATAAACATTTGTCTTTTTAAAATTTGATGTTATCTATTTTTTATTTTAATACATAAAAAATGCTTGGAAATTAAAATATATAAACATTATTATGATTATAAATATAAAATAAATATAATTCTAATAAATATATAATAAATAAACAATCTATAAGCATGAGTGTGCACTATAATGGGATGAGTAGTGTAGTTTTGGTAACCGATTAATACTCTTATAACGCATCTTGAAAAAAAACAAAAACATGTTTAAATAATCTACCGCCACATCAAAAAAATCCTCCCTCATTTCAATCCAAGATGTGAACCTGACGGTCAAGCTCCCACATGGTCCTGAGAAGATATTTATATCCTCACAGGTTAGGGGGTGCAACCTAACCATCCAAACCATTCGGTGGACAAAAATACCCTCTCCTTATCATTTCTTTTTTCCTTTTATGGAACGCCCAATCTCTCTTCTACAATTTGTATATATTTACTAAATACATTTATGATATAGATACATATATTTATTATGATATTTCATCCGTCAAAACTGAAGGTTATTGATTTTTTTATTTAATATCTTCTTTTTAATTGGGTTGAGGGGAAACCCTTACATGACCCGCAAACCCAGAGGTAGTACATGACCCAAAATGCCCCAAGGATTTGCAACCATAGAATAGTCCATCCCCTATAAAATTGATGCAGTTTTTTCAAGATCTCAATCCTTGCATGGTTGCACAGTTAGCAATGCCTCGAACAAAGATGCACGGTGTCTAGTCCCGATGAAAAATGTAATACCCTCTCATTCATCTGATCTGGTAGCCCTGTAAAGATGGACCTGCATTCTGAAACTCCATGGACCTGCACTGTGGAGAGACCCGATTTTTTTTCACTGATAACCCACTGCTGCGTCGCCCTAGGCGATACATCCCCTCGTTGATTGTTTGCCCCCCCCCCCCCGTTGTGGACCACCGCTCCTCCTGGTCGCAACCGTCGTGGACGTCACCAATGTCCGAGCCACCTCATCGTCGTCTGCCGATTGCCATCTTCCATGGCCTCCTGAGATCACCCCCACCGTACCCGATGCTCCCGTCGTCGAGCCCGATTACCCCCGCCCAATGCGCCATCGCAGGTCGATGTCGCCGCTGGAGCCGCCGAGCCGTCGTGCTATACATATAATATTTATTATATAATATTTATTAATAATATAAATATGCATAATAATATAAAAATATGAATTAAAATGTTTAACATGTGAAAGTGTTACCTCTTTTGGTTATGGTTATTGGTTGTGATGATGTTTTATTCTTGTTGATTGTTCATGGTTAATTATATGGGAGAAATCGTTCCCAAAGTGTGATGTTTGATGCCCAAACACTAGTTGTCAGCCCGTGGGGATCGAGAACGCCCTTCGAGTCATGTCACGGATCGGGCCGAGTGTCGGGTAGGATAGCATCCCAGTTTGGTTCATGACAGTGATTACAAGTGCAGACAATCTCCCAAAATTCCTAACAAACAAACTCCTATAATGCCTGATCACTAATTATTACAGTAGGTCGTCTCCTGATAGGATCTTTAGATTGACATCCCACCAGTGTTCTTTATACTGACTCCCACCAGTTGAGATTTCTCCCGAAAAGCTATGGTTGTTTATACTGGCATCCCGCCAGTTCATCAATGGTCTTCACAACCTCCCGCGAACAGATCTTCAATTGTTTCTGCCTATTAATGCAGTGTGCACGTTGGCCTTATTTTATTTCAAGTCCATACAGACAAATATTCTTCTAAACTACTGTTGGTTTTGCTCACCGTCAATAATTAGAACTATTCAGCTTCTGATTTCTCACTTAAAGTCTTTGATTGTCATTGAATACTATCAATAACACTTTATGCAAGTCGGCTCGATACTCTTCTGAATGAGTAAAAGATATCACTTCTACTTCAGTTCATTATTATATCAGAATGAACAACTGAATATTCCTCAACACACTATAAGTTGTCTTCTTCCCCGATTTACTGAAATATATCACTTCAGCTAAAACAAATACTAAAGGTTCTTTATGCATGAAAGCATATGATTATATTTTTCATGCAACCAATATTTCATGCATGGTGTTCTCATCATCTTCTTCAAAAAATATGTCCTTCATGCATGTATATCACATGCATGGAATTCTCTTCTGTTTTTTAATCACTCAACAATCTTTGTGTGACAAGAATTACACGACTGCCTCCTCTTTCGTGCAACACACGGAGGAGCTCATTATATAGTATTCATGCATGCACATTGCATCCATATGCTTCACATAGCTCAACTCTGGCCCCCTTCACGCAAATGTATAACGTGATACTTCTACTCTACTTAAGTGTATCGTGTGAAGCTGTAATTTCTTCTTCGTGTACGTAAACAGGAGCAACTACCTCCACTAAACTCATTGTACACAGAAACCCTCGTGCAAGCATGACCTCACTTCGCATGGATCTCGATCTTCTCTGTTTCATGTAATGCAAGGCAGGACAAAAGTGAATATCACTCTCTGTTTATGCGAAAACAGAGGCTTTACTTCGACAACTTCTCTTTCCTGGTCTCTCTTTATCTCTCGCTGCACCCAATTCTCATTTAGCTCATAAGAAACGAATGGTGAAGGTTGGGGTATTGATAGAACACTTCCACCGACATAGAGCTCCAAAATTCACACACACCCACTCATTGCACCAACTCCAACTCATTTGTGCATCGCCTCATTTATTTGACACCTTTGTGAATACACGCACTACAAAATATTTAACTTTTTCCAATAAGGGTATATATGTTGGTAAAGGTACATTTTATATTGGTAAATCACTTACCAACAAATTTGTTTATGTCACTAAACTATTAGTAAAAACTTTATCGCTAAATGTTATTGCGACAAATAAAATAATTTTGTTGCAATTATAATAATACCAATAAATAATATATATATTGGTCAAAATGTTTAGCAACAAATTCATATAACATATTTATCTATCGATAATATTATTATCATCATTTATAATCAATACCCACATTTAATATTTGTCTATAAATTATATTTTAAATAAAATAATATGTGAGTATTTCAATATTTACAGCTAAAATTTATATTATATTTATTAATCTAATTATATAATATATATATATATATATATATATTATAATTATAAAATTATGTTATATGAAACTTCAATAGTATTTCTTTGAAAAATCAAGTTCAAACTCCAAGAAAAGAGATGAATTCTAAGAAACATGTTTAACTGTATTCAAACTCCATGAAACTTTACATGAAACACCATTAAATTTCATCTGCAATCTTTGTCTCTCACACAGACTATCACTGTTGTGGTTCATATTACATGTCAATAACCAAAGTATCTCATCAGCCATTAGCACTGTAAACAGAGGATGCCTTAACATAATCGCTCGCACATTCTAATTTGGTTATGTAGAGCTTGACATATATCATCAACACAAAGATATCATAACACTGACACTAATGTGGAATTGTAGTCCCAAAAAAAGTAGTGTTGACATTCCAACACTACTGGAAAATGGGTCTATACCCACGCACTTATACCAACGGTTTAAAAAAACTTTTGGGGTAGATGGTTTAGGGAAAGTTATCCCTACGATTTTAAAAAAATGCAGGTATATCATGCCTCAATTTTCATTTCCATCGGGCTCATCCCCTCGTGCCCCTCCCCCCGCAAACTCTCCTCTCCCCCATGAATTCTCCTCTCCACCGCAAACCCGCGTCTCCCCCACAAACCTTCTCCCCGATTATCCATCGTGCCCATCCCGCCTCTCCTCTCCCCTACCAACCCTCTTCTCCCCCAATTCCTCTATCATCCATCGCACTCATCCAACTCAAAGCCAAAACCCTGCCTCAACACTCTGGTTCCTTCCGATTTCGCCGTTCCAGCTTCAACAGCTTCGGCTTTCGTCCTCCCTGCTAATTCTCAAAGGTAATCTCTTCTTTGTTTGATCTTGGTTCCAAAAGGTAATCTCTTTTAATATATTATTCTCTATATCTATCATTATTTTCTCTTGGTTCCGACTTCTCCTATGAAATCTACAGGTCTTTTGGGGTATTATAGGGTTCATAGTGGACCGAATATTGGGGATTTTGATATTTAGAGACCATGGATAGAACCTTCTTCCACCTTTAGGCTTAATGGTGTGTGAATAAATCCCCCAATAGTATACTCTTACTATAGACCTAAGTCATCAATCTAACTCCATCCAACAACACACCAACATAATCATGTAAACTTAAATGTAAAATTATGGGAGATTATATCCCTAAACTTAATTGGTCACCCCCAAGGATAAATAACCAAGTTAATATCTTTCATGTGAAATAATTGAAGTAGTAAAATCATAATATATAGTTGTATCCTCACCAATTGAAACCTCAATGGTTGTTGGGAAAATCCTTTAAAGTATCTTTTGGGTTGTGTTTTTTGTCAATACTTGAGGAACTTCTAAAAGAGGACCACAAAGAGACAAATACAACCTAATGGGTTTTAGAAGCAACCAAAGAAGTTCTGTCTATAAGATAGGAGTTGCACCATGATGCATCAAATCATATCACAACTGGAGTTATATGTGATTGATATGTGATGTTGGAAAGGGGTTTTTTCTATGAGAGGATGTTAGAGGAGAGGGTGAGTTATTTTTTGTGCTTTGTTCCTCAATCTTCCCTTGCATGTTCAATCACCACCACTTTTTTTGTCATGGGAACACAGATAACTAGGTGGGTTTTCTATATTTATGCTACACTAGTTGGTATGGAGGCCTCTAGTGTAACCTCTAGCGTGAGACTGGACATTGTGGGGGGTTATCTCAATGATGTTGGTGTGGGATATGCGAGTGGCTTGTATTTGATAAACAAAAAATTGGCCAATAATTAGTCCTACATTGGTTTGGTAAATTCTAGATCATCTAAAATTAGGATGGGTGGTGCCTTCCTAATGGTACCTCATGATGGGTGGTGCCTTCCTAGTGGTACGTATTTCACTTGTGTGTGGCTTGATTCATTTTAAATGTTTTTTAAAGATGTTAGTGGAAACCATTTTAAATTAAAGGCACTCATTTTGTGTTTTCATATTTGGTTCTGAAATGGTTGTTTTAACTAAAAATGGAAGTCATGGAACTTGATTCAAAGTGATTTTTTCATTTAATGAAAACAAAAGGGAATGTTTTTTTTAAAATGGTCATGGACCTGATATTGGATTTCTTGTGTGTATATTTGAAATAAAACTATTTTATAATTGTATTTCAAATTAGTTTTTACATGAATTAAATTGCATGAATTCTTTGTGGCCCTATCCCAAAATCAATTTTTTTTTGGAAAAACTGAAAATTCATCATGGGTTTCAGGTATGTTTTGTTCGGTTTCAATTCTTTGCTTTTTTTTAATTTAGGGGTTTGGGGGTTTTGAGTTTTATGTGTTTTTTCTAGAGTATTTTGGACCTCACTGTTGTGGTTTCAGGTTGTCGTTATCAAAGGCGACGTGCACATGTATGCATAGGTAGACATATACATATATAAGTTTCCCCGCATATATATATTCACTCATGGCGGTATGAATATATATATTGGGGCTATGTGTGCTTATGTATATATATGAAAAATGCATACATGTGTAAGGTAAAGGGGTATATGCATGTATAAGCATATATGTAAGGATCCTCTGTACATATTTGGCCATGCAAATATTTACATAGGGGCTAGGTGTCCTTATATATATGCGTGCAAGCGATAAATGGAAGATTCGAGTCGTTGTCTTCATAAGCAGAGCGCCTTGAGTTTGAGGTAGGTTCCCTTATGCATTGGCCTTTAAATTTAAAGAATCATTGATTGCTTGTATTTCACACCATGTTTTTGTACTAAATAATGATATAAATTTCTTATAATAATTGTTTGATATGAAATGAAGTGTTTACCGAATTGAATCAACTCGAATCAACCTAATCTGATTCAAATCAAAACAAACCAAATTAAATTTAACCAACATAAACTCATTCAAACTGAATTGAATGAAATAGGACATAATATAAGTAGGAAAAACCAAAAATAATCTGAATTGTATTAACCTATAAAGAGTAAAACCGAATATTCCTAAATGAATTTACACTAAATTGAATTAGCCTATACCGACCAAATAAATTAAAACTAACCAGATCTAAGACAAATCATATCATGTTGTACCAAAGTGAATCATACATAATCAGTATAATCCAGTTAGACCTCTCCTGGTCTGCCTCAATTAAGATTACATCAAACATAACGAACCAAGATGAACCACAAGAAACCAAACCAAATAAGATTATAAAGAGTAAACCCAAAATGAGTTGAACTAAATAAAGTGGCACCATACAAACCCACAATGAATAGAATAAAATGAAATAAACAACAGAATGAAACATTTAAAAAAAGATTCACAAACTAACTGAACGTTACTGGTATAAATGTAAATCTGATCAACCAAAATAGATCTAGAATGATCAAAATCAAGAAAATAGAATTCAAATAGATAAAAAATGAATGAAGCTAAATTGGACTAAGTCAAACTAATCTAACTTGAACTAATCTGATATTACATATAACGAATCAAATTAGACCAAATATAATGAATTCAAACCAAAATGACCGCAACCAACATGAACTAAACTGAAATAAACCAAACTGATATGAACCAAATGTAATCAAACTGAATCGATTAGAACCCAAATGAATGAAGTTGTCCAAGCTAATATAAACAAAAACAAAACAAACTAAATCCAATGAAAATGTCTCAAACAAACTTGTATCAAACAAGACCAAACTAAGCTGAAACTCGAGCCAAACTGATTATATACCATTAATAGGAAGTGTAATTGTTAATTAATAGGAATGTACTATTTGATAGTATCATTTTGAAACTTGGATATGTTTCCCCATTGTAGGAACATGATTTGACCCATAGGGTGTTGTGGTTCTTATATATTGGGCGGTGACTTGTATGGTCACATGAGACAGGTATGTTGGAGTTTAGTTTTTATTTTATTTTCTTTATCGCATCGGCCACTTATGCCTTTTACTGCTTTCTATGAATGAAGGGTAGTTATATTCTGTGAAGGGGTCCAAAAAGGCATTGGTGGTGGCTACGTGGTTTTCTTTGCAAGGGAGGGAGATCGAGATAGTGGAGGGATTAATTAGTGTGTTTCATTTTTGTATGCCTTTATACCATGTTGCTTCTATTTATTTTCTTTTCCTTCGACGTGGACATACGACGTACGGATGGGTCATGCAGAAATTTTGTTTATTTTCCGTTGCTGTTTTAATTAATTGTTTGCGGGAGAAATTGTTCCCAAGTGGTGATTCCTTGATGCCCAAACACTTGTGACGGCCTGTGGGCGTAGCTCATCCACCTTACTCTATCCTAATCATTCTTATATTAGAGTATAACTAGGTCATTACTACATCTGAACCATGTGAGGGCCTAGGAAACATGGAATAACTGGGGAGGGATTGGGAATATCTTCACAATTCTACACCTCCATTAGTTTGATTCACATATACTATCTAAGAAATCAAACAAAAGACACAATCCAAGGATCACAGAATCATGACCTAAATCTAGTTAATGTTTGTTCTCCTATTTTATATCCAATGATTCATGTGCTATGTATTCCCTGTCAGGAGGCATCAACTATAGCTTTTCACATGAATACTTTTTCCCCAACAATCTTTTCATGGTTCTTTATTTTGAATTTATATACTATACATGTATAATAAAATTGATTATAACTATCCTGAAAAATACTCAAATGTTCCTAACTCCAAACTCTATCCTAACAAATTGACAAAAATTTGTGACATCCTAAATTTCATGTAAGAAAACTCACTAAGTTCATCTTTAATATGCGAAGGGCGCAAGAAGTGATGAGGTATCCACTAAAATTATGGGAGACATTGCATCTATACATAACCTTTCACATATTATCATTCAACATCTTCTACTATAATATAAATGAATTATCAACCATTCACTATAACATATGCATATACAAAAACAGATCAATAATGTGGCTACTAAAATAATTTTTTTATTAATCAAGATCAAGCACTTTTAGTTGTTTAGTTCGAACTGTCGCAAATACAAAGAACTGGGAAGATGAATATACATGTAGCATGCTCCAGAAAAGCAGTAAACTAGGAAAAAAATCATTTTCCATCACCAAAAATTATACTTTGAACCGAGTGGAATTTCTAGGAAATGTATTTCATATCTTGGTTTTGATAGAGATGAAGTCGGTATTCTAAGATTATGAAAATAGATTTCATGATCTTAGGCATATCATCATAGGAAAAAAGAACAAAATTTCACTTCCATAATGGGCCAATACAATTGCGGGGACAACAAAAGGATGTTGGCCTTGTCCTGGAACTAAGGATCCTCATCCATTTAATCATTCCCTTCTCTTCCAGAGACCATTCATAAATACATTTCTTAACATCTTCAAGTTCCCTCTAAGAGAAAATGGAAAATTTATTATATAGATCATTCATTTTATCTGAGAAAAGGGAAAAATCCAAAATCAATTGGCTTTCTAATGCCCCTCAAGACATTTCATCCTTTGAATGCTTTAATATATCCAAACCAAAAGCTAAAGTAATATCTAATGACTCTATTATGGAATAACAACTAAAGGTCCTTTTAGCCTCACCTACTTTTTCACTAGAGATGAGGAGTCGTCTTCTTCCTCTATTCTGAGGTTGTTGTCCATATGTTCAGCAACATCCTCATAAGCTTCCAAAGGTCCCTCATTAGTGATGTTATTTTTAGGATTCTTAGCTATCGAATTTACATAAACTCCTTTTTCCTTGTCTTTCCCAACATATTTATGAGGATCAAAATAACCTATTATTCTTGAAGCCCCTTGTCTAGGTGTCTTGGCAAGGCTTCTGTTACAGGTAGCCTCGCCTTCAGATCTAGTAATCATTGGCCTTGTTAAATTTGAATAGTCTTTTCAATTCCTAAATTTTTCCCTTCTTAATCAGGTATCCACCTATGTCAAAATATCATTTCCTTCAAATGTTTTTACCTTGATAGATATAGTACACAGACAACCTATCCACCTCATAATCAGACGAAGCTAGGGAACAAACATCGGTCCTTTTAGTTTCCTCGGCAGGAGTTTCCTCAGTAGGACCTTCAGGTCCTTTGGATAAGACCTCTAAACAATTAACAATTGCATGAATGTCTCTTCCTAGATTCCTTTTTTCCATTTAGGAATTACATTCTAGCATTCATTTATATCACTATTACCCATTTCCGATGCTTCCAACTGCATGAAAAAATTATGTAGATGAATACAAACCTTCTCTGACTTCTATTTAGTACCCCTAGCATCCAAGACATGAGGCTTGTAAACTTTTAGAGACACATGTATCACAACTACATCATAATTGAACTCCTAAGGATTTACATAGTTTCTTTCTCAATGGGATAGAGGGGAAGAAGTGATTGCACATTGGTCGACACTCAATATCTATGAGATTCACTCTCGAAAAAAACTTGAGATGAACCATTTTGGGATGGGGTTTTGGAAGAAAAATTGATCTCGATTCAATCAATCCCAGAATAGGATAGACTAGCTTATGCCACATTCTAGTTAGAGACCTCAATCTAGTATACCATAAGATCATTTCATTTTTCCTCATCGATTCCAGCTGGAAGGAATTTCCAGTTCCAGTGGAACATTTTAGCCAAATGCCCTTGTCGGTTGTAGAGTTGGAAAAATATGATGAAGACTAGAAGTAAACCTCTTTTGTTTATACATGTACTAACCTTCAATTTCATCAGAGGTAGAATTCAACGGGGGTTTCAATATTTCAACCTCCATACAAATACACATGGTGATATGAGGATAGAAATATTGAGTTCTACAGTCTAAACCCAGACAATGCCCAATCATGTTTCCAACCACCCTATGATGGAAACATTTTTAAAAGGGGGGGGGGGGGGGGTGGGATAAGAGGACTTACCCAAACCATTGAGAGGGGTAATCACACATCAAAAAGATAGTCGAAAGACCATATGTGATAGTAGAAATGCATAGAATTGAAAAAACGATGGGTGGAAGACATAGAAGTAATCATTTTTTCATCTTTGAGGAAATTGATGAGAATTGTCCAAGAGTTAATTAGTGCCACCATTGTGTGAAATCTGAAGCCCCCTAAATCCATTGAAGGGCATGTTAAAAGTCTTGATCGAGGGGCAGTGGCGGTCAAACCAATCTAACAGAGAGAAGAGATGGAGGGATGATGCATATGATAACTCGGAATTGATAAGCAAAAGATTGGGAGTACCCTTGAAAATGTAAAATACCATCAGGTACACTAATGATGGGGGGAACAGTGGTAAAGAAGACAGATTCGTGAAAGGAATAAAACTATGTGGGGGGCGGAACAAGTGGTCAAATTAGAGCCCTAGCGAGTGTGAGAGTGGGAGGTCTGATTACTATGTTCTAGTGGGTATGGTTATTACAACAATTCCATAATATAATATAATACAAACTCGATTACCAATAAAAATAGCACATCTAAAATACATATAAGCGAGAATATTGATGACACAAGTGTGGTCATTATATTGAAAAAGGATACCAGAGGGAGGAACTAACCTCTAATTTCCAAAGAAAGGTCACAAAACCACCCCTAGATCAAAGGGTCCAGAAGGGGGAGGGAGGGATGGATGCATTCCCATGGTTTGCACAAATGGACGAGGAAAAGGGGACCACCCACTTCAAAAACCCGAGGGAGAAATGTTGTAACTTTTCCCCTAAAAAAGACCATCAGTCATCCAGTGGTCTGTTGCACTTTTTCAGCAACCACCTCTGCCCCTCCTTGATGCTCCCACGAGCTCTTGAGCTACATCTCGAGCCTCATTCTGATGTCCAAAATGCATTTTCGATTGGTTACAACCCTCGTAAATAGAACTCAAACAACTATTGAAAAACGGATACCTCTAGTAATTAAAAATTCAAACTTTTCCTCAAATTCTGAACGCCCTTATGAACACGTGGTTTCAAAATATCCCCACAATAATTCTTCTCATCCCCAAGAAGTCTCAGTGGCCAACCCATCCACATATTCTGACCTATGTCGATCAATAATTTAAGGCTGAACAACCTCATTCCCCTCCCAAACGCTCAAAACATGTCCAAAGAATAACCATTAGTTTAAGGTTCTCTGACCGAAAAACCAAATCCAATGCATGTTTTCATAATTGAAACGCTAAGATGTTTCTTACCTAAACCCACATATCTAAAAACACTAATGTCGTCATTGTTCAACACCTGTCAAGCTTATGGTGCTCCCCACCATAAGCTTATATCTTACCACCACAAATTCATATGCTTTAGTGCCTCCTCCTTTGAATATTCATATTGAAACATTTCTCCCATGTTCTAATGACATGCCTAGCATGGTTTCTAACTCACCTCACCCAAAAATACACTAGAACACTGGTTAAATGCAAGAACCCATACTCGTTACTGAATTCCAAACAGGGATAGACAAATAACCATCATTCATGAACATCCTTGTAATGTATAGGACTTTCCTTTAAACAGATGGTTTTATTCACAAAACACATCTTTTATCCCTTAAATGTCATGCCAGATGTGGTTTGCAACCAACTGAATCCAATTCTGATAGGCACTCGGATTCAAAGCTTTCATGTTCACAGGTGCTTTCATGTTTACAAATTCTGGAAGACTGGAAGAGGTGCATGATGGACCTGTGTTGTTTGCTAGGGAGAAGAGGATATACCAACGGTTTACGGAACTGTTGGTATACAGTTAGGCATGGTTTGGGAAGAAGAGTGTATAGCAACAGCTCTGTATACCGTTGGTATACAGGTATGCTAGACAATATGTATACCATGGTTATTCAACCGTTGGTATACATATATCTAAATGGTTTCATTGAAACCATTGGAATAGAGTAACTTGAGACGGCCTATATCCGAACGGTTTTTGAACCGTTGGTATACATATATTCCAATAGTTTTATTAAAACCATTGGAATAGAGTTACTTGAGATAGCCTATACCAACGGTTTTACCGTTGGTATAGGGGTATTGCGACGACCAAAATGCCAAGGGTTTCAGGGGCTATACCAACGGTTTTAAACCGTTGGGATAGGTGAAATTTTAGTAGTGCAACATTGTTCATGTTTTCCGATACCTGTCCATAAAAATTGAAATGAACCAATTTCATATTGATATCAATGAAATATAGGTATTCGCAGCTAAATGTTCGGTGCAATTCATTACATTAAATCATAATGCCATAGCTTTTAGAAGGATATAATAAATCCATTTATATGCTTTTTTACAAATATCAGGGGCTCAAAATTTATCACCATCCCATGCTAAATATCAAATGCATGAATCATTATGGTGCATCTTCCTTCTAGGAATAATTAATGACCTTTTAAAATAACATGCTCCATAATACATAAAGAAATGCAACTGTTGGGGGTTGCGCTACGCAAGAAAATCTCCATTAAATAATAAAGGATCCATTGGGTATAAAATTGGTCTGCATAATCCCAAAATACAGAATCAAACAACTATGTTTATTATTCAGATCATATTAACATAAGCCAATAAACATAAAAAAAAAAATTGTCATAATTCCACTACATGGAATTAACAAATGATTAAGAGCAGTGAACACATCACAATAATAGTGGTTGATACATATCAATTCAAGCTTGTAATTTTTTCTCATAAACTACAAAAAAAACAATCTGTCAAACCAATTATAATAACCAGATCTGAAATATGAGAAATCAATTTTCTAGATTTGCATGTCATTTCCAGAACATAGAACCAGATTCCACTACATGTAAAGAACCATTCCAACAAGCCAGAAAAATAAGTAGATAGGCCAACCAGAACAATGCTTAATAGCTTCTTTAAAATCAAATATATTGAATCCAGAATTAATTCAGGAAGGTAGTGTTCAATAATTTACAGGTCCGAAAAATAAATAATTGGAAAAATAAATAATTGGAAAAATAAATAATTGGAAAGGAGTAAAAGGTGGACACAAGAATTTACGTATGGGTTTCACTATGCAAAGATAAAGAGGAGTACAAGAAACAGAAAATCAGCAGCACAAACAAGGATCTAGAAGCAATCGACGATCATGAATACTTGGCCGAGACCCCCCTTACCAGGGCTCGACTTTACCTGGGCGAAACCTTCATGCAGTCAAAGCTCCCGTTGAATCCTCCAAGACCAAGAGCGTTTACCAAGCTGTCCAAGGTGCCAGGAAATTCGCAGCCATCCAGCTGTTGCCATCCAGGTCCACCGCTGTTACACGAGAGTTCTCCGATCCAGATCAGTCGCTGTTGTCCAGGCTCGACACAGCCATCCAGACACGCCACCGCCATCCAGATCTAGTGAGAATCAGAGTCGCCGCTGTTGTTCAATAGATCCACTGTAATCCAAGTCCATTGACCTCCGGTTCAAGAACAAGAACCCCCAGCTCGACGCCCCCAACTTCGGCCTAGGCTACTTCCCCAAATCGGAGATCCATCACCACTTGTGCCTCAACAAAGGTCGAGCCACCAGAGTAAGGTGTCGAACCAAGGTTGCCTCTCCGCACTGCTACCGCTCGGAAGAAGCAAGGATACGATATCCAAGATCTCCCCTTTTCTCACGACGAACCAGGAGGAAACCCGTTGGCGGAAGATCGGTCTTCTCGGCCATGAAAAAGGCCAAATCGAGGCAAGCTCTCCCTCTCCTCTCTTCCGGCGAACCAGGGGCACGCAACCAGGAGTCGTCACCTTCATCTCCCTAGGCGGAATGAGATCGCCTCTCTAGGCAAGATGGGAACCGACCTCCAGGTCTCGCCCCTTATTGTCGCGCCTCTTGATCAAGGAAGCCCGTCATAAAGTAAGAGCAGGGCGAAGCATCAAGCGAGACACGTGGTCAGTGAAGAACGCTTGGGCAATTCCCACTTGCCACTAGTAATGTGAAACGTACGGGGGCCGGGCCAGGCAGGCTAAAGCCGCACGGGTTTGAGTCCACGCGGGTTTGTCCGCAAAAGCGCACATGCGAACAAAAAATTTCAAATCCGTCCCGCCTCGCATAAACTCGCGGGTTGCTCACGAGTTGCCTGCAGGCTTACTCACATTTAAAAAAAATACTATTTATAATAATTTAAATACTTTATTTTTTATCATTCTTAAAGATATTTGAGGGGAGAAATATGAATTAACAATAATCAGAGTTTTAAGAGATGTGATTGAACATTTTTTTGTGGGTTAATGGTGGCATGCGGTGACGTCGATGTGGTGGCGAACTGTTGCGATAGAAAGTAGGTGAGTGATCGGTGATAGGTGATGAATGATAATGTTGGTTGCATGATTATGTGAACAACTAAACCTGTGAATGAATGAAGTTTCTCCAAGTAACGATCGGTTTCAGAGGAAGCTATTAGTGTTTCCACGAGGTTCTATCCTATTCTCTTAATAACAAAATTAAATCGATCTAAAAAATATTATGATTATAATAACTCTTATAGAATTGAAACCATGCGCACGGGCGATGAGTTCCATTTTTCGAGAGATAGGTTGACACACCGTGTGAATATGGTTAATAATTACGATATAAATAATATCATATCATATTAAAACAATAAATATAGGCCTATTTAAAATTCATATGTGAATAAATGGTGAATTAGTATGACCATTACAGTAAAAAATTATATGTCACCGTTTAACCATGGTTTTTTTATTTAAAAAACTAAAATGTTAAAGAAACATATATTGTAAAAATAATATATATATTTTTTAAATCAGGCTCGCGGGCAAGCCCGCATCCGCGCGGGCTCAACCCGTATTGGTCCACACTCTAAACGGTCAAAAATTTTAGGCCCGCCCCGCCCCACATCCGCCCCATACCAGCAAAGCCCGCGGGCCGCGGGCCCGTTTTGCATCACTACTTGCCACCTGGGTCACAAACTCTCAATAGACATATTAAAAAAAATACAATTTAATTAACAATAGAAAAGTGAATTAAAATACATAGTAATCGATCTTGATGAAAAAATAATTATATGGAATCCCAAAAATGGATTCATTTTCTTGATTAATATTCAATAAAAAATAAATAACACCCATTATCATACATTAACAATACAATTCAAGCGTGAAAAGATCAGTTAATGAAGCAAAAATTCATTCTTTATTCACAACATCAACAAGTCTGCCATCCCTTACGAAGACCCCAATTAATGAGAATTTTTATAGACTCGTGAAAAATTATAATTTACCATTCATATAAGTTTGAATTTTACAAGTGGCACCATTATGTGGTTGCTTCAGTTGGCTAATAATAAATTCATTACCTCTCTCCTTGGTTCAACTCACCACCTATCCAGTTTGATTCCCCTTTAAAGAATTTTGTTGAAGCAAGCTTCTTTCATCTTTTAGCCTTATGGAACCACCTATCATGGACTTCAATCGCTAGGAACTACTCTAGCGAGAAAGCAACTCATAATCCCATCACGCTTCAGCACAAACCAACAACAAACTATGGCCAGTAGCATCTCAAGCACATGATCCATACATGAGTAGTAATGAGACAGAACTAAGAATTTCAGATAGCTGCATCGACACAAACATGTGATCTCCGGTTAGCGCGACATCAACATAGTGAACCCCCTTCAGTTTTTCATCAAACATATGATAGGATGCTAACCTATCTTGCTTCCATGCAAACCCCTCCATCATGTGGCCTGGACAACCTGAACTAGCAATCCTGTATATGAAAAAACAACAACATACCAAGCTCAGGTCTTTGGATAAAAGCTACGCAACCCAACCCAGCTTCAAGTCAGCTTGAACCCAAGCCACGACTAGCGGCATGCCCACTAACATAAAACCCCCGTTTCTACTAATGTGAGGAGTAGCTTCATAGCCATACCAAACAAACCCATAATTGGCTTCCAGATCTGGACATTCGGTCCTGTGAACTAGTAACCCAACACAGGCTTTAATTGATGATGGCCATCAAACCTGCTTGATCATTGTAGCATGACCCATATTTGAAGTGGCTAAACACAAGTGGAACAATGATCATCCGAATCTAGCATGATCAACAACAAGGATCTCTGAACCAGCCATGAGCAGACATTTGTTGCAGCGAACAACCATTCTAGTTTGGGTTAAACAATATAGTGTCGGCATGCTTGCAAGGGTTCATTGAAAACATAATGTGAGACTTGGGTTTCCTACAAAAAGAGTTAAACAACATCACAGGATGAATAAAAGTCCTAAAAAGATAATGAAAAGGCATGAAAAAGATGATGCTAACATATTGGTTGTAAATGATAATGTTGCTGGTAAATAGATGTGAGAACATTCATTTAGAGTGGATAGTGGTTGGGTTGTGAGACTTGGGTTTCCTACACACACAGAGAGATAGATTGCACATAAAGATTACACAATGAGATTACACACTGAGTTTACACACCAAATTTGTTGTGTAAAATCAATTCAATAAATTGATGGAGATGTGAGAATTCGTTGAGAGTAAACTATTGTTTCATAAAAGCAGAACCCTCGAACAAAATAATGTAAAACCAGTAACATAATCTATTGTAACAAGGAAAAAATGCGCAACTAGTGAACAAGATACGACCCTTGTCCACAAAACAATGGAGATGTAACATCCAAAATCCCACTTTAGACCACATGGTATCGATTCTAAAGCATTAGAGAGTCCAAAACCATGAATTACGAAGGAAGCTAGTTAAAGAATTTCAGGGGCCAACCAAGCAATGTGAAGCATGAATTGAAAATAATATCAACTAGGCATGCGGAGTTGGTACCAGAATAGGGTGTTCCACTCACTATTCACATTGATTATAATGAACGACAAACAAAACCAATCCCATGACGTAGAATAAGAAAAGAAGTGCCCAGATTCAATATGACGGAATTCAGTCGCCCGCCGCTGCATATTTCACAGATGTCGTAGCCCTCCGCCACCCACCGCCCACTCAAAGACACATCACCCGTGTCTGAATCGAAAAAACATGGAACCCCTGGGGTTCCAAATTGTGTGGGTTGATGAGGAAGATGCATCTGAAGGCAACTGTAAAGACCCGAAAAATTCAAGAAATTTTTTTTCTTAATTTTTTTTGGTATTTTACAAGAACGCAGTTTCTGACAGCACCTGATTCTGAGGCCCGGTGTGCCCGGAATCTTTTTTCGAAGTTTAGCTCGGGTACGTTCAGTGAATGAACGAGCGGGTTTTTTTAACTTTTGAACCGGTGCTCGTAATCAAATTCCGAGGGCACCGATGGAATCGCAGCGCCGGTATTTTCTTAGAAACATCTTTTCCGGAGTTGTGTTTGCTCGGGTGTGTTTTTTAATTTTTTTGGGGTTAAGTTAAGAAATAAAATAAAAGTGGTACAACCGATTTTTATTTTATTTTTCTTAACTTAAGTTAAGTGGATGATGTGGGACCCACAATATCCTACCCACTTGGTAGGATATTTGTGAGGTGGGGCCCACACGAGCCCCACCATTTCTTTCACCTTTTTCAACCCCCCTCCTTTAATTAAGTAACGCTCCCGCACCCCCCTATTTAATGAAGTCAACTCTTGCGTTTATTCTGGTTAAGAAACACCTCATTAATGTGGCGGTTTAAGTGTTGCAATTAATTCACTTAATTGTTTCTTTCATTTTTGAATTTTAAAACGCAAGACTTGTGAAATAAAAATAAGACAACTCTTATTTTTATTAGGCTGGTGGTGTTGAGAGGCAAGAGAGATTTCACTCAGACTCTTGAAGACTTCTCTTCCTCGCGAAGAACGCGAAGAACGCCGGATCCTTGGAAATCAACGACGCTTCTTCCGTGACGCTTTTTCCGTGATGCTTCTTCCGCGACGCTTCTCCGCGACGCGACGATCCTCCCTCCGCGATGCCTTCTTCCGCGACGGTTATTTCCGCGATTAATCCTCGCTCATCGAATTCGACGAGGTAGGGATTTATTTTAATTGTTGTTCGTAAATTATTCTCTTGCCTTTCTTATTTTCCATTAGAGCCGCCTGTTACCACAATAACGGGAGGGGGTCGGACCGCACGAACACGACCGACCCTCCTCTCCCTTTTGGTTGTTTGATATTGTTGCGGCACGAGCAAGGCAACGCGGTGCCGAAGCACCGTGAGAGAATTATTAAGGAAAGGGGGAGAAGCGTAGCGCCGTCGCACCGCGCCGTTGAAGACGAACCAAAGACGCGGCGCCGTCGCGCCGCACCGTTGAAGACGAACCAAAGACGCGGCGTCGTCGCGCCACGCCGGAGAACTACAAAAGCACCCCGGCCGGAGCGGGGCCGCGGCGCCGTCGCGCCGCGACGGAGCAGGGGGACCGACGGCCGGTTTCGGGCCGCTGACGTTGGAACAGAGGGACCATCCCTTGCCGGTCCCGTGGCGGTAGCAACCGGCCGGCCAGAGCGGGCCGGCCGGTCAGGGGAAAACCGGGGGTTCGTAACCCCGGTCGGCCAGCAGGTGCGGCCCCCCACATGGGGGTCGCGGGTTCTCAACGCGGGGGGGGGGGGGGGGGGGTTACAGCCAAGCCGCCTGGCCGTGCCAACACGCCGGGCCGGGCCGCGCCTAAGCGGGCCGGACCCGGACCCGGTTCGGGCCGACCCTGGGGGTATCGGGCCGGGTCAGACCGGGCCCGAACCCCCTAATACCGAACCTCTTTCGGTCTGTTGCCCATAACTTGAGTCGCGGACCTTCGATCGACACACCGTCAGTTGCGTAGCGATCTTTGGATCGAGATGGTCGTTTAGGTATATTACACTCAGGGTTTTGGAGACCTTTGGGTTCAGTCGGGTTGGTTCGTACACGAAACCAATCGGGCCCTCGGAGCGGAAACACTTATAACTTGAGCTCCGGACGTCCGATTGACGTGCCGCCAACTTAGTTGGATTTCTCTAAGTGAGACGGACCTTTTGGATTACTCCACTTGAGGTTTGGACGCATTTGGAGTACGGTCGAGTCGGTTTTGACTTAAAAACCAACCGGGCCCCTGGGACGAAAAAGCCAATAACTCTCAGACCGGGCGTCCAATTGACGCACCGTCTGTGACGTTGAGTTCCTATTGACGATACAAAACTTTTGGATACATGAACTCCGGACTTTGTGTCAGTTGATGTATCAGCCCCTCGGCTCGTGGAGCGGACCCTCCGAAACGAGCTTGATGTGTGCAGGAACCCTAAAGCTGGCTGCGACTGCGACGACGATAACGACTGTGCAGAAATCCTCTGTGGATTCGACGACGACGACTACAACACTCAGCGATCCTACGCGGATCAGTGCTACCGATCCTGTGTGGGTCAGATCCTGTGTGGTCAGCGCTCAACGGTCCTGTGTGGGCCAGCGCCTACAGATCCTGTGTGGGTCCGATCCTATGTGGGTCATTGCGGGGGTTAGTTACCTATGGATCCTGTGTGGGTCAGATCCTGTGTGGGTCATTGCGGGGGTTAGTTACCTATCGATCCTGTGTGGGTCAGATCCTGTGTGGGTCATTGCGGAGGTTAGTACCGATCGATCCTTTGTGGGTCATTGCGGGAGTTAGTACCCATCAATCCTGTGTAGGTCCGACGGCTTAGATGAATCAGTGGCTATATCTGATCATCTCTATCGTCATACGAAGAAGTATACCTGTGTGAGATGATCTTGACTTGCTTTCCTATGTGGATTACATTATGCTTTCCTGTGTGGATCGGGTTGTGATTTCCTATGTGGATGTGATCGAACTTGGGTTCGGAGGTTGGAGCGAACTGAAATTGATGACTTAGGTATATGTATGGGCATATACCTAAGTAGAGTCGGATGTTACTTTGTGATTGTATCTTTCCTTTGTGGATTATCCTTTGTGGATTCTGGGAGACCTTCGGGGGTCTCGGGGTCCCTATTGAGTAGCTTATACTCACCCCTGCACGGGCTATGCCCGCACTACGTTGTGTTGGTTGCAGACAACGGACAACGCTGATCGTGGTTGAGGCACGAGGAGCAGGTCGGTACCTGGATGTGAACCATTGGGCGGGACGTACACGGAGCGGACGACTGGACCCGAGGAGCTGTGGAGGCTATCTGTACCCACCCTTCAGGTGGGACTTCCAGTGGACGGCTCGAGGCTACGACTTTACTTTCAGTTGTTGTTTTCCCTTTCCAGTTGTACTTTACTTTCAGTTTGGGTTTGTATTCTGGCCCACTTACTTTTCCACACTTACTGTTGTACCCAGTTTTTACTTAGTGTTTACTTCTACTGCTTGCTTGCTCTGTGGTGTTTGTTTACTTTACAAAGGCAATGCCTTCCCTTTTTACCAGGATTTACGCCTTGGTGCTAGTCGCTAGCCCCTGGCCTATGGAAGGCGGGCTTGGGTTAGTCACGACACGGGCCCTGAGGACGGGTCGTGACAAATTGGTATCAGAGGAGTTCGGTTCTACCACAGAACTTTGGAATTTGATCTTTCTTCTATGTGAAGCAATAGTGTTAAGCGTATTGGGTGTGGTTATCAGTCCAGGGAGTCCAGTGTTGGTGCGGCGGCCGACGTATCCGTACACCAGGACCCTGACTTCTGATTTCCAACTTAATGCACGAAAACATTGATTGCATGTGTGTTTCAAGTTTTATTTGTGATTACTTTGTGTCAGCTCACCATGTATACTGTTCTGACCGTGGCGCACCTATTTCTTTTCAGGATGGCCCCACGATGGCAGCCAACTAGGGTTCCGAGAGTTGTGCGTGATGACAGCCACCGAGCGACGAGGCCTCAGTACAGGGCCCTTTGACAGCAGAGGCACCGACGGTACCGCTACCCACCGAGCCACTGATGCTACCAGCCCCAGCCGCTGACGATGCACATCACCTTAGTGCACTGCACGAGTTTCAGCACCAGCGACCACCCAGGTTCCGCGGGGAGACGGACCCTCAGGCCGCCGAGGATTGGCTGGAGGTAGTTGTACGGGTTTTCAGGTTAGTGAGGACACCAGCAGACCTCATGGTGATCCTCGCAGCGAGCCTACTGCATGCGGCAGCAGGCATATGGTGGAACTTGATGCTCCAGGTGCATGATGAGGCATCTCTCCTCTGGACGGACTTTGAGAGCCTCTTCCGCTCAGAGTTCGTCCCAGCCACCCTCCGTGCGGTGCGCATCCAAGAGCTTCTACAGCTACGACAGGGCAGCTTGATGGTCGCCCAGTACTCGGCGAGATTTACCGATCTCTCGCGCTACTCGACAGACATGGTACGAGACCCATTCTTCCAGGCCCGGACCTTTGAGCAGGGATTGAGGCAGGAGATCAGGGCATCGCTGATCTCCCTCAGCATTCCGACACATGCAGTGGTACTGGAGCGAGCCCTTCTCATCAAGAGCTTCCTTGATGAGCCAACTTCAGCAGCGAGACCTACCGCAGGGTGGCACGCAGTAGAGTCTTTTGCAGCAGGCAGTCGATGGATGACTCATGGGTCCAGGAAGACCAGACCCTCAGGCAGACGACCTCAGGACACTGGCTCAGCAGTGCGGGGCACATAGCACGGAGCCAGTCTTTCGAGAGGCAGACAGTGCTATGCATGCGGCGGGCAGAGTCACATGGCTCGTGACTGCCCGACCCGCCGTGCCGAGGAGCAGCAGACGGTTGATGGGCCACCCAAGCTGAGGCAGAGGAGCTGGCCGAGCAGCAGGTGGTGGGAGACGCTTTGAGGCTCTACCACCACCACCTCTAGGAGGTCCACCCCGACCACAGGGAGCTGGCGGGCAGAGACAGGCACAGCTCCAGGCAGCGGAGGCCTATGACCACGGCGCACCCGAGATGATTCGAGGTACTATCTGTGTCTATTCCACCCTTGCTGCAGTTCTTATAGACACATGAGCGAGTCATTCTTTCATAGTTGCTGCCCTTATTCGGAGCTCGGAGATTCCGACAGAGCCGTTGGCTCGATCCTTACAGCTAGAGACTCCTACGGGAGCAGACTTGATGATTACACACTGGTGCCGGCAGTGTAAGCTTACTCTAGGAGGCGAGAGCTTCAGTTGGGATCTTCTTGTAGCGACATCGAGGCCTTACGACGTCATCTTGGGCATGAATTGGTTATCTACAGTCCATACTCATATTGACTGTATTAGGCGCAAGGTGCGATGTGTACGCACCGACGGGAGCAAGTTCACCTTCACCGGCGAGAAGGAAGCCTTCACAACACAGGATGAACTTCCGCAGAGGAGAGGACAACCCATCAATCATCAGTTGTCTAGCCTCATCCTAGGAGCAGTTGACGTGCAGAGTCTTAGTTTTCCTGCAGTGGTGGATCAGTATGCGGATGTTTTCCCTGACGACGTTCCAGGACTACCTCCTCGCAGAGAGGTAGACTTTTATATTGATCTATACCCCAGGACAGCCCCGATATCCACCCCAGCATATCGGATGGCTCCCTCCGAGCTTCGAGAGCTACGGGTATAGTTGGAGGGCTTGCAGAGCAAGGGATTCATCCGACCCAGTGTTTCACCCTGGGCTTCCCCGATATTGTTCGCCAAGAAGGCGGACGGGAGCTTGCGACTTTGTGTCGACTATCGTCGCCTGAACCAGGTGACAGTGAGGAACAAGTATCCGCTACCGAGGATTGATGACCTCTTCGATCAGCTCAAGGGAGCATGGTGGTTCTTGAAGATAGACCTCAGGTCAGGCTATCATCAACTCAGAGTTTGGGACGAGGACGTGCAGAAGACGACCTTCAGATGTCGGTATGGCCACTATGAGTTATTGGTTATGCCATTCGGCGTAACCAATGCTCCAAAAGTGTTCATGGGCCTCATTAATAGAATATTTCATCCATACATTGATCGATTTGTCGTAGTCTTCATCGATGACATTTTGATATACTCGACCACTGAGGAGGAGCATGCCTACCACTTGCGGGTTGTACTAGACACACTCCGAGAGCACCAGCTTTATGGAAAGCTCTCGAAGTGTCAGTTCTGGATACGTGAGGTCCACTTCTTGGGACACGTCATCTCTGAGGCGGGAGTTGCGGTGGATCCTATGAAGATCGAGGCAGTGCTAGCTTGGGAGCCACCTAGGAGCGTGACGGAGGTGCAGAGTTTCTTGGGACTAGCTGGATACTACCGGAGATTTGTGCCAGACTTCTCCAGAGTTGCGGCACCACTCTCAGCTTTGACGAAGAAGGGGAAACCCTTTGTGTGGTCAGACAGATGTCAGTAGAGCTTCCAGGAGCTGAGACAGAGATTGACCAGCGCACCTATCTTGAGGTTGCCGGAGGAGGGAGTAGGGTACGTAGTCTACTGCGATGCATCAAGGACCGGACTTGGATGTGTCCTGATGCAGGAGCGGGAAATGATCGCCTATGGATCACATCAGTTGAGGCCGCATGAGCAGAACTACGCTACCCATGACCTGGAGTTAGCAGCAGCGGTCTTCGCTTTGAAGACATGGCGACACTATCTGATGGGAGATTGCTTTACATTTTTTTCTGACCATCAGAGTCTCAGGTACATCTTCTCTTAGAAGGACCTGAACCTAAGACAACAACGATGGATCGAGTTCCTCTAAGACTATGACTTTGAGATAGTCTATACTCCTAGGAAGGGGAACATAGTAGCCGATGCTCTCAGCAGGAGGACAAACATTCAACTACTTGGGGAGGCGATAGAGCAGCTAGCCGCTTTGCAGATATCCTTCATGGATAGAGATGGAGTAGCCTTCCTTCAGTCACTCACAGTCACTCCTCCATTGCTGCAGCGGATCAGAGAGGCACATCATGGGGACGCCGACTGTGAGACGCGGCGTGCGCAGATATCCTCAGGATAGGCACCTGATGGTTTCTCCTTAGGAGGAGAGCACGACGTCCTTTTCAGAGGACGTACCTTGGTACCTGTTGTTTTACGAGAGGAGGTGCTGAGAGAGTTTCACATAGGGGTGTCCATGGGTCGGGTTGGGTCGGGTTGGAGGCTTTTTGGGACCCGACCCAGTCAAAAAATATCGGGTCGGGTCAGGTCGGGTCCATTGGGTCACCAGGAAAAAAAAATTGAACAAACAGAACCCTCCACGGGTTCGTCGGGCGCCTAAAAAGTGGGGTCACAGTCTTGGGGGAGACAGAGGGGGGGGGGGGGATTTGGGGTGTGGGAGAAGGGGGGTTCGAGTGATCGCTTGACAGAAAGGAGGTATACGGCTTGCGCGGTGGTCTGACCGTCTGACCTTCATCAATAGAGGCAGCTGCTATGAATGAAGGAGGGTGGCGACGTTCGGACGGTGTGCGGAGGTGAGGGTTGATCCGCGGCGGCGCTTCAATGGCGGGTGCGAACAAAGACTCTACTTCAGGTGGCTTGGGTTCTCGAGCAGCAGAGGGAATAAGGTACGAATCGGATTCATCAGGGGTGTTCAGTGGTGCTCGGATTCAGATGATGGTCACCGACGGGAGATCTGATTCGGTCATGGTGTGGTTTCTAATTTTTGAATTTGGGTATTTTTAGTTCTTCAGATCTGGTTTGTGAAACTGTTAATAGGTTTTCAATTGGATTTTTTGTTCTGCCTGTGACTTATTCTTGCATCGATTCTGGTTTTTCATCCACCGGTGATTTTTTTTTGCTACGCTGCTTCTGGTTTGAAGGTGGTGGCCAAGGGTGGAGTAGCAGCAGTCACTGAATCCATGGCGGGTGTGCAGCTGGATCTTGCCGCGATGGTGGAGGTGATGGGCATGCGGTGCGTAGAGGGGAAGACAATGCCGGTGCGAGGGAGGGGAAGAGGCAGTGGGTTGAGCAAATTCATGAACCGAAGCACGACGACAGCAAAAAAAAATGAAGTTCGGGTCGATGGGTCGGGTTGGGTCTTTATACTTCCAACCCGTGACCCGACCCAACCCGATCTCAACCCGACCCAAATAGACCCGACCCATCAAAATACCTGTGTAACCCGACCCAACCCGACCCAACCCGGCCGGGTCGGGTCGGGTCGTTCGGGTTGGGTTGGGTTTGGACACCCCTAGTTTCACACTTCCCCTTTGGCGGTACATCCTGGAGTGGCGAAGATGTACCAGGATCTCAGACGATAGCACTGGTGGTCGGGCATGAAGAAGGTTGTGGCAGAGTTTGTTTCTCGATGCCTCACCTGCCAGCAGGTGAAGGCAGAGCACCAGGTACCAGCAGGCTTGGTACAACCCTTGGAGGTCCCAGAGTGGAAGTGGGATGACATATCTATGGACTTCGTGACTGGACTTCTACGCACTTCCAGAGGTCATGACTCCATTTGGGTTATTGTCGACCGACTCACCAAGTCGACTCACTTCTTACCCATCAGAGAGCAGGGCTCAGTGGAGAGCTTGGGACGTCTCTACGTTCAAGAGATTGTATGGCTTCATGGTGTGCCATCTTCCATCGTTTCCGATCGAGATGCTCTCTTTACTTCCCGGCTTTGGAAAGGGTTGCATGAGGCGTTCGGGACACAACTATGTCTGAGCACCGCCTTTCACCCCCAGACAGATGGTCAGATGGAGAGGACCATTCAGACTCTCGAGGACATGCTCTACGCATGTGTCCTCATCTTTGGTCGCAGCTAGGAGGACCACCTACCCTTGGTGGAGTTCGAGTACAACAACAACTACCACTCAACCATCAGGATGGCACCATACGAGGCGTTGTACGGCCGACCTTGCAGATCTCCTCTGTGCTGGACAGACCCTGGGGAGTCAGCACTTGTGGGACCGGAGATGGTCCAGGCCATGACAGAGAAGGTCCAGGTCATCCAGGAGCGGATGAGGACAGATTAGAGCCGGCAGAAGTCTTATGGTGACAGGAGGCGGAGGCCACTAGAGTTCGAGGATGGCGACCACGTCTTCTTGCGGGTCTCACCTCGATGTGGATTACAGAGATTTGGCCGAGGTGGCAAGTTGTCTCCATGCTTCATCGGACCATTCCAAGTTCTCAGCAGGATTGGCGAGGTGGCTTATCGCCTGGCTCTACCACCTCAGTTGCACCGGGTGCACGACGTCTTCCACGTATCTCAGCTGAGGAGATACGTGCACGACCCGACACATATAATTGACCACGTGGAGCTGGATGTTGATGATGGGGAGACTTTTTTGGAGGTCCCGGTGGAGATTGAGGATCGACAGGAGCGAGTCCTACGTGGATGGTTGATTCCTCTAGTGCGCATCAGATGGCAACATGAGAACCTCCAGGAGAGCACTTGGGAGCGGGAGGCTCAGATGCATGCTCAGTACCCACATTTGTTTCCCTAGTTTTTGATATATCTTTATGGGGACGTAAATCCCTGAGGTGGGAGTGATGTAAAAACCTGAAAAATTCAAGGAATTTTTTTTCTTAATTTTCTTTGGGATTTTACAAGAACGCAGTTTCTGACGGAACCTGATTCCGATGCCCGGTGTGCCCAGAATCTTTTTATGAAGTTTAGCTCGGGTACGTTCAGTGAACAAACGAGCGGGTTTTTCTAACTTTTGAACTGGTGCTCAGAATCAAATTCTAAGGGCACCGATGGAATCGCAGTGCCGATATTTGCTTAGAAACATCTTTTCCGGAGTTGCGTTTGCTCGGGTGTGGTTTTTAATTTTTTGGGGTTAAGTTAAGAAATAAAATAAAAGTGGTACAACCGATTTTTATTTTATTTTGCTTAACTTAAGTTAAGTGGATGATGTGGGACCCACAATATCCTACCCACTTGGTAGGATATTTGTGAAGTGGGGCCCACACGAACCCCACCATTTCTTTCACCTTTTTCAACCCCCCTCCTTTAATTAAGTAACGCTCCCGTAACCCCCTATTTAATGAAGTCAACCCTTGCATTTATTCTGGTTAAGAAACGCCTCATTAATGTGGCGGTTTAAGTGTTGCAATTAATTCACTTAATTGTTTCTTTCATTTTTGAATTTTAAAACGCATGACTTGTGAAATAAAAACAAGACAACTCTTATTTTTATTTGGCTGGTGGTGTTGAGATGCAAGGGAGATTTCACTCAGACTCTTGAAGATCTTCTCTTCCTCGCGAAGAACGCGAAGAACGTGAAGAACGCGAAGAACGCCGGATCCTCGGAAATCAACGACGCTTCTTCCACAAATCTTTTTCCATGATGCTTCTTCTGCGACGCTTCTCCGCAACGCAACGATCCTCCCTCCGTGATGCCTTCTTCCACGACGGTTATTTCCGCGATGAATCCTCGCTCATCGAATTCGACGAGGTAGGGATTTATTTTAATTGTTGTTCGTAAATTCTTTCGTTGCCTTTCTTCTTTTCGATTGGAGCCGCCTGTTACCGCAATAATGGGAGGGGGTCGGACCGCACGAACACGGCTGACCCGCCTCTCCCTTTTGGTTGTTTGATATTGTTGCGGCACGAGCAAGGCAACGCGGTGCCGAAGCACCGCACGAGAATTATTAAGGAAAGGGGGAGAAGCGCAGTGCCGTTGAAGACGAACCAAAGACGCAGCGCCGTCGTGCCGTGCCATTGAAGATGAACCAAAGACGCGGCGTCGTCGCGCCGCGCTGGAGAACCACAAAAGCACCCCGGCCGGAGTGGGGCCGCGATGGAGGGGCGCGGCGCTGTCGCGCGGCGCCGAACAGACCAAGGCCGCGGCCGGTTCCGGGCCGCGGCGGAGCAGGGGGACCGGCGGCCGGTTCCGGGCTGCCGGCGTCAGAACAGAGGGACTGGATCTTGCTGGTCCCATGGCGGCAAGAGCCGGCCGACCAGAGCGGGCCTACCGGTCAGGGGAAAACCGGGGGTTCGTAACCCCCGGTCGGCCAGCAGGTGCGGCCCCCCACATGGGGGCCGCAGGTTCTCAACGCGAAGGGGCGGCGCCCCCCACCCCCCTTCACTGCTCGGCCATTACGGCCGAGCCGCCCAGGCCGGGCCGCACCCAGGCCGGGCCAGGCCGCACCCAGGCCGGGCCGGGCCGCACCCAGGTCGGGCCGTGCCCAAGCGGGCCGGACCCGGACCTAGTTCGGGCCGACCCTGGGGGTATCTGGCCGGGTCGGACCGGGCCCGAACCCCCTAATACCGAACCTCTTTCGGTCTGTTGCCTATAACTTGAGCTACGTACATCCGATCGATGCACCGCCAGTTTCATAGAGATCCTTGGATTGAGACGGTCGTTTCGGTATATTACACTCAGGGTTTCGAAGAACTTTGGGTTCGGCTGGGTTGGTTCGTACACGAAACCAACCGGGCCCTCGGAGCGGAAACACTTATAACTTGAGCTCCGGACGTCCGATTGACGTGCCGTCGACTTTGTTGGATTTTTCTAAGTGAGACAGACCTTTTTTATTACTCCGCTCGAGGTTTGGACATAGTTGGAGTATGGTCGGGTCAGTTTTGACTTAAAAACCAACCAGGCCCCTGGGACGAAAAAGCCAATAACTCTCAGACCAGCCGTCCGATTGACGCACCGTCTATGACGTTGAGTTACTGTTGACGATACAGAACTTTTGGATACATCAACTCCGGAATTTGTGTCAGTTGATGTATCAGCCCCTCGGCTCGTGGAGCGGACCCTCCGAAACGAGCTTGCTGTGTTCGGGAACCCTAGAGCTGGCTGCGACTGCGACGACGATGACGACTGTGCAGAAATCCTCCGTGGATTCGACGACGATGAATACAGAACTCAGCGATCCTATGTGGATCAGTGCTACCGATCCTGTGTGGTCAGTGCTCAGCGGTCCTGTGTGGGCCAGCGCCTACAGATCCTGTGTGGGTCCGATCCTGTGTGGGTCATTGCGGGGGTTAGTTACCTATCAATCCTGTGTGGGTCAGATCCTGTGTGGGTCATTGCGGGGGTTAGTTACCTATCGATCCTATGTGGGTCAGAACCTGTGTGGGTCATTGCGGGGGTTAGTACCTATCAATCCTGTGTGGGTCCGATGACTTAGATGAATCAGTGGCTATATCTGATCATCTCTATCGTCATACGAAGAAGTATACCTGTGTGAGCTGAATCTTGACTTGCTTTCCTATGTGGATTACGTTATTCTTTCCTATGTGGATCGGGTTGTGATTTCCTGTGTGGATGTGATCGAACTTGGGCTCGGAGGTTGGAGTGAACTGGAATTGATGACTTAGGTATATGTATGGGCATATACCTAAGTAGAGTCGGATGTTACTTTGTGATTGTATCTTTCCTTTGTGAATTATCCTTTGTGGATTCTGGGAGACCTTTGGGGGTCTCGAGGTCCCTAATGAGTATCTTATACTCACCCCTGAACGGGCTATGCCCGCACTACGTTGTGTTGGTTGCAGACGACAGACAGCGCTGATCGTGGTTGAGGCATGAGGAGCAGGTCGGTACCTGGAGGTGGACCATTGGGCGGGACGTACACGGAGCGGACAGCTGGACCCGAGGAGCTGTGGAGGATATATATACCCTCCCTTCAGGTGGGACTTCCAGTGGACGGCTCGAGGCTGTGGCTTTACTTTCAGTTGCTGTTTTCCCTTTCTAGTTGTACTTTACTTTCAGTTTGGGTTTGTATTCTGGCCCACTTACTTTTCCAGACTTACTGTTGTACCCAGTTTTTACTTAGTGTTTACTTCTACTGCTTGCTTGCTCTATGGTGTTTGTTTACTTTACAAAGGCAATGCCTTCCCTTTTTACCGGGATTTACGCCTTGGTGCTAGTCGCCAGCCCCTGGCCTATAGAAGGCGGGCTTGGGGTAGTCACGACACGGGCCCCGAGGACAGGTCATGATAGCAACAACAAATCACCACAGATCACCGACATGTCAAAAGAGGGAAACACCAAATCGATGACTGTTTGGCGGGGAGACTAGGGCATAGATAGGGAGGCATGCGGTTGGGAGAGGGTAAATACAAGATGGATGCGAGTGGATGGATTCCAGTGAGTCTGAGTTTTTTTAATATGTTTTTTGATTTTTTTTAAATGCATAGGTTTTTTTTTAAAATATGCCGTAAAGGTGGCATCGCTGATGCCACCTTTAGGTTTATTCCCAAAGGTGACATCGCCACTGCCGCCTTTTCCCTAAAACCGTTTTTTTTTCTATTTTAATTTTTTTTATATATTTAAAATTTTAATTTTTTATTAATTTTTTGTTTTGTTTTTATATATATATATATAAATAAAACATAATGTTTTAGCATAATTTATCTCTTATTAAAGTACGTGACTTTACTAGCCTATAAAATATAAACTATAAGACCAATCTAAATGAAAATTAAAACATGGATTAAAAATATTAGAAATAGTCAAAAATAAAAAGAATTTCGTAAAAAATGTTGTTGAAAAATAATTTATAAGCCTTAAAAGTCACTAACTTGAAACTTAAAAATGTTTCAAGTATGTGACTTTTAAATACAAGAAAATATAAACTATAAGACCAATATAAATGAAAATTAAATCATTGATTAAACATATAATAAATAGTCAAAAATAAAAATATTTTAATAAAAAATGTTGATGAAAAATAATTTATAAGCTTTAAAATCCTCCAAATTGAAACTTAAAAATGTTTCAAGTACATGAATTTTCTAGCCTATAAAATATAAAGTAGAAGACCGATATAAATAAAAATTAAAAAATGGATTAAACATATAAGTAGTCAAAAATAAAAAGAATTGCTTAAAAAATGTTGATGAAAAATAATTTATAAGATTTCTAATCTACCAACTTGAAACCTAAAAATGTTTCAAGTATGTGATAGCCTGTAAAATATAAACTATAAGACCAATATAAATGAAAATTAAAACATGGATTAATCATATAATAAATAGTCGATAATAATAATAATTTCTTAAAAAATGTTGATGAAAAATAATTTATAAGCTTTTTGATCCACCAACTTGAAACTTAAAAATATTTCTAGTACGTGAATTTTATAGCCTATAAAATATAAACTATAAGACCAATATAAATGAAAATTAAAACATGGATTAAAATTATAAGAAATAGTTGAAAATAAAAATAATTTCATAAAAAATGTTGATGAAAAATAATTTTTAAGCTTTCAAATTCACCAACTTGAAACATAAAAATGTTTCATGTATGTGACTTTTCTAGCCTATAAAATATAAACTATAATACCAATATAAATAAAAATTAAAACATAGATTAAAAATATAAGAAATAGTCAAAAATAAAAATAATTTTGTAAATTTTTTTGATGAAAAATAATTTATAAGACTTCTAATCCACCAACTTGAAACTTAAAAATGTTTCAAGTACGTGACTTTGAAAGCCTATAAAATATAAACTATAAGACCAATATAAATGAAAATTAAAAAATCAATTAAACATATAAGAAATAGTAGAAGTTTTAATTTTTATTTATATGGGTCTTATAGTTTATATTTTATAGGCTTTCAAAGTCAAGTAGGTGGCTTTGGATCCTCCTCAATATTTTTTCTTTTCACTCTCACTTCCGAGTAACTTTTCTTACATTCCATTCATTTTCATTTATTTATTTTATTTATGAAACTATTTATTTTGAAAAACGTTTTATATGTTTAGTATATCTATTAAATTTTATTTACATTGTTTTTATACTTTATACTTTATAATATTTTAAAGTTATCTACTTGAAATTTAATAATTATTCTTATATTTTAAGTAGTCATCTTTGAAAGCTGTCAAATATAAATTGTGCCTAAAATATTAATGAAAACTAAAATACGGGATCAACATATAAGAAAGGATTATAGTAATAATAATATTTTCATTTCAATAGACACAAAACATATAAATGAACATGTAAAATCAATGTCTATGTCTATAGAGAGGAGATTCCATCCCACATGGTGGTCTGCAAATATGATGTCCGCTTCGAGTTCACTGTGGAGTTTGATGACCTGGAAAGGGCTGATAATCGGGCACTGAAACGTCAACTGTCGCATCCTCCACCTATGTGTCGGTGGGAGAAGCTTTCAACTACATGTCGCACTATGCTCTTGATCCTTTTCCCACTAGGGTGGAGAAGAACCTACTATCATCGCAGTGGGGAACCAAGCTTGCGACGGAGATATACCCCAAGGCTACGATGGGTCTAGATCCCAAGGTTGTGATGGATTTGGACCCCAAGGCTATGATGGATCTGGACCCCAAGATGGAGAGAACTGCAGATGTTATGTCAAGAATAATGGATCCCATGCCACCTGAGGCACATCCTGAATCGGTTGAGGCTGGACTACTAGAGGGCCAATCTATACCTATGGAATAGGTGAAGCCTCACATGCAACACGATGATGTCTACGTCGTCGTCCTCATGGATCCTTAGTACCAGCAACTACTACAAGATGTTTCATCGGGGCAAGAACCTCCTCTATCTGGGATGGATGCTTGAAGATGCTCTCGGAAAGCGCACGATAAGATGACCTCATCTCTAGCGCTTCAGTATGGACAAATGTCCAGCTAAAGACCCCCTCCTTTTCTTCACTCATGCAAAAAAGATGCTCTGAGTGACTGCCCTGTAAAGAGATTCAAAATGAATCAGAAAATAGTTCAATAAACAAACTAATGAAAATTTATTGACTTAAATCTTATAAATCTCTCTACCATGTTGGGTAGGATATAGTATAGACTTCATCTTATACCATGGATCATACTCAACCTTCTCCGAAATAAAGAATCGATTCGTAGGTACACCCTGGATATGAAACATGGCACGTCTGTGCCAGCAGTTGAGAAAGTGGGTATGTACTCAGCACCAATCCTCATCTTGCCTCCCTGTCAGCTTCACCTCATGAAGCTTCTCAGTCTGTCTCGGCGACAATGGAATTGGCTAAGCACAACAAAACTGGTACATGACTCTTTCAAGATTCTACCACTCAATAATATGGAAGTGAATGAGGGGCACTACAACAATAGCATCCTCAAGCCCAACAATGCAGTATAGTGGTGACTGGTCTATAATAGTCCAGTATGAAAGCCATGAAATCTGAAATGACATGTGACCTTTTTCAAAAAACAACCTTACTAAAAACCAAAATTGACGCTATTATTAAATTTTTTAGACAGTGATAGATTGTATATACATACCTGGTCAGGTAAGATACAGTCCAACTGGAGCTGATATATTCCCAAATGGTGTCTTAGAACCACGTGGAAATTGTGTCTCTGACATCAACAATAAAATACAACATTGATAGTGACAAATAATGAGAAATTAAAGTTAATAACTCCTAGTAGCATCAAAAACCAATAGAAATGAGTGATCATACCAGCGTCCACGTGGAGCATCATGCATCACCTCCATCTCGATCAGCAGACCAGAAATCTCAGGGTGGAATGTGGGGATGCGCTCTCATGCCCACATCTGAATAAGGATGATGCATCCCCCAAGACCTGTGTGGTCCCTATGGGATAACCTGCATAATGCTCTATACGTGTATGCCTAGCAGGATGATCCCCATCTGTACATCCTGACCCGATCAAAGTCCTCTAGTAGGGGTAGATACATCATTTACATGTGCATCCCCAAGTGATCAGTACACATGGTCCCTCCAATGATCCGTCATATATATGAACAGGCATAACACATGATAGTCAGCTTGTCAGCATCATCAGGTAAATGTGGAATCTGCACCTCCAATCAATATATAGATATCGAAGCTCCATCTGTAGCCCTATAGTCGGACAAAATGTCGATGCCTAACAATCATTGAGCAAGGTCAGGTGAAGATGCATGAGTGGTTCCAATAACAGCTCCCCCTGGATAGAAAGACCGAGAAGCACTACCACATCCTGGAGGGTGATGGTCATATCTCCCTCAGGTAGGTGGAATGTGTGTGTCTTTGTTCTCCACCTCTCCACAAGGGCAGCAAGCAGGTGATGGTCGAAAAATGTGAAATTTGATATGACAATTCCATAGAAGTCATCACGACAAAATCATGGTCTAATGGCATGTAGAGTCTCCCTATGATGGAAATGGTGTGCTCGATGCACCATGATCGATCGATCCTCACCACCATCTAACACGACCTGAGAAATATGGATATCTTACTGAGTGAGTAGTATGTTATCATCCATCTGTATATAAAAAAATGAAATGAGTCATAAGTGTAAAATGAAAATATAACGTTATGGTCAGCATATTGTTATGACTTGTAGAATGCAAGACATTCCATGTTTATTCACATTGTTTTATTAAGTTATTTTTTACCAAAAGAAAGGGGCATGTATTCATGTTTTTCAAAGCATATTACTAACGTGTTGTTAAGATATGATTTTACCTAGAAAAGGGTGTTTTGTAATATATGGTTTTATATATTTATATATATAAACAATTTGTCTTTGTTATGAAGATGTTTATTAGAAAATGGTGTGGTTTTTAATTTATGTATGACTGTCCACATGATGGTATATTTCATGATTATTTTCTCACATGTAAAGGTCATTATGTAACACTAACTGAACTTCAAGAAAAAATTTGTGGGAAATGAACCGCGATTCAGGAGGAACGATGAAAACGATGACGGTGATGACGTAAAATCAATCCATCACCGCAATCATTGTCACTATTCTTCCTATGTCGTGGTTCATTTTCCACAAATTCTTTCTTGAAGTTCAGTTAGTGTTATAAAATCAGTTGTACTAACCTCTATTGTTGTTTTTGTACTATAATAAGATCCTTTATCAATTTGTATATCCTACCCATAGTAGTACACACAGGTAAAACCTAACTCTATATGTGGAAAATGTTTTCTGATCATGATTCTGATAGTGTAACTAATATTGAAAAATATGGTTGATCATATAATCTTTATTATACTGAAATTTTATAACATCTTCTTGTACTGTAATATATGATACTATTATTTCATTATATAAAAGTTTATTAGAATATCAGTCACATAATTTTTTGAAAACTAAGGTAAAGAGAAGATGTTTTTTAGGTTTCGGGCGCAGCGAAAGCGCGTTGGAGGGTTTTCCCACCTTTGATTTTAGTGTTAAACAACGTTCAAACTGAGATCCGTCACGATATAAAACGTTGGATCTTCAGAATAGAACGAATAATGAAAAACAAAAGAGGGAGTCCCAGAACCATAGAGATAGGATCATCATATGTTGGTTATAATTAATTTAATTAATTCATAAGAATTACCTTAGTGGAATTCTTTCTTCGTTGATGTCTCCGATCACGATCTTTTGATCCGTCATTGCGTTGTAGAATCCAAGTGTAGAATTAATCTAGCGGTGATCCACACGTGTACCATGTATCTCTAGACATCGTCGAAGGGATCTCTGGGTGCTAGTGCAGAAGAACCTTCACTTGCGATGTCCTCCTTCGATCGCCTTGATCCGATGGAGGAGGATCTCTCTCGGTCTTGAGAGCATTCTTAGAGGAAGTAGTTCTTTCGGCCTTGAAATAATTCTACAGAATTTTTGTGCACAACGATTGGGGAAATTTGTTGGGGTTGTGAGGATATTTATAATCGGGTTTGAGGTTATAGATTTATGACAATAAATAAATGCATTACGCATTTTATTTATTTCATTAACTCTTATTGATAACCCCCATGTCGAATGATTAATTCCTTGACATGCACCCATGCTGATTATAATAAATATCATTTAATAAAACAATATTATTTCTTCAAAATACCGACTGGAAAAACTACACGTTGTGTATATTCAATATACACGACGTGTACTCGTTTTCCATAAAACTACACGGTGTGTATATTCATTATACACAGCGTGTACTTTTATTTTTCATTTTTCTTTATTTCCTCCACCACATTTATTAGTCCTTGAGTAATGGCTATTTATTTCTTAAATAAATGTAACTGCATTACTAGCTAATAAATATATATTATTTCATCCACAATATATTCTCTCGAATAACTAGTGTCAAAATAAATGCGACCAGACATCCTTAAATATTTATTAAACCACAGTTGGGAATAATCTTTATTTAACTTGTTAAATTAATATTTAACTGAGATACATGGACACACTTAGTGTGTGACCCTCTAGGCCTATTTCTCAGTGGCATTGGGTGAAGCCTACCAAAAGTCGAAGGTTAGCATCTAGAAACATGTCAAGGCACTCATAGAGAAAGGAGTTAACACCGCAATGACGTTTCACCTCATATGAATGCTTAACATGTAATATAACCCCCTTGTCACGATATCTTGAATCAAGCAGGTTGCATTCTAGTGCCATCAACCCATGTGCTCGATTATTCTTTCTTTGAATTTCCAGAATTGAACTCGCCCATACCTTACCATAGCCATGGATTTATTTAGGCTATATTAATTCCATCAAAGGGCCTGATATATCTACTTCCATTATGTAACAGAAGGGACAAATCCTTTCTCACATTATCTATTAATGCAGTATTACTCGTGACGCACCCAACGTATCCTAACTCGCTGTGAACAGTGTGTCATCACAGTTTTTTTCAATACATCTAAGTGTGCGAGTTGTAATACCCATTAATAATAATCTTAAATTATAAGGACCAATACACATGTATGCAGATAGGAACATCCAATGACACTATGAAATGTGTATTTCCTACTGGCGGGTCTCGTTCTCATAATATCCTCATGGATATTACCAAGGGCGCACACCATGAGAAGGTGCCTCAAAGTTTTATGAGTCCTCACCCCTAATGGCCTGTATTATTTGTGTCCCTCAAATAACATCATCTGTCCATAGAACATATATTTAAGAATAGTGTTATGGCACTTCCGGGTTCTCATCATAGTAGGGATCTGCTATGACCCTTTAATGCAACACCTGTCCTTAGGACATTATCATATGCATTGTCATGCAGAAGAAAAATCAATATGTGATAAGGTATTTATTAATGAATAAAGTAAAAAGTAGTTGGTTCTAGGCCACCAACTCTAACAGACTCCCACTTGGACTAAATACAACTACTAACAACCTTTAACCCGTTAACTCTCACATGATATTCATGCTTCTGTTGATATAGGCCTTTAGTCATGGGGTCCGCCACCTTCTCTTCTGTGGACACTCTGCTCACTGCAACTTCACCCCTTTGATAGAAATCCCTCAAGATGTGATACTTTCATAGTATGTGCTTTTTCCATTGATGTGACCTTGGTTATTTCTCAAGAGCCACCGCTATAGTATTATCACAATACAACATGATAGGATATTTACTGTTAGGAACCACATCAAGCTCCTGGGAAAAGTTATGAATCCAGACGGATTCCTTGGCTGCATCAGAAGCCGCTATATATTCAGACTCCACTGTAGAATCGGCAACAGCTGGCTACTTTGAACTCTTCCAGCTCACAACTCCTCCATTGAGACAGAAAACATATCTAGATTGTGACTTCAAATCGTTCTGATCTGTCTAAAAACCAGTATCAACATACCCTCTGATGACAAGCTCCTCGTCTCCTCCATACACCAGGAACATATCCTTATTTCTTCTCAGATACTTAAGGATAGTCTTAAAAGCAGTCCAATGCTTTTCTCCTGGACCTGCTTGATATCTTCCTACCATGCTCAGTGCATATGCAACATCAAGCCTGGTACATAACATGGCATACATGATGGATCCTATATCCAAAGCGTATGGGATCTTACTCATTCCATCTTTCTCCTGTTGTGTCTGTGGACACATTTTCTTAGAAAGATGTAGGCCACATGTCACTGTAACTAATCCTCTCTTGGATTGTTCCATACTAAATCTCTTTAGTATCTAGTCAATGTATGTACCCTGAATTAGTCCAAACAACCTCTTGGATCTATCACGAATGATCTTGATTCCTAGAATGTAGGCTACTTCACCCAAGTGCTTCATGGAGAAACACTTGTTCAACCAGTCCTTAACTGACTGTAAGACTGGTACATCATTTCCAATAAGAAATATGTCATCAACATATACTACTAGGATAACAATCACATTCCCATTAAACCACTTATAAACACATGGCTCACATTCGTTCTTAATGAACCCAAATTCCTTTATGGCTTCATCAAATCAAATGTTCCATGACCTGGATGCTTTCTTTAATCCATAAATGGATTTCTGCAACTTGAAAACCCATTTGGCTTCACCTGGTGTCACAAACCCTTCTGGTTGTGTTATATAGACATCTTCCTGAAGGTTCCCATTAAGGAATGCTGTTTTGACATCCATTTGTCAAATCTCATAGTCATGGTAAGCTGCTATGACAAGTATGATTCTTATGGATTTAAACATGGAAACTAGCGAGAAGGTTTTCATCATAGTCAATTCCTTGACGTTGTCTGAATCCTTTAGCCATTAGCCTTGCTTTATAGGTGCTAAATTGACCTTCCATGTCCAGTTTTCTCTTGAATACCCATTTACATCCAATAGGATTTACATCAACTGGCTCATCGACCAGAACCCAGACTTGGTTCTAATACATGGAATCCATCTCAGAATTCATAGCTTCTAGCCATCTTGCAGCTTTTGAGATTTCTACTGCTTCCTTGTAGGAGAGTGGTTCATCATTTTCCAACAATAATGATTCACCATCCTTGGTGACTAGGAAACCAAATCTCTCTGGTTCCCTTACCTCTCTTGAGCTCCTACGCAGTACTTGTGTTTCTAGAACCTCTTCCACGGGGACCTGTGGAACTTGTTCCTGTACCAACTCCTGTGTATCTTGAGCACCAAATTAGTTGAAGTCAATCTTTCTCCCACTATCCTTTTTGAGGATGTGCTCCCTCTCAATAAAGACGGATTGTCTGGCGACAGTCACTTTCTTATCTGAAGGGTTATATAGGTAATATCCTTTCATTTCCTTGGGATATCCTATAAAGTTACACTTCATGCCCCGGGGTGCTAGTTTGTTGCCTGAGAAGGCCTTAACAAATGCCTCGCATCCCCATACACGTTTGTGCAACAAAATGGGTTTCTTTTCATTCCATAACTCGGATGGAATTCCATTAGCCGCCTTAGTTGGTACTCGGTTTAATGTGTATGTTGCAGTTTGTAATGCATATCCCCAAAAGGATAATGGAAGATCTGCATGACTCACCATCGACCTCACCATGTCCAATAAGGTATAGTTCCTCCTTTCACTAACACCATTCCACTGTGGTGTATAAGGAGTGAGTTGAGATAGAATCCCAGACTCCCGTAGAAGATCGATAAACTCTTGGTTCAGATATTCTCCACCTTGATCCGATCGAAGTTTCTTTATCTTATTACCAAGATGATTCTCCACTTCATTATTGAATTCCTTAAATTTCTCTAAGGACTTTGACTTATAACTCATTAATTAGACATAGTCATATCTACTTAAATCATCAGTAAAAGTAATGAAGTAAGAATATCTACCTCTAGCTTATACTGGAAATGGTCCACATACATCTGTATGCACCAATCCTAGAAGCTCTGTGGCCCTTTCATCCTGTCCACCAAAAGTCGGCTTGGTCATTTTACCTTGTAAACAAGCATGCCATCGATCAAGTGGTTTTAGCTCAGTAGAATCTAAATAGCCATCTTGGCAGATCTTTGTCAAGCGCTTCTCATGTACATGACCGATACGATGATGCCACAATTGGGTGATGTATGAGTCATGTGAGTTTGTTTCGTTATCGATTACCAACACTTGGTTTTAGTAATTTAATACATAAAAACCATTATTTAAATGTTCCATACCATAACATACATTGTTCTTATAAAAGAGACAACCCTTATTTCCAAACTTGAAAAATAAATCCATCCATATCCAAACAAGATACATAAATTATGTTCTTGGTAACACTAGGAACATAATAACAGTTACGTAAAACCAAAATCGTCCCAGTCGGCAATGAGAGGTGGTAATCGCTAATAGCCAATATAGCCAGCCTTGCGCCATTGGCGGCTCGAAGATCCACCTCTCCTATGGTAATATTTCTAAATCTACTTGGTTCCTGCATTTGAATAAAGATGTGTGCCCCACAATCTGTATCTAATACCCAATGTGTATAAATAGAAAGATTACACTCGATAATGAATGCACCTTTAGCATCCCCGCGCTTCTAGGTGCAGTTCCTCTTCCAGTGGACTTGATTGCCACATGAAAAACACATCGCCTCCTATTCCTTACCCTGCCTCTAGATCTTCCCCTTCTTGGAAGGACGACGCTTGGGGGCTTTGGGCTGGTTATAAGTCTTTGACCCCTTTTCCTTGTCCTTCCTTTTCTTATTCATCATAAGGATTGCTGGTTTGTCACACCCCATGTCCTTATCTACCTGGAGAATTAAGGTCAAAAGTTCTGATATACTCTTCTCATTATTGCTCATGTTGTAGTTGACAATAAAGATTGAGAAGGTCTTGGGCAGTGATGATAGGACGAGATCTGTACGCAACTCATTTGGGAACTTAATCCCTAAGATGTACAGGCGTTCAATATAGCCAATGAGCTTGACTACATGAGGCCCAGCTGGTTCAGACTCTCCAAGATTAGTTGTAAACAAAGCGTTGGAGATCTCATATCTCTCTAGTCTCACCTTCTCTTGGTAGGGATCCTTAAGGTGAGACATCATGCTATACACATCCATGTTTTCATGTTGCTTCAAGATCTCATTAGACATGGCCGATAGCATGAAACACTGGACATATGTGGCATCATTCAGGTGTTTCACATAGAGATATATTTCCTCATCACTAGCCTCTTTTCTAGGCGCAACTGGAACAGGCTCTTCCAGTACATACAATTTCCTTTCACGGTGAAGGATGATGCGTAAACGCCTCTGCCACTCTTGGAAATTAGTGCTGGTGAGAAGGTTTTCCTTCTCGAGTATGGTTCACAATGATACGTTTGAAGTCATTTTCTTACCGTTTCTACAAATTAAGATGCACAAAGGTTTAGTACTTTATTACAAAACTGAGACAAATAAATAAATTAATACTTATTAGTCTCCCACTATTTTATCGAAATCCAATAGCCCTCACCATTGACTTTGGAATATTCTATTGCCTGAATATTCTAGTGTCAAGGATCCATATTTACCTTCGCATTACCCCAACTAGGGTTGGTTAAGCAACTTGAAGGGTTTTAAGTAGGCATTCCAAATGCCAACTGCATTAACTCGCAGCTCCTTGATCTGCTAAGTGGACTCCCCAATCCTGAAATCCTTTTATTTTGGATTTCATCAACCTTTGCCTCTTGGTCACACCAAGTCCTGCTATGGCAGTCAACCCTTGATGCGAACCAAGTCAAGTCAACCAAAAACCTTGAATTAGACTTCCCCGATAATTGAAAGCACCCTAACTAGGGTTGGTCAAGCACTTTGAACTATGGTTCGATTCTAACCAAGATTATGGAAGGCTATACCGACTTAATATTTCTTTGAGGGATTTTATCCTTATACGCAAATTTCAAATTTATTATCTTTTATTACATGCTTGTTAATATTAAGTGGGATATACTTAAGTGATTAACCATGTCTAAGATAATATTTACGTATAAGCCAGTTTTATTTTAGTTCCATCTTGCATGCTTGTTTAATTAATTAATAATGTGATCATGACAACACACCCACAATAAATAAACCATGTAACTGATAGAAATAAAATAAATGGTATGATCATGAGCTTGTTCTATTGGTTAGTTTATCTAGCGGTTGATAAACTAACCCAAGACCTAGGGGAGAAACACCTTGAACCTTTCAGGTTTGTGTTTACAGCTTTCCACCTATCCACCTTTGTGTCTCCTTGGATTGGTTTCGCCTTGGCTCCTGTCTTGAGCCGCCTCCACTAGCTTGGGAGATCTATCCATTACATATGAATTTATCTCACACACAGGTGAGGGGTAAAAAGGGGTTTTTACACAAAAGAATCCTTGGGCGCACATGCCCTACATATTAATGAGGTGAAGGCTCGCATGCCAACAAATTTAATTTAAATAAATAAATTAAAGAAACCATTCACATGAAAAGGTCTTGGTCTAGCTCTTGATCATCCATACATGCAACAATATTTATGCATAAATAAAAATAGCATTCAATTCTTTAATCATTCTTGTTTAAGATAAATCACGCTCGAATCAATTAATTATCTTTAATTAAGCAATCCTTTTATCTTAAACCATTTTATGAATTTCCTTGAGATTCTCATCCATCATAATTTTAAATAAATTAAAATTATCCTTGTACGTAACTTGTACATTGGAGGAAACCTAGTGAATTTCTGTTCATTAAGTAGATGTTAAATTAAACACATATATATATAAAACACCTATCACGTGTTGTGACTTAGCTTTACACCTGCACCATGGTACACGTCTCAAGGGTTTGTATAACATAATAATAAATTTTAATAAATATGCATAATTTGGGTGAGTACACGGTGTGTAGTTCCGACTACACAACGTGTACTTTTCTTCACCGTCCATCCGAATTACACACCCGGGGACATGGCGTGTTGATGTACTTCAGAAATTTTCAGAGTACACGATGTGTTCAGTTGGACACACGCCGTGTTGTATCCGCGTTACACGGTTTCCAGCCGGGCAAGCCGTGTACGGGGTACACAGTCCAATCCCAGCCCCAAGGGACTACATGGCGTGTTCAGTGGACCATACATCGTGTAATCCGGAAACCGTGTGCCACCTGTTCCTGGTCAAAACACAGTGTCATAAATGACTTAGATAGGATCCTATACACGACCTGATTTGGCGGACCGGTCCAATTCTTTGAACCTAGACTACACGGTGTGTATTTCTGAATACACGTCATGTATTCTGGTGTTGTACAATCAGGAATGTTTGGAACCCCCGGATGAGTTACTCTATTTTATTTTAATCAAAATTAAAAGAAAAATTCGTTTCTGTAAGGTGAACGAGAAACGAGAGGGGAGGAACAGATCTCAAGATTCAGATTTTAAAGAATGATTAACTTGAATTGAAATAACTAAATTATTAAATGCGTAAATCAGAAATGAAAACTAAATAATTATAATCAACAATATGACCACTCTGATACCACTTATGGGTTCTGGGCGTAGCGGAAGCGCATTGGAGGGTTTTCCCAACTTTGATTTTTGCGTTAAACAACGTTTAAACCGAGATCTGTCACGATATAAAATGCCGGATCTTCGGAATAGAATGAAGAATGAAAAACAAAAGAGGGAGTCCCGAAAACATATATATATGATCATCATATGTTGGTTATAATTAATTTATTTAATTCACAAGAATTACCTTGGTGGAATTCTTTCTTCGTAGATGTTTTCGGTCATGATCTTTCGATTCGTCATCGTTTCATAGAATCCAAGTGTAGGATTCCTCTAGCGATGATCCACACGTGTGTCACGTATCTCTGGATGTCGCCGAAGGGATCTCCTGGTGCTAGTGTGGAAGAACCTTCACTTATGATATCCACCTTTGATCGCCTTGATCCGATGGAGGAGGATCTCTCTCGGTCTTGAGAGCGTTCTTGGAGGAAGTAGTTCTTTCGGCCTTGAAAGAATTCTCTAGAATTGTTGTTCACAACGATTGGGGAAAAGTATTGGGGTTGTGAGGATATTTATAATCAGGTTTGAGGTTATAGAGTTATGACAATAAATAAATGCATTACACATTTTATTTATTTCATTAACTCTTATTGATAACCCCCACGTCGAATGATTAATTCCTTGACATGCACCCACACTGATTATAATAAATATCATTTAATAAAACGATATTATTTCATCAAAATCCCGATCAGAAAAACTACACGTCGTGTAATCATTAATACACGGCGTGTAATTGTTTTCCATAAAACTACACAACATGTATATTTAATATACATGGCGTCTACTTTTATTTTCCATTTTTATTTATTTCCTCCACCACATTTATTAGTCCTTGAGTAATGGCTATTTATTTCTTAAATAAATGTAACTGCATTACTATCTAATAAATATATATTATTTCATCCACAATATATTCTCTCGAATAACTAGTGTCGAAATAAATGCAATCAAGCATCCTTAAATAATTATTAAACCATAGTTGGGAATAATCTTTATTTAACTTGTTAAATTAATATTTAACTGAGATACATGGACATACTTAGTGTGTGACCCTCTAGGCCTCTTTCTCATTGGCATTAGGCGGAGCCTACCTAAAGTCCAAGGTTAGCGTCTAGCAACACGCTAAGGCACCCATAGAGAAAGAAGTTAATGCCGCAATGACGTGTCACCTCATATGAACGCTTACCATATAATATAATCCCTTTGTCATGATATCTCGAATCAAGCGGGTTGCATGCTAGTGCAATCAACCCATGTGCTCGATTATTCTTTCTTTGACTTTCTGGAATTGAACTCTCCCATACCTTACCATGGCCATGGATTTATTTAGGCTATATAAATTCCATCAAAGGGCCTGAGATATCTACTTCCATTATGGAACAGAAGGTACAAATCCTTTCTCACATTATCTATTAATGCAGTATTACTCATGACGCACCCAACGTATCCTACCTCGCTGCGAACAGTGTGTCATCACAGTTTTTGTCAATACATCTAAGTGCGCGAGTTGTAATACCCATTAATAATAATCTTAAAGTCTAAGGACCAATACAAACGTCCATAGATAGGAACATCCAATGACACTATGAAATTTGGATTTCCTACTGGCAGGTATTGTTCTCATAATATCCTCCTAGATATTACCAAGGGCGCACACCATGAGAAGGTACCTCAAAGTTTTATGAGTCCTCACCCCTAATGGTCTGTATTATTTGTGTCCCTCAAATAACATCATCCAGCCATAGAACATATATTCAAAAATAGTGTTATGACACTTCGGGGTTCTCATCATAGCAGGGATCTTCTATGACCCTTTAATGAAACAGCTGTCCTTATGACATTATCACATGCATTGTCACGCAGAAGAACAATCAAGATGTGATAAGGTATTTATTAATGAATAAAGTACAAAGTAGTTGGTTCTAGGCTACCAACTCCAACAATTTTTGGGTTTACTTTTCATCTTCTAGGTTTTAGGGTTTAGATATTAGGGTTTTAGATATTGAGTTTTGGGTCTAGGTTTTTGGATTTTTTGTAAGGTTTTACAGTTTAGGTTTATGATTTTAGGGTTAGGGTTTAGGTTTTAAGGTTTAATGTTTATAATTTTGAGATTACAGTATAGGGAATATGTTTTTGGGTTTAGTGTTCTTCTTTTAGGTTTTGGGGTTTAGAAAACCGAGGTAAAAAGAAGAGATAACAACATATAATTTACAATATGAGAATCTCACAATGAAGATAATACATCATTATGGCTAAGAGTGTGAACTCGACCCAACAATGTTAGGGAATAGTTTCCAGTTATGACCTTCTTGATGACATATGGTGTATCTCAAACTCTTCCCTTGTTCTTGAAGCCAGGCCATCTCATTCCGCATTCTACTAGCCTTCAATCTCCCACAGGGACACAACTGATTGACGTCAAGTATCACTATCGGATGGCCATTGGGCATTGGGAAATAAATAAACTCCCCAATAGGCATCCATGGTGTAACATAACAATTAGAAATGATGTCCATTCAATACACTAAATCAACATATTCTTCTCATGATATGTTCACAGAGGCACATGTTGCGATGACGTGTGTGCATGGAAACCATAAGGCCTGAAAGTTTCTACATTGACATTGCCTCATTTCCAGTAATACCACTATTTTTTCACAAATGTTATTTGTGATGGGGTCCAAACACTCTTGAACTTCAAATTGAGAGTCTTATCTTCAAAAAAGGTATACATGGTAATCATAAGCTTCTTCAATATTCTTTTCAATATCTTGTTGAAAGTGTCTTCCGTACCTTATCCCCTGCTATATTCTGTTTGATGCTAGTTTTTGTCTATCAACAAAGTACTCCATGCAATGATATAATGTATATTGAACTAGGGCAGTTATAGGTAACTTGATAAGCCCTTTGAAGACACCATTGATGCACCCCACAATGTTTTTTGTCATGTGTATGTACCTCTTCCCCCCCGTCATATGCCAATGTCCATTTTTCTTTTAGAATCTACCTCATATAATCATAAAACTTCTTGATTATCCTGGTAGATTTGTTTGAAAAGTTCTTAAAACCACCATTGATCCAACTCATATGCTACATAGAATAGATGATATTTCACATAAATTGATTTTATATTTACATTGAAATAGTAAAAAATAACAAAGACAATGCGTACCAAGCCTCATGATTGCCTTCTTCGTCAGTTCATTGTGGAATTTTTTATGCACGTTACTAGCAATGTGTCTAATGCAGAACTGATGATGTGAATTTAAGTATCTTCATGTATCAAGAACCACATTTATTAACTCATTAATTGACCGATGAAGATCAGATATCAAACAAACACCCCGAATGTTGGTGAAATGGTTGTTGATACATGCCAAAAACCAACTCCATGATTCATAGTTTTCTTTATCTACAATAGAAAAGGCAAGCAGAAGAGGTGAATTGTTTCCATATTGGGTTGATTCAATCAACAATACACTCTTTTATTTTACGTATAGAAATGTTCTATCAATCTGAATGAACTATTTACTGAAACAAAATGCGGAGATACAGGAGAGGAATGCCAAGAACAATCGATGAAATTGAACATGAGATAGATCAAGTCAGTTATTGTGAGACACATGTTCATTTTTATCAAGATGGAATACAACTTGGTTATGATGCCTCAGTATGTCTAGAAATTATAGCAACACCCAATATAAGTCATCCCAATCACCATATACCTTCACAATCTCCTTCTGTTTCGTCATCCATGCCTTATTATAGTAAATATTATAACGAATGTTTGTTATATCCTCTCTTTCACAAGGGCTATTAGAATATCTTGGCATGTCCTAATCATCTCAACAATAATAGATGACACAAATTCTGTATCCAAAGAGGTATGATCTTGTGTCAGGCTTGGTTAATGAAAGTATGAGCTGCCTCAATCCTTGAGATTCTCCAACCTACAAATGCAATGTTAAGAATCACCCTTAAAAAAAATCTATAATCATCCCCATACTTCTCACACCGTATAAGATATTTACTATGGCATGATTCCTGAACTATATATTTGTAGTGCCTCTCAATGTGAAATCTCTTTAGTGTGATTTTTAATTCATCTTTACTTGGAAAATTCATTCCAATATATAAGGTTTTGTCTAGACCACTAAACCTATCTGGTACAACTCTGGGAAACTCAGTTGGTAGTGTGAGAACATTATTGTTGAATTTAGGCACACGTGTCATTGCTTCTGACCAAGATGCAAATATTGGTGGATGATTTATTGTAGGTCGAGGATTCTATACAACTAATGAATTCCTCGAAACCTCCTCCCTAACTTCCACTGGTCCCTCCTCATCATCACTATTGTCACCATCTATTCTGTCATTATGAAACTCCTCATCAGAAGTTAGATTGGCATGTATATCCGAGAGATCATCTAGGTTTTCCTCTTCTGCATTATTTGGAATAGGCTTAATTTCATGGGGAAGACTATCTTCAACCACTCTTGTAAGTCTACATATTCATACAACTAGACATTGTTGTTGTACAGTAGAAACATCAACATATAAATCCATCATGGTACCATCTGACCATTGAGAAAATAAATTTATTTCTTGGACCCACTGTGCATCAGCAACCAATAGACAAGCTAGATGTCATAGTGTTGTCATGAATTGAAAATGTCTATGCTCATAGACATGATATATTGACCGGGTCCTAGATTTAAAGAACCATGAATTCTATCTTGAAGGTCACTTAGGGTTACACAATTAGTTTTACTAAGCATTTTTATTGGTTGTGTACTGTAAGAAACTCCTTGCTCAGATTGAATAACCTCCCCATAGCAGTACACATAGGCAAACATGACTCTCTACGTCAAAAATGTTTTTTTTTGATAAAATTTTTGATTGTGTAAAAAATAAAACAATTATGGTTGACCATATAATATTTATTAGAATGTAATTTTAGGATGCCTTTTTATACCCTAAAATATGCTAGTAATGTTTCAATAAATAGAAGTTTATTAGAATATAAGTCACAGAATGTTTTGGAAACTGAGGTAAAAAGAAGAGGAAACATAAAATTAGTTTATTTATCATTGATAAAATGACAGTGATCATAAAAGGTGAAATGAAGAAGAAAAAACATAATAAAAAACATATGAATTCTTTACAACATACAAAAAATACCTTGAAATTTTTCAATAAAATGTGGCTTGGATGAGATGAGTCTCACTTCAGATATGAGGTAAATTCTAGCTTATTTTTAATTGGTAGCTTAATAAAATCTTTGAAAGATATGTACTTCACTTTTGAACTTTCAAAAGCTTTCGACCTTCTAATAACATATCTTAGATGTCGTCTTAGATTTCATTAGAAGGCCAAAAACTTTTAAAAGTTCAAAAGTGAAGTGCATATCCTTCAAAGATGTTATTAAGCTGCCAATTAAAAATAAGATGGATTTTACCTCATGTATGAAGTGAGACTCATTTCATTCAAAACACGTTCTATTGAAAAATTTCAAGGTATTTCTTGTATGTTGTAAAGCATTCATGTGTTATTTAATCTATTTATTCTTATTCATTTCACTTTATATGATCATAAGTATTGTTAGATAATCATTATATGGATTCATTTTTTAATCCTATGTTATTCATTAAATAATCTATAATTAATCATTGCTAAAAATAACTATTATTTCTAAACTATATAATCTTTATGATACTAAAATTTTAAAACATTTTTTTATATCCCAAACTATGATACTAATGTTTCTTAGTACAGTTTTTACTAAGTTAATCATTCTTTAATCACTAGTTAATCATTACTAAGTTAATCATTAGTTAATAATTAGTTAATAATTAGTTAATCATTCTTCAATCACTCTATAATAGAGAAGAAAAAACACATAAAAAAACACATGAATGTTTTAAAACATACAAGAAATACCAACATTTTTCAATAAAACATGGTTTGGATGATATGAGCCGAACTTTGGAAGTGAGGTAAAACCCAATTGATTTTTATTTGATAGCTTAATAATATCTAATACAAGTATGTACTTAACTTATTAAGTACATATCTTTAGATGATGTCATTAAGCTACCAAATAAAAATAAACTAGATTTTACCTCACTTATAAAGTCACGCTCATCTCATCCAAACCATGTTTAATTGAAAAATGTCAAGGTATTTCTTGTATTTTGTAAAACATTCATGTGTAATTTAATATGTTTTTTCTTCTCAATTTAATTATATATAATCATAATTTTTATTTTATCAATGATAAGTATTATTAGCTAATCATTATATGTATTCATATTTTAATCCTAAGTTATCTAGTAATTAATCTATAATTAATCATTACTAATAAAAACTATTATTTCTAAACTATATAATCTTTATGATACTAAAATTTTAGAACATCTTGTTATATCTAAAACAATTATATTAATGTTTCTTAGTACAATTTTTAACTAATCAATCATTCTTTAATCACTAGTTAATCATTATTAAGTTATTCTTTAATTATTTATTCTTTAATCATTAATAATATGATATTTATTAGTTAATTATAATTAACTAATCACATGTATTAATTTTTAATCCTAACACTACGGAAAAAATGATTATTACGATGGGGTATTTGCGACGGGCCTTATTCCCGTCACAAAAACTCCGATGAAAAGAGTATTTGCGACGGGAATATATTCTTGTCGCAAATGGTCAGTTATTTGCGACGGAAATACAGGTCCCGTCGCAATTACAATGGCGCGGTTTGCGCGCCAAAACGTGGGAAGCCTATTTGCGACATGTAGAAGGCTACCCGTCGCAAGTACCCGGCAGTGGTAAATAGTATTTGCGACGGGGAAATTTCCCCGTCGCAAAAAAATATTCACCAGGTGTTATTTTCGATGGGCCTTATCGCCAATACCGGCCGCTGTAAAGCCTATTTACGATGGTCACCTTCAACCCGTCGCAACTACCCGACAGTGGTAAATACTTTTTTGCGATGGGACTATTTACCCGTCGCAAATACTAGCGGCGGTAAATAGGAATTTGCGACGAGAATATCCGCCCGTCGCAAATACCAGCGGTGGTAAATAGTAATTTGCGAATGGGATATCCGCCCGTCGCTAATGGTGTGTCATTTGCGACAGGCCCGTCGCAACAACCCTTTTAACCGCCGCCCGTAATTAATGTGGGCGAAGGTATTTACGATGGGCCCCGTCGCCAATACCGGTAGCTGTAAATAGAAATTTGCGACGGGGATATCCGCCCATCGCTAATGGTGGCTATTTGCGACGGGCCCGTCGCAAAAGTCCTTTTACCCTTCACCCGTATTTAATGCGGGCGAAGGCATTTGCGACGGTATCCCGTCGCAAATACTAGGTATTGCGACAGGATACCGTCGCAAATACGACCGTCACAAATAATCTAACCTATATATACACCCCATCAGTTTTTTTCCATAACATTCAGATCTCTGTTCTTCTCTCTCTCTAATTTTCAGTTCTGAGTAGATTTTTTTTTAATTTTTTCTTTCGAGAAGAGGAAGGAAGGAGTTAGAAGGTGCAAATTACTTCAAAGGTATTTATATTTTTTTAATTGTTAAATTATTTTTAATTGTTAATTTTATTTTTAATTGTTAATTTTATTTTTTTAATAGAATGTTTAGCTATATAGTATAATTAGTTTATGTGGTTGTACCAAATAATCCTTGTCTGGATACGAACAAGTAGAGGCGGCTCTGGCACAGATGTACCTAGGAGTGAAAACTCTGACAAGGTGTTTCGAGCTTGACTCGGGGTAACCTGGTACATGACAACGGGCCTTGCTACACTCTTGGTTCAACACTCCTGGGGGATGTGTTGGTAATAATTAGAAATAAATATACAATTATCAAATAATTAAGAAATAATTAGATTTAATTAGATTTAATTAAAATAATTATCAAATAATTAGGAAATAATTAGATTTAATTGATTAGAAATAATTAGGAAACAATTAAAATAATTAGGAAATAATTAGATTTAATTAGGAAACAATTAGATTTAATTAGGAAACAATTAGATTTAATTAGGAAACAATTATAATAATTAGGAATTAGGAAACAATTAGATTTAATTAGGAAATAATTAGATTTAATTAAAAAACAATTAGATTTAATTAGGAAACAATTATATTTAATTAGGAAACAATTAGATTTAATTAGGAAACAATTATAATAATTAGGAAACAATTATAATAATTAGGAAACAATTATAATAATTAGGAAACAATTATAATAATTAGGAAATAATTAGATTTAATTAAGAAACAATTATATTTAATTAGGAAACAATTATATTTAATTAGGAAACAATTATATTTAATTAGGAAACAATTATAATAATTAGGAAACAATTATAATAATTAGGAAACAATTATAATAATTAGGAAACAATTATAATAATTAGGAAACAATTATAATAATTAGGAAACAATTATAATAATTAGGAAACAATTATAATAATTAGGAAACAATTATAATAATTAGGAAACAATTATATAATTAGGAAACAATTACATAATTAGGAAACAATTACATAATTAGGAAACAATTACATAATTAGGAAACAATTACATAATTAGGAAACAATTACATAATTAGGAAACAATTACATAATTAGGAAACAATTACATAATTAGGAAACAATTACATAATTAGGAAACAATTACATAATTAGGAAACAATTACATAATTAGGAAACAATTACATAATTAGGAAAAAATTACATAATTAGGAAACAATTACATAATTAGGAAACAATTAGGAAAATTAGCAAGCGCGATTGACCGCTCATCTACCTCAATTTTCTTTTCATTTGTGTGTTGAGGCTTGACAGGAAACTTCTGCCTCCACATGTAATATCTGTTTTTACTGTCAAAATTATCAACCTCCTCGCCAATATATAGGTGAGGAGGTTTATAATTTTGACAGTAAAAGCACATATTACATGTGGAGGTAGAAGTTTCCTGTCAACCTCAACACACAAATGAAAAGAAAATTGAGGTAGATGAGCGGTCAATTACGTTTGTTTTTCTATTCATTGATTGATTAACCACCCGACCTATATGCATATCTTCGCATTTCTAATTAGTAACATAATTAGTAATATAATTAGTAACATAAATAGTAACATAAATAGTAACATAATATAAAATATTATAGTACTCTAATATTAATAGTTAAATAATACTAATAATATAATTATTTTATTATTATATGTTTAATATTTATAAAAAAATATATATATTATTAAATTTATAAAAAATTTATAAAATATTACAATTATCAATATTTTCAACAAGTTTTGCTTTATTCTTAACAGTTCAAATCTTAAAGGGTCGCCAATTTTCAGGTCATGCCCAATAAAAAGTTTGCATCAACCGTGTCCAATGTAAACTCTATAATTGTTCTTGCTTGGTTGATCACCTCGCAAGTAGCGTTGCAATAGGACAACCCAAGTCATGTCTTTCTCATTACTTTTGTCGTCCTATTGCAACACTACTTGCGAGATGATCAACCATGTAAGGACAATTATAGAGTTTAAATTGGACAAGGTTGACGCAAACTTTTTATTGGGCATGACCTGAAAATTGATGACTCTTTAAGATTTGAACATGTTAAGAATAGAGCAAAATCTGTTGGAAATATTGAGATTTGTAATAATTAGTAGTAATTACTAATAATTAATCAAAAATCAAATAAATTCAAGTACATGGTTATAAATTGGTACAATTTCCAGCGGATTGACGGCTACCTTTTGTTCAACGTCTCATATCTTTGCTACTTTCTCCCACTGAAATCAGTATGCAAAATGTGCTCTAACGTATGTCAGAACAAGTTTTTCATACTGATTTCAGTCAGGAGAAAGTTAAAAAGAGATGAGCCATCAAACAAATCAGAATAATTAGTAATATAATCTCCACAATGATGATTAAAAAATTTTATTTCATTATTCAAGCATATTTAATTTTTCCAAGTATTGCTAATTATTGATAAATTAATAATAATTAGTGGGGATGATTACAAACTAACCGTGTCGCCTATAATTATTGGTAATTACTAATAAATAACTGTAATTATGTATCTTCTTTTTTAGGATTTTTTTTTCTTATATCAAATTATTTAACAATAGTAATGGTTTTAAATTTTGTAGAAACATATATATGAATATGGAACAAGTAAATCGACATCAATCATTATTAGATGATCGTGCTTGGATAAATCAGCGCAGAAATCCAAACGGTTCTAGTTTAAATCATGTATATGTTGATGGTGTTGAAGATTTATTATCATTTGCATCATCAAACCTGGAATTTGTTTCAAAAGGGAAAATTAAGTGTCCTTGTAAAAAATGTGCTATGAGAACGTTTGATACATTTGACATCGTTGGGAAACATCTCTTACGTTATGGTTTTCAATCAGATTATATTTTTTGGTATCAACATGGTGAACGCAGTTCCAGAGAAGATACTAATAATTTGATTTCAGATCCATCACGGTTTCAGAATTTAGTACATGATGTTGCAGGGTCATCCATTCAACAAACAGAAATCGAGGATGATGTTGATTTACCTCCCGAGTTGGCACCATCTGAATTTGCTGAGTTGTTCAGGTCTGCTGAGGATGCATTATATCCTGGTTGCAAGATAAGAAAATTAGAAGCAGTTGCAAAATTTATGGCTATTAAATCAGATAATGGAATGTCAAATAACTGTTTTGATCATATATTTTCTTTGGTTAAAGCACTGTTACCTGAAGGAAATGTGCTGCCTGCTAATTATTATGAGAGCAAGAGACTCGTTCGTAATCTAGGCCTTAGTTATCAGAAGATCCATGCATGTTCAAACGATTGCATCTTATATTCTGGTGAAAATGGGTCGTTGGATAGTTGTCCCACATGTGGAAAATCGAGGTATAAAGAAGCTCAATCAGAAAGGTCCGGATTGATTACTGTAAAATAGTTGAGATATTTCTCATTTACACCCAGGTTGCAACGTTTATTTATGTATCAAAACACAACGACAATGATGTCATGGCACAAAACCAATATTTCAAATGGTAAAAGCTTGATTCATCCATCTGATGGTGATTCATGGAAAAATTTTGATCAAGTGCATCCGTCTTTTGCTTTAGAATCTCGGAACGTGCGATTGGGTCTTTCTTCTGACAGTTTTTGTCCATTTGGATCTTTTGGTAGTCAGTATTCCTGTTGGCCTGTCTTTATAACTCCGTACAATTTGCCTCCATGGATGTTGATGAAAGATACTTATATCTTTTTTACATTATTAATCCCAGGACATTAGAAAAAGAATGTTGATGTTTATTTGAAACCATTGATTGATGAGTTAAATTTATTGTAGAGTCATGGTGTTGGTACATATGATGCTGCTATGAAACAGAATTTTGTAATGAAAGCTGCTTTGATGTGGACAATTAGTGACTTCCCAACATATGGTATGTTATCTGGCTTGAGTACACATGGTCCAAAATCATGTCCTTACTGTATGGGAGACAACAAAGCATTTATGCTCGTGAATGGAAAAAAACCTTGCTATTTTGACAGTCATCGCATATTTCTTCCAATCTATCATCCTTTTCGGAGGAATAAATCTCATTTTAGAAAAGGCAGAATTGAAAGAGATGAAACTCCAAAAATGATCTCAGGTACAGAGTTATAATCAGTTGTATTTTCATTACCTTCCATCACTTTTAGACCGACAATAAACCAACCGAAAATTCATGATTTTGGGAAAGAACACAATTGGACAAAACGGAGAATTTTTTGGAATCTGCCATATTGGTCTGATTTTTTGGTCCGGCACATGTTGGATGTCATGCATATTGAGAAGAACTATTTTGATAATTTATTTCATACAGTTTTGGATACACCGGGTAAAACCAAAGATAATGTAAAGGCACGATTAGATCTTGCCCAAATTTGCAGGCGACCAGAACTTGAATTGTTTGAAAATGTTAGATCACAGAGATTAATGAAGCCAAAATAAGCTTATACACTGAACAAAGAGAGTCGCTTATTATTTTTTCAGCGGATTGCAGATTTGAGACTTCCAGATGGCTATACTTCCAACTTGGGAAGATGTGTTAAAAATGGTCATATTACCGGATTAAAAAGTCATGACTGTCATGTTATAATGGAAATAATTATGCCTATTGGATTAAGAGGTTTGTTGAATTCTAAGATTTGGGATTCGATAACAGATATATCATATTTTTTCCGAGACATGTGTGTGGCGACAACATACTATGATACACTAAGCAAACTGGAAGAAGCTGTTGTTGTAATTATATGCAAATTTGAAAAAATCTTTCCGCCGTCTTTCTTTGACTCAATGGAACATTTGATATTAAATTTTCCATATGAAGCAAAATGTGGAGGCCCAGTTCAGTTTCGATGGATGTACCCATTTGAGATATGCATGCAGAAATTGAAGAAAAAAGTCTGTAACAAAGCATCAGTTGAAGGCTCAATTGCTGAAGCTTATTTACAAGAAGAAATTGCTTTATTCTGCTCTCATTATTTTGAATCTGAATATCCCTCAAAATTTAACTGCATGGGCCAGAATGAGGGGAATGTTGATGATGATATGAACAATCAATTATCAGTTTTCAATCAGCCCGAACTTGGCTTTGTTGGAGTTCATGATAGATTACTTTCAGATGATGAACATCATAGAGCTCATACATATGTTCTACTCAATTGTGAAGAAATGTCACCAATTGTACAGTGAGTTCTCTTATCCCTTATTCTATAGATTCTGTTATAGTAAATTAATCATATTGTATTTGTAGGTTATATGACGATCATATCAAGAAACAATTTCCACAAATTACAGCAGCTGGCTTAGAAGAACGTCGGCAAAAAAAATTTTCCTACTGGTTTCAAAAACTGGTAACATACATTCTTTTTTGGTTTTACATATAAAATCAATTTATTACTTGTAATAGTGATAAATATTTTACAAATTTTTAGGTATCTGTACATGCTGATAAGATTGATAGTCGATTGCGTATATTGAGTAGCCCACCATCCAAAATGGTTAAATCTTATAATGCATATGTGGTGAATGGTTATCGCTTTCATACATGTGCATACGGGGAATCAAAGAAAACAATGAATAGTGGTGTTTGTTTGAAGGGATCACATCATAGAGATATTGAAGTTGACTTTTATGGCATGCTTGAAGAAATTATTGAACTATGTTATTTGGGACAAAATTATGTAACAATGTTTAAATGTCGATGGCTGGATACTGAGAGAGGCTTGCGTATTCATCCGACTCATGGAATTGTTGATATTAAACATAAAAGTCTTCTTGCAGTAAATGAACCATTTTTATTGGATCATCAGGCACATCAAATTTATTATGCAAAATACTGTGCTACTGCAAAAGAGTTGGATGATTGGTGGAGTATAATAAAAGTTAAATCTCGAGAAAATCAGTTTACTCAAACTGAATGTGGTTCCACTGAAGTGCAAGGAAATGAAATTTTTCATGACACTCCTCAAAACACATCTTTTTCACAAAGAGACATGAATATCGAGGATGACACCCCACAATTAAGGGTCGATGGTGACGATGTTGTCAATGATGTTACAACTGAATTTGAAATGACAAGAGATGATGAAAGTGAAACTAATATGGAAATTGATGATGTTGATGAGGAAGATGGAGACATTGACATTGACAACTATGAAGATGATGATGAAGATGAACATAGACACAATAAAATTATGGTTAGAATCATAACAAATATATATTTATACATAATACTTATTTTCAACTGTTTGCTAATAACAATCATTTCATGTTTCAGATAGACTCAGAAACATATCGTCAGTTGCTGGAGGCTGATCTACCTATGGATGATGAGGTTTTTGAGTCATCTGACCCTCAGGCTGTTGGAACTATAGAGAGCACTCAGAGGGGGCGTGGTCTTTCCAGACTGATGATTCCAAATCCTATCCCGGAGCGACATCCACCTCTTGGATTCGATGCGCACATGCGGTGGTATGGTAACCTGTGTATTTTAGTTATCTTTCATTATAATTTATTAATATTCTAATTGTTTGATTATTTGTTCTTTTTCCACAGTTTTACGCGTATAGCTATTGGACAGGGGAGCGCTATCTTGCGCAATTATTTTTCTCAGCCCTGGCTCACATGGGATCAGATTCCCGCTGATGTGCAGGCCGCCATGTTCGATCATTGGCTGGTACATAATTAAATATTATTTATTTTGAAATTTAATTCATTAATAACTTTATATAAGGGTTTATGGTATCCCATCGACGAGAGCATGCGTGCCACTATCCACGCGGCATGGGTGGTGTCTATGCGTGACCGTTTCCGTCAGTTTTTACATAATTTGAGAAAGACGGCTATGAAGAAAGCCGGAGTGACAGAATTTGATGAGTCCTGTAGAGCCCACCGACTAGAGTACATTTATCTCACGTTTGGGATGGATTATGTACACACTGGTTGGGTGGTGGGTTTCAGAGGAGATCTGCATTGGGTCGACAGAATTGGGGGAGACAAGAGGTGACACATCGAGTCGGTAGTCGTACATTCAGTGCACATAGAGAGCCTCTGGTAAGTAATTTTTTTAATATTTTATACAACTTTAAATATAAACAGTTTATTTTATATTCATATAGGAAGCCGAGAAGCCCGGTATTTCGGCGTACGATGTTTATCGGAGGATGTACACTGACCCGACTACTGGAGATATTAGAGGTGACTGCCAGGGTCAGATTGTTGTCAGTATTATTTTCTTTTCAGTTTGCAAATTAAATGCATATAATCTTTTCATTATTTTAATTTCTAATTGAAACTTAAGGAGTCATATGAGGCTGCAACCTCTCAGACTAAGGTTGAGAGTCAAGACGAGACGAGTGATCAGACTAGTGCCCACCATTTTGATGAGACGACATGGATGCAGGCGACCCAATATGGCTTTAAAAAGGGCCGAGTAGTTGGTATCGACTCTCATTTGACTCCTGCAGCTTATTATGGTACTGCTGCGATGTCGGCGTCCAGATTAAGAGGAGCTCGTGAAGAGACATCATCTTCTGCCTCACAGTATCAGGAGCAACTGCGTGCTCAGAGTCAGCTTATAGAGGGTTTGCGTCAGGGGCAGGAGCAGATGCATCAGCAGCACGATGAGGAGATGCGTCGATGACAGGAGAAGATGCGTCAACAGCAGGATGAGGAGAGACGTCGATATGAGGAGCAACATCAGGAGTATATGGAGTATATGCGTCGTCTGACTCATAGTTTAGGGATGGAGTTTCCTCCACCACCTCCTCCAGGTCCTCCAGGTCCTCCAGATTATCCACCCCCAGTGATTTTTTTATATGTAATAAACATTTGAGTTCATAGTTTATTGTCATATTAACTATTTACAATTCCTCTTTCATATTGGTACGAATATTACGTGATTTAATTTGTTTTTATTTTTTTTAATACTTTATTACTTATTAGTATTATTTTTAATGTCTGCTTATTTTAGTAATATTACTTTTAATATTTTATATTTATTGTTAATATTGAGAAGTTTATAATTTTATAATTTTATTAATATTAATAATATTAATATTATTTTTTCATAAATATGTATGTTTATTTTAATAAAAATATTATTATATTAATTTTTTATATTAATAATATTAGTACTATTATTATTATTTTTTGATATTAATATTTCATAATATATAATATTATATTATTTATATTCATATTATTATTATTTTTTGATATTAATATTTCATAATTATATTATATATATTTTTTATTATTAATATTATAATAATATAATATATTTATATTATTAATATTAATATTAATATTATATAGATAGTTTAATAATAATAATATTATATTAATTTTTTATATTATTAATATTAGTATTATTATATTATATTATATTATTTATATTTATATTATTATTATTTTATATTAATATTTCATAATTATATTTTACATATATTTTTATTTATATTATAATAATATTTTTTTTATATTATTAATATTATTATTATTTTTATATAATATTATACAATTTGGGTTAATTATTTTATTTTATTTTATTTTTTTTAATATTTGCGACGGTATTTCCCGTCGTAAATATTTTTTTACTGTACCATTTGCGACGGGACGAATACCCGTCGGGAAAACCTTTCTGTGACGGTCCGTCGCAAATAACTTTGTCGCAAGTATTTTTTAAATTTCGCATTTGCGACGGGATTCTGACCCGTCGCAACTAATATATCTGCGACGACCCGTCGCAAATACCTTTTTTATATATAAACGAAAACTCATTTGCGATGGGGGAAAAATACCGTCGCAAATACTCTTTTTGTGACGGGACCGCCGCAAAAACACCTATTTGTGACATCGTTTTCGGCAACAGGGGATTTGCGACGGAGCCCCGTCACAAAAGACCTTTTGCGACGGGATCCCGTCGCAAATCGCCCGTCGCAAATATTCAGTTTTCCTGTAGTGTAAGTTATTCATTAATTAATCTATAATTAATCATTAATAATAATAAGTATTATTTATAAACTATATATAACTAATTAAACTACTTAATAAATAACATCTTTAAAACTAACTAAAAATAATTAAATTACTAATAATAATTTTCATTCTTTAATGCCTTTTTCCTTGTCCATTTCATTCTATATCATCATAATTATCATTTTATCATTGATAAATATGCTGATTTGATTTTTCTTTTCTTAGGTATTTTAGTAGTTTATAAATAAAATATGAATCATCTTAAGCATATCCCCTGGGAGTGTCAAACCGGGAGTGTATCAAGGCCCATTGTCGTGCACCAGTTCCCATTCGAGTCTAGCTCAAAGTGGTGTTTTTGGGTTTTACCCCTAGGTACATCTATGCCAGAGTCACATCCACTTGTTTGTATCCAGACAGAGATTTGATTGCTTAGATAACCACATAATCTTTATGCTACCAAAAATTCACAATACTTAATCCTAAGTTATTCTATAATTAATCTACACCTAATCTATACTTAATCCATACTTAATCTTTACTAATAATAATTATTATTCCAAACTATATATAACTAATTAAACAACTTAATAAACAAAATATTTAAAACTAACTAAATTATTTAAAAAATGAAATATTTAGAACTAAAAATAATTCAATTAAATAAATAAAAAACATTAAATTAAATAAAAAATACCTTTAAATGATGATTTGCAAAAAAAACAAGCCTTCTTTTGGACCACCAACTCCACCACACGGAAAAAGAGTTTTTTTAGATAGAGAAGCAGTGGAATGAGGAGAGATGGGGTAAAATGGAAGTGAGAAGAAGGTGGTGAGGTGGGGGGTCCCTTTTATAGGGATTTGAGGGAAAGACAACATCGACGGTGCTGACTTTCGCCCCACCCAAAGGTGAAAGGCGGAACCCCCACTACCTTTGTCATGTCATCGATCTAGGCCAAAGGCGGCAGGGGGGGGAGGCATCATCACTGATGCCTCCTTTAAGGAATATTTAAAAAAAATAACCTATGCTTTAATTTTTTTTATAAAACATATTAAAAAAAACTCGAGGCGAATCTGAATTAGGGAGGGTTTTCAATTGAGGCAAAAATTCACGGGAATTCTCAATTATCACCATTTTTATATATTTTTTAATATATACATACGTATATGTGTGTATATATAAAATTTTATTTATTTATCTAAAAACATATAGATATTATTAAATTATCCATATTTTAATTCAACATATGAAAACATTTTTTATTTAAAAATAATGTGATGATATTAGATTAATAATAAATATATTTTCTTTTGTAAAATAATAATATCATTCAATAATTTATTGTAATATGTTTTTTATAATAGTAAACTATTTACTAATAATGATAATTAATAACAACAGATTCATTTTTTGGTAAAAATATTATTACTATTAGAATGATAATAACATATTTTATTGTTAATAAAAGATTTATTGGTATAAGACAATTAATATCAAAAGATATATATGCCTCTAAAAAAATTGTTTATACATTAAATTAATACAAAAAAAATTAATATTTTTTGGAATTATTGATCACTATCAAAAAATATATCATCTGTCACTAAATTTTTGTTGGTAAAATCCTTTTTTTGTAGTGGCGATCGCATGATCGCTTCACTTCATCATGCTACAACTCGGTGGACAAACCTTTCTTGGGACTGTGGCTGTTTAAGACAGAATCTTCATGCTATGATACAGAGATACGCAATGGAATCATGCGAACGGTTCTTGTTCATGTACCACCTCCATCTCATTGTATCATCATAACAATGGGTTCTTATAGCGACCCTAATTTTTCTTACATGACTATTACATTATTTTTAAGATAAACAACATAATAACGTTACAATATAGTATCCAAAGGTTTAGTATCTTGAGCAAATTAGGACCATACATCACTTATACATAATAAAAACATAAAAATTTATTTAAATCCTTCATATTTATCCTTAAAATCTCACATTATCCTCAGTACATGTAGTTACATGAGGATATACATCAAAGAAAGGGGTGAGATACAATCCCGGTAAGAGGATGAATAAGAGATGTGAATCAGAATAACATGAGTGAGCATAATAATAATCATCATATCATAAGCATAATATCATAATCATAACCATAATAAGAAACATTAGATAAAGTCATGGATTGTGGCAATGCATAAAATGAAACATCATGTCATAGTGGTCAAATACCACACATAGTTGTGAACAAAGCTAGCATCATGTTCATGCATAACATATGTGCATTATCATAAAATCATTATTATGAAAACAACTAACATCATGTTCATGCATATTACACATTATCTCATGAGATACATCACATTACACAAGCATTTTAGGTCTATATAATTTCATTACTACCAATCACATCATAATATTTACATAATAATTCATGCCACATAAATCGTATTACAATCATAGTCATGAATTAACCCATGGAAAGGAATTGATTTCATAAGGATTTAACCAATCATGATTTCATGAATAAACTATGGGTTCCTAAATGAAAATGGAAAAACAAATTTTGTATAAGAATCATCATTTTTTATCAAAGAAGAAAAAAATCAATAGGATTCAAATATATGTTTTGGAAAGAAGAGTTCTTTTGGAAATTTTTTCTATTTGTCATAAAATCAAGTAGAAAACATTTATATCCACAAAAATAATAGGTAAGAATAATGAAATGAAATTTAAGGAACATTAGATGAGTATTAATACTAAGTATGTTTTGAAATAGGGATAACCCAAAGAAAATGAGTTGGGTTCGAGAATCCCCTTGCCTTTATTCCCTCTTTATTTCCTCACTTTTGTTCCTCATGAATAATAAAATTAGATTTAGTAAAACATTGAACCAAAAGTTATTTATGGTATTTTTTAACAATATTTATCAATTATAATAATTTTATTATATTTCTTAATTTCCTTGGTTATAGGGTAGTCATTTTGATATCATGTTTTACTTAAAAATTTCCAGTTTTGTCTCGATTTCTCTATTTTGTTAAATATAATTTATACATTAGTATAAATAATTCAAGAAGATTATAATACATATAATTATATTTTTATATATTATATATATTTTATAATATCTATCCATGATGATGGTTATATGTGTTTACATGACAATATATCTGTAGGTAGTAAACCAACTTTTGATGGGACAATATTAGGAGAGCGGGAAAGGAAAGTTTGAAATTTATATGTATAGTAATATGATAATTATAGTAGGTTAACATCATTAATATAATTTTAAATTACTGAATAATTAATTATTATACGGTTTGGTTGTGAAAGGGGTGGTGGAAAAATAAAGAGGATAAGAAGAATAAATAAAAAAAGAGAAGAGTTCATCAGAACTTACTTAATACTTGACGTATCTTCTCTTGTATGCCACTACAAATCCATTGATGTTTGGAATTAGTTTACTCTATAACATCCCTAGGTATTATAAGTGGATTTATAGGTAGGATTTTGTTAGAGGTTAGGCTTTGGAAATTTGGGGATGAGTGTTTTTCTTAGGGGAGGGAGTGGGGTTATTTATACTTGAGAAGAGGGGTATTTTTAGAATAAAATATTAAATAAAATAATATATCAATGGTAAAACCTGTAATAGTAACATTTTGAAAATATAAATCTTATATAAATATAATATAATGGGATCAAGAGTTTAAGTCCCTTTAAAATTAAAATCCATTAGTTTATTAAAAAGTAGTGAAAAAAAGAGAAATTGTTATTTTAAGGAATCAATTTTGACTTTAGGTTTTGGAAAGTGATTTTTTAGGTTTGGAAATTAATTTTATTGTATTTTAATGACTTTTTTATGAAATTAAATATATCATGGCCGAAACAAAAGTTCCAAAAAATTATTACTTAATTATTACATCATGAATGATGTAATTTAAGATACACTAGTTATGTGAAAAACTGTATTTTTACTATTCACCCGAAAATTGAAGCATTTTAGAAAATTACCAAAAAATAACCCTTGGAAAAATTTGACATGGTAATTTCAAAAATTATATTCATTTTATCAAAATAAATTTATAACATAGGTAATTTTAATTTTTAATATAAAAATCATGATTTTTATGAAATACTTTAAAATACAGTTTATTAAAAATATGCTTATATTTTCTTTAAGTTTTTTAATCAGTATATTTATTTTTTTAGAATTATAATATTTATATTTACTTAAATTAATCATGATAAATATTATTTATATCATAATTTATTATTTTGAGGTAAAATTAATATTCTAATAGTCATGTTACTATTCCCAAAGACCATGTTACTCTTCCAACGGTCACATTACCTCCAATATAAACCACTTCATTATTTCACTCAATATTCAACTCAATTCCTCCCATGGTTATATATTTTCATTTTCTAAGATTTTTACCAGTTTATTAATATTTTGTTTCTTTTCTATAGTGTTGGCAGTGGGGGCAATGATTCTAGTAGACCAGGGCAATCCATATTTTCCCATTTTAGCTTTTCTATTTTATATTTTTTGTCAAGTTGCAATGTTTGAAATTTTAATTAGTTGTATTTTTGATTAATGTAACAATATTTAGTAATTAAATAAATTATTTTTAGTTTCTTTATTTGTATAATACTATATAGTATATTAAAAAACACATTTATTTCAAGAGACAAATATCATTTATAAACTCTAGGTTGTTACATTCTTAACCCCTTTAGAAATTTCATGTCAAAAATTTCAATTCATATTCTCGGTTGAGAATAGATGATGGTACTTCTATTTCATTGTTTCCTTTGGTTCACATGTCACCTCTTTATACTTATGGTTCCTCCACAACACATTGACAAGGTATATTTTCTTGTTGTGTAGAAATTTGTCTCTATGGTCCAAGATCTTCACCAGATACTCTTCATATGAGAGGTCATTCTCCAGTTGTACCACATTAGGATTTATTACATGCGAGGGATCATGTATGTACTTCCTCATGAGTGATATGTGGAACACATCACAAACTCGAGCCATACTTAGTGGAAGTGTAAGAAGATACGCCACTAGTCCTATGAGATCAAGGATCTCAATGGGGCCAATGTACCTTAGGCTAAGCATACATTTCTTTCCAAACCACATGAATCTCTTCCATGGTGATATTTGAAGGAAAACTTTGCCTCTAATACCAAACTCCAAGTCACTTTGATAGTTGTCAGCATAGCTCTTTTGCTGAATCTGAGCAACTTTTATATGTTGTTGGATGGCTTGAACCATCTCTGTCATCTCTTGCACAAGGTTAGGTCAAAGTAGCTTTTGTTCACCAACTTAATCCCAATAAGTTGGAGTTCTACATCACTTCCCATACAGAGCTTCATATGGATCCATTTGAATACTTTAGTGGAAGCTATTATAATTGGAGAACTCAACCAATGGAAGATGTTGATCCCATCCACCTTCGAATTCCATCCAGTAGGCTCTTAGCATTTCTTCGAGCATCTGAATAGTCCTTTAAGACTGGACCTCATTTTGGGGGTGATAGGTCATTTTGAAATTCAATCAAGTACTCAAATCATGTTGAATACTTCTCTAGAATTTAGATGCTAATCTTGGATCATGATTAGAGACGATCGAAAGTGGAACCCCATGCAGCCTCATCGCTTCCTTCACATATATAATGACAAGTTATTCAAGTGAGAAATCTTATTGAATAATGATAAAGTAGGTAGTCTTGGTGAGTTGATCCACCACAACCCATATAGAATTATTTCCTTTTAATGTCTTCGGTAGGCCAGTGATAATGTCCATAGTGACATTCTCCCATTTCCACATGGGTATAGGAAATGGTTGCATCATCCCTTTGGAATTATATCACTCTGATTTAACTTGATAACATACCAAACACCTTGAGATATACTCTACAATCTCCTTATTTATGTTTTCCCACTATAAGTGTTCTCAAAGATCATGGTACATCTTGGTACATCTAGGATGGATGGAGAAAGATGAGCTACGTGCATTATCCAATAGACCCTTCTTTATCTCTAGTGATGTAGTCACACAAAGCCACATTCCAAGCCAAATCACACCACCATAATCAATGTGGAACTCATATAGATTCCTTTTCTTTACTACTTTCACCTTCTTTTGAAGCTCTAAATACTCCCTTTGTTCCTCATTGACCTTATCTTGGATAGATGGTTGAGTAATAATTTAGGGAAGGTAGGATGTATTCTTTACCATTATGATTTCAAGATCCATATTTTCTATATCCATAAAGATAGGTTCTTTCTCAATCCGCATCATGGATATAGTAGAAGGTTCTTTTCTACTAAGAGCACCAACTACCTTGATTGAATATCTCAGATGGTAGTGAATAGAGAATTTGTAGTCCTTGATTAGCTCCAACTGTCTTCTTTGATGCATGTTGAGCTCTTTCTGTGTGAATTTATACTTTATAATATTTTGATCAGTATATATATCACATTTTTCACCATAGAGGCAGTGCAACCAAATCTTCAAAGCAAATATCACTACTTTTAACTATAGATCATGCATCGGGTAGTTCTGCTCATGGATCTTCAACTTTCATGCAGCATAGGTTATAAATTTATCATTCTTCAAGAGTACAAAACCCAAGACTTTCTTTGAATAATCACTATATATCACAAAACCTTACCCAATAATTGGTAGTGTGAGTATAGGTGTAGTGATTAGCCTCTTATTAATCTCCTTAAATATTTACTCGCATTCTTTCATCCAGACATAATTTACTCATTTCCTGTTAACTTTGTTAGTGGGTTAGACAATCATGATAAATTCCTCACAAAATGTCGGTGGTACCTAGGCAAGACAAGAAAACTATGGATTTCTATGACACTAGTGGGTATGGACCATTCCACAATTACCTTTATTTTTGAAGGGTCTATAGAAATTCCCTCTCTTTTGATCACATTCCCCAAGAATGTGACTTGCTGCATCTAAAAGTCACACTTTCTAAACTTAGCATATATTTTCTCCTTTCTTAATGTCACCAAAAAAATCCTTATATTCTCTTCATGTTCATCCTTTCCCTTGGATTATATGATAATATCATCGATAAACACTACAATTTTTTTTTCAAGTTAGTCTCTAAAGACTCCATTCATCAAATCTATGAAGACTGTAGGGACATTAATAAGTCTTAAGGGCGTTACTATGAACTCATAGTGCCCATACCTTATACTAAAAGCAGTATTTTGAATATATTCCTTATTCACCTTTAGTTTATGATATCCAGAATGAAGATATACCTTTTAGAATTACTAACCTTCTCATGGTTGATTGAATAAGTCATAAATCCTTGTAAGGGGATACTTATTCTTTAAGGTGATCTTGTTGAGTTCTCGGTAATTGACACATAACCGCATTGATCCATCATTTTTCTTTACAAATAGCATTAGTGAACTCCAAGGTGATACACTAGGGAATATGAACCGTTTGTAAAAATTCTCTTGTAGTCACTTCTTTAACTCATCCAATTTGATCGGGTCCATCCTATAGGGGCATTTGGAGATAGGACTTGAACCAAGTATACGTTTTATTGAGAACTCTACCTCACAATCTTGGGGAATTACGGGTAAATCTTTGGGAAATACATCAGTGTATTCCCTAACATTGGGAATTTCCTCCATATTGATACCTTCCCTTGAGTCAACCATTTGGGAAAGGTATGCTTATTCATAGGGTATCAACACCCACATCGTTGAGGTATTTTCCAGAGGAGATTCATGATATTCCTTTCATTTTTAAAGGAGTATTAGATGGTTCAGAATATGAAAAGAGATTTTATTTTCCCGATAGTTGATGTGTTCTATATATAATGAGATCCAATACATTCCTAATATAACATCAAATTCCACCATGGGGAGTATTACAAGATCCAGTGGAAGAATCTTTTCAGAGATGCTTATAGGAGAAGATTCCAACACTTAGGTTATAATGATTTCACCATTATGTGTTTTTATAGACATCTCTACTTCAAGGTATTAGGGATTCAATTCAATAGTTTTAGGAAACTTGTAGGGTATAAAGAAATGTGTAGAACCAGAATCAAATAAATTTTTTCCATTATTCAATGAATAGAAAGTTTAACTTGTACGACTTCATTTTCATCTTTAGAAGTAATGATGGCATAATCTTTTCCTTTCTCTTTAGGCTTTGGTGGTTGTTGACACTGATTACCCTCAAGGATCCTTGGTTTAGTGCACTGGCTTGCATAGTACCCTTTCACCCTATGGTTGAATATTTGAACCATGGATGGTGAATTAGGAGGCACCTTCCTTTACTCCATCATGTTAGTTGACTTATTTATGTCTCTTATACATTCATGAGTTTGGTAGCCTTGTATCCCACACTTGAAACATTTCCTTGTCCCCTTTAGACAATTCCCATGATGTTTCTTCCAACATTTTGGAATGTGGGTAGTTGGATCCTACTTCCTCCTTTGTAATTTGAACCAAAATCTTGAAAATCTATTCTTTTCCTCTTATCTCCATAACCATGGGACCATTATCTGAACTTCATATCTATTTTGAGATCACATCGAACAACTTATTGATAGCTCTCAAAGTCTCAGATAGATATAGCCTTTTGAAGGTGTGGTTTTAAAGCACTAAATAATCTATCTATTTTTTTCCATCATTGTTGATAAAAAAATCTAGGCCTATCTTGCAAGCCTTTTGAAGTTTTCTTCATAACCCATGATAGATTCACCTTCATTTTACTTCATCTATATGAATTATATCTCCATATTTTTTTGAAGAGTTTGGGGGAAATACTTGTTAATAAATATTCTATTAAATTCTTCCCACTCCATATATTATATTTCATCCTTTAGTTTTATGTTCTTAATCAACGACCACCATTGATTGACCTCTCCATCTGAATGATAGATGGATATATCCACCTTCTACTTCTTAGGAAAATATATCACAAAAAAATCTTCTCCATTGAGTTAACCCACTGGTCCTCGACAAGTGGATCAAAAGATCCACTAAATGTTGGTGGTCATTGCTACATAAAATAATCAATGGTTATTTGATCCTTATTGGATGAAGATAGACATTCCATGTGGTTTATGTTATTGTTCATACCCTAAGACAACTGGGTAAGTATTTACATGAGGTTTTGAACTCCACCTCCCATGGCATTGGGGATGTGATTTGGGAAATAATTACATTGTCCCTCACATGGGTTGTTGGAATGGTTTCTCCTGGTTCCCACCACTTTCTAAAATAGAAAAGTTTTGAACCAAATTTAAGTCAACAAATCATGAATAATTTATTCTTTCATGAAATTAACACTAAAGGAATATCTTATGGGATCCCTATGTTTATCTATTTCTAAAAATATTCTTCTAGGATGTTTTACCTATACATAGGCTTATAATTATGGTTTCCACTCTTATTTTCTAATCCTAATTCCCAAATTAACTAAACAATGCCCTGATACCAACTATAGAAACCTTAATTTTTTTACATGACTATTACATAATTTTTAAGATAAATAACATTATAATGTTACAATCCATGATCTAAAGGTTTAATGTCTTTAGAAAATTAAGACTATACATCACTTATACATAATAAAACATAAATATTTATTTAAAGACTTCATATTTATCCTTAAAATATCATGTTATACTTAGTACATGCAGTCACTTGAGGATATACATTAAAGAAAGGGGTGAGCTAAAATCCCAATAAGAGGATGAATAAGAGACACGAATCAATATAACATGGATGATCATACTCATCATCATCATATCATAAGAATAGGATCATCATCATAATCATGATAAGAAAAATTATATGAAGACATGGAATGTGTAAATTCATAAAAATGAAACATCATGTCACAGTGGTCAAATACCACACGTAGTTGTGAACAAAACTAACATCATGTTCATTCATAACATATGTGCATAATCATAACATAATCACTGTGAACAAAGATAAAATCATGTTCACTCATATTACACATTATATCATGAGATACATCACATTTCCCGATGCATTGTAGGGATATAAAATTCCATCCCCACCTATCACATCATAATATTTACATAATCATGCATGCCACATAGAATATATTAAAATCATAGTCATGAATTAACACATGGAAAGGAATGAGTTTCATAAGGATTTCATAATCACTATTTCATGAATAATCTTGGGGTTCCCAAATTAAAAATGGAAAAAAATATTGTGTATAAGAATCATCATTCTTGATTGAAGAAGAAACAACTCAAGAGGATTCAATGATGTGTTTTGGAAAGAAGAGTTCTTTTAGAAAATATTTGTATGTTTCATAAAATCAAGTAGAAAACATGTATATCCCCAAAAATAAAAGGTAATAATAATTAAATGTAATTTAAGGAACACTATAGGAGTATTAATACTAAATATTTCATGAAATGGGGATAAACCAAAGAAAACGAGTTGGGTTTGAGAATCCCTTTACCTTTATTCCGGTTTTATTTCATCACTTTTGCGTCTCCTAAATAATAAACTTATATTTATTAAAACATTGTTACATAAGTTATTTATTGTGATTTATAAAACTATTTATCAATAATATTCATTTTATTACATTTCTTAATATCCTTGGTTATAGGGTAGTCATTTTGATATCATGTTTTACTTAAACATTTCCCATTTTCCTCGATTTCTCTATTTTGTTAAATGTAATTAATACATTATTATAATTCATTTAAAAATATTATAATAAATATAATTACATGTTTATATATTATATATAGTTTATAATATCCATAAATGATGATGGTTATATGTGTCAACATGAAAATGTCTCTATAAGTGGTTAACCGACCTTTGACGGGACATTGTAGGAAGAGCGGGAAAGGAAAGTTTGAAATTTATATATATAGTAATATTATAATTAATGTAGGTTAAAATCATTAATATAATGTTAAATTACTTCTTAATTAATTATTATATGGTTTGGTTGTCTAATGGGTGGTTTAAAAGGAAATAGAATAAGAAGACGATATAAAAAAGCAAAGAGTTGATCAAAACTTACTTAATCCTCAGTGTAGCTTCTCTTGTATGCCACTACAAATACCTAGATGTTTGGAGTTGGTTTACTCTATAAAGACCCTAGGTATTATAAGGGGATATATAGGGAGTATTTTTGTGGAGTTTAGGCTTTGTAAAGTTGGGTATGAGTGATTTTCCAAGGGGAGGGAGTGTGTTTATTTATTCTTGAGGAAAGGGGTATTTTTAGAATAAAATGTAAAATAAAATAATATATCAAAGGTAAAACTTTTAAAAGTGAATTTTTGAAAATATAAATATATATAAATATAATATAATGTGTTTAAAACTTTAAATCCCCTTTATAATTCTAATTCATTAGTTTATAAAAAAGGAAAGTGGAAAAAAAGAGAAATGGCTATTTTAAGTAATCATTTTTGACTTTAGGTTTTGGAAAGTGATTTTTAGGTTATGAAATTAATTTTATTATATTTTAATGAATAGTTTACGAAATTAAATATATCATGTCCGAAAAAAAAGTTATAGAAATGAATATATCATTATTACATCATGAATTATGTAATTTAAGATACACTGGTTATGTGAAAAACTGTATTTTTAATATTCACCGGAAAATTGAAGCATTTCAAAAAATTACAAAAAAATCACCCTTGGGAAATTTTTACATGATAATTTCAAAAACTATATCCATTTTATCAATATATATTTCTAACATAGGTAATTTTAATTATTAATATAAAAAATATGATTTTTATGAAATACTTTAAAACATAGTTTATTAAAAATGTGCTTATATTTTCTTTGAGTTTTTTAATCATGATATTTAATTTTTTTGGAATTACAATATATATATTTACTTAAATTAATCATGATAAATATTATTTATATCACAATTTATTATTTTGAGGTAAAATTACTATTCCAACAGTTCGGTTATTATTCCCAACGACAAGGTTACTATTACAATGGTTGCATTAATATTCCAATGGTCACATTACCTCATATATACACCACATAATTCTTTCACTCAATATTCAACTCAATTTATCCCACAGTTATATATTTTCATTTTTTAATATGTTGATTGGTTTAATAATTTTTTTTCCTTTTCTACAGTGTTGGTAGTGGGGGTGATGATTTTAGTAGACTAGGGTGATCTATATTTTCCCATTTTATCTTTTCTATTTTATATTTTTTTATCAAGTTATAGTGTTTGGAATTTTAATTTTTTATTGTTGATTAATATAAAAGTATTTATTAATGAAATAAATTATTGTCAGTTTCTTTATGTGTATAATACTATATTGTATATTAAAACACACATTTATTTTATGATATAAATATCATTTATAAACTCTAGGTTGTTACATTATTCCCCCCTTAGAAATTTCATCCCAGAAATTTTAACTCATATTCTCAGTTGAGAATAGCTGAGGGTACTTCTATTTCATTTTTTCATCTATTTCCCAGGTCACCTCTTCATACTTATGGTTCCTCTATAACACATTGACAAGGTGAGTTGTCTTGTTGTGTTGAACTTTTTCTCTATAGTCCAAGATATTCACCGGATTCTCTTCATATGACAGGTCATTCTTTAGTTGTACCACCTTAGGATTTAGTACTTGTGAGGGATTGGGTATGTAATTCCTCATGAGTGATATGTGGAACACATCATGAACTTGAGCCATAATTAGTGGAAGTGAAATCCGATAGTCCACTTCTCATACAGGATCAAGGATCTCAATGGGGCCAATATATCTTTGGCTAAGCTTCCCTTTCTTCCCAAACCACATGAATCTCTTCCATGGTGACATTTGAAGGAAAAATTCACCTCCAATATCAAACTATAAGTCCTTTATATAGTTGTCATAATAGATATTTTTTCAAATATGAGTATCTTTTATATGTTTTTGGATGTATTGAACCTTATATATCATCTCTTGCACAAGGTTAGGTAAAATTAGCTTTCATTCGACAAATTCATCCCAATAATTTGGAGTTCTACATAACTTCCCATATAGAGCTTCATATGGATTCATTTGAATAATTGAGTGTAAGATGTTATTATATGAGAACTCAACCAATGAAATATATTGATCCCATCCACATTTTAATTCTATTAAGTAGGCTCTTAGCATTTCACCAAGCGTATGAATAGTCCTTTTAGACTGGCCATCATTTTGGGGGTGATAGGTCATGTTGAAATTCAATCCAGTACTTAAATAATGTTGAAAACTTCTCTAGAATTTAGATGTTAAACTTGGATCATGATCAGAGTCAATAAAAAGTGGAACCCCATATAGCCTCACTGCTTCCTTCATATATCTTGACAAGTTGTTCAAGTGAGAAATATTCATGAATAATGATAAAGTAAGAATTCTTGGTGAGTCGATACACCATAACCCATATAGAATTATTTCCTTTGGATGTATTTGGGAGACTAGTGACAATTTCCATAGTGACATTCTCCAATTTACATATGGGTATAGACAATGGTTGCATTATCCCTTTAGACTTCTGTTATTTTTCTTTAACATGTTGACATACCAAACACCTTGAGATATACTCTACAATCTCCTTCTTCATGTTTTCCCACTAGAAGCATTCTCGAATATCATGGTACATCTTGGAACTTCTAGGATTGATGGAGAAAGATGAGATATGTGCATTATCTAATAAATCCTTCTTTATATTAGGTTATATAGGCACAAAAAGCCTCATTCCAAACCAAATCACACTATCATCACCAATGTGGAAGTCATGTAGCTTCACTCACTTTACTACTTTCACCTTCTTTTGAAGCTTCAAATATTCCCTTTGTGCCACCTTTATCTTATCTTGGATAGATGGTAGAGCAATCATTTGGGAAAGGTAGGATGTATTCCCTTACATTATGATTTTAAGATCCATATTTTTCATATCCATGAAGATATAGTCTTTATCAATCCATACCATGGATATAGTAGAAAGTTATTTTCTACTAAGATCATTAAATACCTTGTTCGACTTTCTTGGATAGTAGTGAATAGAGAATTTATAGTCCTTGATTATCTCTAACCATCTTCTTTAACACATGTTTAGATCCTTTCATGTGAGTATATACTTCAGAATATTTTTATCAGTATATATATCACACTTTTCACCATAGAGGTAGTGTTGCCAAATATTTAGAGTAAAGATCACTGTTGCTAACTCTATATCATGCATCGGGTATTTCTGCTCATGGATCTTCAACTATTGCAAGTAATAGGCTATCAATTTATCATTTTTCATGAGTATAAAACCCAATAATTTCTTTGAAGCATCACTAATATCAAAATAACTTATCCACTTATTGGTTTTATGAGTATAAGCATAATGATTAGCCTCTTCTTGAGCTCCTTAAATCTTTCCTCACACTCTTCCATCCAGACATAATTTATTCCTTTCCGTGTTAACTTTGTTAGTGGGTTATAAAATCATGATAAATTCCTCACAAAACATTGGTAATACCTAGATAAGCCAAGAAAACTATGGATTTTTGTGACACTAGTGGGTATGGTCCATTCATAAATTACCTTTATTTTTGAAGGGTCTATAAAAATTCTTTCACTTGTGACCACATTCCCTAAGAATCTAAATTGAATCATATAAAAGTCACACTTTCTGAACTTAGCGTATATTTTCTCCTTCCTTAATGCTGACAACACAATCCTTGGAGGTATCCGAAATTGAAACAGACTGTTTAATTGTCTACAACTCCTTGGAGGAGGACGGTGAAGTCCCTTGGTCGATATGATATGTCATAAAGAAATGTAAAAGAATTATTAAGAACAACGTCCGAATTCTTCACACTTGGAGAGAGGGGAATAAGGTTGCTGACTACTTGGCCTCGGTGGTCCTTAATGGCATAGAGAAGGTGTTTCTACACTTTTTGGAAAGTATTAATCCTAACGGGATTGACTTTATTAAAGGGGATGCTTTAGGGCTGTATCATTTTAGGCCCCCATAGTTTCTTTTTTGGGCAGGGGTGGGCGAGGGGTTTCCTTCCGTGCTTCTCCTTTTTGTATTTTTCTTCCCTATATATTTATAAAATTACTTGATGATGATGATGGTAATCGATACACAACCGCATTGATCCATCATTTTTCTTCACAAAGAGCACTGGTGCACCCCAAGGTGACACACTAGGGCATATGAACCATTTATCCAAATGCTCTTGCAACTGCTTCTTTAAATCCTCTAGTTATATTGGGGCTATCTTGTAGGGGAATTTAGAGATATGAGTGGAACTAGTTATACGTTATATTGAGAAATCTACCTCACAATCTGGAATAATTATGGGTAAATATTTAGGAAATACATCAGTGTATTACCTAACAATGAGAAATTCCTCTAGATTGATACCTTCCCTTAAGTCAACCATTTGGGAAAGGTATTATTCTTCATAGGGTATGTATCAAGACCCACACCATTGAGGGATTTTCCAAAGGAGATTCATGATCTTCATTTAATTTGTAAAGGAGCATTGGATGGTTCAGAATATGAAAAAATATTTCCTTTTCCCGATAGTTGATGTGTTATCTATATAATTAGAGCTAATCCATGACCAATATAGCATCAAATTCCACCAAGGGAAGGATTATGAGATTCACTAGAAGAATCTTTCCATAGAAGCTTACACAAGAAGAGTCCAACACCTGGGTTGTAATGATTGCATTGTTAGGTGTTTTTGTAGATATCACTACTTCAAGGTATCAGGGATTTGATTCAATAGTTCTAGAAAACTTGCAAGATATAATGAAATGTGTAGAACTAGAATCAAATAAAACCTTTTCCATTATTGAGTGAATAGGAATTTTACCTCGTATGACTTCATTTTCATGATCCATTTTGGCATTAATAATGGAATAAGCTTTCCCTTTATCTTTAGGCTTTGGTAGGTATTGACACTGGTTACCCTTAAGGACCCATGGTTTAGTGCATTGGCTTGCATAGTTCCCTTGATCCCTATAGTTCATGCTTTGAACAATGGGTGGTGAATTAGAAGGTGCCTTCCTTTCCTCCATCATGTTGTCCAGCTTCTTCATGTCTCTTTTACTTTCATGAGTTTGGTATCCTTCTCTACCACACATAAATCATTTCATTGTCCATTTTAGATAATTACCATGATGTTTCTTCCCATATTTTGACATGTGGTTAGTTGGATCCTATTTCCTCCTTTGTCTTTTGAACCACTAGCTTGAAAAATTATTCTTCTCTTATTATCTCCATAACCATGGGACCATTATGTGGACTTCAAATATACTTTGAGAGTGCATCAAAACACTTATTCATAAGTCCCAAAGTCTCGTATAGCTAGATACTTTCAAAGGTGTGGTTTTAAACCACTAAAAAATCTATCTATTTTACTGTCATTATTGATAAAAAATTCAAGGACTATTTTGAAATCCCTGTGAAGTTTTATTTTTAAGTTATGACATATTCAACTTACTTTTGCTTCAACTCTATGAATTCTCTCTCTATATTTTTTTGAAGAGTTCAGGGGAAATACTTGTTAAGAAACATTTTCTTAAATTCTTCCCACTCCATATCTTCTATTTTATCCTTCACCTTGGTGTTCTTAATCAATGACCACAATTGATTTACCTATCCATCTAAATGATAGATTTCCAGATTCACCTTCTCCTTCTTAGAAAAATAGATCACATAAAAAATATTCTCCATTGAGTTAACCCACTGTTCAACAACAAGTGGATTAGAAGATTCACTAAATGTTGGTGGTCATTGCCGCATAAAATACTCAATAGATAGTTGTTTCTTATTGTATGAGGACAGACATTCCATGTGTTTTAGGTTATTATTCATACCCTAAGATAACTGGGTAAGCATTTCCAGGATGTTTTGAACTCCACCTCCCATGGAATTGGGGATATCATTTGGAAATCATTGCATTGTCCCTAACATAGGTTATTGGAATGGTTTATCCTAGTTCCCACCATTTTCTAAAATAGAAAAATTTTGAACCAAATATAATTCAACAAATCATGAATAATTTATTCTTTTATTCAATTAACACTAAAGGCATATATTATAGGATCTATATGTTTATACATTTCTAAAAATATTCTTCTAGGATGTATTACCTATACATAGGCTTATAATTATTGTTTTCACTCTTGTTTTCTAATCCCAATTCCCAAATTAATTAAACCATGTTGTGATACCAACTATAGAGACCCTAATTTTTCTTACATAACTATTACATCATTTTAGAGATAAACAACATAATAATGTTATAATCAATTACCCAAAGGTTTAGTATCTTGATAAAATTAGGACCATACATCACTTATACATAATAAAACATAGACATTTATTTAAAATGATGTAATAGTTATGTAAGAAAAATTAGGGTCTCTATAGTTGGTATCACAACTTGGTTATAACGTTATTATGTTGTTTATCTTAAAAATGATGTAATAGTTATATAAGAAAAATTAGGGTCTCTATAGTTGGTATCTTCATATTTATCCTCAAAATATCATGTTATCCTTAGTAAATTTAGTCACCTGAGGATATACATTAAAGAAAGGGGTGAGATAAAATCATCCGTAAGAGGATGAATAAGAGACATGAATCAATATAACATGGGTGATCATAATCATCATCATAATATCATAATCATAGGATCATCATCATAATTACGAGAGAAAAATTAGATGAAGGCATGGAATTCAAAAATGCATAAAAATGAAACATCATGTCATAGTGGTCAAATACCACACATAGTTATGAATAAAGATAACATCATGTTCAAGCCTAAAATATGTTCATAATCATAAAATCATCATTGTGAACAAATATAACATAATTTTAATGCATATAACACATTATCTCATGAGATAAATCACATTAACCAATACATTTGAGAGCAATAAAATTTCATCTCCACCCATCACATCATAATATTTACATAATCATGCATGCCACATAGAATGTATTACAATCATAGTCATTATTTAACCCATTGAAAGGAATGAGTTTCATAAGGATTTCATCAATAATTATTTCATGAATAAAATTGGGGTTCCCAAATTAAAAAGGTAAAAAATATTTGGTATAAGAATCATCATTCTTGATCAAGGAAGAAATAACTTAACAGGAGTCAATGATGTGTTTTTTAAAGAATATTTCTTTTGAAAAATATTTGTATTTGTCATAAAATCAAGTAGGAAACATGTATATCCCTATAAATAAAAAGGAATAATAATGAAATGAAATTTAAGGAACACAATAGGAGTATTAATACTAAATATTTCATGAAATAGGGATAAACTAAAGAAAAAGATCTTGGTTTGAGAAACCCTTACCTTTATTCCTACTATATTTCATCACTTTTGCGTCTTCTAAATAATAAACTTAGATTTATTAAAACATTTTTCCAAAATTTATTTATTGTAATTTATACCAAAATTTATCAATTATACTCATTTGATTATATTTCTTAATATCATTGGTTATAGGGTAGTCATTTTGATATCATGTTTTACTTAAAAATTTCATATTTTTTTTTCGATTTCACTATTTTGTTAAATGTAATTTATACATTAGTATAATTAATTTCATAAGATTATAATACATATACTTATATGTTTATATATTATATATAGTTAATAATATCCATTCATGATGATGGTTATATGTTTTGACATGACAACGTCTCTATAGGTGGTTAACTGACCTTTGACAGGACATTATTGGAAGAGTGGGAAAAGAAAGTTTAAAATTTATATATATAGAGTAATATGATACTTACAGTAGGTTAAAATAATCAATATAATGTTAAATTACTTCCTAATTAATTATTATACTGTTTGGTTGTGAAAGGGGTGGTAGAAAAAGAAATAAAATAAGAAGATGATATAAAAAAAGAGAAGAGTTTATCGGAACTTACTTAATCCTTAGTGTAGCTTCTCTTGTACGCCACTACAAATACCTTGATGTTTGGATTTGGTTTACTCTATAAAGTCCCTAGGTATTCTAAGGGTCTTTAGAGGGAGTATTTTAGTGGATTTTAGGCTTTGTAAAGTGGGGGATAAGTGGTTTTCCAAGGGTAGGGAGTGAGGTTATTTATACTTGAGGAGAGAGATATTTTTAGAATAAAATATTACATAAAATAATATATCAAAGGTTAAACTTGTAATAGTGAATTTTTGAAAATATAAATAATATATAAATATAATATAATGTTTTAAATAATTTAAATCCCCTTTATAATTTTAATTAATTAGTTTATTAAAAAGGAAAGTGGTAAAAAAGAGAAATTGTTATTTTAAGGAATCACTTTTAACTTTAGGTTTTGGAAGGTGCTTTTTAGGTTTGGAAATTAAGTTTATTGTATTTTAATGAATAATTTATAAAATTAAATATATAATGGCCAAAAAAAAGTTCTAGAAAGGATTATGTCATTATTAAATCATGAATGATGTAATTTAAGATATACTGGTTTTGTGAAAAACTATATTTTTTACTATTCACCTGAAAATTGAAATATTTTTGAAAACTACCAAAAAATCACCCTTGTAAAATTTTGACATTTTGATTTAAAAAATTATATTCATTTTAACAAAATAAATTTATAACAAAGGTAATTTTAATTTTTAATATAAAAATTATGTTTTTTATGAAATACTTTAAAATACATATTATTAAAAATGTGTTTATATTTTCTTTGAGTTTTTAATCATTATAAATTTTTTTCGAATTATAATAATTATATTTACTTAAAGTAATCATGGTAAATATTATTTATATCATAATTTATTATTTTGAGGTAAAATTATTATTCGAATGGCCTAGTTACTATTCCCAACGGGCATGTTACTATTGCAACAGTCACATTACTATCCCAATGGTCACCTTATATCTTATATATACCACTTCATTCTTTCACTCAATATTCAAATCAATTTCTCCCAAGGTTATATATTTTCATTCTCTAAGATGTTGGTTAGTTTACTAATATATTTTTTTCTTTTCTATTGTGTTGGCAGTGGGGGTGGTGATTCTAGTAGATTGGGGCAATCCATATTTTCCCATTTTAGATTTTCAATTTTTATTTTTTTCCTGTTATAATGTTTGTAATTTTAATTAGTTTTATTACGGATTAATGTAATGGTATTTAGTAATGAAATAAATTATTGTTGGTTTCTTTATGTTAATAATACTATATAGTATATTATAATGCACATTTATTTCAAGAGACAAATTTTATTTATAAACTATGGGTTGTTATAGTTCTCATGAATTAAAATAAAGTTGAATTCATACATTAGATGTCATGGTAATCGAAAAACTTGGTTGGATCATCGTACCATACTGCATGAAGAAATATAGATATATTCTGATGCATGTGAAACCCTTAGGAATCTTAGAATAATGAAACCCCAGTGTACAGAATCTCTCAGACAACTCAAGGTAGAAGACACCAGTGACTTAATCAAATGGATGGGATACAAACAATCAGATGGTGATTATTCTTTTCATAACTTTTAATTAAATAACTATAGTAAGTCTTATTACCCTATCCTACATCATAAATGTGATTGGTTTAGAAGCACTTTATAAGTTATCCCACTTCATCGATCGCTCGATCCAACACTGAGGTCGACACCCAAACACACTACACACACTATAAATAGGGCATTCCACACCCACCTTCCCCCATCATGAATTCTATCTCACCTACATGTGTAATCCTCATCCATTGATATGAACTACTTCCACCTAGTAAATCTATGAGTTATCTTCTCATACATGGTTGAGATCTCTACCCTCCCACATGTGTAGTGGTTGAACTAATTCCTTTTCTTATGGCCATTTTTTATAACACCACCAAAAACATTTTTGTAAAACATGAAGTATGAAACTCCACCACACCTCCTCAAATATAAATCTCCATTTCTCAAAATATTCTTCACATGGAATTCACAATTTTTCTTCTTCTTTACCTCTTGAAAAATATTTTTTTCATGGACTTCAATCAAATGATGAACAATCATCCAAGATCATCAAAATGTGATCAATCTCCACTTTTATATTTCCTCAAATCTAATGATGGTTGATAAAAATCATCAATAGTTCTTCTTAAAATTTTGTAAACAATGTGAATTCTCCTAATGAAATTGGAACCTATCATTGAATTTAAAAAAAAATATAAAATCATCAATTTTATAACACATTGAAATTTTATACTTCTCAACTTATTGAAAACAAATTCAATATAAGCATAATTCCAACTTTAATAAACAACTAGGGTTCTTCAGAGAACACTAATCTCTGAATAATGGAAACTATAAGAATTTTTTATATAAATTCAAGAATAGAGAATACAATTGATACAAGGCCTAGTAAAAGAACCCTTAAATAAAGTACCCTCATTGGTCTCTTGAATAAAAAATAACTATAAGTTTAAAAAAAGGTAAAAAATTTTGTTTGTGACTATTGTAATATTGATTTTGAATATAGTTTCTTTTTTGATTGACTAGTGTTATTTACTCTTTTATTTATTATTAGAGAATTTTTTTGGTGCAAATTATTAATAGATTTTAATTGTATTTATGTTTGTTTTATGTGGTTCAAGAATCAAAGATAAATATATTTAATAGTATACCCCAAAATCTACTAGTATTAAAAGTATTATATTTTTTGGGTTTCATCTTAAAGAACTTTGACAAAAATGTTCAAGTTATTTACTAATTTGTTTTTCATTTTTTCTATTATTATCGAATATATTTTATTGTAAAATTATGGTTATAAAACAAAGAAAGTATATGGATTTTGAAATAAACTATTTTTTTCAAATTAAGATAAAAAAACTAGTTAGTCCTCATTTACTAATTAAAAAACTGGTTGGTTTATTGTCAATATATTGTCAAATTTCTCATTATTTGTAACTAGTTTTAAACTAGTTGGTTTATTTTTAAATTGGTTTATTATAAAAATGGTTTATTATAGATCCATTTTATTTATAGATGAAAAAACTAGTTTCATCAAATGATGAACACCTAGTTTATTATCAAATTAAGATAAAAATTATGGGTTTTTTTACTCTATCCTTGAACATAATTTATTTAAATTTTCTACAAAATATTTATCTTTTTGGTATCACATTTACATCTATAACTAAATTAAAAATATGAAAAGATATACTTTATCTTACCATGGTATTAAAAGTGTGATCTTCTATTGTTATCCTGAAAATGTTGTATTAGCTTACTGATTTAATTTTACCATCATCAGACTCAAGATATTATTTGGTTTAGTAGTCTGATTAGTGAAACATATTGGGAAATGACACTTTGATTGAAAAAAATTTAAAAATACACTTGTTTGGTATGTTTGAAGGTTTATTAAAGAAGTAAAAAAATAAATCAGACTCTTAAATTTGTTTGATTAGGAGTTTCATGTAAAGTCGCTTGGAGTTTGAACATGTTTAAACATGTTTGTAACATGTTTCTTGGAACTTCATGTCTTTTATTAGAGTTTGATCAGGTTTTTAAATTATTTTTGTACGTGTTTTTTCAAATTAAGCCTCAGTTTATTGGAGTTTTATATAAGTTAATTTTATAATTATTATATAATACATATAATAACTATATTATACATAATTAAATTAATTAATATATTATAAAATTTTAGAAATGAATATTGGAATAACCACACATAATATTTTATTTAAAATATAAATTATAAAAAAATTAATTTTTGGTATTGATTATAAATATTGATAATATTATTATCAATAGATAAATCTATCATATGAATATATTGACATTATTATAATTTCAACCAAATTATTTTATCTTTCATAATAACATTTAGTGAATGAGGTTTTACTAATAATTTACTGATAGAGATATATCTATTGGTAAAATGCTTTACCAACAAAAAATGAACTTTTACCAATGGATATGCTCCTAGTATAAAAAAGTTAAATATTTTGTAGTGAACTAAAGTAGTGTGGACCATACTAATATAGAGGTATTATAACACCATGGACCACTATAAAAATCAAAGTGTTATAGAAACTTGGAGTGTTATATCACTACATTTATTTATGATCTCATTTTAAATATAGGATTTTTTATGATGTGTCTTCTCTCAATAATTTTGGTTGTCATAGATTTATTAAAAATAGTTTTTCCTCCCTACGGGAATTGGAATTCTTCCCGAAACATGTAATTCTTTGTGTTTATTTTCTTTCATTTATACAATTTCTCTTATTTCTGGAACCATTCATTATTGGAGCATCTATATTTCATACTAGATATTGATGTTGGTGAAGATATTATTATGATAAATGTGTGTATATATTTATGCTTTTGTTATTTAAGTAATGATGCACTCTCATAAACTATTACACTACCACCACCCGAGAGTTGAGGTTAAGCATGCCCAATATCTAGTGGGAGATATAGTTTACTAGGTGTTTATATATTCTATTTCCAGTTGTTTCTCACCGATGATCAAATATGGGCTTTAGATATGTGACATTTAATATTGATATCTATGGTGAGATAATTGGTGGGAGTTGGTGTATAGCGACCCTTTCAATTTTTTTGGTTTTCTCATCATGAGAGTCACACACACACCCAAACGTGCACACATGCATGAAAACTTGCACACACACACACACACACACTATTTATGGTGGGTCATGCTTATGGAAAGTTATGTGTATATTTTATAAACCTTATTAGGGGTTACTCTATTTTATCTTCTTATCTCATAGATACATTAGTGTAAAACCCTTGGTTGGGTTGGGATATTAAAATTAGTATGTTCAATACACATTGATACATGTTAGTGTATGGGAGGATCCTATTGAGTATGTTTATACACATCCATAGTCTATATATATTAATTTTCAGATTACCAGGTGCATCATTCATCATTAATAGCTTGCACATGTGGAGGTTTTGAACTTTAGAGGAGTATAGTTTCATTTGTCTTTTTAAGTGTGCCTTTATGATGTTTTGTGGTTTCTTCACCACTATTATTTTTAAGGATTGATATATTATCTGAAATTATCATGAATTTTATTTTATATGTACTTATCATTATGGTTTACAATTATTTGGTAGATGAAATTTTCATTTATAATGGGAAATGCCTCCCATATATGAGATTTATATCCTCAACATTAATCACCATCACCTTTCCTTTCAAAGATAGGAATGGGGGTCATAATCACTCATGTTTTTTTCTTAGGGGTCCCATTAGGGTCAAAATAAAAAATCCACATTATTAGATACTAAAAAATTTAAAAAATTTCAGAATAGTTAAGAAATCTGGGAGAATATTTAATTTTCCAAGGGTTAATAAATATTTAGAAAAAGAAGAGCAAGAAAACCACTTCATCAGAGTGAAAAGTGAGACCCTTTCATGACTATGGGTACATTTTATATTTATCCACCTCCCTCAAACATGACTTACCCTTTTATAAATTAATTTTTAATCTATGGTTAATATCTTAATTAAAAAATTAGATTGTATGGGGGAATTAAATTATGCCTTTTGTGTGGAATTACTCATCTTATATATTCCCAATCCCACTGAATAAAGAACCACTCCTTACACATATCATGATGAACCAAACCTTGGGGTCATTGAATAGGAGTTATTTATAAAATAGAAAGTTATACCACAAAATCTTTATGATACCTAAAATAAATAGGACACTCTAACAAAAAAATAAAAATAACATGAAGAGAAAGTGAAGAAAAGGGAATGGGAGAAAAATAACCCCTTCTGTCTAAAAAAGAAATTTGAGAAAATCATAGGCAGTTCTATTGAAAAAGAAGAAATTACATCCTAAAATTAATGATTAATTTTATAAATTGAATGATAAATCTTATAAATTAAAGGATAGATTAGATTTGACTAATAAAATTACAGGGAAGTGATCATTGATAATAAAAAACATAATTTTTATTTAATATGAAAATCTAGGGGATATTTTTCAAGGAATATTCCTTCACTCTACCCTCTCCACCGAAGGTAACATCTCCCATTCCTCCCAAAGAGAATCCACCCACTTTATTAAAATCCAAAAGACCCACCCCACCCCCTCATAAGTAAAAAAACATCTTCTTACACATTTAACTTGGAAGGTAAAAATAATAAACCATGTAATCATCCCCCTTCTACAAATAAAAAGGAAAATGTCACCCAAGAGGAATTTTATTATAATATTGATAAAATATTTATATATTTTACTAATATTATATGAAGGATATCCCAAATACATCCCTACAACCCCAAATAAAAGGATCTGGTAGTAAAATAGGAGGATGAGGTAGAGACTAGAAAACCAAATGTCTCATGGATTTTTTTTATAGTTTCTTATTTTTCAAATTTCAAGAATCTTTTAGGTTACTAAGAACTAAAATATACGGTATTATTAAATTATTTAAGTTAATTATATATAAATTTTAATGTGAATGTAATATAATTATTTCTACATTTAATTATTCTAATATGATGTAAATTCTTTGGAAACAATTAATGATTTAATACATGATATGAAATAATAACTCATCATTTTTCCAAATTTTAAGAGTGAAAGTAATTTTAAATTAATATTAATTGAAAAAAGTCCCTAAATAATGTACTTGGTTAAATATAAGAAGTCTGAAATAAACTCAAAAATAAATAGATAATTTTTTATCATAAAATTTCACCAAGGATGAGACAAATAAAACTAAAAACGTTTTACATCCATATATTTTTCACCCTCCTTTAACAAATTAAAAATTAAATTATAAACGAAAATGAAAGTTTAAATCAATCATTACTCAAATTAATTATTGAATATTAATTGGAGAATTATTAATTGATGGATGGGGAAAGGTATTTCAAGTGTAGGGAAAACTATTTTTATCAAGTTAGTAATGCAAACTATTACTTCATATATTATGTCTAAACTTTTCAGGTACTGCAGAAACACCAGACGGGGTATGCCAAACTTATATTTTTTCATAGTTGATAATTAATCTGAGATTTACAAGATGAGAAATGTAATTATTATTGGAATTGAATCAATTATTAATTGAATATTGAACACCATAACCAAGATGTAAGACCATCACATGTTATTTATAATTAATTGAAAAATTAAATAATTACCTTGTGATGAATTATTTCTCTGTTGGTGGATCTGACAATGTCTCTACATCATACCATCATTGTGTTATGGAAATTTGAGAGTATATTCCCTCCATTGGTGATCTACATGTGTTCCTTGAATCTCTGAACATCGTCATAGGAATCTTCGAGTGCTATCATGGTAGATCTTAATGATTGTGTCATTTGCCTTTGATCGCCATGATAATCAATTAAAGAAGGATTCTATTTGATATATCTAGACTCAAGAGTGGTGGTGGAGGAGGATCTCTCTCTATTCTTGAGAGCGTTCTTGGAGAGGGATCTCTATAGGGATTCAATAGAATTCTCTCTAAATGTCATTTTGCACAACAAATGAAAATGGAAACCTCTTAAGAAAAAATTATAATTGGGTTTATATACCTCTAGGGTTAGAAAATTATAATTGCACAAGTTCCCTTTATTATTTATTTAATCATCATGGAACCACATGTCTATAATAATAATAATAATAATAATAATATTTATTTACATGTGAAAAGTTATCAAATTAAATTAAATATTATTTATTCAAATGATATTCAATATATATATTATTTCTCATCGGACCATTAAACTCGGTCCAAATTTCCTAAAAAATATTTATTGAACCTAGAATAATGAATATTTATTTAATAAATAAATATAACTTCATTATTCCCTAATAAATAAATAAATATAATATTCACTGAATAGAAAATAAATATTTATTAAATATTCCACTCACAAAATATTCTCTCTAATAACCAGTGACGAAATATATGTGATCAAATAAGAATTAATAATTATTAAAATACATGTGGGGATAATATTTATTAAACTTATTAAATAATATATAGTAATATTATTTAATTGAGGATCTGTATACACTTAGTGTGTGACCCTCTAGGCCTTTTCTCAATGGAATTAGGTGAAGTAGCCCAAAGTCTAAGGTTTGAGTCAAGAAACATTCCAATTCACCCATGGAGAAAGAAATTAATTTCACAACAACATAAAACCTCATATAGATTTATTATTGTGTAATATAATCCCTTTATCATGATATATTTAATCAAATAGGTTGCATGTTGGAGCCATCAACCTATGTTCTCCACATCTCTTTCTTTGAATTTCTGGAAACTGAACTCGCCCGTATAACACCATGGATATAGATTTATTTAGGCTATATAATTTCCATCAAAGGAACTGATATATCGACATCCATTAAAGAATAGACGGGGAAAATCCTTTCTCATAGTATTCATTAATGAAATGTTACTTGTGATGAACCTAACTTATCCTACTTCACCATGAACATATGTCATCACATTTTTTGTCAATACATCAAATTACAAGACTTATAACATACATTAATAATAATCTTAAATTATAAGGACCAATACATACATATACAGAAAGTAACATCCAATAAAACATATAAATATGGATTTCCAACCAACAGGTATCGTTCTTATAATCTCATATACTAGAAATTACCAAGTACATACACCATGAGAAGGTGACTCAAAGTCCTATGAGTCTCCTCCCATGATAGAATATATCATTTGTGTCCCTTAAATTATTTAATCCAGTTATAGAACATATATTTAAGAATATTTTCATGACACTTTTGAGTTCTCATCATAGTGGGGAATTGCTAAAACCTTTCAGTGTGATAGTTAATCTTAGGATATTATCACATACTACGTCACAAAGAAGAATAATTATAATGTTATAGTAGTTTATAAATATAAAAAAATATGAATACATGTAATCATAAAGTATATAGAAGTTGGTTCTTGGGAACCAACTCCAACATAATCACTTTCACTAGAGCCAACTACTAACAACCTTAAATACACTATCTCTAACATGATACTAATAATTCTCTTGAGATAGGAATTTAGTCAAGATATCCACCCCATTTCCTTCAGTAGAAAATATATTTACTACAACTTCACACCTCTAAGAAAAATCCATCAAGAGGTGACACTTCTGGAGTATATTCTCTTTTTGTTGGTGTGACTTTGGCTCCTTTGTAAGAGCCTCCACTGCAGTATTATCACAATATAATGTGATAGGGTCTTGAAAGTTAGGTACCACATCATGATAATATAAAGAGTTTCATATCCAAATATATTTTTTAGATGTATCAGAAGCCACTATATAGTCAGATTCTATGGTAGAATCAATAACAACTAGCTTCTTTGAACTCTTTCATCTCACCACTCCTTCATTAAGATAGAAAAATTATCCTTACCATGAATTCAATTCATTATAATCTATTTTAAAACTATATTCAGTATAAAACCTGATGAATAGATCCTAATCTCCTCCATATAATAGGAACATATCCTTAGCTCCTCTTGAATACTAAAGAATAACCTTAATAGAAGACCAATGTTGTTAACCAGTATCATCTTGATATCTTCCTACCATGATCAATTTATAGGCAACATCATGTCTAGTATATAACATTACATACATGATTGACCATATCACTGAATCTTATGGGATCTTACTCATTATCACTTTTTTCTATTGTTTCTGAGGACACATTTTCTTAGAAAGATGTATACTTTGTGACATTGGAACCAATCCCCTCTAGGATTGTTCCATACTAAATATATTTAGTATCTAGTTAATGAATGTTGTTTTACTTAGTCTAAGAAGCCTCTTGGATCTATCATGAATGATCTTAATCCCTAGAATATAGGATGCTTCACCTAAGTCCTTCATGGAGAAACACTTGTTTAACCAATCCTTAACAGACTGTAAGACTAGTATTTTATTTCCAATAAGTAATATGTCATCAAAATATACTACCAAGATAATTAAAAAATTCCCAATAAAACACTTATAAACACATTTCTCACATTAATTCTTAATGAAACCAAAATATTTTATAGATTCATCGAATCAAATGTTCCATGACCTGGATGCTTGATTCAATTTATAAATTGATCTCTAAAACTTGAATATCCTTCTAGAATCACTTGGAGTCACAAACCCTTCTATTTGTGTTATATAGATATCTTTTTTGGAGGTTCATGTTAAGGAAATCTATTTTGACATCCATCTGCCAAATTTCATAGTCATGGTAAGAAACTATAGAAAATATAATTCTAATGGATTTAAACATGGAAACTGGTGAAAAGGTTTCATCCTAGTCAATTCATTAAAGTTGTTTAAACCCTTTAGAAACTTTCCTTGATTTTTATAGGTACCTTTAATGTATATTTTTCTCTTGAACAACCATCTTCACCATATAGGACTTACATCAATTGGTAGATCGACCAAAACACATACTTGGTTATGATATATGGAATCCATTTCATAATTCATGACATCATTCCATATCACACCTTCTGAGGTCTCTATAAACTCTTTATAGGAGAGGGCTTTTTTATTGTCAACATATAATGATTCACCATCTTTAATGACTAAAAAATCATATCTCTCTGGCTATCTTACCTCTCTGGTGCTCCTACATAATACTTGTGTTTTAGGAACAACTTATCCCATGGGGACCTATAGAATCTATTCCTATACTAAATCTTGTGTATCTTGAGCATAAAATTCATTAAATTAAATATTTCTCCCACTTACTTCTTGTGTATGTGATCCCTCTTAAGAATGATAGATTTTCTAGCAATAATCACTTTCTTATTTGATGGGTTGTACATGTAGCATCCCTTTTATTCCTTAGGATACCCTATAAAGATACACTTTATGCCATGAGGAGCTAGTTTGTTTCCTGATAAGGCTTTAAAAAACACCTTGTAACCCCATACACATGTATGTGACAAAACGAGTTTCTTTCCACTCCATAGCTTGAGGGGAATTCTGTTTTTTTCTTTAGTTGGTACTCGATTTAGTGTATATGCCTCAATTTTCAATATATATCCCCAAAATTATAATAGAAGATATGAATGATTCATAATCGACCTTACCATGTCTAGAAAGGTATGAATCCTCCTTTCACTAAGACCATTCCACTATGGCGTGTAAGGTGGAGTGAGTTGAGATAGAATCCCAACCCCCCATAGAACATTGATAAGCTCTTGGTTAATATATTCACCACCTCAATCTGAGTGAAGATTCTTTATATTACTTCCAAGATGATTCTAAAATTCATTATTGAATTATTTGAATTTATAAAAGGACTCATAATTATAACTCATCAAGTAGACATAGCCATATATACTAAAGTCGTTAGTAAAAGTTATAAAGAAAGAATTATCACCTCAAGATTCTATTAGAAATGGTCTACACACATCAGTGTGTACCAATCTTGGAAGCTCAATGTCCCTTTCAACATGTCCACTGAATGGTGGTTTGTTTATTTTTCCTTGTAAACAAACATGAAATATTTCAAGTGGTTTTAGCTCAAAAGAGTCTAAATAACCATATTTATAGAGCTTTTTAAAGAAATTCTCATTTACATAACCAAGATGATGATGCCATAATTGGGTGTTATATGAGTTGTGTGAACATGATTCATTATCAATTGAAAATAATTGGTTTTTTTTAATTTAATTCATAAATATAGTTATTTAAATGTTTCATACAATAACATATGTTGTATTTATGAAATAAACAATTTTTATTTTCAAACATGAAAATAAAACCATCTGTGTTTGGGAAGGACACATAAATTATGATCTTGGTAAAAGTTAGTATATAATAAAAATATCTTAAAATCAATATCATTATTTTTGGTAATAAAAGATGGTAGTATCCAATGGATAGGTAATCCATCCTCACACCATTAGCATCTCATAAATCCACCTATCCTCCGGAAATATTTTAGAATCTACTTAGTTTCTATATTTGGATACAGATGTGAGCACCAAAAGTTGTATATAATACCCAATGTGTAGATATTGAAATATTACACTCAATAACGAACACACTTTTAGCTTCCCCTTACTTTTAGGTATAGTTACTCTTCTATTATCATTGCTTTTCCACATGCAAAACATACCACTTCATTTTCCTTTCCATGTTGTTGTATCTTCCTCTTCTTGGAAGGACGATGCTTAGAAGCTTTAGGTTTTCTATGAGTCTTAATCACATTTCCCTTATTCTTACTTCTCTTATTTTCCTTAAGGAATATGGGTTTGTCATGCCCCATGTCCTTTTCCACTTAGAGAATTAGAGTAAGGAGTTATAAAAGGCTCTTCTCATTATTTCTCATGTTATAATTAACAATAAAAATGTAAAAGGAATTGGGTAGTGAGGAAAGTATGAGATCTGTGTGCAACTAATCTATGAATTTAATCCCAAAGATCTATAAGTGTTCAATATAGATAATAATCCTGACTATATGAGGCCCATATGGCACCAACTCTCCAAGATTGATTGTAAACAGAGCATTGGAGATCTCTTATCTCTCTTATCTCGCCTTCTCTTGATAGAGATCCCGAATGCGAGGAATTATGCTATACGAATTCATGTCCTCATATTTATTTAGAATCTGATTGTTCAAGTATGATATCATGAAGCACCAAACATATGTGGTATCATTTAAATGTTTTTAATATATATACAAATATTCCTCACTATCCACTTTACCAGGAGCTTCAGAAATAGATTCTTACGACACATATAATTTCCTTTCATGGCATAGGATAATGTGTAAGTTTATTTTCCAATGTTTGAAATTTTTACAGATGAGAAAGTTATCCTTCTCAAGTATGGATCATAGTGATATGTTTTAAGTCATGTTTATTGTTGTTTCTACAAATAAGATGAGTATAATTTTAGTAATTTATCTGATAAAAGGTAAACAAATAAAAATGATGTTATATTTACTAATCTCCCACTATTTTATCAAAATCCAATATCCCTCACCATTATCTTAAGAACATCTTGTTTCTTGTACATTATAGTTTCAAGAACCCATATTACCCTTCTCATCAACCTGACATTGGTCGATCAAGAAAATTGAATGGTTTCAGGTAGGCATTCCAAATACCAATTTCATTAACTCATGGTTCCTTTATATATTGAGTGGACTCCCCAATTTTGAAATTCTTAAATTGGATTTCCTAAACCTTTTCCCCTTAGTTACACCAAGTCCTGTTTTGGTAGTCAACCCTTGATGTGAACTATGTTAAGTTAACCCAAAACTTCAAGTTATAATTCCCTGATAATTGAAAGAACCCTGAATTTGGTCGGTTAAACACTTTAAGGTATGGTTTGACTTTAACTTAAGTAATGTAAGGTTATAGAATCTTAATATATATAATTTAGGGATTTTATATTTATGCATAAGTTTCCCATTTTATCTTTATTACATGCTTATTAATATTAATTGGATTTATTTAAGTGATTAACCATTTATTATATATAGTTTAGAGCCAATTTATTTTAGTTCTATCTTGCATGCTTGTCAATTCATTAATTCATATGATCACGACAAAATATCAATAATGAAATGACTATGAAACTTCTCAAAAATAAAATAATAAAGTGGTATGATCATGATCCTTTACTAATGGTTAGTTTATCTAGTGGATGATAAACAAACCATCGACCTAGGGGAAAAAACCTTGAACCATTTTATGGTTCGTGTTGAAGCTTTCTACCAGTACACCAATGTATTTTTATTGGATTAATTTCACCTTAGGTCCAAAATTGAACTTCCTCCACTATCTTGGGAACTCCATCCATTACATATGCATTTACTTACTCATAGGTGAGGGGAACCAAAGTATTGGTTAAGGGGTTTACCTAAAAGAAACCATGGGATTGATGTCCCTTATATAATGATGAGAGGGATGATGCGTGTTCCGTTGACTTAATTTAATAATAAATTGAAATGAAACCAATCAAACAAAAAGGGCTAGTCAATTTTCATGATTATCCACATACATGAAACAAATTACACATTTAATAAAATATCATTAAATTCTAATAGTTCTTATTTAAGATAAATTTCACTCGAATCAATTAATTATGTTATTTAATTAATCAATTATTTTATCTTAATTATCATATGAACTTTATTGAGATTCTCATCCATCATAATTTTAAAAAAAATAAATTAATTTAAAATTAACTTTGTATAATACATGTACCTTGAAGGTAACATGATGAGTACCATTTGAACTGTCCAACTTGTATTATATTCATATACTATTTAATAATTCAACATGTGACATACATGCCTTATTATGTAATTTAATTTCATGCACATAGTCAAATAAATAAAACATGAAACACATGGTATTTATATTGTGTGTTATGTTTCAATACAGATAGAGTAACGACTATGTTACGACTTATACATGATTTTCAGTTTCAAACAATAAATAGAAATTAATTATACATTTAATATATATAAAATCCGTCACATGGCATGTACTATCAACTTAATGACCACACATAACATATGTTTATAAGGTTTCAGTAGTATAATAAATTAATTTTTAATTTTTCATAATTTGGTAATATACACAACATGTATATTTCTCACTATTTATCCATGACACACACCTAGGGACTGGGCGTGTAATAGTTTCATGAAAAATAATGGATTACAAAATGTGTATATGGGATACATGGAATGTGATATCTGATTTACACTATCACCAGTCATGTAGGTCGTGTAAGAGAACATACGATCCATCTTTCACTAATGGACTACATATCATGTACGAATGTTATATGTTGTGTAGTCTAGTTGACCGTGCACCATCCTGGATCAATAAATATATGGTGTATTTAAATATACACTACATGTAATAAATTCACATGGATCAAATTAATTCTGAATTAATTTTTGGTTTATTAAACATGGGTACATGATGTGTACCAATAAGCTACATGGTGTGTGCTCTTATTTTAATCATCCAAAATCCTCGACACCTCTGGATGAGTTCTTCAAATGTATTTTGTTCATAAAATCAATCAATTTAATTATATTTGTGAGAATTAAGAGGAATAAGGGAAGATATCATGATTCCAATTAAAGAAATATTAAATTGGAATTGAAAACTATTAGTAAATGCATGAATCAATAATTTTTTTTAAATAATTATAAATAATTATGTGACTTGCTCTGATACCACTTGAAGGTTCCGGGTGAAGTGGAAGCACCAGATGGGGCATGCCCAACTCATATTTTTGTCACAATCAATGATTAATCTATGATTTACATGATGATAAATGTATTGATCAATGGAATTGAATCAAATATTAATTGACGATTAAACATCAAAACCAAGATGCATAATCATCACATATTATTTATAATTAATTTAAACAAGAAAAGAATTTCCCCATTGATGTGGTAGTTTTTTAATGCACTTTGCCACATCATTTTTTGTATTTTTTTGTATTATAAATATAAAAATAATATATTTTAATTAATAATTATCAAATGTTGTCCTTTTTATACATTATTAATAAAACAATGATTTTTTATTCAAATATGTATTTTAATGTTTGTTAGTCATTTTTAATAATTTTATAATTAAATTCTTTATTCTATTTTAACCTTCATTTTTTTATTATTTTGTTTTTTTTAAATTATAACTTTTTATTTTCAATAATTCATTCATTATTTCATTTTTGTTTTTCAAAACAACTCTTTCATTGATTCTTTTATTTCATTAATTTTTTTACAATTTTTTTTCAAGTTAATAATTCTTAAGTTAAGTAATTAATATTTTTATTCTTATTTTTTTAATCAATTTATTTTCTCTTTTTAGTCATTCATAATTTTAATTAATTTATTCTTTTAATTATTAAAGAAATATTTTTATTTTGTTTTAGTTTTTAATTGGATTTATTTCAATTTTTTTTCAAATAATAACATTTAATTTTTGAATTTAATTTTTTTTCAAATTCAGTTATTGTTCATAGTTAACAATTTTAGGTATTTTAGTTTTGTCAAGATAGTTTTTTATTAATTATTATATTTCATTCTTTATTTTATTTTCATTCATATTTATAAGAAATAATTTTCAATAATTTTCATTTAAATAAATTAACTTTTTCATTATATCTATTTTGTAATTAATTAAATTTATTATTTTGATATTTTATTTTAATATAACACGTAATTAATTTATTATGTGTTTATTTATAATTAATTTAAATTTTTGTTGTTTTAATTCTATTCCTTTTTAAATTATTTTCTTTTTTTTTCTTTTTTTAGGTTCATTTTTCTGTCATCAGGTGACTGCCATCACCCACTATTGGCTAACGACGATTCATCCAACCTTCCACTACCCCTGTTTCCCTGACCCACTACTATAAAAACATCAAAAGTGACTCAGGGAGTCACTGGTAGCAACCCAATGGTGACTCGAGACTACCACAGATGCCGCCTGTACTCCACCATCCACAATAAGCTGAAGACGAAGCTGCACCCTCGCTGAACCATATCTAGACGAATCCCGATCACTTGAATCATCGTGCCACATCCACTGTATACCCACCACTGCTACTTTAAGAAGCAGCGACCAGACCTTTTTCAATCACCAATGTGCTGCACGAGCCTCCCCTACACGGGCTCCCCTCTCCGCGAGCCAACCCCCCCACCTATTCTCTTCTTTTTGTTTTTTTTTATTTTAATTTTAAATATAATATAATATATAATAATAATAATAATAACATATATAAATTTAAATATAATTAACAAAAATTAATAATAATAATATTTAAGTAAATATAAATAGATTTGTAATAATAAGTATATATATAAATACTTTTATTATTGTACATTTTTTTATAATTTTATTAGTTATATTTATTTTTACTTAATTTGTACATTTTTTTAATAGTAATAATAATAATAGGTTTTTGTTAATATTTTAATAAATATTTTTGTAATATTTTTATTTAAGTACATATATTTGTAATTAAGTAATATTTATTTTATTGTAATTTCTTGTTTCTTTTTTGAAGCAGGTAATGGGGATCCTGTTGCATGGATCAGGGGAGGAGATCATTCTATTAAGGGGCTTCTACTTTGGTCACTAATGAGAAGGAAGAAATATGGTTAAGGTGACGTGTAGAGGCAAGGGGAATCATAAGATTTTAAAAGGTAGGGAGATACATCAAAAACATTCAAGAGACTTTTAGTAGTAGCAGACCATTGATTTTATGATCCCATCTCATCAGAATTGATGACCATGTTCTAGAGAAAAATACAGTGGAATAGATCAACTTCTCACTTGAAGACCACCATCGAGGAGAGGGACATCTGAGGTAATTACACCTTACACCATTCACAGTAGGTAGAGGACACATATCAGGACATTAAAGTTTCTATATATTGAGCTGGGAGGGAGAACATTCTTCTCTTTATTTTCTACTGATATTCTACATTTTATTCAGTATGAACCTTTCAGTTTTAAAATTATATTAATAGGTTTATTTCAATCATAATGCTCAACTTATCTTCTTTGGGGGAATATGATGAGCGGTTAATCTATTTTACCCAATTTATGCATTTTCATCTGATGAATTATTTTCTCTCTCTAAATATCAGGATAATCATTTTTTTTACAAAACATCAAGAATTAGTGAAAATTGATTTTGACCAGGCTTAAAATCAAACTATATTTAATCTAAGGATTTTACTGAAAAGTAAATCAAGCTCAAGAGAGATAGGCACACTGATTTCAACTGACAATTTAAAATTAGTGATTGATGATTGGCTCTCACTTGGTGATCAAATGATTTCTATAGTTGATAAACTGTAAAGGTCATTTAGTCATAGGTTGATCTGATGACACAACCAGTCAACCTCTTTGAACCAATTCCAGAATTCTCAATTCAATGAATGAAAAAGGGGAAATCAATTTAAAAACCAAACAACTGATTTCCCCCTTTTTATCATATTGGAAATTTCCAACTGTCTAACTATTTTTTTCTATCTTCCTTCATATTTACATTCACATTCTCTTCCACAAATCATACACAAATATTCAATCTCACAACTATTTCATCAACTTCCACCAATTTTACTAGGTTATTTTGTTTTGATTTTTTATTTTGTATTGTTTTTGGTCACTTAAGAACATAATAAGTCTTTATGTGTGGTTTTAAAACATTCTTACCACTACACTAGTAGTAATTTAGTTTTATAAATATTAATTTTTTCACCCATTCAATGATGCTCGCGTCAAATTTTGACACCATTTTCAAGGAAGGAACATGTGACCAAAAAACTAAACAACAAAACAAAAATTCATATATAAAAAACAATAAAAAGCATAAAAAAATAAAATAAAAAAACAAAAAACATGAAAATTAAAAAAAACAAGTTCATTTTTTTAAAAAAAATTTCAAAAAAAAAATGCAAGAAAACTCAAAATAAAAAAAACTATTGAACTTGATACTGCATGAAAACTATGTATAATCCTGAGGCCTTAAAACCTGCCATTCCTGATACTGAAAAAAACCTTAGAGACTTGAAGAAGCAAAAATAGAAAATCAAAATGGAAATTTATAGAGAAGATGAGAACCAAAATATGAACAATCCACTATATATAAATGCAAACCTACATGACAATGAAATGATAGAGAGAAATATTTGGAGAGAGTTCTTACTACTTGCTTTTTCTAGTAACCCTTATTGCATTAGGATATCAGATAGTTCTAGAAATTACGAAATCAAACAATCCATGTTGTCCCAATTGTCTACTTTTAATGGAATGATCAGTGAAGACTCTCTTTAATTCATTAGGTACTTCTATTGTATTTTCCAACAACTTCCACTGAGAGGTCTGAGTGAGGAAGAACTAAATATGAGAGTGTTCCCTTTCTTCCTCAAAGGAAATTATAGGTCTTTGTTCCAATAGTTATAGGATGAAATATTTGTCACATGGTATCAAGTCTACAATTCCATCACCAGGAAATTATCTCATATGATAATGATTTTTGAGATTAGGAATAAAACCACTAGTTTCTTACAAGAAGAGGGAGTGCTATTCCATGAAGCTTGGGATAGATTCGGGAGATTACATAGACAGTTTCCAAACCACTAGTTCACTCACCAATTATTCATGGAAGCATTTTGTAACAATCTCACCCCTTACCACCAAACCTTGGTGAATTAGTCTGCTAGAGGGGATTTTAATGATAGGACAACTCAGGATCTAAAACAAATATTTAAGACTTTAGCATAAAAATAATAGCACAAATGATCTAATATAATAAACACAATGAGGAAATAACCCAACCTTGTTCCACAATATGAAGACCAAGTTACTAGGTTTTTCAATAAAAACATTCATAATACTCTTAGGGAGAAATACCATCACTATGGCATGTTTGGGAAATCACAGACCCATTTTCTGAATTTTGATATGCCTATCCAAGCTCCTGAGAATATTTTTTTTCTATCTATAGTCCTAGGATGAAACCTAGGGAATACCCTTTTTCAAACACCTATGATTAGGGGTATATGAACCACCTAAACCTCTCTTGGAGGGAGTATGGAGTTCTTCAAACTCCTTATCCCCTTGGTTTCCAACAGCAACCTAGGCGGCAATTTTTACCCCAAACCAAAGTTGAGTCATCGAATTCACAAGATGAAGTGAGATGGATGTTTCAATAGTTGATAGGTAGGGTTGATGAAAAATATACTAAAAATTATTTTGATAAAGTGAAAATGTATTCATGAATGAAAAATATGGAAATTTAAATGGGTAAGTTGTCTAGAGAAGTTGGAAGTAGAGATAAGGGTAAGCTTTCAAGTACCAGTAAAGCCAAGCATAGAGAGAATAAAATGAATGTGACCACCATAAGTGGTCTCTAAACACCCAAAGATTCTAATAAAGAACCTCAAACTGCTAAAAATGAAAAATTGGTTAAAACTAAAAACTCAAATATGGAAAATGGTGAATCTAGAAAATTGGACAGCATCATCGGAAACCCTTTGTTCGCTACTTTTCTAACTAATAAACAAAAAAATGTCTTGAAATAAGAAAATAAAGTTAAGAAAAATCTTGAAGAATTAGTTGAAGGGATGCCCAAAATTGTGAGAAACTTTTCTTCAACAATAAATTTTCCACAATGAATAAAAAATGAAATCCATGATTTTGAGTAGATTAAATTTCTTAATTTTTTTAAAAAACTGAACTTTGACATCCCATTTCTAGTAGTAATAGTGATGAAGAGGAATAATTCTACAATGCCTTCTTTAAGAGGCTACATGAAGACCTTGGTCCACCCAGGCCCAAGTGTCTTACCTAAATCCAAGAACCACCCTATCTAGAGCTAAAACCCCTCCCTACCCATTTGAAATATTATTTTTTAGGAGATAATTCCAAATTTCCTGTGATTATCTCATCCAAGATGGAGGTAAGTCAAGAGGAAATCCTACCGAGTGTTTTGAGGAAATACAAATCTGTCATTGGATAGTAAATTGTTGACATAAAGGGAATAATTCTATCATTCTGTATTCATAAAATCCCCATAGATCTTGATTGAAAACTAATTGTGAAATCCCAAAGGAGACTTAAACCTAAAATGAAGGAAGTGGTTAGAGAAGAAGTTATCAGACTGCTTGAGGCTTGGATAATTTTTCCAATTTTTGACATCCCTTGGGTAAGTCCTATTTAGGTAGTCCCCAAAAATTAGTGTTGTGACTATGGTTAAAAATGAAAATAATGATAAAATCTAAACAAGATCTATGAAAAAATATAGGGTTTGTATAGATTATATAATTCTCTCCATAACCTTAGTGTGTAACCCTATATGCCTATTTACCAATGAAATTAAGAAAAATAGCCCAAAGTACAAGGTTAGAATCTACATTCCAAGACACCCATAGAGAAATAAGTTAATGTTGCAATGATATAAAACCTCATACGAATGCTTACTATGTAATATCATCCCTTTATCATGACATCTCTAATCATACAGGTTGTATGTTGGTTCCCTCAACCTATGAACTTGATGCCTCTTTATTTGACTTTTTGAAAATTGAAATCTCCTACAAAACACCATGGCCATAGATTTATTTAGGATGTATCATTTTTATCAAAGGGCCTAAGAAATAAACTTCTGTCAAAGAATATAAGGGACAAATATTTTCTTGGCTTATTTATTGATGAAATATTACCCATGATGCACCCAACATATCCTAATTAATCGAAAACAAATGTCATCATAGATTTCATCAATACATCAAAGTAAATGACTCATAACATCCATTAATAATAATCTTAAAGTCTAAGGACCAATGTACACATATATAGATAGGAACATCCAATGACACATATAAATGTGGATTTCCTACTGGTGGGTCATATTCTCATAATCTCCTACACTAGAAATTTCCATGGGAATACACCATGATAAGATTCCTCAAAGTCCTATGAGTCTCCACCCCCGATATCTTGTATCATTTTTATCACTAAAATGATTTCATCTGGCTATTGAACATATATTTAAGCATAATGTTATGGCACTTATGGGTTATGATCACAAAGGGAATTTCTCCAACCTTTTAGTGTGATAATTGCTCTTAGGTTATTATCACATATTATGTAGTATAAAAGAACAATATTATTGTGATAAGTGGTTTATAAATATTTAAAAATATGAATGCAGGTAATCATAAAGTACACAAAAGTTGGTTCTAGGGAACCAACTCTAGAAATGTATCTTTTCAAATTGATAAACTCTCTGATTAGAAATCTTGATTCCATGTTTTTGAAATTTTGGTGGGGATATGTGGGTGGGTTGAAGATGATGCATATAGTTTCACGGGATAGTCTCTATCTACCAAAGGTGTCTAGAGGTTTAGTTTTTAGACACATGGTTCATTTTGATACTAATCTTCTTTCTAAACAATAATGGTGGTTAATTAATTACCCTAACTCCCTTTCTACTCAGGTGTTGTATAAAAAATATTATCCTCTATCTAATTTATGTCAGGAAAATATTGGAAAAATTATGATATTTATTTAGAAAAATATCCGGGGAGCTAATTATCTTGTAGTAGAATGTGTTTTATAGAAAATTTCTGATGGTATGTTTATGAAAATATGGAAGGAACCTTTATTGTGGGGTTATGATGATCATTTTTTCCACTCGATCCAGCAGTGTAAGGTTGAAGGATGTCGTGGTTTGGGATATTATTACTGTTGATTTTTTTTAGTGTATTGATAAGATTTATATGTTGTATGATGAGAGGGAAAAAATTTATATCTTGAATATCCCTATTTGTAGAAAAATGGAGATTGATGGGATTTGTTGGAATTTTACACAAGATGGTTTTTATTCAATTATGCCTTGCTATTGACTGGCTATGTGGAGAGAAGAGTGTAATCCGAAGATGGTTTGGATGAACATTTTGATGGCCAATTTGTTGCAAAAAATTTAAGATTTTTTTTGGAGATTTATAGAAAATGTGCTTCTGGTCAAAGAAGTGTTACGATGAAGGCATATTGGCACTGATGACTTTTTCCTACTATTAGTGGTTTATCCATAGGTTAATGTGTTGGATTTGGTGTTCTAGAACCAACCTTTTGTACTTCAAATTAAATATATATTCAAATATTTGAATATTAATAAACCATTTATTACATATTGTTCATTGTTTAACATGAATATAATGTAATAATGTTATAGAGTATCTATCAAATTGATAATGTCACATTAGTTCCCTGTTATGATGAGAACCTTGAAATTCCATGATGATATTTTTAAATATAGTTCTATAGTCAGATAAAATTCTATGAAGGGAAAAATAGAATGTTGAATTCTAGGTGCATGTACTCATAAGCTAATGAGATTTATTCTCATAAAGTTTGCACTTGTTAATCTCTATGATGGTAGATTATGAGAAAAGACCCACCTATAGGAATTATGCATGTTTATGTTTCAATGAATATTATTATATGAGAGAGTGTGTGTAATGGTCCTTATACTTTAAGTTTATTATTAATGCTTTTCATGACTCTCATACTTTGATGTACTAATCAAAATTGTGATGCCATATGTTTACAAGAAGTAGGGTACATTGGGTGCATCACGAACGACATGTTATTAATGAATAATTTAAGGAATGATTTGTCCCTTCAATGTTTATAGAAGTTGATATCTCAACCCTTTGATTGAAATATAACCATCACATTAAATTTCATGGCCATGGTTTTATGATGGTTTTATTTCAGATAGTCAAAGAAAGACATATCAAGCACATATGTTGATGAAACATGTATGGAACCTGCTTTATGAGATATTGTGATACAGAGATTCTATTTCACAGTAAGCGTTCATGTGTGGTTATTGATGTTGTGACATCAAATACTTTATCTTGGGTGTCTTGACCCATTTCCAAACAACAGTCTTGAACATTAGGAAAGTCTGTTTAATACCAATGAGAAAGAACCTTAGAGGGTCACACACTAAGTGTTTTCATTTATCTCAATTAAATTATATTTTAATTTAATTATTAGAATAAATATTATTCTCAAAACTAAGGAATAATTTTATTTGTGGTTAAATGATCGCATAAATTAAATAAATATTTATTTTCAAGGTATTTTTTAAATTACATTGATATATAATATATATATTTATTTTATTTATTAAATAATTAATAAATATTTATATTTAATGAAATGTGAATAAAATATTTATTTATGAATAAATATTTATTTGGGTATTCTATAAATGTTGAGGAGGTTCAACGGACCAATATTTTTTTTCTGATGATAAATATCAATTTGCAAGCCGATAAAATAAAATTTATCATTGTTTCAATTTTTTCACACCATTAAAAAAAATATTTTATATAATGGTGTCATATAAGGATTATTATATCATTTAAGGGTCATTGTGTAATTAAATAATATTTTAACCTAAACTCTAACTCTATAGATTGATGATTTTGTCTGTTGTGTATGGTTAATAAAAAATTGAGAATTATTGCACACACTACATTTCTTACCAGATTCATCCTTCTCTCACCCTCTCAAGAATGAGAAGACCAAGAGAGAATCCTCCAAGATAAAAGGATGAATAATCAATACAAACAATACAAGATGTTCAATCCACTGTGCTAGTACCTAACAATCCATCGGTATTGTTCAGAGATCAAAGGACCACATGTGGATCACCACTAGAGGGGCTCTACTTTGGGTCCTACCTACACAATGATGGTAATACAAAAAGGGTATTATAAGATAAAAAATATAATCTAAGAAATATCCTAAGACAAGGTATTCTTTTCTTCCAATCAAATTAAATTGATTATAAATTTAACATGAAAAAGATCGACTCTTGGTTCTAAGATTTATATGTCAACATTTGATGGGAAAATTTTTTTTGTCATGAATTTTATCTCTTGAAAAATATACAAATGATCTATCAAATAAAAAAACCTTAATGGTTATTTTTCTATAAGTTTCTTCTGCTGCATCTAAAACCTTCAAGTGGTATACGATCAGTCACATTTAAATTTATAATTATTTATTTGATTGTTCATTGTATATGCACAATTGTGGTTAGTTTTCATTTCTAGAATATTTATTCCTTAATCATTATAATATTATTCATTCAAGATTCATATTTTTTTAAGGGATAAGAACAGATGAAGAATGATTAGAGATTCAATTGGGAGGTGCTAAATATTCTAGCTGGTATATTGGGTTACATGATGTGTAGCCAGAGTACACATTGCATACCGAAGTTCACTACACCTAGATGTTACATGTAACACCCTGATATTTTATGAGAAGTATAATTTTTTTATGTATTATGTTATACAAAACATCAAAGGAATATTTCACTACACACAACACTATATTGTATTGATTTACACGCATTCACGACCTTCCACGATAACGTGTGTTGTACGCAATACCGAGTTTCACTAAACAACGATATGCTATTAAAATATTATATAAACTAGCCATTATGAATAGTAATACCCACTTTTTGAAATTTTATAAATTTTATCTTTCAAAATGGACTTAATTTTTGGATTAGGAATATCGAAATTATCCTAGGGTGAAATTTTGGTATTTTTTCTGAACACTTTTATATTTTGATGAATAGTGAAAATTACTAAATTTTAATTAAAAAAAACTTTTTTAATCAAAATAATTAGTAGTGATAAATTATGAATTTGAGTGGTTTTAAAGTATATTTATAATATATTTTTATCATTTAATACAATGTTGTTCATTGGACATAATTTCACAATTAAACCCGACATAAACAACTATCAATCTTTTGATAGTTATTATCTCTTAAAAACACGCTTTTTGTTTTAACAATGGGAATTAATTTTAAATTAATTTATGCCACTTCTGTGTTTTGAATTTTGAAAAATGGATTCCATATTTGGAATCATGATTTCCAAATTGTGTAAATAGGTAACTTTTATTTTTAGACATTTTGAATAATTACTTCGGTAAATATTTTATTTACCATGGTTAAAGGGTAAATCCGGTAAATAAGGGTAAAAAATAATATTATAATAATAATAAATTACCCTAAAACGTGTCCTAACCTTATTGGATGAGTAGTGTCCGACCATGGGAATCCTTGAGTCGATTTTGGGACCCCTTTGAGCTACTTGGTAGTGATAATAACAATTTGGATTAATTAATTTAATGTAAAGACAAAATTGACATTAACAAAAATCTTTTAGTAATTAATTTATATAAGGGGTTATATAAATTATCTTTTCGACTATAAATATTAATTGGAAAGCTAAAAATATTTCATAAATGATGGTATTTTTTTTATAATTTTTGGACATCAAATAAATTAAATTATTTATGACACAATAATGATGCAGTATTTACCTCATTAATAAATGATTTAAATAAATAAGATTACAATGATTAAACTATTATCCAAAACATGTCCAATTCTGATTGTATGATTTTATTTCGACCATGAGTCATCTTATATTCATCTTTAATGATTTTTGGACCTTTTAAAACCAAATATAAGTTTATAATAGAATAATATTTTCACACTTTCCAAAAGAGCCCCTCCCCCCCGTATAAAAGGAGACAACTTCAATCCAATTACTCACACCTATAAAGCCATTTTTCTCATCCAAACTCTTCCCAATTAAGATCCCTACATCCATCTACTACCCCTAGAAGCCTTACCTTAGGCATAAGGCACTCCAAGAAGTCCCTTTGGTTCAAACCAAAGGAAGTTACCCAAATTAAAGGTAACGATTTCTCTTAAATTGTTTTCTTTTATTCTAATTCTACAACCCATAAACTCTTTTTAATCCTTTATTTTGTAACAAAACCAGTATCCTAAATATACTAGGATGTTGTTATGATAAGTATTCGAACTACACTTACACACACCTCCATCTAATGGATGAAGAACATAATATTTCTGTGGATGACAAACTAACGCCTCACGAAATGATGATTGTTAGATTTTCTCCTACCGCCTCTCATGGTGGACATTATGATGGAACTATATTTATATATGATATATATTATTTTTATGATTTCCTTATTCTTATTTAATTCCCAATTATATCAATCCTTTATGGTTTCTATAGTGGGTAAATACGATAATCTCATTTGAGGAAGTGCGGACTACCGCCCCCTCAAAGTGATGTGATTCGTTAATGCCTTATGTGGGATGTATAAAGGATGGATTTAATGATATTATATATGATATTATACTGCAATTGTAATATAACTATGTATCATTCTATTTTACTTCCATTAAAATAAGAAATAGAAATGAAAGTAGCGTTCATGCGTACGTACGGCTTACCGTCTCCATGAACGGTGCATTTCATTTCTTACCTCCATATGTTATGTACTATTATAAATACATGTATATGATAGATATATATGATATTTATAATGTATAAATCATGAATATAATTTTAGATATAATTAACCTTTGACCACATGAACAACATGTAATTATAAGAAGTCCATTTTTGACTCAAGTACCGAATATCGACAAAACGAATGTTATTAACTTAAATGGTTACATAATGTTTATAACATGGTAATAAGTTATATAAAAGGAATATTAAACTTGAAAAAGGTTCTTAATAAATTATAAATTAACTTTGGTTTATTATTTAGGAGATTAAATAACTATCGAGTCAAGTCGGACACGAGGTAAGGGAACTTCTTAACCCAATTTCCGTTCTTTGGGTTGATCTTCTCTTTCTGTTTATCTCGTTCTTTGATTATGTGAGAAACTAATTTTTATATCATATCATGTTTTTATGATTTCTTTATTTGACCTTATTGTGAATACACATAATTGATCTATTTTATTTACAAAAAAGATCTTTGTAAGGGTTTATATCACAATCTCCTCATTATCCTAGGTTGTTTATACGTAATTATCTACTGGGACCTCTTTATCATCCACATCCATGTTTCTTAAAAATGTATTTCAAAAAATTCTTAATATTTTAAAGAATATGGGTTAAAGTCATTTATAACCTTGTTTGAATTTTTTTATAAGAAGTTTATAAAGGAATCTTTACATCCTTTTCCAAACAAGGACCTTTTTAACCTTTTCAATAAATTAAGGTAAGAATGTCTTTTTTTTAACTTATACGGCATGAATGGATTTTTATGATTTCATAGAACATTATTTCCATGAATCTTCCTTTACAAGTTTTCAAGTTTATTTTTAATCAACTTCTTTTAGTTTAAAATTGTATGACAACATAAGAAAGATAAAATGTTTTTGAAGTAGAAAGGATATTTTCCTCAAGAATGGAGTTCAAGTGTTTTATCAAAATTATTTTCCATATAAGATAATATAGGGTTATGTTTCTATCCCTATTATTAAATTTATTTGATTATGTTGTGATGGAATTATTTTTATAAATTCCTTTATCTTATATGAATTGTTTTATGATGTCACAATGTTTAAGAATCCCATTTTTTATTACATGGGTTATGCTATGATGTATGATTTATGATTTTGTGTCACACATAAGAATGGTTTCATTATGAGATGGGTGGGACCTATATCTCCCTCCAATGCATTGGGTAAATATTTATATCTCATGAGATAGACATGGATGGAACGACAGGTTAATCCAGTTCAGTGATACAGGACTGAAACGAGGAGTGAACTCGGTTTAGAAATGGACTTTGTCCGCTAGGATAGTCTTGGAAATGAGTCTTGACTAATAAGAAATGATTCTATATGATTATGTGTGTATGCCACAAAGTTTCATGTTTTATGTTATGATTATTGGGATTACATTTCACTACTATGATTTATCCTATGTTATGATATTATGATATCTTTTGCAGGTTAAGATTTTTAAAATGTTATGTTCTTATGAATATGATATGATTGATATTTATTTTGTTTACCCTTATTGAGCATTTGATCTCACCCTTTTGTATGTTTTATTTTCCCCAGGTTAGGAATAAGGGTATTAAGTAGGATATGCCAAAAACGAACTCTAAATATGATGAAATAAATGGGAGACAATGTAGATGCTTTATGAACCAGTTGTTTATGTTTCCCAGTTTCTAAAGACACTATACCTATATGGTCCTTTCATGGTTTTGTTATATGTTGTAATAAGTATGCTTCAATTCTAAAGTAATAGAAATATATGTGAAGTATGTGTCATTATTGTTGGTATCAGAGGAACAGTATAGTCAAACTTTGGAAACTAGGATGTGAAAGCCTTAGTAAGAACCCTAAGGATAAGTCTAAGCATAAAACAAAATCTTAGTGTTTTAGAAATGGCCATGAACAACCTATGATAAGACCTTAAGTGTGAAATTTTATTCTTGATTATGTGATTTTCCTATTATAATTAGTGTTGCTCACACTGTTCTTCTTGGTTTTATTCAATGGATGGAACCCGAAGGAACCATGTTAATGAGGAATGCGATGGGAAATGCAGTGATTTTTCCCCTGAGCAACCAAACATTTTGGGAGCTAGAATGAAAAATCTTGTAGCCATGGTCACAAAACTTTCTCAAGCTATGAATCATGCAGGACTTCCAAACGAGCAAAGGAAGGAGCAACATTCTATTGAATCCTTCATGAGGCAGTGTCCACCCTCATTCGGAAGGTCTACTGATCCATTAGTTACTGAACAATGGATCAGTACTACTAAAAAGATATTTTCAGTTCTTCAATGTTCTGAACATGATAAATTCATCATAGTGGTATATCATTTGGAAGGTGAAGCTGATCAATGGTGTAATCTTATCAAGAATATGAGGCCAAGAGATGAAATTGAGTCCATGGAATGGGACGAGTTCAAGAACTTATTTTTCAATAAGTAATTCCCTCATATTCTTCGAAAAAAGATGGAGTAGGAGTTTCTTGAACTAAAGAAAAAAGATGATGAATCTGTTGGTACCTACAAAGAAAATTTTACAAGACTTGCAAGGTTCGCTTCTGGTATTATTATCCAACCTAAGAGTAAGATCGATCAATTATTTAGTGGCTTAAAACCAAGTCTTCGAAGGGCGTTAACCATAATGGAATTCAATAGCTATGAGGAAATCGTTCGATGTGCTCTCAAGGTTGATATGGAGATTGGAGTAACCCATCAGTCATATGTGTTTGATAAGAAGAGGAAAATGGAATTCAAAGGAAAATCTAAAGATCACACTGAAAAGAAGATGAGTTTTCCCTTATGCTCAAAGTGTGGAAAGAAACATGGAGGGAATTGTCTAAAAGGGATAAGTAAATGTTTCAAATGTGGAAAAGAGGGTTATCGGGCATTTGAATGCCGCAGTGATGGGAAAAAGATGTCTAGTGATGTGAAAAAAGAAAAGGCTACACAGAATGCACCTCCTACACTTCAATCTTACAAGTGCAAGGAGATGGGGAATTATGCCAATCAATGCCCTAATCCAAGGGTTGTTGATGATGATCAACGTCAACAAAATCTTAAGGCCAAAGACAAAGTAAAGTCACATGCAATTACTATCAGCGATGTGGAGTACGATAACGAAGTGGTGAAAGGTACACTTACCATCCACTATAAAGTATAAAATGTTTTATTTGATTCTAAATCCAACCACTCTTTTATTTCTGAAGAATTTTCTAAGGGTATCACTGTATTACCTCAACAATTAGATGTTGAGTTAGTTGTGACAACTCCTAATGGCACAACGGTCGCATCAAAAGTTTACAATTCTTCTCCGATTGAAGTTTGTGGGAAAGTGCTTCCTGAAAATCTTGTGATCCTTCCTATAGTATAATTTGATGTGATTCTTGGCATGGATTTGATTTCTTTATACTGAGCTCATATCAACTTCCAAATAAGGGAAATCACTTTTAATATTCCCGATCAATCTACTATCATCTATCGATGCAAGGATGAATATAACCTTCCCATGGAAATTTCTTCCATCTTATGGGTCTTGATTCCACTGAATGAAGGTTATTTATCTCAAATGGTTGGAGAGAAACTCACGATTAAGAATAAACCCATTGTACGGGAGTTTGATGATGTCTTTCCAGAGGAATTTCCAGGTCTTCCACCAAATCTTGAAGTTGAGTTTTCAATAGAACTCATACCGGGTGCTATGTCCATTTCAAAGACACCTTATAGAATGACCCCAATTGAGTTGCAGGAATTGAAGAAGAAACTCCAAGAGAATATTGATAAAGGATTCATATTCCCTAGTGCATCACCTTGGGGAGCACCTGTTCTATTTGTTAAGAAGAAAGATGGATCAATGAGACTCTACATTGATTATCGAGAACTTAACAAAATCACGATTAAGAACAAATATCCTCTCCCACGCATTGATGACTTATTTGACCAACTATGCAGAGCTCAATACTTTTCTAAGATTGATCTTCGTTCAGGGTATCATCAACTAAGGGTCAAAAGGGAGGATATACCAAAGACTACTTTCCGTACAAGGTATGGACACTATGAATTTATAGTGATTCCATTTGGTCTTACTAATGCCTCTGCTATCTTCATGGATCTAATGAATAGAGTCTTTAGAGACTATCTTGATTAGTTTGTGGTAGTATTTATAGACGATATTCTTGTCTATTCAAAGAGAAAGGAATAACATGAATATCACTTGAGAATTATATTGAAGACCCTGAGAAAGGAGAAGCTTTATGCCAAATTTACTAAGTGTGAATTTTGGCTTAAAAAAGTTGCATTTTTGGGTCACATAATCTCAAAAGAGGGGATATATGTGAATCCAGTAAAGACAGAGGTTATCGAAAGATGGTCGAGACCAACAAAAATAATTGAGATCCAAAGTTTTCTTGGTTTGGCTGGATATTATCGACGTTTTGTGAAAGATTTTTCACGATTATATAATCCACTCACCAGGTTGACTCGAAAAGGAGTTAAGTTCGCTTGGACAGAGGAGTGTGAAGAGAATTTCAAGGAGTTAAAAAGAAGGTTATCCAGTGGACCTGTGCTCACACTGCCTTGTAGTGGAGAAAGGTTTGTGATCTATAGTGATATATCCAAGAAGGGATTAGGGTGTTTTCTCATGCAAAATGATATGGTGATAGCTTATTCCTCACGACAGTTGAAAATACATGATAAAAATTACCCAACTCATGATTTGGAGTTAGCTGCAGTAATATTTGCATTAAATATTTGGAGGCATTATCTTTATGGTTAAAGGTGTGATATTTATACTGATCATAAAAGTTTAAAGTATATTTTCACACAAAAGGAGCTGAATATGTGTCAAAGAATATGGTTGGAGCTGATTAAGGATTACAACTGCTCAATTCATTACCACCCTGGGAAAGCAAACAAGGTGGCAGACGCATTAAGTTGACAAGACCATGCTAGCTTATCCCTGATGAGGATCACAAAAGATCCAATATTTATGGATTTATAAAGGATGGATCTTGGAATTATAATGTAAGGGGAAAATCTTATCTTTCTCAAATTAATGTTCAACCATCTATACATGTGAAGATTAAAGAGGCACAAAAAGAAGATGTAGAGTTACAAAAGAAGGTGAGAAATGTTTCTGAATTAAACCTTGATTGTGATGGGATAATAAGGTTCATGAATCGGGTTTGTGTTCCTCCCATCCTAGAATTAAAGAAGGAGCTGCTGGATGAGGCTCATAGTTCTTCATTCTCTATTCATCCTGGAAGCACGAAGATGTATAGGGACCTGAAAGAGTACTTCTGGTGGGATGGCATGAAAAGAGATGTTGCTAAATATGTCTCTCGATGCTTGGTTTGTCAGCAAGTTAAAGCTGAGAGACAGAAGTCTAAGGGGATGTTACAACCATTACCCATACCAGAATGGAAATGGGAAAACATCACTATGGACTTTTTCACCGGACTTCCTAAAACATCCAAAGGAAATAATGCTATCTGAGTCATAGTTGATCGTCTTACGAAGTCGGCACACTTCAATGCTATTAGAGAAGATTTCTCTCTGGAAAAGGTTGCCAGGATATATGTGAAGGAAGTGGTAAGATTGCATGGAGTAACACTTTCCATTATATCTGATCGGGATCCAAGGTTTACCTCAAAGTTTTGGCGAAGTCTTCAGCATACTCTGGATACAAAGTTGAGTTTCATCACTGCTTATCATCCTCAGACAGATGGTTAGTCTGAGAGAACAATTCAAACTCTAGAAGATATGTTAAGAGCTTGATCTATGGATTTCAAAGGTGGTTGGTATCAACACCTACCTTTGGTGGAATTTTCTTATAATAATAGCTTTCACTCTAGTATTCAGATAGCTCCTTATGAATCTCTCTATGGGAATAAATGTAGGACTCCAACTTGTTGGGATGAAGTTGGGGAAAGAAAGCTATTAGGACCTGATCTTGTTGATGAGATGGCAGAAAAGGTCAGATCTATTCAACAACACATAAGAGTAGCTCAGATTTGACAAAAAAGTTATGCAAATAACCGAAGAAAAGACCTAGATTTTGAAGTGGGTGATAAAGTGTTCTTATGAATATCTCCTTGGAAGAGAGTAATGAGATTTGGAAAGAAGGGAAAGTTGAGCCCCAGGTATATAGGTCCTTTCGAAATACTGGATCGTGTTGGGAAGGTAGCTTACCAATTGGAGCTTCCACCAAATCTCTCTCAAGTTCACGATGTGTTCCATGTATCTCTCCTGAGAAAGTACATACCCGATCCTTCACATGTACTAAGCTCAGAAGTTGTACCGCTGGAGCAAGATCTTTCTTATGAAGAAAAACTGATAGAGATTATGGATCGTAGCGAAAAAGTCCTACAGAACAAGACCACTTTCTTGGTGAAAGTTTTATGGAGGAACCACCAATTAGAAGAAGCTACATGGGAGCTTGAGGATATTATGAGAGAGAGGTATCCTAATCTTTTTGTTATGAAGTGACGAATTTCGAGGGCAAAATTCATTTTAAGGGGGGTAGAATGTAACACCCTGATATTTTATGAGAAGTATAATTTTTTTTATGTCTTATGTTATATGCAACATTAAAGGAATATTTCACTACACACAACACTATCTTGGCTTGCTTTATATGCATTCACGACCTTCCATGATAACGTGTGTTGTACGCAATACCGAGTTTCACTAAACAACGATATGCTATTAAAATATTATATAAACTAGCCATTATGAATAGTAATACCCACCTTTTGAAATTTTATAAATTTTATCTTTCAAAATGGACTCCATTTTTGGATTTGAAATATTGAAGTTATCCTAGGGTGAAATTTCGGTATTTTTTCTGAAAACTTTTATATTTTGATGAATAGTGAAAATTACTAAATTTTAATTTAAAACAACTTTTTTAATCAAAATAATTAGTAGTGATAAATTATGAATTTTAGTGGTTTTAAAGTATATTTAGAATATATTTTTACCATTTAATACAATTTTGGTCATTGGACATAATTTCACAATTAAACCGGACATAAACAACTGTCAATCTTTTGATAGTTATTATCTCTTAAAAACACGTTTTTTGTTTTAACAACGGGAATTAATTTTAAATTAATTTCTGCCACTTCTATGTTTTGAATTTGAAAAAATGGATTCTATATTTGGAATCAGGATGTCAAAATTTTGTAAATAGGTAACTTTTATTTTTATACATTTTGTATAATTACTTCGGTAAATATTTTATTTACCATGGTTAAAGGGTAAATCCGGTAAATAAGGGTAAAAAATAATATTATAATAATAATAAATTACCCTAAAACGTGTCCTAACCTTATTGGATTAGTAGTGGCCGACCATGGGCATCCATGAGTCGATTTTGGGACCCCTTTGAGCCACTTGGTAGTGATAATGACAATTTGGATTAATTAATTTAATGTAAAGACAAAATTGACATTAACAAAAATCTTTTAGTAATTAATTTTTATAAGGGGTTATATAAATTATCTTTTCGACTATAAATATTCATTGGAAAGATAAAAATATTTCCTACATGATGATATTTTTTTTATAATTTTTAGACATAAAATTAATTAAATTATTTATGACACAATAATGATGCAGTATTTACCTCATTAATAAATGATTTAAATAAATAAGATTATAATGATTAAAATATTATCCAAAACATGTCCAATTCTGATATGATAATTTTATTTATACCATGAGTCATATTATCTTCATCTTTAATGATTTTTGGACCTTTTGAAACTGAGGATAAGTTTATAATAAAATAATATTTTCACACTTTCCAAAAGAGCCCCTCCTCCCCCTTATAAAAGGAGACCACTTATATCCAATTCCTCACACCTCTCAAGCCATTTGTCTCGTCAAAAATCTGCCCAATTAAGCTCCCTACATCCCTATCCTCCCCCTAGAAGCCTTAACATAGTCATAAGGCACTCCAAGAAGTCCTTTTGTTTCAAACAAGAGGAAGTTACCCAAATTAAAGGTAACAATTTCTCTTAAATTGTTTTCTTTTATTTTACTTCTCCAACCCCTAAACTCTTTTTAATCCTTTATTTTGTAACAAAACCAGTATCCTCAATATACTAGTATGTTGTTATGATAGGTATTCGAACTACACTTACACACACCTCCATCTAATGGATGAAGAACATAATGTTTCTGTGGATGACAAACTAACGCCTCACGAAACGATAATTGTTCGATTTTCTCCTACCGCCTCTCATAGTGGCCATTATGATGAAACTATATTTATATATGATATATATTATGTTTATGATTTCCTTATGCTTATTTAAATCCCAATTATATCAATCTTTTATGGTTTCCATAGTGGGTAAATATGATAATCTCATTTGAGGAAGTGCGGACTATCGCCCCCTCAAAGTGATGTGATTCGTTAATGCCTTATGTGGGATGTATAATGGATGGAGTTAATGATATTATACTGGATTTTTAATATAACTATGTATAATTCTAGTTTACTTTCATTAAAATAATAAATAGAAATGAAAGTAGCGTTCATGCGTACGTACGACTTACCGTCTCCATGAACAGTGCATTTCATTTCTTACCTCCATATGTTATGTAATATTATAAATACATGTATATTCTGGATATATATGATATTTATAATTTATAAATCATGAATATAATTCTATATATAATGAACCTTTGACCACATGAACAACATGTAATTATAAGAAGTCCATTTTTGACTCAAGTACCGAATATCGACAAAAAGAATGTTATTAACTTAAATGGTCACATAATGTTTATAACATGGTAATAAGTTATATAAAAGGAATATTAAACTTGAAAAAGGTTCTTAATCAAGTATAAATTAACTTTGGTTTATTATTCAGGAGATTAAAGAACGGTCGAGTCAAGTCGGACACGAGGTAAGGGAACTTCTTAACCTAATTTCCGTTTTTTGGGTTGATCTTCTCTTTCTATTTATGTCGTTATTTTATTATGTGAGAAATGAATTTTTATATCATATCATGTTTTTATGCTTTCTTTATGTGACCTTATAGTGAATACACATAAGTGATCTATTTTATTTACAAAAAGATCTTTGTAGGGGTTTATATCACAATCTCCTCATTATCCGAGGTTGTTTATACGTAATTATCTACTAGGACCTCTTTATCATCCACATCCATATTTCATAAAAATTTATTTCAAAAAATTCTTAATATTTTAAAGAATATGGGTTAAATTCATTTATACCCTTGTTTGACTTTTTTTATAAGAAGTTTATAAAGGAATCTTTACATCCTTTTCCAAACAAGGACCTTTTTAACCTTTTTGATAAATTAAGGTAAGAATGTATTTTTTTAACTTATACGGAATGAATGGATTTTTATGATTTCATTGAACATTATTTCCATGAAGATTAATTTACAACTTTTCAAGTTTATTTTTAATCAACTTCTTTTAGTTTAAAATTTTATGACATGATAAGAAAGATAAAATGTTTTTGAAGTAGAAAGGATATTTTCCTCAAGAATGGAGTTCAAGTTTTTTATCAAAATTATTTTCCATCTAAGATAATATAGGGTTCTGTTTCTATCCCTATTATTACATTGATTTGATTATGTTTTGATGGAATTATTTTTATGAATTCCTTTATCTTATATGAATTGTTTTATGATGTCACGATGTTTAAGAATCCCATTTTTTATCACATGGGTTATGCTATGATGTATGATTAATTATTTTGTGGCACACATAAGAATGGTTTCATTATGAGATGGGTGAAAACTATATCTCCCTCCAATGCATTGTTTAAAGATTTATATCTCATGAGATAGACATGGCTGGAACGACAGGTTAATCCGGTTAAGTGATACAGGACTGAAACGAGGAGTGAACTCGGTTCAAAAATGGACTTTGTATGCTAGGATAGTCTTGGAAATGAGTCTTGACTACTAAGAAATGATTCTCTATGATTATGTGTGTATGACACAAAGTTTCATGTTTTATGTTATGATTATTGGGATTACATTTCACTACTATGATTTATCCCATGTTATGATATTATGATCTCTTTTTCAGGTTAAGATTTTCAAAATGTTATGTTCTTTTGAATATGATATGATTGATATTTCTTTTGTTTACCCTTATTGAGCATTTGAGCTCACCATTTTGTATGTTTTCTTTTCCCCAGGTCAGGAAGAAGGGTATTAAGTAGGATATGCCAAAAAGGGACTCTAAATATGATGAAATAAACGGGAGACAATGTAGATTCTTTATGAACGAGTTGTTTATGTTTCTGAGTTTCTAAAGACACTATACCTATACGGTCCTTTCATGGTTTTGTTATATGTTGTAATAAGTATGCTTCAATTCTGAAGTAATAAAAATGTATGTAAAGTATGGGTCGTTATATTACATGGGATACACGATATGATGAGTAGTTATTAAACACAATGTATTTATTGTACACTACATGTTGACTAGGAGAACCTAGCACAAATTCCTTCAGAATACACGACGTGTAGCTGGCATACACTTCATCTAGTCTACATAGTATAGTGGTGGAATTTTCACTAATTGTGTGGTAAAATACATGGTTTATATCGTGTGATACTGAAAACATGGAACATTAATGAAACACATGATGTTTAACTAGCATACACATCATGTGAATCATTAATCCCCATGCTCGAGGAATGCACCAAGTCAATCGTCAAGTTACACAGACACACGAAAAGTAGACCACATGACTTATAGCTCAATAGTACACATCGTGTGATATGGATGAGATACATGTTGAAGATCCAATCATTTATCCTAAATACATGACAATTGAGGAAAAATAATATATATCATTAGTACACACCATTTAGTCTTCCAATAAAGTAAATAATTAAATTACATTAAAATAATTAATTTTAGCATTAAGTCCTAATTACACTATTATCACCAGATGTGTTTGACTATGTAATAAAGGTTTTAAAGAATTAATAAATGCTCAATTAATTATTTTTATTTATTTTTAATTATTGGTCATACCATTTATTTTCTATAAATTAATTTATGATGGTATCTCCATGATACATCAGATAGTCACTAAGATAAAGGGAATTAATTAATTAATTAATACAAGCATGTTTATCTTAATAATAAAGAATGGACTGAAGTGAATTATTACCAGCCTACTTTTGTGTATTCTTTGAATAAGTATGATTTATTATGAACTTTGACCAAACCTATGTATGAGTTGGTTTTAATTTAATTTAATTTATTTCATGGGTTTGTAATTATTTATTATTAAATTACATATGATGGACCGTGTGTCATCCATCCCTCTTTTATTATGTAGGATCTGCTTGTCCAAGGCAGTTTATGTAATCCCCCTTAACCAATAATTTGGTTCCCCTCACCTACATGTGAGTTATAATAATATGTAATAAAAAGTGTATTCCAAGGTGCATAGAGGTGGTTCAATATGGTACCGAGTCAAAAACAACCTGGGTGATACATAGGTGGACATGTGGAATTCTACAGCTCATTCTTAGTTTGACACAAGGAGTCCCCCTCTAGGGTTATAGGTTGATTTATTGTTCACTCAATAAATAAAACTCTAGATAAACTTATGATCATGTAATTTACTTATTTATTTATTTATTTATGTATTATGCTTGATTTATTGTATAGATACACAAATGTGATCACATAAATAAATGGACTAATATTCTAAGATGAAATTTAAATAAATGGATTATGCATAAATGTTTTATCGAAATATATTTAATCACTTAAGTAAAATCCACTTAATATTAACAAGGCATGAAAAGGATAAAACAAGAAAAAAATTACACATAATAAATAAAATATTTCAATATAATATTAAGTCAGACTAAGCCTTCCATTAATTGATTAGGAATGAAATTCATAACTAAGTGTTTGACCAACCCTCACTGGGACACTTACTTTTCTCATGGTGTTATTATGAAAGTTTTGGGTTTAATTAACCAATTTACATTAAGAGAAGCAACCCTCACTAGATCTAATGTAACATGGAGGCAAGTCTTGAGGAAATCCCAGTTAGGATTTTTGGATTGGGGAGTCCACTCAATGGATAAAATAGTTGCAACCCCAAAGTAAAAAAAGACTTTAATACCTAAATACCTTTGAGTAATTGACCAATCTCTCACTTGGGTTATAATAAGGGGCATATGGATCCTTAAAACTAGAATTTATTAAGTGACGAGACACTCCGAGTTCAATGGTGAGGGCTATTGAGACTTGATAAAATAGAGGGATACTTAATAAAATTAAAATTATTATTATGTATAACATAATTTGTAATCAAGAAAATTACTAATAATATGATCTTTCATAATTATAGAATACTGGAAAGTTCATCAACCACATTATCCCTGCAATCAATTTTAGAAAAATACCATATTCTTACTTATAGTAATTTACAAAAATGGTTTATACACCTATGGGTTTTATTTTTTCATGAATGGAAATATTTTGTGTTAGAAACCTCACTACTTGAACCGCTTACAAAGGAGGTGAGTGATGAAGTGATCCTTACATATGATAAATACCTGAGTGATGCAGTCAATGTTTAGTGTCTAATGCTTTCATCTATGTCTGATGAACTCATGAAGCCACATGAAGACATGGATTCTTATAGAATATTCTATAATCTAAATGGTCTTTACCATGATATATAAAGATAAGAATAATTTGAGATATCCATAGTGATATTTCATAGAAAACTTGGATAAGGTGTTCCATATGGGCCTCACACAGTAAAACTCATTGGCTACATTAAGTGCCAAGAGGTTCTAGGGTTTAAATTATCTAAAGAACGACACACCAATCTCATTCTTACATAACTTCATCATATATTATTCAGTATTGTTATTAATTTAAATATGAAAAAAATTAATAAGTATCTCCCATATCTTCACACACTACTTTTCCAGGTCGACATAGATATGAATCATGAAAAGCCTTCCATACTTATAATGAATAAAAGGAAAGGATAGGTGAAGAGATATAAGTCTAAAGATTATTCAAAACACCATTCCAAGAAAATAAAGATTAAGGGGTAATCAATGGAATAAGATGCTATCTATTTTTCATGTGGAAAGAAGGGACACTGGAAGAAAAACTGCACCTAGGCAAAGAAGAAAGGGGAGGGTTCAGGTGATTTTTTTATCAAGTAAAATTTATCTATTTTTAAAAATTGTGTATTAGATACATCATGTGGTGCTGAAATATGTATTCAAATATAGGAACCAAGTATATTCTAAAATATTGATTGAGGAGAGGTATATCTATGAGAAACCAACATAGCTCGACTTGTTATCGTGACTATTGGAGACTACCACCTCACATTACCTATGAGAATGATCTTGGTTCTAAATAGTTTTTATTATGTGTCTTAAGTTACAAAAAACATTATTTTTGTATCTAGAATTGATACATATGGATTTATTTCAAGTTTTAAAATAAATTTTGTTTATTTTATAAATAAATAATAAGTTATGGTAAGGCATATTTAAACAACAATATTTATGTGTTATATTATGAAAACCAAGTAATGACAATCGATAATGAAACTAGTTCATATGACTCATACCACACACAATTATTCCATCATCGGCTAGGTCATGTAAATAAAAAGAGTTTGACCAAATCACACTAAGATGGATATTTGGTTTATTTTGAACTAAAACCAATTGGTGCATGCCACACATGTTTAAAAGGTAAAATGACCAAATCCCCATTTAGTTTAAAAGGTGAAAGGGCCAAGGAGGTTCTTAAATTAATTTATACTAATGTGTGTAGACTATTTCAAGTTGAAGAAAGGGGTGGGTTCTCATACTTTATAACTTTTACTAATGGTTTATGTTGGTATGGATATGTATACTTAACAAGGTATAAGTTGGATTCCTTTAATAAATTCAAAGAGTACAAGAATGAAGTAGAGACCCAGATTGGAAAGAAGATTAAGAAACTTTTCTTAGAACGTGGTAGAGAATATCTTAATCACGACTTTATTGATTATTTATGGGAGTATGAGATTATATCCTAACTCACTCCTCCTTATACACTAAAATGGAATAATGTAAGAGAAAGGAGGAACCTAACCTTGTTAGACGTGGTGATATCAATGATGAATCATAAAAATATTCGATTATCCTTTCAGGGATGCACTTTATAGACAACAACATAAATAATAAACCGGGTTCTAGATAAATTAGAAAATGGTATTACATATCAATTTTTGAGTAGAAAGAAACCTATATTATCATACTTACATGTGTTGGGATACAAAGAATTTGTTATGTAATCTTCATACAAAAAACATTCACCCTAAGGCATAAAGTGTACATTTAGAGGATACCCTAAGGAAACAAGGGGATATTACCTATACGACCCCTTAGACAAAAAATAACTGGGAAAAGACACACCATATTCCTTGAGATGGACCATATATCTAAAATAGATAGTGAGATCAAGATAGACTTTGATGAAATCTAGAATCAAGGTACACAAGAGCTAGAGTAGGAACAGATTCCACAAATCCCCATGGAAGAAGAAGTTCTAAACACACAAGTACTTTGTAGGAGTATGAGAGAGGTTAGAGAACCATAATGATTTGTTTTTCTAGTTACTGAGGATGGTGAATCATAATTAGTTTATAATAATGATCATGTAACCTATAAAGAATCAATAAGTGGCATGGATATTTCCAAGTGGAAAAAGCTATGAATTCAAAAATGGATTTCATTTAACAAAACCAAATCTAGATTTTGATAGATCCTCTAGTGGATGTAAAGACTATTGGTTTTAAATGGTTATTCAAGAATAAAATAGACTTTGATGGACAAGTCAACATATATAAGGCATGACTAGTTGCAAAAATGTTCAAACAACATCAAGTTATAGACTATGATAAAACCTTCTCACCAGTTACTATGCTAAAATACATTAAAGGTATACTTTATATTATGTATTTCCATGAATATGAGGTTTGTTAAATGGATGTAAAATCATACTTCCTTAATGGGAACATTCGGGAAGATATCTATATGACACAACCTAAAGGGTTTGTGACACCAAAGGATGCCAGCAAGGCATACAAATTACAAAGATCCATTTATGGATTAAAGAAATAATCAAGGACATGGAACATTGGATTTGATGAATCTATAACAAAATTTGGTTTTATAAAGAATGAATGTGATCCTTGCTTCTATAAGTGATTTAATTGGAGTGCGATCATTTTCTTAATAGTTTATGTTGATGACATGCTAATTATTGGAAATGAAATACCACTCTTACAATCCATGAAATCCTAGTTAAATACACGATTATCTATGAATGATTTAGGTGAAACAACATATATTCTTGGGATCAAGATCCATCATGACAGATCAAATAGACTGCTTGGTCTAAGTCAAAGTACACATATTGACATGATACTGAAGAGATTCAGTATGGAACAATCAAATAGGGGATCATTTCCAATGACATGTGGTATTTATCTTTCTAAGAAAATGTGTCCTCATACACATCAAGAAAGAAAAAGGATGATTATGATTCTATACACATCAGTGATTGGATCAGTCATGTATGTTATGATATGTACCGGGTTAGATGTATCCAATGAATTAAGTGTGGTAGGAAGATATCTAGCTAACCCAAGTGATCTCCATTGGATGACAGTCAAAACTATCCTTAAGTATATGAGATGTACTAAGGATATTTTCCTACTCTATGGAGGAGATGAGTAACTATTCATTAGAGGATATGTAGATGTTGGTTTCCAAATAGATCAAGATGACCTGAAATCATAGTTGGGATACATATTCATCCTCAATGGAGGTGCTGTGAGCTGAAAGAGATAAAATAAAGTCATCATCGATATTCTTGAGAAAATTATATGTATATTATAGCTTCTAAGTAAACTAAAGAATCATTTTGGGTACACAAGTTCATCAAAGTGATTGACGTGGTACATATAATTAAAGATCTCATCACACTCTATAATGATAATACTATAGTGATAGATCTTGAAAAGGAACCAAGGTTTCACCAGCAGATGAAGCACATACTTTGAAAGTATAATCTCTTGAGGGATTTTTCTAAAATAGGTGAGGTTATAGTGAGAAATTTATCAATAGAAAACAATGTGGTAGACCCCTTGACTAAAGCCTTAACTCAAAAAAAAAACATGATCATCATGTGAGGACTAGCAGACTGAAGTTTGTAAGCAGTTGGCTCTAGTCTAATTGGGATTCTATTAGAGTTAGTGTTCTAGAACCAACTATTTTTACTTTATATTACATATATATTTGAATATTTAAATATCAATAAAACATTTTATTACATAGTGGAGTTAGTGTTTAAAAATATTTTATTACATATTGTTCACTATTCTGTACTTGGTAATCTCCAAGCTGAGAGATTATGAGAACAAACCCACCTGTAGGAATTATGCATGTTTATGTGTTATTGGACATTCCTATATACAAGCATGTGCAATGGTCCTTATAATTTAATATTATTATTAATTCTTATCATGACTCACATACTTTGATGTACTGACTAAAACTATGATGCCATATGTTCATAAAAATTAGGGTACATTGGGTGTGTCATGAATGACATGTTATTAATGAATAAGTCAAGGAATGATTTGTCCTTTCCATTCTTATGTAAGTTGATATCTCAGACCTTTGATTGAAATTGGATTGTCACATTAAATTTCATGGCCATGGGGTAATGAGAACTTTATTTTATGTAGGCATAGAAGGAAGTATCAAGTGCACAGGTTAATGAAATATGTGTGAAACTTTATTGATGAGATATTGTGAAAAAGGGATTGTATTACACAATAATCATTCGTGTGTAGTTATCGATGTTGTGATATTAACTTCTTTTTCTTAGGTGTCTTGACCTGTTTCTAGATAGAAATCTTGGGCTTTAGGCAAGCCCGTCTAATGCCAACGATAAAGAAGCATAGAGGGTTACACACTAAGTGTTTCTATTGATCTCAATTATATTCTATTTGAATTTAATTATTGGAATAAATATTATTCTCAAAACCTAGGAAAATTTTTATTCATGGTTAAATGATTGCATAAATTAAATAAATATTTATTCACAAGGCATTTTTTAAATTCTATAAATATATAATATATATATTTATTTTATTTATTAAATATTTAATGAATATTTATACTCTCTAGAAAATGAATAAAATATTTATTTATGAATAAATTTATATTTGGGTATCCGAAAAATGCCAAGGAGGATGAACAAACCAAGATTGTGTCTGGTAATAAATATTAATTTGCAAGCTGGTAAAATAATATATATCATTGTGCTAGTTTTAGAATTCCATTAAAATAATAATAATAATTTTTTATAGCATGGGGTATGATAAGGTTTATTATATTATTTAAGGACCATTTTTTAATTAAATAATATTTTAACCTAAACTATAACTCTATAAATAAATGGCTATGTCTATTATGTAGGATTAATCAAGAATTGAGAATTATTATGAACAACGAATTTCCCTTTATATTCCTCCTTCTATTATACTCTCAATAACTATAATAACAAGATATAATCCTTCAAGATTGAAGGATGAGAGATCATGATGAACAATTCAAGATGATCAATCTAATGAACTAGAACCCAAAAATCCATCAGTGTTGTTTGGAGATCAAAGGATCATCTGTGGATCACTACTAGATGGGATATACTTTGGGTCCTCTATATATAATGAAGTTAATTTGAAAAGGGTTTTGGATGATCAACAACATCATTGAAGAAAGATCCTAAAACTAGGTATTCTTTTCTTCCAATATAATTAAATTGATTATAAATTTAACATGAAAAAGATCGACTCTTAGTTCCAGACATTCTATGTCAATATTAGATGGTAAAATTTCATTAGTCATGGCATTTATATTTTGAAAAATATGGGAACAATCCATCGAATCTAGCAAAAACTGTAATGGTTATTCACCTGTAAGGTTCTTCCATTACATCCAGAACCTTCAAAATGTGAATGGAATCGTTTTCTTCCATTTTATGCTACCTATTTGGGAAATTTTTGGGGCTTTATTTATTCCAATAGTGGATTAGAGGATTTATATGTTTAAAGTTTTTACTAAGTTGTTTAGTTGTCATGATTCCATTGGCATCCAAGAGTTCTGTTCAATTGCCTGATTCATTTAGATATTGAGGAAAAAGTGTATTTTTAATGATAATAGGTTCACATATGAAGTTTATATTCAATGATATCATAATTTTCTTTATGTGTGGGATAACCAAGTGAATTTTGGTCATTATCTTTAGGCTCTAGTGCTTATTTTCACCTTGTAACTTCCACTAGATAGTTTTGTTAATATCGATGCGAATTCTTTAATTTTTGAAGATCCTCAGATGTGTATAGTTATCATGGGTTTTGATTTATCTAGTGTGGTTTTGGTATCTCCGTGTCCATACTTTTATATTATTTGGAACCTAAATGTTACTTAAGTTGTTTCCCTATGCATTGGTTTTCACATTATGAGGAACCAAAGTTAGGATAATGTTATTCTGGAGTCAGATTCTCTCTATCTAATATATTTGGTTAATGATCAACCTACATTATCTACTTATTTAAGGATTATTTTTGATGATATTTGGTGTTCTTATTCTCATTTTAACCATTATTGTTTCAATTTTTTAAGAGGGTGGTAACTTGGTGGCTCACCACATTTCAAGGTTCAAGTGCTCTTCCAGTTTTTTTATTTGGTTTGAGTGTGTGACCCTTGAGGTTATTTCCTTTGTACTTAAGAATTTTAATTCTTAATGAAGCAATATCTGATAGTTGGTTTAAAAAAAAATAATTGAATTTTTTCATATTAATTATTTTCTAAAGGATAAAATTTGGAATTAATATCTAAAATCATGATTTGGTCTGCATGAGAGTTAACATATTTTGAATTGAAAAAATTTCTCATATAGATGAATGATGACACTCAAAAGAATTCATGTTTAATCTAATCATTTTTTTATTATTCTGTGATAATTTTTGATATTCGTTGTTTTAATATAAGCAAAATCATAAGTGTAGGGTAATTTTAATCATTTTTATCTTAGTTATCCTTTGGATTTATTATGTGATATTTAATTCTATTCTACCTAATAGATTTTTTTTCATTTATATAGGTGGATTATAGTGACTCTATAAGAAATTAAATACATTTACTAAATTTTTACAAATAAATGTAAAGAAATAGGGATTTTAATTTTCAAGAAATAATTCCATTATTATTACCAAATGTTATATATTTTGGACATGAATCACTCAAGATATAGGATATTTTATACATTAGAAACTATAGTGTTGTTAAAACCATGATTTGAATGTTAAAGACATGAACATAAAAAAATGATGGGATTGAAGAGTAATTGATTGAATATCATAACAAGGAAATAACAATTCTTAAATTCACTACCATGACATTATGTTGATTTGTACCAAATTAATTTTATGGAGTTTTTCTTGGTTAGATAGTGGGTTGAGGATAAGAGTTCGATCCATAATTTGCGTCTATTTTATCTAGAAAATTGTGGATACTATTTTTTTAGATTTGGAAGTGGTGTGCCTGATAGGAACCCCATATAGTGGTTATGGATGCATGGTTATAAAGGAAATGTTTAAAAATTCTTGGTATTTCTATATTTATTGAGTGTTTTTTAATTTGATTTTATGATAATGGAATATGGAAATTCTTTAATGACGTGATTATCAAAAAAAGTGGTAATATGTCACTTATAAAAATTAAAATTTTATTTTTGGTAGATAAAATTTAAAAATAATTATATATATTTTAAAGAGACCTTTCTTTTGAACAAATATTCTAAAAAAGACCCTCTTTTGTATTTTGTAGATTTTCTTTACTTAGATCAATTAAAGAATTATTTTTAAGTTCAAATTTTTTTTCTTTTTTTTCAAATAATATTTTTCATCTTTTTACTTAATCATTAATGATGAATTATTGTAAAATCTGGTTTGATTATGAATTAAACATGAGTTGACAAACCCTTTAAGGGTGGAGGGTTAGGATTTGGAGGATTGGGGTTTAATTATTTTCTAGTTAAGTAATCATTGGAGGATATTGTTTACAATTGTTTGGTGTTGAGTGAAAATGTTTTTTTTCTTATTGTCTTATGGATCAAATATCCTAACATGTTAAAAAATTCAATACCATAGCATGAATGGAACCATTAGAATGAATTTTTTTAATGTTTTGTTAAAAATATTTGTTTGCAAGAGAGTTTTGATTATTTTATTTCCTTTTATAATAATATTTAAGATGTTTTATATAATGTTAAATCACCTTGGAAATATGATTTTTAACTTCATTTAAAATTGTTATAATATTTGTTGTATATGAAATACCATGTCAATGACATTTATATCTTTTTAATAACATGTAATACTTCGAAATTATTTTGTCATCCTATGCTTCACTATGAAAATCTTTTCATTTAAGTTTATTTTATAGAACTATTTTTATTATCACTATTTAGGATTATGAGAAATTACTAATGGAACCAGAAAAAAATACCACTTATTACTTTTTTTATGGTTTTGTGTTGGAAAAATCCAATATAAATCATAATTTTGATAATTCTATGAATAAGGGTATGTAAAGGTGTGAGTTAGTTCATTTTAAAGATAAATATCACTCATTCCATTTAGTTGAGTCAAAAAAATTCAACCCACATTCAACAAATTAATAGAGAGGTTCTCCAAAAAATTCAACATAACTTGTTGAGGTGGTTTAAAGGATGAGTCTGTTTGAGTTGAAAAAAGTTATAATTATTCATAAAAATGCATAAATTTTTTTATTCATAACCAATAATGTTTAAAAAGAAATATTTTTTTTTCAAATATCATATTGTAAAAGTGATCATTTTTTTAACAATCTCATATTTAACTCTAATCATTGAACAAAAAAAATATATTTCATGACTAAAATTAGTTATAAATTTTATAAAAAAATGTTAAAATTGATATTATAAAATAATTTTATACCAAGGGTGGATGGGTTAGGTAAACCCAATTAAGAAAATAGTAACCCCAAAATCCAACCTAACTCAACTTTAGGATGGGAAAAAGGTCCACCTTTTCTGAGGAGATTTTATGGTTTTAAGGTTTTTTGGGTGGGTTGAATTGGTTTAGGTTGGTTTTTTAGTTTTACAATTTTGTGACCTTGGACACTCTACACAATGGTTAATAACTAAAAATTTATTTTCTAATTAACATAAACACATCACAAAATTATAATATCTATTATTAATATCACATGTTTTAAATTTAATCACATGCATCACAAAATCCCACACTAAAGGAAAATTTATAATTAATAATATGTATTATTAATCCGACACACATAAAATAACCTAAAAGATCGAAAACCTCCACAAACATCAAAAAATTATAATATCTATTATTAATCCTAAACATCAAAAAATTATTAATATCCATTATTAATCTCATACATATTAAAGAATCCCATAAACATCACAAAATAATAATATATATTGTTAATATCTATGGTTAATATCTACTATTAATCGCACACTTCACAAAATCTCACACACTTCACAAAATTATAGTATTTATTAATATCTATTATTAATCCCCCACATCATAAAATTATAATATATACTATTAACCCCACAAACTTAAAAAATTATTATTATCATTTTATTTTATTTTCATTGATAATATTTATAATAATTTAAAAAATATATAATATTTATTGATCTAAAAGTGAATTTCTTACTTTTACCATTGAATAATTGATTAAATATTTATAATCTCATAAAACACCACCCTCCTACTTTCAAAAGGAAACAAAAAAGGAAAGAAGGAAAACCTTCCTTTTATTTTATTTCAAGTACACCTGACTTGGTAATCCACCATTATAAATATGGCTCCATATCACTATTAGGATAAAAAATAATTGGACATTCATAAAAAAATAATTATGAGATAAAAATAAAGTGAAAAAATCGGGTAATAATGATGAACACCAGATGTAACATTGAGAAACCCCCAAATGAAAGGGGTAAAAAAATCACAGGAAAATAGAAGAATATTAGTATAGAAAATGTGGGTATAGTCCCTCTCTATAAATTACAAGGAGAAATAACTCAAAATATTTTATCTTGAATAAATGGATAAAAAACCAAAAAAATACTACACTCAAACCTTGATGGGTACAAAAATGAAACATGGGCTACCAAAGGGATGCTGTTTGAGATGTTCATGGATGAAGACCATTAGGAGTAGGAAAATGTGTTGGTAGGACATGGGGGGATGTTAGGACTGGTGAAAAAAATTAGGGTAATGAGATGATGATAGGGTTATGGAAGTGTGGGTGATGGAGGAGTACATGGTGGGAGTATCATAGAGCAATAGGGGTAGGCTGGTGGCACATGAGGCTATAAAACTGATGGTGATTAATTTTATGGGGGAGGTGATGTTGGATTTGGATATTAGGGATCTGGGTTGTAGATAATATATTCAGGTTTAGGTGTGATTGGGAGCCCTGGTAGATTAAAAAAACTCTTCCATATCATTCTAATAAAATAGGTGATAGACATATATTTGAATTGGAATGAATTGTGAATGATTTGAATCAACATCAAAAATATCAAAACAAAATCAAATTAATCTATAATTTTTTAATGATTTTTAAAAAACTAAATAGATATATTAAAACAACACTCAATTAATCCCCATCCCACTTTGACCTAAGAAAACCTCCCATCCCACTTTGACCCCAACATTGTGGCATCTCCCCAACCCCTTTCTCACAACTCAGTGTCCCAAGAAAACCCGACATCCCCAATGAACCCATCATATGTTAGAATACTTTTAGAGAGAGACAATTATAATAATTTTCTCTACATTAAATTCATTCAAAGAGGGTGGAATCATACATCTATTCCCCCATTTAATTTGGTTAAAGGAATTTATTTTATGGGAGACCAAAAGAAGATTAGGGAAAGATAAAAAGGGATCTCCCCCAACATTTTTCACCATTAGCTTCTCAAGAAACACATCATCAGCTTTGAGTACAATATTTTGTGAGTTGTTTCTCCATATATTCAAGAGATAATATTTTGAGTGTTTTTACTTGTAATTCTGTACCCACATTTTACCATAGTGATATCCTTCTATTTGTTTGAGATTTTTTACCCCTTTTTTATCTTGAAATTATCATTGCACCAGAGGGAAAATTATTTATGATCTTATCAAGAGGCATAAAATGTGAGGTTCTAGATTGAGGACATTTTGGAGTATCTGTATGTCTAAATGGAAGAGAAATTGGAGATAAAAAAATTAAATGGAATTAATATTTCACTATGGAAAATGAATATGCAAGTAGTTCTATGAAAATATAATTGCCGACAAGAGATTGGTGAAAAACTAAAAGGTGTGACAGAGGAAAAATGGAATGATACAGAAAATAATTATATTACCAAAATCCATTTGGATTTTTCAGATGGTGTCTTGTCAAGAATTTTGGAGAGAAATATGGCGAAGGAAATTTGGGATACTCTGACAAAGATGTACAACACCAAGTCATTCCACAAAAAAAATTTCTTGAATATAAAATTATAAACACTTTGAATGGTGGATTAATAATTGGTGATTGACCATATAAACACCCTTAATACCCTATTTCCATTTCTTACAGCATTGAGCTACAAAATTGTGGATACTACATGTGAAGATATTCTACTCTATAGTTTTCTAGATTTGTATGATCAACTTATCATAAACCTCACCAATAATATCCAAATGGATATATTGATATTCAATGATATTTCAACTGCGGTTCTTTAATAAGAAAATTGTTGAAAGAATAAGGAAGATAGAAAGACAACTTCACACCAAGTGGAAGCTCTATTAATGGAAAGAGTAAGAATGGTGGAGTATGGTTCCGGTGGGAGCTAGAATCCTAGCAGGTCTAAATCAAGGAGAAAGAAGAAAAGAATCAGATGCTACAATTGTGGTAAGAGGGTGAATGTTATCAAATACTGTTGGAATAATAATGGTGGTGAGAAGAACTCTCAATTAAATGTGGTGAGTACATCTTGAAATGGAGATGTACTAGTAAGTGAAGCGGAAATGACTACTGATGGTAAGAAACATCTTGATGATGCATGGATTATTGACTTAGGAGAAATATAGAACATGAAATCTTGACGATAATGGTTTGATCAATATGAAACTATCCCAGAAAGAATTTTGTATATGGGGAATGATCATACCTTGAATATCATAAGATTCATCACCATAAAACTGAAAATTCATGATACCATAGTTTGAACCATTCAAGGAGTACACCGTGTGGAGTGCCTCAAGAATAACATTTTGTCCTTGATACAATTTGATGATATAGAATGAAAGAAACACACCAATAAAGGGATGATGAGGATTGTAAAGGGAACACTTGTAGTGATGAAGGTAGAGAAGATCTCAAAGAACTTTTACGTGCTTATGGGTGAAATTTTCAAGGAAGTATAAATGGTTGTTGCATTAAATACCTCAAAAAAAGTATTCACAATGTTATGGAATCAGAATCTTGGCCATATGTATGAATGAGGACTGAATATTATTTTTTGATATTAAGTTTCTATCTAGGCTTACAAAGGTATCCTTACCATTTTGTAAGCATTGTGTTTTGAGTAAGAAAAATGGGTTGAAGTTTGGAACGTCAATGATAAGGAGCAAGGAGATCTTGGATTTGATCTATTATGACATTTGTCAAGAACTGGTTGTATCCCAAGGAGGTGAAAGGTATTTTGTATCTTTTATTGATGAATATTCTTGGAGATGTTGGGTGTTTCTAATTAAGATAAAAGTGGATGTATTTGAAGTCCTCAAAACATTCAAAGTGTGGAAGGAGCTTGAATCTGAAAAGAAGATCAAGTGTTTGAGGGATGACATTGGTGGATAATATACAAAAGAGAAGCTTGATTATTTTTTTCAACATGAAGGAATAAAGAGATAGTTCAGGGTGGAATAAAATCCTCAACAGAATTGAGTGGAAGATCAGATTAATATAACCTTATTATATAGAATAAGAGCAATGCTTAAGACTACAAGAGTTTCCAAGAAGTTCTGGGCAGAAGTAGTGAATACTGCCTGCTATGTGATCAATCAATCCCCTTAAGTGGAAATTGATCTAAAGACACTGATGGAGATGTGTACTAGTAAACTCACTGACTATTCTCAATTTCATACTTTTTTAATTCCCATATTTGCACTGTTTAATGAACAAGAATGATCAAAGTTAGAATTGAGATCCAAGGAATGTATCTTCTTGGGATATAGTGATGGTGTGAAGGGGTATAATTTTTGGGATCCTATTTACTACAAACTTATCATCAGTAGAGATGTAATTTTTTCCAAATACAAGGTGAAAATGATGATTGATAAAGACATTGAGAAATAGAGTACAAAAACTAACATAGTTGAGGTGGAGGAAGAAACAAAGAAAGAACCATTTTCCTCTGAGGCATTACCTGAGTATGATGATCAAGTACCAGATGATCATGTACTATGACACTCAAATCAATATAAAAGAGAAACAATATGGAACTTAGATTATGTCACTAAGATCAATATTGTGTATTTCTTATTGAAAGAAGATGGATATCCATTATCTTTTCTAGAGGTGACCCAAAGTCTGAACGTATCTTCATGGATGGCAGTGATGCAAGAGGAACTTGAATCCCTACACAATAAAAAGAATTGGGATCTTGTTCTATTACCTCATAGAAGTAATTACATTGGGAACAAAGGGTCTACAATATCAAGAAGGATGAAACAAACTAGGTGTAAGGGTATCATGCAAGACTAGTTGTCAAAGGATATGCTCAAAAGTAAGGTATTGATTTTAATGAAATATTTTATCCTATTATTAGACAGCAAACTATTCAGGTAGTTCTAGAAATGTGGGATACATAAACGCTACATATAAAATATATATATGGGAAAAAACTTTTCTCCATGTTGATCTTGATGAATAAATATATATTCTTCAACCAGAAGGTTTTGCTGAAGAAGGTAAAGAGAAATTGGTTTTCAGGTTGAAACAAATATTTGTACATTCTTAAGTAGGCACTGAGGTGTTGGTACAATAGATTTAATTCCAATATCATGATCCATGGATATGGATGACTTAATTAAAATCCTTTTTCATATTTTAAGGATCAAGATGGTAATTATTTTATCATTCTACTGTTGTATGTGTATGACATGTTGGTTGCAAGCCTGTAGATGCCGAAAAGTTTGTAATTACTAAAGGAAGTTTCAAAATGACAAAGAGAAGTCATATTCAGACCCGAAATCCCGGTCTGGAGGGCCCAGAAGTGTTGCGTGAAATAAAGGAGAATGAGTGCAAAAAAAATGTGTGCCGCGCGATAGGGGTCTGGGATTCGCGAAGGGTCCCCGACGCAGACGCGAAATAATTGCGCACCCGCGCTCGCGCGGCTAACATTCCGCGCCGCCATCTCTGGCGCATAAAATTTCACACACCGCCTGGATTCCGCGATGCCGGAGGCCTATAAATATAAGGAGACCCCTTCCATTTCTGGGTTGTGTAATTTGAATTGGCTCTCATGTGCAAAATAGGACTTCCGCGCGCGCAAGATGACCTTCAGGTACTGATCCTTTTCGCACCACCTCGCCCCAGGATCCGCCTTTGAGCGCAATCCCACTGGATTAAATAGAATTCTGAACCCTTCAGGGTTCCTCCCATGCACGCAATTCCTTCTGTTGCACGCAAAAGGGTCCAATTTCACGCAATACTATCGCTGGGTGTAGCCTTGCCTTTGGGTGCAGCCTTTGCCACTCACGTGCAATTCACATCCTTTACACGTGATCCTCCTAGCTGCGCGCAATCCCTCTGCCCCAATTACGCACCATCCTGGTGTTTTGTGCACAAACCCCGGGACCCCTCACCTTGATGCTCCCCATGTGCCTCCCTGCATAGGTAGCCGATGTCCTCCTTTTGGATGCCCCGGGTGCACACACCGGGCATACACACCATGCGCTGTTTTCCCGTACAGCCTTCCAGGCTCGTACGAAGTAACCTTAAGGTCCCTTGGGCAGTGTTTCCCATTGCATTGCTTTGCCTCATGCTTCTTCGCATAGACACGCTAACGACTATTGCTTCTTCGCATAGCCATGCTAACGTGGACCCCTCGATGGTTCGCTCTACGACCCCCCTTCACCATGGCCTTCCTGATGCCTTCCCTCCCCCAAGGGGAAGAGGGTACCAGTTATGTAAGTCCTAGGGGTGTAGAGTGAACCAACCTCGTCTGAGCTGCAGGACGTTAAACTTCCAAGCACCTCTTCCTCAACACATGACGTTAAACTATGATCCGGCCTTATGCCTCGCACGTAGGGTCCCCCCGGCTCGGACATTCTTTACGCCACTTGTCTCAATGGGGATGGGATCGCCCCTCACATGGGATGACATCCTCCCTCTCAGAGTGGCGTTTGTCCATGGGGGAAGGGAATACACCTTGGTGTAAGCCCCTCGCCTCTCTTGCGGAAGGTAGCACCCATGAATCTCTGTACTTCCCCACCGCCAAGGCCAGTGGAGGGCGTGATAGGGAATGAGGCATCTACTTTGTTCGGTCCCAAATCCCTCTCCCTCTGCGCTTTGTCGCACCTCGGGCCTCTATTCTGGAGTAAGTCCCGGCACCATGGGCCGCTCAATGTGTAAGCCCCTCTTCGCTTCTCACGGACGTAACCTTTGCGACGTGATCATCCGGTCCCTATAACCTCTTGTTTCTCACACCGAGCATGACTCACGTGAACCTAGAGTGAGCACTGACCCTGACCCCCACCTCCAGCAAACTATGAGGACTTTGATCCGTGCCAAGGCATGGTACGTAGGAAGCCTCCATGAGGTTCAATCCCACCATCCGGTTGTTCCGACCCCTTCACGTCGGTTCGCCAACACCATGGGCCACTCAACGCGTAAGCCCATCTTCGCTTCTCACGGACGCACCCTTTGCGATGTGATCGTTAGGTCCCTGCAACCTCTTGTTTCTCACATCGAGCATGACTCACGTGAGCTTAGAGTGAGCATCGACCCTGACCCCCACCTCCAGTGAACAATGAAGACTTTGATCCGTGCCAAGGCATGGTACGTAGGAAGCCTCAACGAGGTTCAAGCCCACCATCTGGTCGTTCCGACCCCTTCACGTCATTTCACCAACACCATGGGATGCCTCAAAGCATAAGACTCAGATGCCCCTGTCCGGAACGACATTAAACTGTATGACTCTGTCCCACATGACGTTAAACTACACCACAACAAACTATGAGGACTTTTATCCGTGCTATGGCACGGTACATAGGAAGCCTCTACGAGGTTCAAGTCCACCACCCAGTCGTTCTGACCTCTTTATGTCAGTTCTACAACCATTGTGGGCCACCTCAGAGCGTAAGCCCCATACATCCACCATTGTGGGCCACCCTAGAGCATAAGCCCCATCCATCCACCATTGTGGTCCGCCTCAGAGCATAAGCCCCATCCATCCATCATTATGGGTCTCCTCAGAGCGTATGCCCCATACAGCTGGACCCCAGGTCCCTATTCACATCGGTTCGCCGACCCCATGTCCTTGGGCCGCCTCAGAGCGTAAGCCCCAAATTCCCCCATCCCGCATGACGTTAAACTGCACCACAGTGAACTACATAGACTTTGATCCATGCTAAGGCATGGTACGTAGGAAGCCTCCACGAGGCACAAGACCAACACCCACATCTCACCCTGACCTCTCCCTCGATCCCACGCTCATTGGTAAGCTCATGCCCTACCCCAAAGGTTGTACTTCCTCTGGGCCCCATCCATGCGTTCATTCTCACAGGTCGCCTTTTTAGGTGTCCCACCATTCCATCGAACTACGCGGGCTTTGATTCCCTGCCACAGGGATACGTAAGAATCCTCCATGAGGTTCAAGCCCCTTCACTTCATCACCCATCCTGATTCTTTCCCGGGCCACCACATCCCAGTAGGATCATGCCACCTCATTCCACTCCATAGTATCCGGGGAGCCTCCCACGTGCTGGCCCCAACATCAGAGTTACCTTTAAGGGGTTCTTTTATCTGATCCACTCTCAGTGTTCCGATCAGTCCGATCCGTCTCCGCTGGACGTTAAACTCGTGGAATACCCCATGTTAAACATGGGAAGCTGAGGAAAAACTTAGATACATGCCTATGGCATATAATTCCCCACGTTCGATGTGGGATTCCTCAGGCATCCGCGCCCTCGAGAAGACCTATAATAAGGGATAGAAGACAGACATGCCAATACCCCAGCGTCAAGACACGCCAACGACACCTCAGTGTGACCACTCTCTTAACCGAAGGTTGCTACCCCGACTAGACCCCTTAGAGCGTCTCGACGGAAACAACGTAATTAACTGGTGTCCATGAAATATGGCACTGGGAACGAGATTCACGAATATGTCTTAAATATATGAGGGAGACCCGTACTAGGTGACGGGCTCCGAGGAGGAATCCACAGAAGGAAGAACTGATATCCCATCATCCCGGTTTCGATCAAGGAGCAGACGTCCCTAAATAAGGAATGAATGCCACCTGCCTTTGGAAAGCAGGAATGCGGGGCTACAAGCCGCATGTCCTCCCCTGCATGACGGATGCGCGCGCGCCCCGACGGAAAACGTCAGAAATAGAAAATGGTGAACCTGACGTGAATCTCTTCTCCTCAATATGGAGACTGGTAGCGTTTGGGGCTTCAGAAGATTAGCATGTAATAAGGTCCGGGCACCCAGCACTAGGACGTGAAACCCGCCAGGGGTCAGGGCAGTCAGGACGTTGAGCACTCCGTTCTGCAACGTTGCCAGTGTGGATCCCTCTTACCGACCATGGATGACGGAACAACGCTAGGCTATTGGTTGTCAATTTCTTTTCCTATTAGTATTAATGGGTTCATCTCCCTGCTTTAAGGAATCAGATCGCTGCATTCAGAGCTCGATTGCCACCTACCCACTGGCGTAGGGGAAAGGGCAGTACTGACGCGGCCACCCCGTGCGGTTCCGCCTCTTCCATAGCTGCTTAGACCGCCATGACTACTGGGCACTCATGCCCCCTCTCCCCGTCGGAGATTATACAATGAAGGGTGATCAACGACCTTGTGCATAGGTACGAGGAGGAAGGGGTCATCCCCACCAGGGACATGGCCTGTTTGGACCTCTAGGCAGCTGCGCCTTACCGCCATCGTCACCCCCGACGGCCGTTTAGGGAGCCGTTGCTCCCCACCCCAACGTTCAACCGTTTTGGGAGTTTATTCCCAAAACTCCTTGACACCTCTCTCCCCTACGCCGACGAGGTAGGGGATGTCCGGGTTGGTCCAATCGGAGAACCGCTTCAAGGGTTCATGACAAGGGCCCCTGCCAGGCCGTGTCGACGCCGCCGCCTAGCCCCCCGAGCCGAAGAGCAGGCAATCCATGTGCCCGCACCACCAGCTCCAACCCACCTGACCCGACGCCAGCATCGGGCACGAGAGGAAGAGGATACTCACCCCGAGGCATCAACTTCAGCAACCACTGTGGCCCGAGCCACTATTGACTCCTATCATTGAACCCCCGCACACGTTGAGCAGGGGAAGTTATATGCCCTATCCGGATCGAGGCCCCAACCGCCCCACGGGTAGGTTGGGTCGACTCTCCCGGTTTCCGGCACAGGCAATGGCCGCTGCAGACCAATTCACGGTAGTGCCATCCAGCGTGAAGGCTTACTCCGTGCCACCATTCTAGAAGGTATGGGTCCTCCCTACTTCCAACCTCGGCCCAGAGGCTTTCCTGGTGCCACCCTCGCTACAAGTAAGGGGCTTCCCCGTGGCAGCAACACTCTGAGTGGGGCCCTCTCCAGCACTCACTACACTGGGTAAGGGGTCACTTCCCCTACCACAGGCCGTGAGTATGGAGCCGTGGTGTATCTAGTCACCCACCCACATGGAGGTCCTCCCTGTGTCCCTTTCGACATTTTCACCAGTGCTCCCCGCACCCCGGCCTTCAGTCCTCCCCGCCTCAGCACTAGTGCAGCTAGAGGAATCCGTGACGGAAATCTGCCTTGCCCCGAGGAGCCACCAAGGGGCAGGAAATTGGGACGTCGTTGCCGTAAGAGAAATGCTAGGGAAGGCCGGACGAAGATCAGGCCAGTTTGTTTCTCAGCTTTCGAGGCAGAGTACGACTCGGCGATGGAGCCCTCCCCTCAGTCCTCTGAGTCAAGGGATGGGATAGGGACATGGTGCATCAGCCTCTTACTCCCCGAATGTGAGATCCATATGATCCCCACCTCCCTCCGAAGGTATATCCAGGAGGACGAGGACTTGGCGTACCCCCAGGGATCAAACTTTCTGTCACCATCGGCCTCTCCGGAAGAACCTTCTACCTCAGCCAAAGACGACATAGACCTTTTCTGGGGGTCGACGGTGGAAGAGCCGCGACATAGCACACCCCCAGAAAGCACCAACACTATGACTGGAGTCCCGTTCGCCGGTCCATCCTATCGTGACGTGGCAACCATGACACTGCAACCCTTGGAGGAAGACCTAGGATTCAGCGGCCAATCGACCTGCTCATCGTATTCTCCGCCGGGCAGCCCACCGACCCAACAGCCTACCTCGGAACTGCTTCCAGTTCCCCAGCCATTCCCAATCGATGAGCAGGGCCATCAAGGTCCAGATTCTGAACCTGAGTCATGGAGCTTCTGGACCATCCTCACAGCAGGCCACTCACCCGAGAAGTTTTGGCCGGTTGTAGGGTCAGATTTTGATACACCATAATCGTTCACCCCGAGAGAGTTTGTGTAACATCCCAAGTAAGTAATGAATAATAGATATTCTTATATATGTCTATTTATGAATTAAATAGTGTTTTAAAGACTTAAAATGAGAATATATCCAATCTTAAGCATATAATTCTCTAATATTTTTAAAAGATTGTTTTACCGCCTTTTGATGGAGAACCATTTTTAAATCTATTTTTTTGACAATTTTATAAGATATATTTGTCAAAATAAACTTATTATTTATGATTGGGACATAGAAATTTACTTTGGATTAATTTTTGGTATTTTTCTGACAATGTTCATTTTTTAATGAATAGTGAAAAATACTGCATTTTACATCAAAACCGCTTTTTCATCTAATTTAATTATATGGTTAGATTAAATTTTTAATTGGTTTTAAAGCTTAATTAGAATATATTTTTACCATTTAATCCAATGGTGGTCATTATAATTAATTTCACTTTTAATTTGGGCATAAACAAGTGCCAAACTTTTCATAGATATTGTTTCAAAAAAACCCGCTATTTGTTTTGAAAACGGGAATTATTTTTAAATTAATTATTGCAATTTCTATGTTTGGAATTTGGTAAAATGGATTCCATATTTGGAATCATAAGGTCCAAATTATTTAATTAAGACTCTTTTGTTTTTGGACATTATGAATAGTAACGACGATAATTATCTTTAATTATCGTGATTAATTAGTAATCGTGTAGTTAAGGGTAATAAAATAATATCATAATAATAACAAATGACCCAAAAATGTGTCCTAATGCTACTGGTTGTGTCATGGCCGACCATGGGTTACCTTGTACCAAACTTTGGGACCCCATGGAATCACTTTTGTGTGATAGTGACTTTTTATCTTTTTATTTTTAAAGAAAGTTAAATATAACAAAGTATGTAACACCTAAGTAAAACAATTTTAATTTTGTCTATATAAATTATCTGTTAGACTATAAATAGTAATTGGAAAGCTAAAACTATTTCCTACATCATAGTATTTTTTTTTATAATTTTTAGACATTAAATAAATTAAATTTTTTATGACATCATGATGATGCAGCGATTATCTCATTAATGAACGATTTAAATAAAATGAAAATATAATGTATAATCTAAGACTTACACTTGTAAAAGACCTATTGGATGAGTATATTTTGAACCATTATCACCTTATCCTCGAAATATATCAATGTGGGACCTTTTAAATCTGAAACTCATTTTAAAATAAAGTAAAATTTCTTGGCTTTCCAAGAGTGACCCTCCCCCCACTTATAAAAGGCCCCCACCTATACCTCCTTACCCACACTTCTCAAGCCATTGGATCAGCCAAGATCTGCTCATTTTATCTCTCCACATACCTATCTTCATCCTATAAGCCTTACCTTAGGCATAAATCTCTTCAAGAAACCCTTTTGTTACAAACCAAGAGGAGTTACCCGATTTAAAGGTAAAGTCTTCTCTAATGTTCTTTTGTTTTATTTTGCTTCTACAACCCCCTAAAATCTTTTTATTAATTTCTTTTGTAACAAAAAAAGTATCCTGAATATACTAGGATGTTTTTATAAGAATTATTAGAGCTATACTTACACACACCTACATCTAATGGTTAAAGAACATACTATTTCTGTGGATGACGAATTTCTGCCTCACGAAACGATGATTGTTCAATATTCTTATAACACCTTAAAAGGTGGCCATTAATATGTCACTCTATTTATATATGATATATATTATGGTTATTTTTTCTTTATTCTTCTGTATTTTTCATTTATGGCATACCTTTACGGTTTCCATTATGGGTAAACGCGATATCTTCATTTTAGGAAGTGCGGACTACCACCCCCTCAAAGTGATTTGATTCGTTAATGACATATGTGGGATGTATAAAGGATGGAGTTAATGATATTATATATGATATTATACTGGAATTATAATATACCTTTATATCATTATGATTTCATTCCAGTAAATATGAAATAGAAATGAAAGTAGTGTTCATGCGTACATACGACTTACCGTCTCCATGAACAGTGCATTTCATTTCTTACCACTAAATGTTATGTAATATTATAAATGCATGTATATAATGGATATATATGATATATATGATACCTACATCATGAATATAATTATGGAAATAATGGATATTTTACCACATGAACAACTTGTAATTATAAGAAGTTTATTTTGGCTCAAGTACCAAAGATCGACAAAACGATCATTATTAACTTAATTAATTACATAATGTTCATAACATGGTATTAAGTGATATAAAAGGAATAACGAACTTGAAAAAGGTTCTTAATCATGTAGAAATTAACTCTAGTTTATTATTCAGGAGATTAAAGAACGATCGAGTCAATTCGGACCCGAGGTAAGGGACTTCGTCTCAATCTCCTTTCATTGAGGCATATTTTGTTTTATACACAACTTTCTTTTATATTGTATATAAACCCCTTTGAATTTTACTTTTATTCAAAAGGAATCTTTTTATATGAAGTGTTTTACTAAATGACAAAAGGGAATGTTTTTGTCCCATGTATGTGGCGACAACAACTTCTCCGCCGCCGTGACCATTATTTGAGTTTCAGCTTCCTCTACAAGCCATAACTTATTTTTAAATGAAAAATAAATACCATGTTTTAATTTTCTTTTCTTTTAGTATTGAAAATGGTTTTGATAATTTTTTTATTATATCAATGTGTTTTATTGATATCTTGTGATTGAAATGTGGAAATGTTATGTTTCCTTTATGCATGTTTTATGTGATATGATTATGTTATGGTTCTGGGGAATTGTTTATGAAGATGGGTGGTTACATGATAAACTAAGGGCGGGTGAGCCCGATATATCTCTCCAATGCATTGGGTTATGCGAAGGAGTTAAACATTAAGGTTTCTCCGAAGATATTTAGGGAATATACTATGATGGGTATTCCAAACGTAACCATGAGGGTTACTCCCTACGTAAGAATGTTATGAATGCCTCAAGTTACCTTTAAGTCTTATGATTTCTATGATTTATTCATGATTTGATGAGGTATGTTAAAATTCTTATGTTTTATGACTAAAGTATGATTTCATACATGGACTAATGTTTTCATTTCGTGCTTTTATATCCCTTACTGAGCTTTTTATGCTCATCCCAAGTTTTTGAAATGTTTTTCACAGGTCAAGGGAAAGGTACATGATGTGATGATAATGTCAAGGAAGTGTCAAGAAAGAATCCATGTTTTATTTTAAATATGTTTCCATTGATGGGAAAAATGAGTACTATCTTTTATGAAACCACTTTGTTTAAATGTGGAATGTAATGCATGATTTATGATCTAATTCTCTAAAAATCTAAACCTAAAAATATCCTCAATGTGTATTCTTGAAATAACTCAAGATTAAGTAATGTTTAAGGCTGGGGCCTTATAGTTGGTATCAGAGGTCAGTTTAGATAAATTTAGGAGTTATAATTATATTAAATGATTATCCAATTTTTTTATGGTCAAATTGAAATGATATAGAATTTGAAGATTACCATGTTGCTTCATCTAAGAAATGTTTGTTCAGAATGGTTTTCCGTAGAGGAAACAGGGAAGCAGTGCTAGGAAGGCATACAGAAGGAAACCACCTTCCGAATCAGCATCCTGAGATGGTCGGAATTGGAACTGAATAGCTTGTTGTAGTAATGGCGTGGTTGACTCAAGCGATAAATGGTGGTGGTATCCATGCACGAGATCATCCAGATCAACCACAGAGGAACATGTCAGTGGTGGAACATTTCATGTGGCAACATCCCCCATCATTCAGAGGATCATCTGACCCTGTGCTAGATGAAGAGTGGATTAAAGCACTGGAGAAGATTTTCGATGTCATGGGGTGTTCAGATAATCAAAAGGTTAGTATTTCTATTTACCATTTGGAGAGTGAAGCAGATCAATGGTGGTCTATGGTTAAAAATATCAGGGACGCTGATGAGATTTATGCCCTTGACTAGGATGAATTCAAAGGTATGTTTCTTGAGAGGTATTTTCCTAAGGTTGTTCAACTTAGGATGGGAAAAAAATTCTTGGAATTGAGGAAAGAGGACGACTCAGTGGCTGCTTATGAATAAAGGTTCACATGATTGACAAGGTATGCTTCAAATTTTATCCAAGACCTTGATAGTAAAATCAATCATTTTTACTCAGGATTAAATCCAAAATATCGAAGGGATTTAGCTTCTCGCGAGTTCAAGAGTTATGAAAAGCTTGTTCGATGTGTTGAGAAGGTAGAAATGGAGTTTTCTGATGATCAAGTGTTCTATAACAACCAACAGAAGAAGAGAACGAGGTGGTATAAGAAAGGGAAGAATTCTTCAAAAAGGTCTGATGGTAAGAAAACTAAGTTTCAAGTTTATGATAAATGTGGTAAAAGGCATGCTGGGGAATGTCTTCTGAATTATGGAAATTCCTACCGATGTGGTAATATGGGACATAAGGCTTGTGATTGCACTGAAAAAGATCAAGGTGATGGTAAGACCAAGTTTGATTTACAGTTAGTGAAATGTTTCAAGTGCAATGAGATGGGTCATTATGCAAATGAGTGTTCGACAAAGAGCTCAAATGATGTGAAATAGTCAGACTACACAAAAAAAGGAGTGGTGAAATCCTTTGCAACTACTTTAGTAGATGTTGGGCCAGAAAATGAAGTGGTATCAGATACTTTGTTTGTTTTCTCAGATTATGCCAATGTGTTGTTTGATTCAGGGTCTACACATTCTTTCATCTCTGAAAATTTTTCTAGTAAATTGGGAATTCCATCTCAAGAAATGACTCATGAACTTATGGTAAAAACACCTGGGGGAAATGTTGAGGCAAAAAGAATTTATAAGAGTCTTCCTATCCTTATCCGTGGAAAGAACCTACTTTCAAACCTTATTATTTTACCTCTAGAAGAGTTTGATGTTATCCTGGGTATGGATTGACTCTCTATTTACCATGCTATGATTGACTATAGAGATAAAGAAGTTTCTTTTCAGAAATAGTTTCAGTTTGTGTACAAGAATGAACCCTTACTGTTGATAACATATCAAGAGGCTGAGAAACTTGTAAAAGATGGAAATGAATGTTACCTTGCACATATTGTTGAAAAAAAGGAACTGTTCATATTAATGATGTGCCAGTGGTAAATGAGTATCCTGATGTTTTTCCTGATGAGTTTCCTAGAATAATACCAGATCATTAAGTTGAATTTACTATTGAATTAGTTCCCGATGCAAAGACAATTTCAAAACCCCCTTATCGAATGGCTCAAATTGAACTTTTAGAGTTGAAGGATCAATTGCAAGATTTATTAGAGAAAGGTTTCATTCGACCTAGCACATCACCACGGGGTACTCCTGTTTTATTTGTTAAAAAGAAATATGGTTCAATGAGACTTTGCATTGATTATAGAGCCTTGAATAACATCACTGTTAAGAAAAAATATCCTTTGCCTCATATAGATGATTTGTTTGATCAGCTCCAGGGAGCTCAATATTTTTCAAAGATTGACCTGAGATCGGGGTACCATCAGTTGAAGGTAAAGTAGCAGATATTCCGAAGACTGCGTTTCGTACAAGATATGGACATTATGAATTTGCAGTTATGGATTTTGGGCTAACCAATGCACCTTCTGTATTCATGGACCTTATGAATAGAATTTTCCATGAGTTCTTGGATAAGTTCGTGGTTGTTTTCATTGATGATATTTTGGTGTTTTCTAAAAGTAAAGAGGAGCATGAAAGACATTTAAGGGTTATTTTTCAAACCTTAAAAGAAAAGAAATTGTATGGGAAATTCAGCAAGTGTGAGTTTTGGTTGCAACAAATTTCTTTCCTTGGTCACATTGTTTCTAAAGATGGGATAACTATTGATCCTGCAAAAACAAAGGTTGTAGAAAAATGGCCAAGACCCACAAATGTAACCAAGATTCGTAGTTTTCTTGGTTTGGCAGGCTATTACCGAAGGTTTGTTAAAATTTTTTCACGGTTATCTAGTCCAATGACAAATCTAACTCGGAAGGGTGTTAAGTTTATCTGGACAAAAGAATGGGATGATTGTTTTCAGGAACTGAAAATAAGATTGGTGAATGCTCCAGTTTTGTCACTACCTTCCAGGAATGGTGAGTTTGTTATCTACAGTGATGCTTCATTGAAAGGACTTGGTTGCGTCCTAATGCAGAATGATCAGGTAATTGCTTATACTTCACGTCACTTGAAAACCCATGAGGTAAATTACCCTACACATGATTTGTAATTAGATGTTGTTGTTTTCGCTTTAAAAATTTGGAGGCATCATTTGTATGGAGTAAAGTGTGAAATTTATACTGATCACAAAAGTTTAAAGTATATATTCACTCAGAAACAATTGAACATGAGACAGAGGAGATGGCTAGAATTAATCAAGGATTATGATTGTACAATTCATTACCATCCGGGAAAAGAAAATAAAGTGGATGATGCTTTGAGTCGAAAAAGTAATGCTTTATTAACAATGTTGCGTTTGGAATGTGATCCTTTGGTTAAGGATTTGATGAACTTTGGCATAGAAGTTTTTGGTGCAGGATGTTCTTCTGTTTTGTTTCAGGTATCAGTGAAATCATCTCTATCAGACAGAATTAAACAAGCATAGAAGCAAGATAGTGAGTTGCAGAAAAAGTTAGAGCTGGTTCGGAAGAGTAATTTGCCTAAATTCAACATTGATAATGATTGTGTTTTGAGATTTGGGAAGAGATTGTGTGTGACTTGTGATTCACAGTTGAAGAGAGAGTTGTTATGTGAAGCTCATAGTTCTCCATTTTCAGTTCATCCTGGCAGTACTAAGATGTATAGAGATTTTCGGGAGTATTACTGGTGGGACAAAAGGAAAAGAGTTATTGCTGATTTTACTGTGAAGTGTTTGACTTGTCAATAGGTTAAAGCAGAGTGGCAGTTACTGAAAGGGATGCTTCATCCTTTACCAGTGCCAGAGTGGAAATGGGAGAATATATCCATGGACTTCATTGTGGGATTTCCGAAGACACCTCGAGGTAATAATGAAATCTGGGTTATTGTTAATCACTTTACTAATTATGATCATTTCCTTGCTATACGAGATACTTTTTCCCTAGATCAACTTTCTCATTTGTATCTTAAAGAGATAGTCAGGTTACATGGAGTTCCCCTCTCCATTGTATCTGATCATGATCCCTGGTTTACTTATAACTTTTGGAAAGGCCTTCAGAAGTCATTGGGTACTGATTTAAATTTTAGTACAGCTTTTCATCCTCAATCAGATGGGCAGTTAGAACGAACAATTCAGACTTTGGAGGATATGCTAGGAGCTTGTTCGATGGATTATCAGGGAAGTTGGGACCAACATCTTTCTTTGGTTGAGTTTTCTTATAATAACAGTTTTCATTCCAGTATACAGATGACACCATTTGAGGCATTATATGGGAAGCGGTGTCGAACTCCAGCTTTTTGGGATGAAGTTTGTGAAAGGAAGTTTATGGGATCAGAATTGGTAGAAGAGTTGGCAGAAAAAGTTCAGCTAATACAGAGACACACGAGAAAAGCTCAGAGCAGGCAGAAAAGTTACACGGACAACAGGAGAAGGATCTCTCTTTTTAGGTAGGTGATCATGTCTTTCTTAAAGTTTCAGCATGGAAAAGTGTGATGCGATTTGGTAAGAAAGGAAAGTTGAGTCCAAGGTTCATTGGACCATATGAAATTCTGGAGAGAGTTGGATCAGTTTCATACCGATTGGCTTTACGTTCGAGTTTATCTCAGGTACACAATGTTTTTCATGTTTCAATGTTAAGGAAGTACATGCCAGATCCATCTCATGTTTTGAGTCCAGAGGTAGTTCAGTTGGAAGAGAAGCTATCTTATGAGGAAAAACCTGTCCAGATTCTTGACTACAAGGAGCAAGTGTTACGGAATAAGTTGATTCATCAAGTAAAGGTTTTTTGAAAAAACCACATGATTGAAGAGGCAACATGGGAATCTGAAAATGCAATGAGGGATAAATACCCCCATTTATTCGATAAGTAAATAAATTGCGGGGACGCAATTTTCTAAAGGGGGAAGTATGTAACATCCCAATTAAGTAATGAATAATATATATTCTTATCTATGTCTATTTATGAATTAGATAGTGGTTTAAAGACTTAAAATGAGAATACATCCAATCTTAAGCATAGAATTCTCTAATATTTTTAAAAGATTGTTTTACCGCCTTTTGATGGAGACCCATTTTTAAATATATATTTTGACAATTTTATAAGATCTATTTTTCAAAATAAACTTATTATTTATGATTGGGACATTGAAATTTACTTTGGATTAATTTTTGGTATTTTTCTGACAATGTTCATTTTTTAATGAATAGTGAAAAATACTGCATTTTACATCAAAACTTATTTTTCATCTAATTTAATTATATGGTTAGGTTATATTTTTAATTGGTTTTAAAGTGTAATTAGAATATATTTTTACCATTTAATCCAATTTTGGTCATTATAATTAATTTCACTTTGAAGTTGGGCATAAAAAAGTGCCAAATTTTTCATAGATATTGTTTCAAAAAAACCCACTATTTGTTTTGACAACAGGAATTATTTTTAAATTAATTATTGCAATTTCTATGTTTGGAATTTGGTAAAATGTATTCCATATTTTGGAATAATAAGGTAAAAATTATGTAATTAAGACTCTTGTTTTTGGACATTATGAATAGTAACGCCGGTAATTATCTTTAATTATCGTGATTAATTAGTAATCGCGTAGTTAAGGGTAATAAAATAATATAATAATAAGAACAAATGACCCAAAAATGTGTCATAATGATAATTTTTGTGTCATGGACAACCATGGGTTGCCTTGTTCCAAACTTTGGGACCCCATGGAATCACTTTTGTGTGATAGTGACTTTTTATCTTTTTATTTTTAAAGAAAGTTAAATATAACAAAGTATGTAACACCTAAGTAAAAATATTTTAATTTGTCTACATAAATTATCTCTTGTATTATAAATAGTAATTATAAAGATAAAAATATTTACTACATCATAGTATTTTTTTCATAATTTTTAGACATTAAATAAATTAAATTTTTTATGACATCATGATGATGCATCGATTATCTCATTAATGAACGATTTAAATAAAATGAAAAGATAATGTAAAATCTAAGAATTACAATTGTCAAAGACCTATTGGATGAGTATATTTCGAACCCTTATCACCTTATACTCGAAATATATCAATTTGGGACCTTTTAAATCCGAAACTCATTTTAAAATAAAATAACATTTCTTGGCTTTCCAAGAGTGCCCCTCCTCCCTCTTATAAAAGGCCCCCACCTCTACCTCCTTGCCCACAATTATCAAGCCATTGGCTCTGCCAAGATCTACTCATTTTATCTCTCCACATCCCTATCTTCATCCTAGAAGCCTTACCTTAGGCAGAAATCTCTTCAAGAAACCCTTTTGTTACAAACTAAGAGGAGTTACCCGATTTAAAGGTAAAGTCTTCTCTAATGTTCTTTTGTTTTATTTTGCTTCTAAAACCCCATAAAATCTTTTTATTCATTTATTTTGTAACAACACCAGTATCCTCAATATACTAGGATATTTTTATAATAATTATTATAGCTACACTTACACACACCTACATCTAATGGTTAAAGAACATACTGTTTCCGTGGATGGTGAATTTCTGCCTCACGAAACGATGATTGTTCAATATTCTTATAACACTTTCAAAGGTGTCCATTAAGACCTAAATCTATTTATATATGATATATATTATTTTTATGTTTTCCTTATTATTCTGTATTTTTCATTTATGGCATACCTTTACGGTTTCTATTATGGGTAAACGCGATATCTTCATTTTAGGAAGTGCGGACTACCGCCCCCTCAAAGTGATTTGATTCGTTAATTCCATATGTGGGACGTATAAAGGATGGAGTTAATGATATTATATATGATATTATACTATAATTATAATATACCTTTATATCATTATGACTTCATTCCAGTAATTATGAAATAGAAATGAAAGTAGCGTTCATGAGCACGTACGACTTACCGTCTCCATGAACGGTGCATTTCATTTCATACCTCTAAATGTTATGTAATATTATAAATTCATTCATATACTGGATATATATGATACCTACATCATGAATATAATTATGGAAATAATGGATATTTTACCACATGAACAACTTGTAATTATAAGAAGTTTATTTTTGGCTCAAGTACCAAAGATCGACAAAACGATCGTTATTAACTTAAATAATTACATAATGTTCATAACATGGTATTAAGTGAAATAAAAGGAATAAAGAACTTGAAAAAGGTTCTTAAGCAATTAGAAATTAACTCTAGTTTATTATTCAGGAGATTAAAGAATGATTGAGTCAAGTCGGACCTGAGGTAAGGGACTTCGTCTAAATCTCCTTTCATTGAGGAATATTTTGTTTTATACACAACTTTATTTTATACAGTGTATAAACCCATTTGACTTTTACTTTTATTCAAAAGGAATCTTTTTATATGAAGTGTTTTACTAAACGACAAAAGGGAATTTTTTTGTCGTACGTATGCGGCGACAATGAATTCTCCGCCGCCGTGACCATTATTTGGGTTTCAGCTTCCTCTACAAGCCACAACTTATTTTTAAATGAAAAATAAATACCATGTTTTACTTTTGTTTTCTTTTGGTATTGAAAATGGTTTTGATAATGTTTTTATTATATCAATGTGTTTTATTGATATCTTGTGATTGAAATGTGGAAATGTTATGTTTCCTTCATGCATGTTTTATGTGATACGATTATGTTATGGTTCTTGGGAATTGTTTATGAAGACGGGTGGTTCTATAATAAACTAAGGGCGGGTGAGCCCGATATATCTCTCCAATGCATTGGGTAACGTGAAGGAGTTAAACTTTAAGGTTTCTCCGGAGAGATTTAGGGAATATACTATGATGGGTATTCCAAACGTAACCATGAGGGTTACTCCCTATGTAAGAATGTTATGAATGCCTCAATTTACCTTTAAGTCTTATGATTTCTATGATTTATTCATGATTTGATGAGGTATGTTAAAATGCTTATGTTTTATGAGTAAAGTATGATTTTATACATGGACTAATGTTTTCATTTCGTGATTTTATATCCCTTACTGATCTTTTTATGCTCATCCCAAGTTTTTGAAATGTTTTTCACAGGTCAAGGGAAAGGTACATGATGTGATGATAGTGTCAAGGAAGTGTCAAGAAAGAATCCATGTTTTATTTTAAATATGTTTCTGTTGATGGGAAAAATGAGTACTATCTTTTATGAAACCACTTTGTTTAAATGTGGAATGTAATTCATGATTTATGATCTAATTCTCTAAAACTATAAACCTGAAAAGATCCTCAATGTGTATTCTTTAAATAACCCAAGATTAAGTAATGTTTAAGGCTGGGGCCTTATAGTTTGAATGTTTCCGCTAGAACCTCCAGGCGAATCACTCCCGTCTTCTCCACCAGCAAGTGACTTATCCCGGGAGCCAAAAACACCTCGAGGATATCGGCGAACAATGTTATCAGGTCGACCTGGCCGCGCTCCCCGCGGTTCGGCACCCCGAATCACTTGGCCACCACAGGGCCCTCCAACAACAATGTGTTCAGAGTTTTCAAGTACTCCACAAAGTTATTGAGGAGGCCACCCCCCACGCGCACATCTGTGGATGGGGGAAGTACGCTGCCCTTATCTTCATTATGATTCGTCGGTAGCCCAACTCACCTGGTGGCTCTGAGGAAATGCCCCCGAGGGCGGTGACAATCAACATGGATGATCTGTCAGGATAGGGGAACGGTCTGAAACTTCTTGATGGGGACTTACCCCCTGAGGACAAGCTGCTACTGGACCAGTCAGGGAGGATTACTCGCCAGCAGAGGAACCTCCTAGGTCTCCCTGCACCCACTGAGGCATTAACACTAAGCTGGAATATCAGAAAGGGTAAGGAGCACGTTGGGGCTGTAAAGATCTCTGATCCATCTGCATCAGTACAGAAGGTAGAGAAAGATCTCGAGAAGGCCACACTACACCAACAACTTGCTGAGCAGAAGAGGTTGGTCGATGAGCTTCTGGCTGAACACATTGCAGAGCGGCGACCCGAATACAGTAATCCTAGGCCGGGGCAGCAGGGGCAGGAACAACTACCCCTCGGCAAGATCCTCCCAGGCAACCTCGATCATGCCGTGTTCACAGGAGAGGCCGGAGCTCACAGCAAGAGGGTGCAATACGTTTCGCCAAACCCTCCTGAGTGGCGCGATCACCCAAGAGACCCTGCTCGGGTTCCTCCCGCTGCACCAAGGGTCGATCCACCAACTGATCCACGAGCTGTGGAGTTTGTCTACCGCATTGAAGAGCCCGACAATGCACTTATGGTTAGGGATCCCCGTCAGGACTTGAACCCGCACCCATACGATCCGATGGCAGCACTCATCGCCCACTTAGAGGCTTTGGAAACTCAGCAGGTGGCAATCCTACCAGATGGAAAGCTGTACCCAGCATGGGTAGATGATATGATAGCACCTCCGGGATTTTGGAACCCCAATTTCGCCCCCTTTAATGGGACGGGAGACCCGCCGCAGCACCTGACCCACTTTAACTCAAGGTGTGGGCCTATGTTAGGAACTCCAGCGCAAGAGGAGGCCACCAAGCTCTGTTGCTTTGTTCAGACACTGAAGGGGTGGGTGTTCGTCTGGTACAACCAGCTCCCTGTTGGATCCGTGACTAGCTGGGAGGACCTTCGCAAGAAATTCCTCTACCAGTTCAGTTCCACAACTCGGAAGACGAATAACGCAGACCTTTTCATGTGCAAGCAAAGGCCCGATGAGCAAGTCGCAAACTTCATCACCCGGTGGAAAGGGCTCACATACTCCCTTAACATGCCACTAAATCAAGAAAAATTACTGAAATTGTGCGTAGGGAACGTCAAGGAAGAGCTGGTTCCTTATCTGATCACTCAGAATTACCCCAGAGGGTTCCGGGACTTCTCAGACAAGGCTCAGCGCCTCGAAGAAGCCTTGCAACAGGCCAGTCAGGCATGGCCGCTACCACCTGTAATCCCGGCAAGGAGAGCTGCCAGAGCTGAGCCCACTGTTGTGGACTAGATAGAGTCCCCCAGGTAGCTAGAATTGCTACCAGTGAGGCTAGCTCCACATCCCCATAGGGGTCCTCCCCAACAGGCACAACTTCCAGCCCAGCAGCGACTGCCTCAAAATCGGCAAGCGCCTCCGCGTAATGCGCTGCCACCGCCCAGGCGAGATAATCAGGTTTTTCCTCCTCGGCATGCTCCTCCATCCCCCTGTTAGGTTCATCCCCCTAGAGCACCCCTTCCGGACAGAATAAATCTAACCTACTCGTTTGACAAGGCTCAGGTCCCCGGTTACTTCAACAGTGCCTTAGAGTAGATAATTGTGTGGCTGCCTGAGTGTCGGTAGCCAGAGGAGGCGCATCTCACTGATCACCCCAACTACTGCCCTTATCATCGAATCCTGGGGCACAACATCAAGAGATTCTACATGTTCAAGGACTGGATCCAAGACCAGATTGACAATAATATAGTCAGGTTGGGCCCAGCCCAGGCACAAGTGGCATGTGTCTTTGTGAGATCGGATGACAGTAGCAGTGACGAAGGTGAATGGAAGCAGGTTTCCAACTGTGGGTCCCAAAAGTATAATGACTGGATGACCCACAAGATGGTCACCTGCGCCCATGGAATCATCCGTACACGCCTGAATCAGCCAGAGCCCTCAGAAGCTACAGTTACTACTTCAGCATCGTCATCTCAGCCGACCTCTTCCCAGAAGAGCAATCAGCGACGACGCAAGAAGAAAGAATGTGCTCTGTCAATGCCGTCGTTGTCCCGCACTCTCCGTGAATTCATGCCCCATGATATGGGTATCCCTCCCAGAATCCGGCCAGTGGTGGATGACTCCTCAAGTGACAGTCCGAGGTACGCTTCGGTTAACACCGTAGAGTTGGTAAATCCTTATTTGACTCCCGACGATGGGGAACACCGGGTAGACCTTCCTAATGTCCCCAGACGTCGCCCAAGTCATCAGAGCCGTGGTTACGTGAGTCACTAGGGAACGACAGTTGGCGCCTCCAGCCAGGCCATGCATGCCGCTGAGACCAGACAGCAGGGCCAGTGCAGAGCTCAGCACACGCGAACCCTTCATCCGGTGTCGACAGGTTCAACTCCACTACCTTTTGTGTTACTAGATCAGGTGGAACCACATTGGCCATGCCAAAACCAGCTTCGTCCTGCTACCAGCTGACCCCAGCCTTCCGGTCTTCATCCGGAAGCCACTCTATGGGCTTCGACTAGTGAACATCGAGATATGCCTAGTACCAGTCAGCCGCCGGTCCAGCCGGCAGGGCCCACCGTGCCTCCGATTACAGAGCAGCCTTCTGTAAGTAGAGTCTCATGTCTGGTCTGGAAGTATGATGTTCTGAAGCACCTTTCCAGCATTACAGCAAGGCTTTCTATCAATGAGGCTCTTTTCCTGTCGTCCAAAATGCGTGAGGCACTTTCCGAGGCCCTAAGGAGCCCCCTCCAGTTTAAGACAGAGATAGCAGCTGCAGAAGCCTTCCATGCTGAGGCAATTGAGAACGCCAAATGCCAGGAAGTTATCTCATTATTTGGTGAATATGAAGACCCTCCCTTATAGGGGTACATTCTCCTGCTATACATCACTGGCCAGTTCAATGGCATGGAAGTCCGCCACTATCTTGTTGAAACGGGTTCTGGGATTAACCTAATCCCAACTCAGACACTGCGGAAAATGGGTATGTCTGAGGATGATTTAACTCCCTCTGACCCTAGAATCTAGGGATATGATAGGACTGAGAAAACCCCGGTCGGCAAGATCCACTTGAAGACCCAGTTCGGTGGCCTAATTTCCATCACCGAATTCATGGTTGTCTCCCAGGACACCGCGTACAATGCATTGATGGGCAGTCCGTGGCTCCACCTTCACGTGATGGTCCCCTCATCGTATCACCAATGCCTCAAATACTCCCTTAATGGTCGAGTGGGCGTGCTACAAGGGGATGCATATTCTTTTTCCTCTTGTGAAGCCCATTATCTGGATGTTGACTATTACAAGAGAAAGGATAAACAAGTCCAGGCAAGTGAAGTTGATCCCGTCGCCACTAAAACCGACCCTTGGGCAGGTTTTAATGATGCTTATGTCTTCCCAATCCATAGGTTGGAGGCCACGACCCCCGAAATGGGGCACTGCTTTGTTGTTTCGGGTACAAGAGGAAGGCATATTCCCAGGTCCAAGCGACAGTGGGAAATCACCTCGTACTCCTACACCAACCAGGCTCGGGTGATCCCGGAACCTCCTACCCCTGTACGGTATTAGGACGTCAGGCTCATGGCAACGACGCTATGTCATACATGTCTCTTCTGTTGGGCTGGAATCAACCAGCTCAAGCCGACGCGCCACTACATATTTGATGTCATCAAGCGCGGCCCCATGGGCTGAAGACCAAATGGGATTGGATCAAATGCCTTCATCGATATAGTCTCAGGGGTGCATGAATCTCCTGATGTGATGACCACTGCTGCTCAAGACGACACCAGCCTCCCGTCAGAGTCTGGTGGCTTAGAAGCAACTACCCCCGCAGAAGATACCTCCATGAGTGGAGAAGGGTATCTAGAGGATGCTCCCCCCGCCTTTGAGGAAGGCGTCTCCACCACGATCGACGAGTTGGTACAGGTGAACCTCGCTAGCGAGGAGGACCTGAGACCACATTGGTCAGTGCCTCCATTCCTCTCGAGGAGCATCAGAGGTATGTGGAATTCCTCAAACAACACCGTGATGTGTTCTCTTGGAGTTACGACGAGATTCTAGGACTAGATCCTCAGGTATCCATCCACCGCCTTGGTCTCCTGGAAAACCATCACAGGTTCAAGCAGCCTCCCAGGAAGATACACCCTTATCACGGTGCCATGATCGAGGCTGAGGTTGATAAGCTCATCAAATCCAACTTCGTTAAGAAAGTCCAGTACCCTAAGTGGATAGCCAAAATTATGCCAGTCAGGAAGAAGAACGGAAAAATCAGGGTCTGTATCGACTTCTGCGATCTCAATCGCCACTGTCTGAAGGATGATTTTCCCCTTCCAGTGACAGACCTGTTGATTGATGCCATGGATGGGTTCCAAGACCTCTCCTTCATGGATGTGTATTCTGGGTACAACCTGATCTGGATGTCCCCCGAGGACGAGGAGTCCACATCTTTCAGGGCACCCCAAGGTACTTTCTATTATCGGGTCATGCCGTTCGGCCTGAAGAATGCGGGTGCCACCTATCAGCGGGCCATGCATCACATATTCAATCCGATTCTAGGAACATTGGTGGAATGATATGTGGATGATCTGGTGGTCATATCTCACCAGTGCCAGGACCATCTCAATGACCTTGAGAAAGTGTTCGGCTTCCTTTGTTCCCACCACCTGAAGATGAACCCGTTGAAGTGTGCTTTTGGGGTCACCTCCGGCATGTTCCTTGGATTTTTTTCAGGTACTGAGGCATTGAGATTGACCCAGAGAAGATAAAATCCATCAGCCATATGCCTCCCCCGAGCAATATTCGGGAGCTCCGAGGATTCTAAGGCCACTTAGCCTACATACGCAGATTCATTGCGAATCTGGATGGAAAGTGTAAGCCCTTTTCCCGGATCATGAAGAAAGGCTCTGCCTATGAATGGGATGAAGAGTGTCAGACCGCCTTTGAGGAAATCAAGCAGTATTTTCTCCAACATCCGGTCTTGATACCACCTGTCTTCGGGAAGTCATTGGTCCTTTATGTGACCACCCGGAAACGATCCCTCGGTGCACTTCTCACCCAGAAGAACAACGAGGGAATAGAGAACAACCTCTATTACCTTAGCCGCATGCTCCTAGAGATGGAAATTAGATATTCTCCCATCGAGAAGAGATGCCTTGCGCTCGTGTTTCCTCTACAAAAATTGCGGCACTACTTACAGCACCACGAGGTACAGCTGGTCTCTCGGGTAGACCCATTGAAGTACATCCTGAACTGACCTGTGTTGACTAGCCGACTGGTATGGTGGGCAGTGATCGTCCAGCAGTTTGACATCAGGTTTGTGCCTTAGAAGGCTATCAAAGGACAGGCATTGGCAGACTTTCTAGCTGCCCACCCAACCTCCGTGGATCAGCCACTAGACCTAGGTTTTCCGGATGAGGAAATCCTATCAGTAGATCATACCATCCCATGTTGGCAAATGTACTTTGACAGTGCCTCCCGGAGCACCATTGATAGGAGAATCAATGATCCTAGGCTCAACAGAGTGGGCCTGGGTATCGTCTTCATCACCCCGGAGCAATACATTCTGCCGTACTCATTCCTGTTGATAGAGGGCTGCACCAACAACAAGGCAGAGTGTCATGCCCTCATTACTGGCCTTGAGCTGGCCCTTGAGATCGACGTGCCCCATCTTCATGTGAAAGGGGATTCCGAGATGGTCATCAAGCAGGTCAATGGAGACTATTTTGTCAGAAATCCATAACTCGTGCCATTGTTGGAGTGAACCCTCCATGTAATGGACCAGTTCTCTTCTCATCCAGAGGCCATTCACATCCCTCGGTCACAGAACGGCCAAGAAGATGCTTTGTCCAGCCTGGCCGCATCGCTTGCAGAGCTCGAACAAGATGACCTGATCATCCATGTGGCACACTGGAGAGTCATTACTCCCATTACCCCGAAGAATGATCATGACCCGCGTGTAAACCATATTACCGCTGGTGCCCCTATGTCAGGAGCTCCAGGTACTTCAGATGCGGTGATCAAAATAGTTCCTGATTGGAGGACACCCTTGATTGAATACCTACAATATGGTAATCTCCCATCAGACTGGGCCGAGCGCGAGCGAATCCGATGCCGCGCGCTATAGTTTACCCTCCAGAGCGGTCCCAGCCTTGAGCAGATCCTTTATAAACGTGGATTTGATTGTGTTTTCCTTCGTTGCCTTCAAGGAGTCAAGATTCCACAGGTCATGCAAGAGGTTCATGCTGGTTCCTGTGGCGCCCATCAGGCCGGATCAAAGTTGTCTCACTAGATACGGAGGCTGGGGTATTATGGCCCTCCATGATCCATGACTGTATCGAGTTCGCCAAGAGGTGCCATGCGTGCCAAGTTCATGCTAACTTTCTGCATCGGCCACCAGAGCCTCTCCACACTACCAAGTATTCTTGGCCCTTTGCAGTCTGGGGGTTGGATGTCGCAGGACCTTACCCACCGACAATGGCTCGCCAATGCCAGTTCATTCTGACCGCTACAGATTTCTTTTCCAAGTGGGCGGAGGCTATTCCGCTCAAGGAAGTCAAAGCTCATTCTATCACATACTTCATGGGTTCCAATATCATCTATCGATTTGGAGTACCTCACGCTATCCTCATTGATAACAACACCAACTTCCGAGCAGCCGAGCTGAATAAATTGTATGCTAAGTACAACATTCTCTCTAACTATACCCCCCACTATCATGCGCAGGCAAATGGACAGATCAAGGCATTTAACAAAACCCTCTCTAAAATTATGCAAAAGATGTTTGGCTAGAACAAGAAGAGTTGGCCAGATAAGCTCCCCAATTCCCTCTAGGATTATCAGACGACGAATCGTAATTCTACCCAGGTGACCCTGTACTCCCTGGTGTACAGAACTGAGGCCATCTTGCCCGTCGATATTCAGTTGCCCTCATTGCGTACAGCGGTCTACAACCAGTAAGCGCCAGATAGAGTTTCTGAAATCCATCTAGCTGAATTGGAAGCGCTGGACGAGAATAGGCTTCATGCTTTGCACAACATGGAAAGGCATCAGAGAAGGATGGATCGAGATTTCAACAAGAAGGTTCGCCTCCTCTCCTTCCTGCAAGGTGACCTGGTATTGGCCCTCAGGGCGACAATGATCCCCAACTGGAAACCGCCTAAGTTAGAGCCCAAATTGGAGGGACCATTCATTGTTCATAAGGTATATCCCATTGGTGCATACTCCCTGGTGACCATGGATGGTGAGTGTATAACTCCTCCCACCAACGCCAAGTTCCTAAAACAGTATTTTTCCTAAATCCTTGGTCTAAGTTCTAAGACCTTAAACTAATATTCTTTCCAGAACTATGTGTGGCTTGATTCCCATTCTTATGGGCTACGTAGGAATGCCCAAACATTTTGTCTTGGTTCCAGCCCCAGGGATCACCAAATTTCTCTCTTTTTCTTGGTCTGAGTTCTAAGACCTTACACTAAGATCCTTTCCCGATCCCACATGACCCTAAATTGCATGAGTTCCTGCTCAACCTTAAACTGCATTTGGTCTAATATCGGGACCCCTCTGGTCCCTCATGACTTTAAACTACAAGCTGGTCTGACCTTCCTTCCCAAGGCCCAACCTTAGGCCCCTTGGCCTTTTCGGGCTCTAGCCCAAGTTCTTACTCGGAGAGTATGGTGTGGTGTGGGATTATGTCCTCATTCACGTTGGGTTAGTCGCCTCACCATATATCGACCTTATTTGAGGTGTCCTCCTCCTCTTCCCGTCCCCACTGCAAGATGTTAAACTGTAAGCTGGTCAGGCCTCCCTGACCAAGGCCCAACCTCGGGCCCCCGACCCAGGCTCTCTCCTGTGGGATTGTACGGTGTGGTGTGGGACTATGTCTTCATTCACGTTGGGTTACTCAACATTCCATACACATTCCTGGATGAAATGCCTCTCATTGTCCTACATGAATTTAAACTGTTCTTCTAGAACTACGTGTGGCTTTATTCCCATCCTTATGGGATATGTAGGACCGCCTGAACACCTAGATTTCAGGTCTATCCCCCGTATCTTAAGAGATACCACGATCTCTCGATCACCTCGGTATCTTGGCCTGTCCCTCTCCACTAGGGGGATATATAGGTGTGGTACATGGTTTTTGGCGCCATGCCCCCTTGTCTCGGGAATCTGCCATCTTTTGGCCGCTCTCAAACTGAGCCCTTTGACCCTTTTCAGTGGTCCACTAATGTGTTCAGAGTACTCTGGTCTAGGACCTGGAGTGTCAGATTCAACTTAGGCAAGTTCCGTCCAATTGTCAAGCTTTGTGCTCCCCTTCATTCGGGCCCCCATTATCTTTCACACCTGGAGGGACCCCCAAGAACGGCCTAGATACAACGACTAAGGGATATCCTACCATTACGGGCCAACGCCCCCAAGGGTGTTAGATAGCAAATTGATACAAGTCCCGTGTTGTGAACATGGTCAGTGTCGATGCTCATTTGTTTGTCCCCATTTCTGGATAACACGATAGGATGATGTGTTGCGAACATGGTCAACAGTAATCCTCCGTCATCATGCCGACTCCTTCAGGCCCTGAATGCTGGTTTCATGATTCACATTATGTTCCACCCCATCATGTCAAGGTGGAATCTCGACACTCCTTGCACTAACCCTCAGTGCACTTCCACACGTCAGGTAGACAAGGCTGCGTTATGGCGTCTCTCGGGGCTCCCGCGATCCGATCGCTAAGATTATAGGCTTGGGTCTTCTCTAAGAACCATGCACAGCTTGACCCTCGTCCCCATGGAATACAAGGGGTCTCCCGGAAATTGCGTTTCGGGCCCAGCTCAGCTGGAGGCTAGTGTCTCCTACCCCTTGATCTTTAACTCCTCGTCGGCCCCTTGGCCCGAGGCTCCTCTCCCGGAATCACGCGCGATGATGGCATGGGATTATGTCCTCATCCACATCAGATATGCTTTATCGCATCGTGCGCATTCCCCTAGGTCCAAGCCATATGACCTTAAACTGTGCTGGTTGGTCCTACCACATGACCATAAACTGTGATGATATCGTCCCGGCCGCATGATGAAAAATGGCACAGCATTGTGATGACCTCTCTGTAGAGGGAATCACATTGGGTATTGGTCATTTACCATGCCATTTTCCAATGAATACATACGGATTGATTATTGTGGTGATGCCAGGAATTTCTACCCTAGGCCGGTCTCTCCATAAAAGAAAAACCATTCACCTTCAAGGAAAAACAAGATACATTAAATGCCGCTTCTTTTGGTGTGAGGGATAGACCCACACACACCTTTAATCCTTGGAACAGGTACCTTCCTGTTCTGTGCCACCTTCCAGAACTACGTATGGCTTGATTCCCATCCTCATGGGATACATAGGAATTCCCAGACCTCTTGTATTTGGGTCCATATTAAGGTCTTCTAATTCATCATGTCTGTCCTGCCTTTGGGACCTTGAGTACGGGACCGCGTGGCATGGTATGGGATTATGTCCTCATTCACATCGGGTTTGCAATGGACACCCCGTGTGCACCCTATTATAAGAACTAGCCCTCTTGTTTCCTATCCTGAACGATTTTAAAAGGCACTCCCAAGAACTATGTATGGCTTAATTCCCATCCTTATGGGATACGTAGGAGTGCCCAAGTACTTCCCCACGGGCCCTGCCTGACTTTAGTGTTCGGTACCTTGACCGAAACACTTTTCCAAGGAACACATGGTAAGCAGGACCTCGTCCTCATTCACGTCAGGCTTCATAAATCACCTTACCATGTGTCTCCCACCCTCCTTACCAATCCTTGGTCCAAGTTCTAAGACCTTAAACTAAGACCCCTTTCTAGAACTATGTGTGGGTTGATTCTCATCCTTATGAGATACGTAGGAATGCCCAGACATTTCCTCTTGGGTCCAGCCCCAGGGATAACCAAATCCTGTCCCTCTTCACTATCGGCCCCTTGGCCTGACTTCTTGGGAAGCTGTGTAATTATAGCATTAGCCCCGAATAAGTTCGGGATGCCCCATGGTGATGCTGGGAAGCGACAGTTCCCTCACCATAGAGGTCCTGTATAAAAGTAGGGATGATCCGTGACCAGATTAATACGTATGCTTAATGTGCCTTCAGCACGGTGGAGTAATTTTGGGAGTGTTGGATTCTGTTTAAACAAACCACCACTCCACTTTACACTCTTTGCGCGCCCCTTTATTCGGATCTTCATCCTCTTTCATGTTTGATGGGACCCCTTAACAGTATGGATGCTCTACCTATGGTCTTCCTGCTATCCTGGGCCAACGTTCCGAAAGACTGGTCATGTTTGATGGGACCCCCTAACAATATGGATGCTCGACCTATGGTCCGCCTGTTGTCCTGGGCCAATGTTCCAGAAGACTGATCGACGATATTTGAGTTAGGCCCCGTGTTGTGAACATGGTCAGTGGTTTTACCTCATTTTTTGTCCCCATTTTAGGCCAATGTGATATGGATGCTGCTTTTCCTCCATGGTTAACAGTTATCCTCCATCGTTACTCCCCTCCCATATTTTTCCAAATTCGGGTAACACGATTCACCTTTTTTATCTCCCTATGTTCGAATTGATTTCAATGCCCCTGACATTGCCCCGCTCGTACATTAGAGCACATTGAGGAGACGATACATCGATCGGTCTGAGGTCCCTCCCCTTTCGGCTGGGTCTCCCTCTTCTCCTCAGGAATACGGGCTCAATGTCGGGTGCTCGAAGATTGGTTGACGCCCCACGATCGAACGAAATGATAATACAAACATCCTTTGTTTCTCACATTGGGTACAACCCACACAAGCTTAGGGGTGAATTGCTATTTATTTCAGGATTATGGTTGAGCGTATTAAACCAAAGGTATAGATAAATAGTTTCATCCATACATTGGTTCGAGATGGTGAGCAGTAAAAGAAAAAGTTCATGAGATGGCCAAAATAGGGCCCTTAAGGATCAGAGTTTTGGATTGATCTTTCCATTGCTGCAACCCTTTGGCTGGTGGCCTCTAGGACTGCTTCTCACTCCCTGAAGAATCTCTCTTCATTAGCAGCCGCAGAGCGCAGTTCGCCAATCCTAGCTTGTGCCTGTGCCCGTTCAGTTTGAAGTACGGTCATCTGGTGACTCACCTCCATCAGTTTTTCTTGGGCGTCAGCCAGCTGGGCCATCATTTTCTCCACGATCTCAGAGCATGTTGCGATAAAGGCCTCCTTCTCTGTCGCCTACTCTTCGAGGCATTGGACTTCCTGCTCCACCCTCAGGAATGCTCGGGTGCTCACCGATTCTTCCCGACACTGGGCAACGTCGATGCGCCAGCTACTCTCACGTATCTTCTCGTCCATGTAATCACGGACCGTCAGGTGAAGGCGTTGAGCATCAGCCCCTCTGGTGCACAGGAAATGAATCCAGGTCTAGAGCGATCCCATATGCCTTAGCCAATATGTCTAAGGATGCCTGAGAAAATACTGGATGCACTTCCACCCTTTGCGCCGTGTCATCCAGCTCTCCTCGGCCGCTTCCGAGTCTGAATCATCTATCTCCTCGGGATCAGCAGGCCGGTATACAGGGAAGACAGCCAGCAGCTCAGTAGTAGGATCTGCCTTAGGGATGACTTCCAGAGGAATAGGATCCTCGATGTCCGGGCGACCTTCCTCTCTCACCCTGACAGTGGCGGTGCCTTAGTCAACTTCTGGCCTCACTCCAATGTCAGCACCACTGATGTCCGTTTCCCCCTGCTCACCAATTGCTGGGGCCGACTCAGTTTGGGAGGTATGTTCTGGAGGAGGCAGTACGTCCGCTTCTAATTCACTTATGGACGACCCGGGATCAGCATCCCGACGAGCCTCCAATGACGATATCGCTATACAGGGAGCATCATGATTAGTAGAGTTCTCCAAAAGTAAGCACCAGTAGCGAAGAAAGGGACTTACAGGAACCCAGATCATCAGCCTCTAGTGTTCCGGCCGCTACAGGAGCTGTCTTGGTAGGAGACTCCTCATCGCTTGTCAGTTCTATGATGGGCGTCAGAGCCCCACCCTGTCCCACCAGCGCCTCTTATCCTTCCTCTATTGGGGACGCCTGATCAGTGCCTATATTCTCTTGAGTGAGAGAGGGAAATGGATTAGAAATTGCAGAAGAGAATGGATAAAGAAGGAGGATAAATAAGGATAGAGATAGACCTCAAGCAGTTCAGTTATGACTATGCCAGAGCCGATGATATCGCCACTCTCCTGCAGGCTCCCTTGGTGGGACCCTCCCTGAGATCCCTCGTCTTCTCCTGTTTCCTCTCCCTCCGACTCGTCATCACTGTCGCCTTCTCCCGATGGTATCATTTCTGGATCATGCTCTTGGCCGAGAATCACTTTCACCAGGAAAGGTGGATCCACACGCCAACCCCGTTGGCATGCATATGTGTCCATGGCCATTAGATATGCATGCCGCTGATGGAAGTTTACTCTGTCAGTAACCCAAATGAGCCCGACTTCCGGCAGCTGGATCCCATCTTGAATTATTTTCTGCCAAAGGGCTTCGATGCTCATCGACTGCCGTAGGGTTAACCAGGTTGACCATAGCACTGGGAAGATTGCGTCCTAGGAAGGTTGAAGCAGATACCTTATCTACTTCCCAGGAAGTTTGTTGGTCCCACCATGCGATGTCCCTACTGCTGAGGTCCCAGCCTGCATAGGCCTCGCTGCCTGGCACGCCCCTGGTCTCCCCCTTCTAGCGGCACCTTGCCTGCTATCTCATCATCTGGGTTCTACGCGGGTAGTCTCGAGTTGCTGAACTTGCTTACGCAAAAGCCCCTCAGGGTACTCTATAGCCCAGTGTTCGACATACTCAGTTGATAGGCCAGCATCGGCCCTGGTGGGAGGAAGGGTAATGACGTCACCAGATCCAGAAGTTGTGAACATTAACTACATCTGGAAAAGGACGCATGGTTTCCTCTACTCCCAAAAATCCATGAATACCCTCTTCGACATTCTCCGGAGGCACCCGAACTACCTGGCGAATCGGGACGACACGTAAGGCTCGCAGATGATCTTCCCATCAATCCGAGCCACAAGCACCCCGCCTCGGATGCTCTGGAAGTATTCTTGCTGCTCCAGCAATCCTTGCCCGTTGTCTACCATTTGGACAACCGGGGTGGGGAATGGGCTGAAGTTGAAGTTGGCATGGTTACCAATTCTGATCCTTACTCCCTCCTTGTTAAGCGTCCTCGGCGTGACCCCAGAAATGTTCAGCAGAGATGGTCGCAGGTCGTTTCCCGGTAGACGAATGACGTTATGGAAAGTGTACCCGCCAAGATGAGCCGCCACCCAGTCATGGAAGATCTGGAAAGGGCCATACACCCTCTGAGGTGACCCTCCTCTTGAGATGCGTCCCAGAATGGCGTACATACTAGCCTGCAATGGGACCCCTAGGTTAAACCTTTTGTTGGCAGCCATGGTGCCGCCATCACCAGAGTTTCTGGATGGACACCCATCCTTGCGTCCCACACCGGCAGGAGCCACCCGCTCAGGAAGGTGGTGAGGAACTCGGAATATCGGACATTCGGGTCCCGGGCCTCAATAACGCGGTATCCCCATGATTGGTGTTTCCCCACCTCCAGGATCCTCCAATACGATCCATTCTTGCTCTTCTGAGCTGCGGTTGGGCACCGTTTTCCCCGTCCCGACATCTTGACCGCCGGGTCCTTCTCCAGGAATAGGCTGAACTAGTCCTTGTAGGCGATGTCCTTCAAGAAGTCCTTGACCTCCAGCCTCTCTTTGGCCAGCTCCAGCAGGTGCCATGTCGGCATGGGGGTCTGTTATCTATCCTCCCAGGTGTTCATTGGGGGAAGGAACTCATTGTATTGATATCCCTCTAGTGGGATACCTCCGATGCAGTGGACGTCCCAGATACTGATACCAACTTCCCCATGGTGAAGATGGAATGTATTGGTGTTAGGGGACCACCGGGTGAACAACTACGGACCGAGTTCAGGTTGATGGTAGAAGTGGAACTGCGACGTCCACACCGCCTCGAAAAGACCAATGTGCCGCAGCTCGGCCCCGAATTGGTCGCATGAATGGCGAACCCAATACGCCCAGGCCCACTCACTGGTGAAGTTGCCTCCGGACCGCAGATCCCAATCTTACAGCCAGCCCTTAGTGTTGTTCATGATGCTCTAATAGAACGTTCTCGCATAGAGTGCTGGAGAACTCTCCACAACAGGATCACCCCCAGCAATGGTCCTGGTCCTTGGGTTCAGGACATATACATCCATGTGCCTGGTCTCTCTGGTAAGACGTCCATTGTTGGTGATGTTGTATCGGGGAAGGTCATCCTCCCGGGTCACCCATGACCGCGGGGTATCAACCTCAAAGCCCGGCAGTGTAACCTCCTCCAAAATGATGAAGTTCCATAGTGGAAGGTTGTTTGACAGAGGATACTCCTTCTAGGCAGAGGTTAGCAGGTTGAACAAGGTATGGTTGTTGGAAACAACCACCCTGGCGCCATAAACCTCCTCGTTCTCCACCATTTCAGCTCTAAGAGTGGTGGCTTCCCCCTCATCAACTTGGTTTGCGGCCATCTTCTTCCAACCAAGTTCTTCGAGAGTGTTGCGCGGAATCTGGATGGGTTGTGTGAAATCTGGATGAGTTGCGCAGAATCTGGATGAGTTGCGCGGAATTCGGAAGTTGGGCGCGAAATCGGAGCAGTCGATGCGGAATATCCCGGGTTTGCGCGTAAATACGGCTGAAACTCGGAGAAATTGCACGCTGCCAAAGCGTGTTTTACGCGCAGGCGCAGAGGCAATTTCGCGCATGAGAGCTCGAGGATTATCACGTGAGAAGGTTGCGTACAGATCAACGAACCCATGGCCCCTTTTCTAGGTAAATCCGGGGTTTCGCGCCTTGCGGAAAGTGGATTTCGCGCTGAACTAGAGTTTTGAGCGCCGCAACATTTTTTGCACCCAAAGGGCCCACAAAGTCCAAAACTTCAGCATTTCCCTTGAAATCCGATCATTGCGACCTCTCGCCGATCCAACTCCGAGGGAGGGCATTTGTAGACGCCGAAAAGTCCGTAATTACTAAAGGAAGTTTCAAAATGATAAAGCTAAGTCATATTCAGACCCAGAAGCCCGGTCCGGAGGGCCTAGAAGCATTGTGAGAAATAAAGGAGAATGTGCGCGAAAAAATGTGTGCCCCGCGATAGGGGTTCGAGATTCGCGAAGGGTCCCCGGCACAGGCGCGAAATAATTGTGTGCCCGTGCCCGTGTGGCTAACATTCCACGCCACCATCTCTGACGTGTAAAATTTTGTGCTCTTCCTAGATTCTGCAACGCCGGTGGCCTATAAATAGAAGGAGACCCCTTCCATTTCTAGGTTGCGGAATTTGAACTGGCTCTCGTGCGCGAAATAGTACTTCTGCACGCACAAGATGACCTTCAGGTACAGATCCTTTTCGCACCACCTCGCCCCGGGATCTACCTTTGTGTGCAATCCCACTAGCTTAAACAGAATTCCAAACACTTCAGGGTTCCTCCCTTGCACGCAATTCCTTCCATTGCGTTCAAAAGGGTCTAATTGCGCGCAATCCCTTCGCTGGGTGTGGCCTTGCCTTTGGGTGGGGCCTTTGTCACTCGTGCGCAATTCACATCCTTTGTGTGCGATCCTCCTAGCCACGTGCAATCCCTCTGCCCCAATTACGTGTCATCCCCGTGTTTTGCGTGAAAACCCTATCTTTGCGCGCAAACCCCGGGACCCCTCACCTTGATGCTCCCCGGGTGCACACACTGGGCATACACACCATGCACTGTTTTCCCATGCGGCCTTCCAGGCTCGTAAGAAGTAACCTTAAGGTCCCTTGGGTGGTGTTTCTTGTTGCGTTTCTTTTCCTCATGCTTCTTTGCATAGGCACGCTAACAACTATTGCTTCTTCGCATAGCCACGCTAATGTGGACCCCTCGATGGTTCGCTCTGTGATCCCCCTTCACCACGGCCTTGCCGATGCCTTGCCTCCCCAAAGGGGTAGAGGGTACCCGTCATGTAAGTCCTAGGGGTGTGGAGCGAACCCACCTCGTCTGAGCTGCAGGACGTTAAAATTCCAAGTACCTCATCCTCAACACATGACGTTAAACTGTGATTCGGCCCCGTGCCTCGCACGCAGGGTCCCCCCGGCTCGGACATTCTTTATGCTGCTCATCTACACGGGGATGGGATCACCCCTCACATGGGATGATATCCTCCCTCTCAGAGTGGAGTTTGTCCATGGGGGAAGGGAAACCACCTTGGTGTAAGCCCCCAGCCTCTCTTGTGGAAGGTAGCACCCATGGACCTCCGTACTTCCACACCGCCAAGGCCAGTGTAGGGCGTGATAGGGAACGATGCATCTCCTTTGTTCGGTCCCAAATCCCTCTCCCTCTACACTTTGTCGCACCTCAGGCCTCCATCCTGGAGTAAGTCTCGGCACCATGGGCCGCTCAACGTGTAAGCCCCTCTTCGCTTCTCACGGACGCACCCTTTGCGACGTGATCATCACGTCCCTACAAACTCTTGTTTCTCACACCGAGCATGACTCACGTGAGCTTAGAGTGAGCATCGACCCTGACCCCCACCTCCAGCGAACTACGAGGACTTTGATCCGTGCCAAGGCATGGTATGTAGGAAGCCTCCACGAGGTTCAAGCCCACCATCCAGTCATTCCAACCCCTTCACATCGGTTCACCAACACCATGGGCCGCTCAACGCGTAATCCCCTCTTTGCTTCTCACGGACGCACCCTTTGCGACATGATCATCAGGTCCCTGCAACCTCTTGTTTATCACACCGAGCATGACTCACATGAGCTTAGAGTGAGCATCGACCCTAACCCACACCTCTAGCGAACTACGAGGACTTTGATCCGTGCCAAGGCATGGTACGTAGGAAGCCTCCATGAGGTTCAAGTGCACCATCCGGTAGTTCCGACCCCTTCACATTGGTTCACCAACACCATGGGCCACCTTAGAGTGTAATCCCCATATGCACCCATCTATCATGATGTTAAAATGTATGCCTCTATCCTGCATGACGTTAAACTGCCCCACATCAAATTACGAGGACTTTGATCCGTGCTAAGGCAAGGTATGTAGGAAGACTCTATGAGGTTTAAGCCCACAACCTGGTCGTTCCGACCTCTTCACGTCGGTTCGCCAACCATTTAGGGCCTCCTCAGAGTGTAAGACCCATCCATCCACCATTGTGGGCTACCTCAGAGCGTAAGCCCCATCCATCCACCATTATGGTCCGCCTCAGAGCGTAAGTCCCATCCATCCATCATCATGGGTCGCCTCAGAGCGTAAGCCCCGTACAGCTGGACCCCAGGTCCCTCTTCACGTCAATTTTCTGACCCCATGTCCTTGGGCCGCCTCAGAGCATAAGCCCCAAATTCCCCCATCCCACATGACATTAAACTGCACCACAATGAACTACGAAGACTTTGATCTATGCTAAGGCATGGTACGTATGAAGCCTCTACAAGGCTCAAGCCCAACACCCACGTCTCACCCTGACCTCTCCCTCGAGCCCACGCGCCTTGGGAAGCTCATGCCCTAGACCAAAGGTTGTACTTCCTCCGGGCCCCATCCATGTGTTCATTCTCACAGGTCGCCTTTTCAGGTTACCCACCATTCCATCGAACTACGTGGACTTTGATTCCCTTCCACGGGGATACGTAGGAAGCCTCCACGAGGTTAAAGCCCCTTCACTTCATCACCCATCCTGATTCTTGCCCGGGATGCCACATCCTGGTAGGATCATGCCACCTCATTCCACTCCACAGTATCCGGGGAGCCGCCCACGTGCTGGCCCCCACATCGGAGTTCCCTTTAGGGGGTTCTTTTATCTGATCCACTCTCAGTGTTCCAATCAGTCCGATCCGTCTCTGCTGGATGTTAAACTCGTGGCATACCTCGTGTTAAACATGAGAAGCTGAGGAAAAACTTAGATACATGCCTATGGCATACAATTCCCCGCGTTCGATGTGGGATGCCTCGGGCTTCCGCGCCCTTGAGAAGCCCTATAATAAGGGACAAAAGACAGACATGCCAATCCCCCATCATCAAGACATGGCAACGAAACCTTAGCGTGACCACTCTCCTAACCAAAGGTTGCTTCCCCGACCAGACCCCTTGGAGCATCTCGATGGAAATAGCGTAATTAACTGGTGTCCGTGAAGATATGGCAGCGGGAACGAGATTCACGAATACGTATTAAATCTATGAGGGAGACCTGGACTAGGTGAAGAGCTCCGAGGAGGAATCCATGGAAGGAAGAACCGACATCCCATCATCCCAGTTTCGATCAAGGAGAAGACGTCCCTGAATAAGGAACAGATGCTGCCCGCCTTTGGAAAGCGGAAATCCGGGGCCACAAGCTGCGCGTCCTCCCCTGCATGACGGATGTGCGCGCGCCCCGATGGAAAGCATTGGAAACAAAGCCCCAACCAAGATCAAATATGGGAGATGAATGAACAATTGGATAGGGAGTTTGATATGATGGACTTGGGACCTAAAAAAAATATTTTTGGGATACAAATCCACCAAGACATAAATAATAGGAAGATTTGACTATCATAGAATAATTACTTGAAGAAATTATTAAAACACTTCAACATGCAAGACTGAAAGACAATATATACCCCTATTCCCATTAATTTCAATTTGTACTCCATGAGGAGTCATAGTAGTGAAGCATAGAGGATGGAAATTTCTCAAGTTCCATATGCATCAGTAGTGGGGAGTTTGATGTTCTCTATGGTTTGTACTAGACCTGACATTATACATGCAGTGGGAGAAGTTAGTTGGTACATGGTGAATCCCGGATGGGATAATTGGAACATGTTGAAGAGGATCTTGAGATAAATCAAAGATACCTCATATGTTGCATTATGTTATGTAGGATCATATTTTACTATTAGAGGCTATGTTGATTCATATTTTGTAGGTGATTCTGATCGGTTGAAATCCACTACTAGTTATTTTTTTTACTCTTGCTGGGGGATATTTGAGATGGATTTCCAAATTATAGTATGTTGTGGCCTTATCCATGATTTAGGAAGAGTATATGGAAACAACATAGGATTTTATAGAGTTGATATAGATGAAAAGGATTTTGGAAGAGCTCAGGCACAAACAAGAGCATATTTCTTTATTTTTTGACACCTAGAGTGCCTTTCACATTGTAATGAATCCATAATTTCATTCCAGAATGAATCAAATTAGCATGTAATATAATTTTATTCAAGATTTGGTGAATAAGGAAGTGTAGATATGGAAAAAATTTACACTAAAGAAAATTTGGAATATTTCTTGATAAATGTGATTAGTTCTCATATGTTTAGAAGGTGTAGATCCTCGAGAGGCCTTGCCGATACATGAGAAAAATATTTGGTAGATAGAAAGGATGTGTGGAGATGTTATTGGTACTTAATCAAATCTCCAAGTGGGAGATATATTGGAAGACTTTTGGAGAGAGAAAATAATAATAATGGCACCACATTCAATTCATTAAAGGAGGGTGTCACCCTAACTTTATTCCCCCATTTAATTTGGTTAAAGGAATTAATTTGAGGGGAGACCTAAGGAGGGTGAGGGAATGCTATAAAATAGATCTACCCAAAAAAATTTCATCATCAGATTCTCAAACAATACATCATCATCTTTGAGTGCAGTATTTTGTGAGGTGTTTCTCCATATATTCAAGAGATAATATTTTGAGTGTTTTATCCTTGTGAGAGAGAGGCTGTACCTTCATTTTAGCATAGTTATATCCTTCTATTTTCCCATGTTTTTTAACCCTTTCATGGGGGGGGGGTTCCACGTTACATCTGGTGTGTTGGATCGAGATTATATCAAATATACACAAGAGGGGGGGGGGGGTGAATTGTGTCTTTTCAAAAATCTTCGTGAGATCGTGTTCTGTCCTTTATCTTTAATCAGATATATTAATGCAGCAGAAATATGAAATGAAGGAACACATGATATATAGTGGTTCGGGGAATAGAAGGCCCCTAGTCCACTCCACCAACACTCTACTCCATGAGCTTGGTGATTTTCACTATCTGGTCCTCATCTCAACAGACCTTTCAACAACTGAGTGCAGGCAGTTAACACCTTTACAATCTAAGGAAAAACACAACCTTTTGGTTTAATCACAGAACCTACATAGCTTAGAACGAGAATCTGGTCACTCAAGATAAAAAGTATTTGTTCTTTGAAAATAATCTCCTGATTGTTCTTCACAATTACAATAGAATTCAATTGACAGTAAATGGATCATTGTCTTCAGAAAGAATGATATTTAAGAAAGAGTTGTTCTGAGTCGATCTCTTTGTAGTAGATATAGAAATATAAATCGCAACTTCAGCAGTAGCAGATTCACAATTGATCTTCAATGTTGAATAAGTGAATCTTCTGTCATGTATCTTCTTCTTTAACAAAAAGTTCTTTTATCATTCTTCGTAATCAACAGAAATGCAGATCATGATTGACACTATTTTTTTTATTCTTCTGAATGTCGTAAAACAGATCACATATTTTGATAAATGTATCTACTCTTGTGTTCTTTATCACTTTTTGCAGTTCGTACTTACACACACCTTAAAATAAAAAAGATATAACAAATAATTCCTCTGTAAAAATCAGATCCACAATCTTCACCTTTTTACCCGCATAATTCAAAAATTTTAATTTACAGAGTAGTCATAAATCTTCTTGTAATTCTCCATGAAAATATACTTTTAATTAGATCCTTAAATGACTCTGAACTCGTCAAAGACGCGCTTTAAAATCAGCTTTTAATCCGGATTAAAATCAGCCAGATAATTCTCTTGTAGATCGTTGAATACTAATATCAACTTTAAATTCTCCGATGCCAAACATAAGGTTGAGTTGTATAGTATGCATCCTCTGAACATAATGTAGATCATAAATGTAAGTTTGATGACATAGCCTTCAAACGTAAGTTTGATGATGTAGCCTTCAAACGTAAGGTTTTGAACGTATGGTTGATCACAAACGTAGGGTTGGCCATCCATACTTTTCTATTCAACTTTCAAACGTATGATAAATGATCCATACTTTTATAAGCTTCCAAATGAAAGGTACATGATCCAAATTTTTCTAAGAAATGTAAGGTTTTTTACAAAAGTAAGGTTTATGAACCATACTTTTGAGAAACAAACGTAACATTTAACACTTACGTACGGTTCTCCTTCCATACTTTTCTAATATCGCAAACGTAGGGTTATTTCCTAACATAGGGTTATTTTTCATACTTTTTCGATAATGTATGGTTGATTAACCATACTTTTCTAATAACTTGTAAAGTAAACAGTAGGTTCATTTCTTTACGCTATGTTTCCACATGTAGGGTATGAACAGTGATTCCAAAACACGCTTAAGCAATTCCGGAATATGTAGAGCATGAACAGTGTTTCCAGAACACGCCAATACGAATACTTTAACAATTAAATCTTATTGTTAAAGAACTTAGATATTTATTCCAGATATAAAAAATATAAAATAAATTCCTAAAATATACTTAAAAAATAAAATCATTAGAAAAAAATTAAGGGTATTTGTGAGCATAAAAATTATCATAAAGAGATAGTGTATTGTTCTCAACAACCTCCCTATTTAAATAAAAACATTATGTATTGTTGAAAACAACACTTGCTCAACAATATTACCCGTTTTTATGATCACAAAACCAATAAAATAATAAATGAAATTAATTTTCAAAATTAATTACATATAGTTTAGAATTTGATTAGATAAAGAAATATTTAATTTTAAGAAGATTATTTCAAAAATAAATAAACATTGTGTTATCTATAATCATAAAAATAAATTTCTTCCCCTTTTTCAAAAGTAAAAAATAAAAGTAAAGAAAAATATATCCCCTTAAATAAAAATAAATCAATAAAAAACTTTTTTTTTAAAAATATTTATCCAAACTTCTCCCTCTTAAAAGATTTTAAAGTAAAAATTTTTTATTTCTCCTTTAATAAAAAAAGTTTTGTTTTTAAATAAAACTTTTCTTCAAATTTCTCCCTAAAATAATATTTAAAAAAAATGTAAATGAGTTAAAATAAAATGTTGTGTTTATCCAAATTTCTCCCCCTTTTTGTGATATAAAAAAGAATGACAAAATATGGAATATAACACATATTAATGTAGCACTGAACTAAAGTAAATTATATATCTAACTGTTTATCAATTAGTGAATCTAGATTACTGGCATATATAATCAAAGACAGTAAAACAAACAAACACAAAAATATATAATGAAACAGATTTTCATTGAAAATATTGAAAAGTAAAAAATTGATAAATACATGAATCAAGGGCTAGTCAGGGTTTAGATAGGGTCTATCTTGTTTGAACTACTTCCTTGATTTATGATAGCTGCTCCCTTAGTCTCCTCATCATTCCATCACCAAGTATAATAATAAGATCCTCATTCTCTTGAGTCATATGAACGTCTTCAATTAAGTTGACTCTGAAAAACTCCTATAGTCTTTCTTCCTTCTCCAAAAACAATGAAAACTTCTCTGTTAACTTATCCAAGACAGATCTGATTCCTGGTTCATGTGAGGTTAACTATTCAACGAAAAACTTTTGATTGTCTAGCAGCACTGAAAGAGGAGCACTATTGCATTGAAAATCATGAAACCCGTCATTCATATCAACTAAGTCAGTGGTTATTACCTTCAATCTTCTAATAAAATTAGGTGAAGTATCTGAACCACTGGCCTCATCGATCCTGACAAATGCCAACTTTGTCTCCATAAATGATTTGAGATCTGACAAATCTGACCTCATAACCAATTCAGACTTTAATTTAACAACCTCATTCAGCATATGCTGCTTAAAAATTTCAACTTCTTGCTTTGAAACTGTACTATGCCTCTGGAATTTTAATTTTTCTGTTTCCAATGCTCTCATCAGAGCAGCATTCTCTTGCTTCACTCTCTACAACTCCCTTTATATTTCTTCAACTTCCTCATTTTTTGATTCAGAGGTACTTTGTGCTTGATTCTCCTTTTCAGCATGAAACTGATATACTGAAACTAGGGGTAAGGATTCAACATCTTCTTTCAACATCTTCTAACTGGTTGGTCCATATATTTTTCCTCTGAGTCTTTTCGAGATTCTTCCATAGAAAAATCATCTTGAAGAACTTCTATTTGTACATATGAAGGGTTTTTATCCTGTAAATCAGCAATCACTTCTTCTATTTTATTTTCTTGAATAATTTCATCTTCAGCTAATTGAGGACTGGCCACATCTACTCCAGGCACTGCCTCTTTTTCAATTTCAACTTTAGGTTCTGGTTCTATTATTTTAACTTCAATTATTTTAGGTTCAAATTCTGTAATAGACACATCCTGTTCCTAAGTCTCTCCTTCAGCTTCTATTTGAAATCTAGATTGAATATGAGGTTCTTCCACTTGTTCTGTCCTCTCAACAAAAACTTCCATTGATTGTTCAACAGAAGCTTCTCTTAAAAATCTGTAACTCAATAAATCTTTTGAGGTTAAAACATTTGAAACTTTCTCTTCATGAGCAATAACATCTCTTCTTCTTTTTACTTGAAGTCCTTCTTGACTTTCTTCCTCTGGCACAATCTCAACTTCAAAACTTATTATTATGGAAATATAGATAACTTTGGGTGTAGCTTGATTTTCCTTTGACTTTTCAGGCTGAGCCTGAGCTCTCTCTTATTCTATTTCTTCATCAGCTCCTACAGGCAGGATTTTTCCTTTTATTGTACTCTATAAATAACCAATTTTTCTTAAAGTACCAGCATTAAAAACATTACTATGGTGACAATGAGCTATAGCATCAACCAGTCTCACCATGTCTTTCTTTAAAAAGAGTTTTGAGATGAATCTACCAAAAGGGTAGAAATTCATTCTAGCTTCACTTTGACAGCAGTAACTCTGGTACCTCACCATGTATCTAGGAAAATTTAATTTTACATCACTGAGAAAAAGATACATTATGTACATTTCAAGATACAGTATCTTCTCCATTTCTGACATTCTGGGTGCTATCCCTGTTTGTACAAATTTCACAAGGATCTTCTGATCTGGTTCTAAATACTTAACTAACATTTTCCTTATGTTAGTAGAGACAAATATAAAGGACATAATATATTTATATTTATGCACATAATATCCTATACTTTTCAAATAAAAATGAAACACTCCCTCATGAGGGCGGTTCGGTATTTGACTAATTTCAACTGAAGAGATTGAAAAATATCTATCCTCTATCTTAGACATCATGGTGTCACAATCATCTCCCAAACTAAATTGAATAGATTTAAAGAAATTTTGAAGCTCTACTTCATACAAGAATTCTGTATTATCACTATTGAAGGTCTATTCGAGATTCTGAAATGACAGGGCTTGTTTTAACAACAAGTTCTTCTGAAATAGCTATTCTAAATCAATCACCTTTCCATATAGTATTTTCCTTCCTTATGAGCGTTGTTTCTTGGAATTTCTGGTCTCGGCCTCATCTCCTCTCTTAGTCTGCCATTTTTGTGAAAATCTCTGAAGGTTTGAAGGTTAGGGTTTCATAGGTTCGAATATTAGGGTTGACAATTAGTAGTGAGGTTTCGCGGGTTCGAAAGGGTTTTGATGGAAATGAAAGGGTTCAGAATTCGAAAGGTTCTGAAAGCCTTGATTCCCGTGTTTTCAATAATAATTACATAGATTTTAAAAACAAATAAAAATTGTCCATGACGTATATAAAAGTAAATTTTAATAATAATAATAATAAAATATTCTGTTTGAAAAATAAATAACAAAATTTATATTTAAATAGTAAAAAGAAAACATAATTAAATGAATAAAATTAAAATTTTATTTAAAATTAAATAAACCTAGCTCCCTCTTAATAAAATCAAACTTTACAGTGGGAAGTGGTTTAATAAAAATATATACTAATTGAATTTTAGTATTAACAAATTCCAAAAATATATCCTTTTTAATAACATGATCTCTTAAAAAGTGATGCCTAATATCAATATGTTTAGTCCTAGAATGATTAATAGGATTTTTTGAAATATTTATAGCACTTTTATTATCACATAAAATAAGGGTATTATTAAAATTTAGTCCAAAATCCATAAGAGTGTTTTTCATCCACAACACTTGTGCACAAAAACTTCCAGCAGAAACATATTCTGCCTCGACTGTTGATAGGACAACTGAGTGTTGTTTCTTACTTGACCATGACACTAAGGATTTCCTTAAAAAGTGACAAGTTCCTGAAATGTATTTCCTATCTAATCTAAAAATACCAAAGTCTACATCTGAATATGAAATTAAATTAAAATCAGAAGTTTTGGGATAAAGTAGAGATTAAAAAATAGTTCCTTTTAAAAATCTAAAAATTCTTTTAACAACAGTTAAATGGGATTCTTTGAGATTTGATTGAAATATAGAACAAAGACATACTGAATACATTATATCTGGCCTGATAGTAGTGAGATATAATAAACTACCAATCATACCTCTATATAACTTGTTGTCAACTGACTTTCCAGTTTCATCCAAATCAAGTTTTATATTAGTACACATAGGAGTTGTATATGTCTTGCTGTTTTCAAGTAAAAATTTCTTAAGTAAATCAATAATGTATTTTCTTTGATTCATAACATTTCCAAAATCTTTTTGATAAATTTGAAGTCCTAAAAAGAAATTTAATTCTCCCATTATACTCATTTTAAATTCTTTTTGCATTATATTTGAAAACTCATGACAAAGGGATTTATTAGTTGATCCAAAAATTACATCATCAACATAAATTTGAACTAATAAAATATTAGAATTTACAGTTTTCTTAAATAGTGTTGGATCATCCATTCAAATAGTAAAATCATTTTTTAAAAGAAAAGAGCTTAATCTTTCATACCAAGCTCTAGGTGTTTTTTAAGACCATAAAGAGATTTATTAAGTTTAAAAACAGAATTTGGTTTTTATAAAATTTCAAAACCAGGAGGTTTCTCAACATAAACTTCCTCCATTAAATAACTATTTAAAAAGGCAGACTTAACATCCATCAGAAATAATTTAAAATTCATATGTGATGGATAGGCTAAATGGATTCTAATAGCTTCTAACCTAGCTACAGGTGAAAAGGTCTCATCATAGTTTGTACCTTCTTCCTGATTATATCCTTTTGCTACAAGTCTTGATTTATTTCTAGTTATTATTCCTTGTTCATCTTGTTTATTCCTAAAGACCCATTTTGTTCTTATCACTGGATAATTATGTGTTCTTTCAACTAATTCCCAAACTTCATTTCTCTTGAACTGGTTTAATTCTTCTTGCATTGCTGTCATCCATCTTTCATCATCTAAATATTCCTCTATAGTCTTAGGTTCTAGTTGGGATAGAAAGGCAGATAATTCTACAATATTTCCTATATTTTTTCTAGTTTTTTTCTTGTGTCTAAGTCACCTATTATAGTTTCTAAAGGGTGATTCTTTAGGGTTCTAGTCTGTCTAGGTAGTATAATTATAGGTTCTTCAGTATCATGTTCTTCTAAACTGGACTGAATTTCATTTATATCTTTTTCAAAATCATTTTTCAAGTTCTCAAGTATCATGTTATCATAAGAGTCAGATTCATCCATTTGATCTTTCCTTTTCTCAAAATGATTAGATTCATCAAATTTCACGTGAACTGATTCTTCAACAATCCTTGAATTCTTATTATAGACTCTATAAGCTTTGGAGGTAGCTAAATATCCTAATAAAATGTCTTTATCAGATTTTGGATCAAACTTACCAAGAATTTCCTTGGTGTTCAAGGTGTAAAACTTGCTTCCAAAAACTTTAAAGTAATTTAATTTAGGTTTTCTGTTATTCCAAAGTTCATAGGGTGTATTTTTCAAAATTGGTCTAATTAAAACTCTATTCATTATATAGCAGGCTGTGCTTACAGCTTCTGCCCAAAAATAGGTAAGAAGACTATATTCATTTAGCATAGTCATAGCCATTTCCTAAATAGTCCTATTTCTTCTTTCAACAATTCCATTTTGTTGAGGTGTTCTTGGTGCAGAGAAAATATGTTTAATACCCATGTTTGAGAAAAAGGAATTAAATCCCTGATTCTCAAATTCTCCACTATGATCACTTCTTAATAAAATTATATTAAGACATTTTTCATTTTTATTAGATTTACAAAAACTTTTAAATAAAGTAAAATCCACATTTTTAAATTTCAAAATGATAATCCATATAAATCTAGATTAATTATCAACATAAACATATACATATAATTTACCAGCCAATCTTTCTACCCTTGAAGGTCCAAACAAATCCATATGGATAAGTTATAGAGGTTTAGATGTAGAAACTTTGTTAATATATTTGAAGGATGATTTGTGTTTCATGTCAAGTTGACATGCATCACAAAATCTGTCACTTTCAAATCTAAGACTAGGAAAATCAGAAATTAATTGTTTCTTAGATAAATTATGTAAAACATATACATTATAATGTCTAAGTCTCCTATACTAGATCCAAGATTTATTAACTTTAGCAGTTAATAAATTTTCTTATTGTTTACACAAGGAATTTAAATTCAAGGTGTATACATTATCAGTTCTTGGTGCTCTAAATTTAAGTAGTTTATTTTTAAAAATAGTACAATAGATATTAGAAAAATCAATAGTATAACCATCATCATAGAGTTGAGATATACTTATCGGATTGTGTTTAAATCCTTGTATATAAAGTAATTTGTTGATTGAGACAGCTTCTGGATCTCCAACTGTTCCAATACCAATGATTTTCCCTTTGGCATTGTCACCAAAAGTGACAAGTCCACCATCTTTTTGAGTGAGTGTAAAGAAATTCGATGAGTTTCCACTCATCTTCCTTGAACAACCACTATCCATATACCATATGTCCTTTTTTTCTTATGTGACCTACCTCCTGCAAAGGCATTTAAACAAGTTGCTTTGGTACCCATATTCTATTGGGTCCAGTTGTGTTAGCTAGCAAAGATCTGGGAATCCAGACTTTCTTTGTTTTTCTAAAATCAACAGAATAAAATAAATTATTTGAAACTAAATCTTTCTTAATACCACTTATTTGGGGTTGTCTTAAGAAACAGTTTTTAGAAATATATCCCCTTGTTCCATAGTAATTACAATTTAATCTTTTTAATCTTAGAATAAAATAATTCTTGTATAGCTTAGTTTTTTCATCTTTACTACCAATTCCAAATCTTTCTTTCTTAATAACAGTTTTTCCAAGAATTTCATTCAATCAGTTTTCTCCTCTGGTAAAAATAAGGGCTGAACTTTTATATGTTTCTACTTCTATTTGTAGTGTTTTTATTTTAGCTTCATGATCTATATAGTCAATGTTAATTGAATTATACTTATCAGTTAACTCCTTAAATTGATTTAGAATTGTATATCTTTCATCTGAAATAGCCTTGTGAATGTTCTTTAAAGACTTATGCTTCTTAAATAGAGAATCATATTTTTCTTCAAGAATATTACAGTAGGATGCAAGTTTTTCATTAGAGTAACTAGATTCAGAACTAGAGTCAGAAGAGTAGTAAGATTGCACATCATCTATTTCCGCCATAAAAAACATGTTGGCTTTCATATTTACTTATTCCTTATCTGAGTATGATTCAGAAGTGCTACTAGAGTCTTCATATACACTCCATGTAGCTTTCATTACTTTCTTGTCCTTATGCTCATAATCACTCCTTTTGAAGAACTTCTTCTTCTTGTCTTCCTTTAATTGTGGACAGTCAGGTCTGATGTGACCCATTTTCTTACACTCATAAAATCTGACTTCCTTGTCATCCTTTTTGAAGGATTTTCTGAATCCCTTCTTCTTTCTATAGAATTTAGTGAATTTTATGGCTAGCTGAGTCAGTTCCATATCAGAATTCGATAAATCAGAACTTTTTGATTTCAATTTTACACTTTTATTCATCTTTTTGCTTTGTGATGAAACTTTCAAGGAAGTTTCATCTCTCTTGATAAACACTTTATTCTCATTTGCTTAATCTTGCATCTCAGCTTCATACATCATTAGTGTTCCAATCAGTTCTCTCATAGTTAAGTCTTTGATAGGTGTCGACTGTCTGATTGCAGCAGAGATTCTATTCCATCTTGTTGGCAGTACTCTCAGTACTCTTAAAGCTTGATCATATTTTTTAATGGCATCTCCCAAGGTAGTTATATTATTGAAAATCTCTGTCAACCTTCCATTCATTTGAGTAATGCTTTCACCTTCAACCATTATGAATTTATCAAATTTAAGCTTAACAGTAGCATATATCATTTACCTGATATTGTTAGTTCCTTCATAAGAAACAACAATAGTTTGCCACATCTCATATGCTGTTGGGAATTGAGATACTCTATTAAATTCATCAGGTCCTAGACCACATATAATTACATTCACTGCCTTAGAGTTCATATCATATTCTGCTTCTGTAGATGCACTCCATGTCTTAGGTTTTTCAGGTATTTCATATGGAGTCAGTATCTTAGAATATACTCTGTATCCAAGGTTTTTTAGATAGATAATCATTCGCGACTTCTAGCATCCATAGTTTTCTCCATTGAAGTATGGTACTCTGACCATAGACATTACCTCTCTTGTATCATTCATCTTGCTCTGCATATAATCCTTAATCGCTTTTAGCTTGTTAGAGATTTATCAAAAGCCCAACCTCTGATACCAATTGTTGGATCGAGATTATATGAAATATAAATAAGAGGGGGGTGGGTGAATTGTGTCTTTTCAAAAATCTTCACAAGATCGTGTTCTGTCCTTTATCTTTAATCAGATAGATTAATGCAGCAGAAATATGAAATGCATGAACACACGATATATAGTGGTTTGGGGAACAGAGTGCCCCTAGTCCACTCCACCAACACTCTACTCCATGAGATTGACGATTTTCACTATCTGGTAATCATCTCAACAGACCATTCAAAAAATGAGTACAGGCAGTTGACACCTTTACAATATAAGGCAAAACACAACATTCTAGTTCAATCACAGTACCTATACAGCTTAGAACAAGAAGCTGGTCACTCAAGATAAAAAGTATCTATTCTTTAAAAATACTCTCCTGATTGTTCTTCATAATTGCAACAGAATAAAATTGACAGTAAATAGATCGTCATCTTCAGAAAGAATGATCTTCAAGAAAGAGTCATTCTGAGTCAATCCCGTTGTAGTAGATATAGAAATATAAATCGTAACTTCAGTAGCAGCAGATTCAAAATTGATCTTCAATGTCGAATAAGTAAATCTTCTGTCATGTATCTTCTTCTTTAACAAACAGAGCTTTTATCACTCTTTGTAATCAATAGAAATGCAGATCATGATTGAATTTGTTTTTCTTCTTCTTCTGAATGTATTATAGAAGATCTCATATTTTGATAGATGTATCTGCTATTGTGTTCTTGATCATTATTTGCAGCTCGTACATACACACACCTTAAAATAAAATAGATATAACGAATACTTCCTCTACAAAAATCAGATCCACAATCTTTTCCTTTTTACTCGTATAATTCAAACATTTGAATTTACATAGTAGTCATAACTCTCCTTGTAATTCTCCATGAAAATATCCTTTTAATTCGATCCTTAAATGGATCTGAACTCGTCAAATACGTGCTTTAAAATCATCTTTCAATCCGGTTTAAAATCAGCCTGATAATTTTCTTGAAGATCATTGAATAATAATGTCAACTTTAAATTCTTCGATGCCAAATGTAAGGTTGAGTTGTACAATATGCATCCTCTGAATGTAACGTAGATCATAAACGTAAGGTTAATGAAGTAGCCTTCAAATGTAATTTTGATGATGTAGCCTTTAAACATAAGGTTGTCAACGTATGGTTAATCACAAAGGTAGGGTTGTCCATCCATACTTTTCTCTTCAACTTTCAAACTTATGATAAATGATCCATACTTTTATAATCTTCCAAACGAAAGGTACATGATCCTTACTTTTCTAAGAAACGTAAGGTTGTTTACAAAAGCAAGGTTGATGAAACATACTTTTTAGAAACAAACGTAACGTTTAACACTTACGTACGGTTCTACTTCCATACTTTTCTAATATCCCAAACGTAGGGTTCTTTCCTAACGTTGGGTTCTTTTTCATACTTTTCTGATAACTTATGGTTGATTAACCATACTTTTATGATAACTTGTAAAGTAAACAGTGGGTTCTTTTCTTTACGCTACGTTTCCACACGTAGGGTATGAACAGTGATTCCAGAACACGCTTAAGCAATTCTCGATTATGTAGAGCATGAACAGTGTTTCTAGAACACGGTAATGAAAATAATTTAACAATTAAATATCGTTGTTCAAGAACTTAAATATTTCTTCCAGAAATAAAAAATAATAATAATAAATTCCTGAAATATAATTAAAAAATAAAATCATTAGAAAACAATTAAGGGTATTTGTGAGCATCAAAATCATCATAAGTAGATAGAGTATTGTTCTCAACAATCTCCATCTTTAAATAAAAACCTTATGTATTGTTGAAAAAAACACTTTCTCAACAAGGTGTTCATTTTATTTCCACAATTTTTAATTTATTTTTATCTCACAATTAACCATGTACCGAAGAGCCAATTATTTCCGATCCTAACATCACCCCCTTCACGTTCTTAGACAGTGTCCTTGTGCGACCCAACTCGACACCTATGGTCCCCGACATCCTTTTGAAACCGTTCCATCCTCACATGAACCCATCCCTAATATCCCAGTGTTGTTTCTTGAAGGAACCCCTATGTCAACCCTACTGCTCGACATCGTCTCCCTGCTAGCCTTGTCAGCACTGCCCCCTTCCAATCGAATTACACTATAAATTTGTATTTCAAATTTATACATACATACAAAAATATTGTATATAAATTGAGATAGAGATAATTTTCTATGAAAATTTTAAATGAAAATTTTCTATACAAATTGAATATAAGTATACACATTTACAATGAACATAAATAAATATTTTTTTTATTTCCATTCAAATATATATATATATATATTTATTAATCTAGTTTTAATAATATATAATTATATAAATATATATCCAATGTTAATACTTCTAATAATATATACACAAAATATTGAAATTTATAAATATTCATTATTAATAATTATAAATTATTTATTTCATTATTTTTATATATTATTTGTCAATGTATATTTGTATAAAAACATTTGTTTTTTATTTGAATTTGATGTTATCTATTTTTATTTTAATATAAAAAATTCATGGAAATTAACATATATAAACATTATTATTATAAATATAAAATAAATATACTTCTAATAAATATATAATAAGTAAACAATCTATAAGCATGAGCGTACATTAAAATGGGGTGAAGGGTAGTTTTGGTAACCAATTAATACTCTTATAATGCATTTTGAGAAAGAGGAAAATAAGGTTTAAATAATATGACACCATGATAAAAAATATCTTCCCCTTTTCAATCATAGCTGTGAACCTGATGGTCAGGTCGCTGCCTAGACTTGAGAAAATATTTATACTCTCTCAAGTTGGGGGGGGGGGGGGTGAAACCTGATCTTCCAAACCATTCATTGGATACAAATACCATATCTTTTTCATTTTTTTACCATTTATAGAGCACCTAATATAATTCTATATTTTGTATATATTTGCTAAATACAATTGTAATATATATATATATACATTTATTTACTATGATATTTATTATAAATAGTATTAATTATATATATTTATCATATTCTATTTATTAATAATTTAAATATGCATAATAATATAAGTATATATATTTAAATTATTTTTTATATTATAAATTTTAATATAATAATTTTTTTATATTTTTTATTATTATACAAGGAAAATCATACACACGCATTTATTACACACACACGCACATATATATTATACACTTCTTTATTTATTTACATAAGTATATATATATCTTTGTATATATATTTATATTTTTATATGTATTCACACATATTTAATCAAACATTTTTAATGAAAAACCACAGTGAAAATTTTCAACTATTAATGGAGAATTTGAGAGGAAATTGAATTCTCAATGGTAACTCCTACAATTCCAATAGACATATTCAATAAAAATTAATACTGAAAATTTTCATTTGAGATTCAAAATTTAAACACATAATTTAAACTAAAATTTCCTAAACCATGAGTTTGGAAAACCAAACCCAAGGTTTATTTATTAAAAATGGGTAGAAAGTATAAGGGGTTACATGCACAAAGGGAAACTTCCCAAAGACAAAAAATAAAGGACACAAGATACCTATTACAAATCTTCAATATCCTTATTCATTAATCAAATTATGATCTTCATCCATCAATTAGCCTAGACTTATTGGGTGACCTCCCCTCTAGGGTTTGGGTTTTTTCAATGAGCCATCATTGATAAGTGAAGGTGTTGTGGAAATAAATTGGTTACACAACTTTTTTCCTTAGATCATAAATGTGAATCCTTTTCCTATGTTTATCATCACCTTCATTAGAGGGTTCCATATAAAAGGAAGTAGGTGGAATTGCCTTACCAAAAAAACTACATAGATTAGTGATGATATTAAGATAATACATATCTGGATTCCTGCCACGAGTTACCTTCATTGATTGGCTGGAGGCATGACCATTGTCTCCTTTTAACCTCCCATGTATTTCTATCCTTTGTGTTTTGAGTATTTCTTTTGCATAGTGTTCATATATCATGATAGGAATCACTAAACCAAATGAAGACATAAAATTAAGTACAGAGGGATACCTTGAATACCTTGCTAGTTTGCACCCACTGGATACCCAATACATAGGTGCAAGCTAACCGATAGATGTGACAGAACCTCCTGTAACACTGTCAGGCTGACTAGCTAGTCGATGGAGCTCATCGGCCAGTTTTTGGAGTCTACCAAATCCTAATAAGCTATAGAAAGTGCACTAGATGGCCATGGAATCTATTGGCTAGTATTTGTATTCAATCCAACATAGTCAAGATGCATTAAATGATGGATTTAAAGGCATCTACTAAACTCATTAAATCCTTGGATCAACCCAAGGGACCCTAAACTCCTATGAAGGATATAGGATTCCTTGATTGGTCCATGATGTGTTTTTTCAAGTGTTATATAAGAATATTGCAAATATAAAAATGAAAACCAACCTTTAACAACTTCAATCCAATTTTTATTTTCCTCACTTATTAAGTTTTTTCTTTTGTTCTCCCTTATTTTAATTTCTAAAATTATCTTCTATGTATTTCCTCTCTTTGTGTCTCTCTATTAGTCTTTAATTTTCTTATAAATCTTCTAAGAGAGAGTGGAGTTCTTTATAAAGGGTTTTTAAAAACAAACCTCTACCATATTCTTCTTCTTTAGGTGCTCACAACCATTTAAGTGAGGGATTTTGGTTCTTGGTTTCCATTAAAACCAAGGGTATTATTTTTCTTCTTGGTTTTTGTTAAAACTAAGAGATTATTTTTTCTTCTTTAGTTCTCGGTTTTCTATTAAAACCAAGGGACCAATATAAACCTCTCAAGACTTTTTGTGGGGATGAGATATAGGGCATCATTCTTGAGCTATTTTTGATCTCATTTATTAAAGTGTTCCTTTCTAATTTTCATTATTTGTTTTTCACTATGATTAAAGCATTTATTTTACACTACACTTTCTTTAATTTGATTTTTTTATTCTTGAATAGAATGCTTGATTGTTAATTTATTTTATTTTACAGAATTATTTTAAAATTATTTTAAATGCAATTCACCCCTAATTTTCATTTTATCTCTGACCTACACTCGGTATCAAAGGATATCTGTGTGTTCTTTTACAAAAAAATATTCACTTTAAAAAATTAGTTTTAATTTTTAAAATCTTAATCAATTTCAAAGTTTGATCTTTTTAAAATGGAATCTTTTTCTAACACCCTTGGTGGTCTTGAAGGATACTCTATGTTTTATGCCCCTTTTCTTAATGGTTTGGGCTATAGTTTTTGGAAAACTCACATGTACACTTTTCATGGTAGTATAGGATATCCTGTTTGGAAAATTTTTATGCATGTATTTACACCTTCTAAAGAATTGGAGGAAAAATGGACTCCCAATGACATGACTGCTTTTGAACATAATAAAAAATCTATGAATTATTTACAATTTTTATATCATAATGAGTTTATTCTCATTTTTATTTGTAAAACCAGACATGAAATCTAGAAAATTATTGAAGTAACTCATAAAGAAAAAAAATAAAGTTAAAGATACTATTCTTAACATGTTTATACAATATTTTGAAAGATTTTTTATGCATAAAAATGAATGTATTATAGAAATGTTTACCCATTTTATTGACATCTGTAATGGTCAAAAGTTTCTTGGTGATGATTTGTCCATGAAAACTCTAGTAAATAAGATCCTTTGGGTTTTACCAAGAAATTGAGAACCCAAAGTGATAATGATACAAGAAGAAAATGATATATAGAAAATTTTAATTGAGGATCTAATCATATCTCTCATTCCCTTTGAGATAAAAATGAAGAGACAAGCCTATAAGGAATCCCAAGAAGTCAAAGAGAAAAATATGATCACCTTTAAAGAAATTAATGATGAACCTTAAAATGGTAATGAAATGGATCATCTAGACAAGAAGATAAACAAATTATATAGAAGGAAAAAATCTTAACGGTGTTTAAAAAGTGAGAATGATCAAAGTGAATAATAAGTGATGTGCTTCGATTACAAAAAATAAAGGTTACATGAGATTGAAATGCACCATCATCAAAAAGAAAAACATGAATAAGGGGAGGTAATAATTAATTCAGTTTCAATAAAATCATAAGATAATGAGTTTAAGAAAATATCATCTCCCTGAGTTTGTTTCGCTTCAATTACTTCTTTAATGGAAAGTGCCTCATTAAGTTGAATTTCACTGAATAGATATAGGTATTCAGGCTCCTCAATTTGAAAGATGAGTAGAGAATTAACTTTTAACACTAGTTATAATTCTAGTTTAGATTGAGGTCTCTTATCTAATGGTACTTACTCTTTGGACTTCAGTATTTGATAATCAGTTTTTACGTGATTAACCATTTCCATAAGTTCTGGAAAATAGAGACCTGTAACATGGATATTCAATATTTTCTTGGTCAAAACTGAGAGTTCATAAACCTTTTTTTAGAGGTACTTATCATCATCATGAACCATTTTCTCTACACATTTTAGTAATTAATACAATAAGAATAATTATAATGGGGAAACATCATAGAAACATTAGTTCTTTTTAATGAGATAAAAGTATGATATTTTTGAAATGGGATAATTAGATTGTGGGCACCACCTCCTTAGCAACGACGCCAAGTTTTGACACGTTCCTATCGTGGTGTGTGAGAAGAAAAATTATCTCCTAAGTTCAAAATATATTAAAGTGGTTAAACTAGGTTCTCTCTAGAGATAAGCGCACAACAATCATGTTTTTCACTTGAAATTTGAGAAATAAGTGGTGGTTGATTTTGAAATTGATTGATTTTAAAAAGAAATAAATAAATTTAAATGAATTTGAACACACATTAATGAATAGAGTGATGGAGTAAAGGTAGGATTACCTTTTGTAATGTCACCATGGAAATAAAAATAATTCCCCCTATCTTCATATTGAATGATAAATGAAATATTTATCGACTGAGTTTTCAATCACCCTTGATTGAATAAAGTAATGGAAACCACTCATGTGTGCATGAGAATTAATAAACCATTCTCAAATAACTAAGGGAAGTCCATATCATGATTTTTTCTCTTTATAAATATAGAAATGATTCAATTATTCTACACACTTGTCAACGATTTCTAGACACTCACCACTTAACACAATTTTCTCAATCAAGACAAACTGCACTAGGTGGAGGGAGTTCAAAGACCTTCAACCAAAGCCATAAACAATGAATTATATCAAAACCCTAAAAATTATCACATTAATATAATTAGAAAACTTTGACAATATAATTCATTCAATATAAAAAATATTTTTAAATTAAATCACAAGACTCCGACATTACTAAAGGAAAACTCCCCATTCCCTGATCACTCAATAGATTTACCCCTCCATGTGAAGTTTAATAGAGTTGAATAAGGAAGAAGAGAGAATTGTGAAACTAATAAAAATAAAAATTATAAAATACAAAAAAAATTCAAGGTTAAAATTATCCAATAAATCCCCCATTTCTCCTTCAACACCTTTTAATGGAAGTGGATTTACATATTTATAGGGGTAATAGGTGAACAAATTTCACTCCATATTCTATCCATTGAAATATTGAGTTTAATTTGCATAGTTAATGATTGAATCATCGAAATGTGTGTTCAAAAAATTTGTTCCAGTATCTATTTTTTATGCTCCCAAAAAATCTCATATTATTTTTAAAAGTTTCAAAAATATTATGCCCAAATTACTGAATAAATCCTTTTCTAGATGAGGAGACTCCTCAAATCTGTCCACTTTGGCGCATTAAATGGATGCCTTAATGAAAAAAATTCTACATGAAATTTAATTTTGAAATGATTATGGGAGTTTTATTTCTAATAAATATAGAATAACAAAACTTGTATGTCTTTATTATGATATATTCCTCAATTAATAATATGGGGTCCATTTTGTTGTTCAAAAACATGTTTCAACTTGATTAATTTTTCTAGGCCCGTGTATTTCAAATTGGGTTTGGGTTCAAAATACAAAGTTCAAGACCAAAAACAAAAGAATAATAAGAATAATTGTCACATAAATTTTATCAAAATTTTATGAGTTATTCTTTAAATACATAAGTGACATAAAACTGTTAAATTTATAGAATTTACCAATTTTCACTTTTTAGCTCAAAACTCACCAAAAATACTAAAATAATGAAAATAAGATCAAATTGATTAATTTTAAGGGATTAAGTCATTGAAAAACATATTAAGAATTATGAAAATATTATCTCTATCAGCATTTCATGGAATGTGATATTGATTTCTAAAGTACTCTTAGGCACATGTATTCTACACATCATAAGAATACCACGTGACACTGAAAACAATTCAGGTGTATTGTTCCATATTATATTTTTAAATACTATGTCAATTGTGAATTGTGACATGGATTAAGAAAAATATTGATCTAATATAGTAAATCATGTTCCCTAGAACTTAGGTTTCTATTTAAGATATTATTGGATAAATTCTTTTGTCTTATATGACATTAAGACTAATCACCTATTTTTCTATATGTTGTCAAACTTTCCTTTCTTGGAAAACTATAGCTATCCCAATAACCTATTGTAGACACCTAGAAATATTTATTATAAAATGAATATACTATGATCATTATAATTTTTCTAACACATAAATGGATCCTTAAAACTTTTAATTTATATTGGCTTACGTTGATGCTGCCTACCTATTTGGTCATGTCACATAGACATGTTCCATAAATTTATTTCCAAGGGAGGTGAAATTGACATATGATACCTAAAATAATGGTAATAATAGCTATGAAAAGTAGAATTCAATTGGATTTAAGCATGATGGATTGGTGTAACTAGTCAAGAATTATTGGTACCTTTCTTGTACTATCCATGTATTTTTTATTTTAAATACCCACCAATGACTTTACATGCCAAAATATAAAATGAATTTTGGTACATGGAATACAAATCTAAATTCATAAGAATATATTGATCATATATAGTTTCAAATTACTGCTCTTTTTTATGATTTATCATTCTTATCGAATAATATATCACCCACCATGATGAATATAAAATCACTATCATGGTTTTAACCATCGTACATAGTGTGTACCTCCTCAATAATTCATCCTACTAACACTTATGAAGTTTAATGTTCTTATGCCAACCTATTCATCTAGAGCTAAGATTCAACCGAAGTCTTACTTTCTCCCACCATCTCAAAAAGAGATGTGCTTCCCTCATTGAATTAAAATTAGTATGATTAATACTTTTTTCTATCATGGGGATATTAATACCCTTAGGGGTAATAAGATCCTTAATTGAGATGCACTATGTGTTTTCATGATGTACATTTGAATATTTCACCAGATTTTCAAATGGATCCCATCAAAAATACTTGAGGATACGATAAAATGAATTTTCATTATATTGTAACTTTATAAGATATCCATTAGTCAATATAGTTGGAATATGGTTAGTAGTTACACTAATATTTACAAAACATGTCTATAAAGGACTCAGGAAAGACTAAAATATGTATATAAGACTCCCCATCAATCTTAACTTATACTTAGATGTGTATAATTCTATGTGAGTTTATAAAAACCCTTTATATACATTAAAATATTGATGAATAACTGGTTAAATGTACCCATACATACCTTCTTAGAAGATCCTACATTCTTTACCAAGTGAATTCATTACTTCACCGAGAATTCCTAAGATTTTTAGAGTATACAAATTTACCATTATATTCTTCTTGGAATAGTCCACACTATCTATTTGAACTAACTCCTAAAGTTTTGTGGATTACCTTTATATTTAATGTTTTCTTAGTCTAGAACACAAGTACTTTGTATACCTAAGAATTTTAGCTCCTAAGAGTCCAAATATCAAACTAGGTATATGCATCAAAACTTATAATTTTATTTGACTAAGAATTATATTTCCACAACTAGGTATGAGTCTTATAATTATATTCATCATTTATTACAGGTTTTGGATATTTATGATTCAATTTTTATAGAACTATTGATTAAAAAATGTTTCATTATATTCAGTAAAACACTGATATAAATGTTTGGTAATACTTAACACAAATAATAATTCAACAAGAATCCATCCATTAAGTGATAAGAAGCCATGTGTTTCTCATTAGTGACATAGTAATCACCCTTTCTTATCCACTGGGAGAACACACCCGACTTCTTTGTTCTTTTAACAAAATTCAAGTGTATTAAATACCCAAGAAGTGAGAGAGAAACCTTACAAGATATGATTAATTTATTAATAAAGTAGAATCAACTAATTTATTCTTATAAAATTCATTATAGTTTCTTTCAAATGACCTTACTATCCACATGGGAAGAAAATAGATTTTGATTCACTGCACTACCTTTAAATATTTTTTCTCATTGAAATAGGTTGTAAAGGCACCATTTACTATAAAATATTCATTGTATTTTCAACCTTTCTTTTCATGTTTTTCACTATAAGGGTTATAAAAACATGTTCCCCACAACTCTTATTTACTCGATGAAGATTTTTCAAAATATTTCTAAGTCGTTCATCCATACTATTCATCTCCTAATACTAGATGAATAAGGAGAAACTGGAAGATAATTATGATAATATGATATTAATGGATAATTTATTATCCATATAGAAGCCCAAACTTCACTAATAGATCAATGTACTTTAGTATATTGAATAAAATATCAGTAGATAAGTACCCTATTCAAGTTTACACAATTATAGTGTAGTGTCAATATCATTTATTTCAAGCCTTTTTTCTATTTCTCAAGGGATAAGAGATGAGATGTGATGGTATAAAAATTTGTGTCCGTAAATTGAATTATTAGTCTAGAAAAAATTAATATTCCCACATAATTGACAGTTTGAGCATCCCTATTCACCTCCTGTAGGCATCCTTCTCACCTTCACTTGCTATATGAGGTGGCTGAATGGGTATAGGGAATTCTATCACATAGTATAAATTTTATTATAGCAGTTCAGTGTATAAACACCTATATCACCCTTGGAATTAAGTTCTAGTGATTCCAATATATTTGAAAAAATGATCACAGTGTTTTGATGATTTCTTTTTATGTACTCTAGATTAATGAAAAACAAATTTTAATTTTTTATCTTAATTACCAAAATACATGACATAATAAATTTTATTTATTAGTTTCCCACTATTTTTTTAAAACCCAATGTCCCTCACTATTGGTTTTGAAATACCCTATCATGTGGATATTCTAGTGGAAAGGACCCATATTCCCCTTATCATAACCCAAGAGAGGGAATAGTCAATTACTCAGAGGTATTTAGGTAGGCAGGTGTTTTCCACCTATATTAACTCACAACTCTTTGGTCTATTGAGTGGACTCCCCAGTCCATAAATTTCATTGTTCCAATTTCATCAACACTTTCCTTCAAATTTACACCAAGTATAGCGATGAATACTCCTCTTTATGTGAATTTTGTTTATACAACCCAAAAACATCTTTAGAAATCCTTGTTAAATATTAGTGTCTCAACAAGGGCTAGATCAAACACTATGACTTAGTGGTTTCATTTTAAATTAGGTAATAGAAGGCTATAATGAATTATTATTTATATTTGGGGGATTTTATCTTTTATGCATAAGATGTACATTTTATCTTATAATATAATGGTTAATATTAATTGGATTTTACTGATTAACCATGCTTAGATAAAATTTACACATAATCCAATTTATTTCAATTCCATCTTGTATGCTTGTTAATTTATTTTTTAAGTGTTAGTAATAAAAAATTATAAATAATTACCCATATAACTAATAATAAAAAAATGACAAATTTGGAATTATTATGATCTTATCTAATGGTTAGTTTATCTAGAAGGTTACAAACTAACCCTTGACCTAGGAAAAACTCCATGAACTATTTAGAGCTACAATATTCCACCAATACTCCAATGAAACTCTTCAGATGATTTCACTTTGGATCCGAACGAAAACCGCTTCCAATCACTTGAGATATCCACCCATTACATAATATTTTACTCATACATAGGCAAGGGGAACCAAATGATTGGTTAAGAGGTTTTATATAAAATAAACCATGAGTGCACATTCCCATAAATAACTGAGGGGATAACTTGTAGGCCATGGATTTAGTTTAGTAAAATAATTATTACAAAACCTTTACAATAAAAATTAACTTAAAAGAAACTAAATAAAAAAAATTTTTAGTCTAAAATCATGATCATCCAAACATGCAATGAATGTCAGGGGTTTCTAAACCTAACCCAACCTGACCAACCCGACTTGACCCTGTTAGGTTGGGTTGGGTTTAAAATTCAACATGCACAGGTCGGGTTGCGTCGGGTTGACCCATGGTCGGGTTGGGTCGGGTCATGGGTTGGAAAAAAATGACCCAAAATGACCCAACCAACCTCACAGATTACTCCTAGTTCTCATTAACATGCTTCCTCACATCCCTTGGAAACCCTCACCACCACCACTACACTATGTGTCATCCCCCTTGCCTACATCATCCCTATCGTCACCTGACCTCCCATTACTTTATAGCCACACATTTCCTCACCTTAACCACCATTTTCCTCCTTCACTAACTCCACTGCATGGTGTGACCACCACAACTGACCCCAAATCGACCAGATACTATTCCCTCGGCCTTTTCCTTTGCCTCTATCTCCACTGCGACCCCAAATCTGCCAGAGACTGCCCCCTCAACCTTCACCTCAGCCTCCATCTCCACCAGGACCATAATGATGCCAGATCTACTGGAGACTTCCCCCTCCTCCATCTCCTCTGTCTCTATCTCCACCATGACCAACACAACCATAGATTCGTTGGAAACTCCCCCCTCTACTTTTTCCTCCACCTTTATCTCCACCACAACCACTATGCACCCAAATTCACTGGAGAATACCATATCTGACTTCACCCCTACCTCCATCTACACCATGAACTCCATGATCCTAGATCCACAAAATAATACCTACAAGTGATAGATATGGGCATCAAACTACCAATGATTTCATCGATTGATACTTTTTGGGGTCATTTTTTCACCGGGATGAGGGTGCCTCCTGGCATAGTGAGGAAGATGAAGAACCGAAGAGGGAGAAGGTGACGTGGCCACACAACATGTGAGTTATTAATATGGGAGTGGAGTGGGCATTTTTTTCATAACCCATCGACCTAACCCAACCCAACCCTATTTGAGATGGGTTAGACCGGGTTAGGTCCAAATTAAAAAATCCCTATGACCTGACCCAACCCAACCACTTTTGGTTGGGTTGGGTCCAAAAAATCCCCAAACCTGACCTGACCCAACCCATGGACACCACTAATAAATACATATTTTTACACTATCTAGAATTCACTTCAATTAGTTATTTTGTTATGATAAAATAACCTCAAATTAATTCAATTAATTATCTTATTAATAAATTATATAATTTTATATTGTCTGAAAAGTCTTCGAAATCTCATAATTTTAATTTAAACAAATTAAAAAATTAATTTTATTTAAAATTCAATAAGTAAATAATGTGTACTTGGAGGAAACACACCATACAACCAACTTCATCATTTTTAGTCATGTATTAAATACTCACATGGCATGTTGGTGCAGACATAAAGTCATATGGTTAAGCAATGTGAAATTCCATATGTCATAATATCACATAATAAATGGGGAATTTAGTATGATTGGACACACATTAAACCACATGGTGTGTACCACTTTAAATGACTATATTAAATACATTAACCATTATGGTGGATTAATTATGCTAAATTACTTGAGCATTTAAATACTCTTAAAACCCCATTACATAGTATCACTGTATCTTATAGCTATGAAGTTTTGTTTTAACGGTGAAATTAATTACTTATTTTAAAAATTTATTCTATTGTTTACTGGGTGATTACACGGTGTTTACTTTCAAGCTACATTCCATGTATATCACATTCCATATCTCCACGACACATGATTGGGTAGCTTGGCATGACACATTATGAGTATTAATGGGTTAGACAATGTGTATGCGGGATACATAGTGTGTAATCTCATTAATTATAGGTTGAATAGATTTAAGACTTTACAAATCATGTGACATGTACATTGACCAGATGGTTTCCATGAAAATTTATGGGTGAACCGTGTAGGATAACATGGTGTGTAAGTGGGTTACACAACATGTAGCCCCTAAATCCTCATTCTATTTTTCCATTCAACATGCAGTGTATTAATTAATCCATGCGATGATTTCTATGTGGCGAGCTGTGTATCCCGTTGATCATCCAGATGTGGTGTACCTCATTACATGATGTGTACTTTTCAGTTAAATACCCTGTAACTATGTCATCTAGATAGAGCCCTTAATTTCTCTCTATATAACCTCCGATCATTCTTCATCTATTCTTTATATGTTTTGGATTATATTAAGGTGACCAAGAACATAACATCAAAAATCATATTGAAATAATGAATCAACAAAAAAATAAGTAATAATAGAAAACAATCACATCATTTAAAAAAAATTATATATTATTATGTGATCGCTCTAATACCACATGAAAGTTTTGAGGGGCAGCAGAAGTGGTTGGGCCTATGCCAAACTATGTGTTTTCTTCAACTCCTTTGGATTTATCCTTAGAACTAGATGAAATAGAAACCTTGGAATCCTAGATACATGATCATAACATATAATTTATAATTATTTTTGAATTAGGATAAAGAATTACCTCTTATTGAAATTATTTCTTTATCAATGATTTGGTTGAGACCTCTTGTCATACCATCAATTTGTTAGTGGAATCAAGGGTAGATTACTTCTAACATTGATCCACACATGTTCAACGAATCTCCGATCTTCATTATAGAATTTTTTGGGTTCTATCACAAATGATTATAATTCTTTTTTTGATCATCTTTGATCGCAATAGAATCCTTAAATGTGATAAGGAATTATTCTATCCCTCTATAGAAACAAGAGGGAAATGATGGATAATTGATCTTCGTTATTGAAAGCATTCTAAGAGTAGATCTCTCTAGAGTTTTAAAGGATTCTCTCTAGAAATTTTTGTAAATAATGGTGGCTAGGGTTAAAAATTATTTAACTAGGAATTTATAGACCTAGGGTTATAATTTTTTTTTCACATGGACCCTTATTATTCTCTTAATTTACGACAGATCCCATGACTAAATAATAATCATATTTGTATTATTTACCTAAAATGCGAAAAATTAATGGAAAAATAAATATTATTTCCTTTAATAAATAAAATATTATTTCCTAAAATAATATTTCATATATAATTTATCACTGGTCCATTAATATATGTCCTTCAGTCCTCCTTAATATTTATCAAACCTTTAAAAATGTCTATTTATTTAAATAAATAAAATTTTCTGAATTATTTGTTGATAAATAAATAAATATAATATTCACTAAAACTATGAATAAATATTTATTAAATACTCACGTAACCAAATAAATAGATATATGTTACCTTGAAAATATACCAATGATAAATAAATATTATATATTTGTATAATTAAATAAATAATTACCTGAGAAATAAATATTTATTTAATATTCAACTTACCTAATATTATCTTGAATTACTAGTGACTAAATATATTCAATAAAAAAACCTGAATAATTGTTAAACCATGTGTAAGAATAATATTTATTCAACATGTTAAATTCATATTAAATTTAACCGAGGTTTTGGATACACTTAGTTTGTGACCCTCTAGTCCTTTTCTTCAGTAGCATTAGGCTACACTGGCTAAAGTTCATGGTTAGCATCTTACATAATGTCAAGGTACCCATATAGAAATAAGTTAATGTCTCAATGACATTCAACCTCATTTGAATACACACTATGTAATATAATCCCTTTGTATCAATATATCTAATCAAGAAAATTGTACACAAGTATCATCAACCTATGTGCTTGATGCCTCTCTCTTTGAATTCTTAGAGATGAAATTTCCCACAGAACACCATGCCCATGGATTTAGTTGGGTAGTTATATTCCCATTAAAGGGTTTGAGATATCAACTTCCATTAAAAATAGAAGGGATAAATCACTTATCTCATTATTCATTAATATATAAAACTCACAATTCACCCAACGTACCCTAGTTCCCAAGAATACATGTTTCATCATGGTATTGGTTAGTACATCAAAGTATGCGACTCATAATATGTGTTAATAATAATCTTAAAGTCTAAGGGTCATTACACATGTTTTTAGATAGGAACATCCATTGACACATATAAATGTGGATTTCCTACTGGTGGGTCATGTTCTCATAATATCCTCCTATGAAGATTACCAAGTGCATGCACTAAGCATCCCAAATTCCCATGAGTCTCCACTCCTAATAACATGTATCATTTTCGTCCTGTAAAATGATATCATTTGGGTATATAACAGACATTTAATAATAATTTCATAACACTTTATGGTTCTCATCATAATGGAGAACTGCTATGACCTTTTAGTGCAACAAGTACTTCAGGGACATTATCACATAAATGTCACGTAGAAGAAAAATCATCATGTGATAAGATTTAAATTAATATTCAACACTATGAATATTAAGCTAACAGAATAATAGTTGGTTCTATGGCACTAAATCAATAGAATGGGGCTCTATAGAATTCATCCTTGAAAGAAAGGGTTTCTATAAAAGTGGAAGTTATTATAGATTATGTTTCATATGTAACCCTTAGGATTAATATTGTTGGGGTTCCATAAAAAATTATATCTCCCACATGGGGTATCAATAAATAAATACTCTTTATACTTACATTTTCATCATTAAAGTTGATTCATTTTCCAAAATTATTAATAATATAGGCTAAAAGTGTCTCATTCACGATGTGATTATGTCTTATAGAATCCCCATTGTGTCACATCACTTTTTTTACCGATGAAAATTTTCTCTTTTCCAGACCAAGTCCAAATGAATTTAGAGATATCTATGGAATTATTAATTCTTATGAAAAAGAATATGGGTAGAAGGTTAACATAAAAAATCAGACATTTCTTTCATCTGAGGTGTTATCTAGGAGAGGAGGGATGGAATTTATAAGTTGAGCGATTTTGACCAGGTGTTCAATCCATTCCTTTGTATGTTTTCACTCTATTTAACATTCTTAAATTTCCTATTGATCATCTTCACTCTTGTTTTTAAATATTTTGGTTGGGATCATAGGATAGAAAAAATTGAATTCATTGGGTTTCTTGGAATGGACTCTGTATACCTAAGGTGGCCAGGGGTCTTGAGCTTCACCATCTGGGTAAATTTAATCTCACCTTTCTATCCAAGAAAGGGAGGCGATGTCTCTATAATGTCCTTTCATTATGTTCTTGTATTCTATGAGAATTGTTTTTTCCAATTTTATATTTTATTAATGAATCCCTTGGTCCAGGCCTAAGTTATATAAGCATTTAGAGTTCAATTCCCCTCCCCCAAGAAGGTCTTTGCTGGAGAGTGGAAAATAGAATAAAGATTAACATATGGAATGATGCATGGATGGAGGGTGACATTAATAGGAAAAACATGAACCCTAGTAATCCAAATATAGAATAAATATGGGTGAAATATTTTATCAATGATGATATTTAAGAATGGGATATGATAAACTCAAAAGAAATTTCATTGAAGGGGATTTTCAATGGATTATCAGTATTACCATTAATCCTTATACATAGCTTGACTGCCTGGTTGGGCAATTCTCTTTTTAAGGATGTTATTCGGTGAAATTTAGATATCAAATTTCTTTATCTGGTTAATAAGATTCATATGATCCATTCCGAAGACTCTTTTGGAAACCTCAACTTCCCCCCAAAGTTCAGTTTTTCTAGTATCAATACTGTAATGGTTTTCTCCCTTCAAGGGAATTTATTTTCCATCACTATGAAATTTAGAGTGAAGTAAATCTTGGAGTAATGGATCCAGTTCTTGGTTTCTTACAATACACAGGAGATCTACACTTGTTATTGGTTTCTTAGGATGAAGTGAAATGAGGTTTGTTTTCATAACCATAACATTCCTAAAGTGGTGTGGGATGGTTGAGCAAGAATGTTTTTGGATATCTGGAGAAGTCAGGACTCCCCTTGGAGAAAACTTAATCTAGATTCTAGTGTAGACTGTTGGATTCCTCTACACCATGGAACTTTTAAGATTAATTTTGATTTTTCCCTATACAAGAGACTTTAGGTGGGAATTGGGGTTGTTTTCCTTGATAACAACATGAGTATTCATTATATAATTCAAAATTAATTTTGTGTAGCTTGGCACCCATTTATTATGGAGGCCAAATCTATTTTGGTGGGTTCGGAATGGACGACTTCACAGAATTAGGATAGGGTCATTTTTGAATCTGATTGTGATGTTTTTATTTCCTCTATCCTTTCTGGTAAGCTAATTATTTCTCTATTAGGCCCTCTGCTAGACAAGATTGCTTTTATTACCAATAACTTTTCCCATTGTCTGTTTTCTTTTGTTAAGAGAATGGGGAACCAAGTTTCACATAATATTGCTACTTTCAGGAGCCCTAAGATATTTTTTTGTTTGGATTAATTGTTTCCTTGAGTGGATATCATCACTTAATTTGAAGGATATCACACCCTCTTGAGTTTATTGAATAGATTTTTGGTTTCAAAAAAATATATGCATACTTATAAACATGAATTCTTAATTTGTATAGGAATTTTACAATTTTATGTGGAAATCTATACTCAATATTTTCAGTGAAATTTTACTTTGAAAATTTATACAATAAATTTGATTTACAGAATTAGAAAATAAATACATGTTTAAATTTTGATTACAAATATATTAATAAATAAATAAGGTAATTTTGTAATGAAAATTTTCAATGCATGGTTCCACTGTAAACATCTAATGAAAATTTTCATAAAATATTTACATTTAAAATTTCTACCAATTAAAATTATAATAAATATATATTATTACATAAATAAAAAATATAAATTTCCATTATAATTTTTTATTAGAAACTTTTTGTGCAAATTTCCACTAAAAAAATTTAGTTTAAATTTCCACTTAAATTTTCATTTCAAATTTATGCTTAATTTTTATTATAATTATACTAAAATTTCGACTTAAAAAATTCTAAAATAAATGCATGTTCAAATTTTTAGTTCAAATGTATTAACACATAAATGATAAATATAATTTTTTAATAAAAACTTGAAATTCAAATTTCCTTTATAAATTTCCAGTGCATGTTTCCACTGGAAATTTTAAGTGAAAACTTCTACTAGAAATTTCTAGTGAAAATTTCCATATGAAATTACATGAACAAATTTCCATAGAAAATTTTCATTAAAAATTTTCATTAAAAATTAAATTATATATATATTAATATATAAATAAAAAATTAAAATATTCACCATAAATTTTCATTGAAAACTTACACTAGAAATTTGTATTAAAAATTTATACATATATAAATACTGTATAAAATTATACTAGAAATATGTATTTAAAATTTATACTGGAAAATTGAAATGAAAATTTACATTGATATTTTTTTGTGAAAAATTTTAGTGGAAATTTGTAATGAAAATTTCATTTATGTATACACATTTTCACTAACCATTAATATTTTTTTTATTTTAATTTATGTGTATGTATTAATTAATCCACTTTTAATAATATAAAATTATATCAATATATATCTAATGTTAATATTCCTAAAAATATATATGAACAATATTGCAATTAGATATATAAATATACATTAGTGATATTTATAGATTATTTATTTCTTTATTTGTATCTATTATTTATCAATTTATATGTGTATATAAACATTTTTTTAAAACTGATTTCATCCATTTTTATTTTAATATATAAAAAAACATGGGAATTAAAATATATGAATCTTTATAATTATTATAAATATAAAATAAATATACTTATAAATGGGTATAAGTAATATTAAATGGCTAAAAGAGTCTTTTCATCAATATGGGGATGTTTTTGGGTAGAGGATCAGTTGGAAGAAATTACATGTTTGTTTTGGTAGGAGATTATTTATCTCTAGGAAGCAATATATATTGATATCCCTTAGAATCATTGAAGCTTGTCTTCCTTTCTGTTACCTTGGGCCCCCTTTTTAGGGAAGACCTTGGATCATTTACTTTAATGAGATTGCTTCTCAAATTAGGAAGCAGCTTGCCACCTGGAAAGGTAAGGCTCTATCATTTTTTTCTTTTCTCGAGCACCCGATCTTCTTCTACATTTTGTATATATTTACTAAATACATTTATAATATATATATATATATATTTACTATGATATTTATTATATATAATATTTATCATATATATTTATTATTTTATTTCAAAAAAGTTATTATTTTATATTTATTAATAATATAAATATGCAGAATAATCTAACTATATCAATTGAAATTATTATGTATATTATAAAGTTTAATACAATAAAATTATTATATGTTAATTGTTATTATACATGAAAAATCATAAATACACATTTATTATACACAAACATGTGCACACCCATTTTATATATTTATTTATTTATCTGTATATTTATATGTATCTATGTTTATATATTTATATTTTTATACCAGAAACGGTGCGAACCATGGATTAAAACCCATGGTCTTATAATATTTATAAATAAATGGAAAGTTCACAAACAAATAAAGATGGGGTTACAAAAAAAATCATCCAAAAAAAAACCTATAATACTAAAAGACAACTGTCACCTTTTTTTATGCTTTCCACCCCTTCCTCAAGAGTCACCTCAGTTTCTTGTATGAATGATACTATTCAAATAATTAGGGTCCAAACAAGTTTTATCCTATTTTTCAATGCCTAATGAATCATCTTATCCATCATTAGTATCTTGATTTGAGGAATTTTCCTTCATATCAAAAGTTCTTTTCTGATCAGTTTAACTGTCTGAGGAATGTACTCTAATGGGTCCATGAACATTTCTAAATTCCTTATGAAAAATGTCTATGCTATAAGAACTTTTTAAAATTTCATATAGAGTAAATTTATTACTATGACCAGCATCTTATAGGAAATTCCCACACTACACTGTCTCAAGACCTGCTTCATTATCCCTATATATTCTCATGTTTTCCTCTATAACAGCTTCACCACATTGGTCTATCTACAATGGGATAACATCTCCAATAATATTAGCTCCAATTTAATCTATCCTAGCTAGAATAATATAGGTCTATAATGTCTTTGAGGGAGAAATAGATTTATTGGATTTATTATATTAAACCAGTTGAAAACCATCCTCATCCATTGTAAATTTCATGACTCATTTATTGGGTCCTATATTTTCATAATTTACAATAAGGGAATCTTTAAAAGAGTATCTTATATCTTCATATTTATTCCAAGAGTTGGTCTTGTAGTTGGGAGGATCACATAAAAAATAAAATTTCTGATTGCATTCAACCCTCCTTTGATATTTGATTGAACCAACATCTACTGATTCAATCATCTGCTCATCTGTCCTAAAAGGAAGTCCATCATTTCTAGTAGAGTGTTTCTAATGATTTCTAGATAGACACTTATTTCAATCCTCTTCCCCTTCAGGTCAACATTTTGGTTTGTTTCCTTGGATCCAATCTCAATATAGGTACCGTTAATTACTACCTTTTTCCTCATATATGAGGTATCAAGAGCTTTATTACTAGCAGGTTGTGAAGGAGTTATTGGATGCTTAATATGAATATTCCTAACATTCCTACAATTGGAGAACTCATGCCCCACAATATTGCATAAGTCATTGAATGATGGGTGAACTCATGTTCAAATTGAACCTCAATTTCATTACCATTTACCACTAAAGTGGCAGAGTCAGAAAATGGATTAAGCATGCAACCATCCACATGAACACTAGAAAATAATCCAAAATTACCTTCAGCAGTGTTCTCATCCATATTAATGGGTACACCAATGTGGGAGACAAGTTCATTAAGAATTATAGGATTCCAAATCATGCAGTCGATAACCATGAATTCGCATCCAAATCTACACAGTTTTATGCTTATGTGAATACGGATCGAAGTTCAAATCCTAGACAGAAATGAAAAAAATTCATGGATTAAGTGCATAAAAACTAGATCCCCAAGCACATGCTCAATCATCAGCATGAGATAAAATTATATGAAATTATCCTCTGTCAATGAGGAAAATACACCATTCGGACATGCCCCAAACCTGATAGAGCTAAGACTTTACCTCCTCTATGCTCATAATATTTTCACCCATAGTAAGAATCAAATTCCCAATAAGAGAATACTGATAGGCTTCTAGATGCTTCTTGAGAGCATTAGGGTTCATGATAACCGCGAAGGTTCATTTTAAAAATCTAGAAAGACAAGGTTCACGAGCTTCATGGGAGCCCCCTATATTCTTACCTGTAATATTCTAGAACTTATGGCACATTAATTTGTAGAAATTATAGTATTGATGTGTTTGGGGGAATTCCCAAGGTGTTTGGAGGGTAAAGGGAGGAGATGGAGATGAGATTTTAGCTCATGAGGTTTCTATAGTGTGGAGTCATGGGTTGATCCATAAGGGGTGTCACTACAACATGGAGAGGTCAGATGTGGTGTAGAGACCTGGGGGATGGAGTTTTGATGGTTATGTCATTTATGGAATAGTTACAGTGTGGAAAGAGGCTACAACATGGAGGTGAGTTGCTGCCTAAGTGGCTACAACATGGAATATTGGGGTGGTTTTTTAGTGGTTCTTCCAGATTTAGTAGGGTTGTGTCATGGAACTTAGTTGTGGAATGGATTCATAAAGGGGTGAGTTTTGGGGTTATGTTGTTTTCAAGGTTTATACATTGTGGAACAGAGCTGCGACATAGTCCCTTTTGTAAATTTCCTTCTACACCATGAGGGTTTTGGCTGCGGTGTGGTATTCTCCCTAGTTTCATAGATCTGTGACATGGATATAATTGTGTTTATTAGACACAAATTTAACAAGCCAGGCTATGGCGTGGTCTCTCCCCTTTATGGAAAAGTCTTCCCTTTTTAGCAATTTTGCAGCATGGTGAGGCAGGTTGGGCCATAGTCTTATGTTTTGTAGACCTCCTATTAAACCCAAAATCCCTTCAGAATCTATTAATTTTCTAGATTTGATCTCATTTCTTGGGTAACCCAAGTGCATCCCAATGAGTCCTTTCATCCCCTTTCAGTGGATTTCGACCATGGAAATGGGAGATAGATCTGTGGTGGTTTTAAGTGAGTTTCCTTCATTCCTTCTCCCTATTTTCTTCCAATTATTTGTATAGGAAGGGGTTATATCATAGAATAATTGGTGTTGGTGTTGTCTTAGAGAGGGAATAACCTTTTTTAATGTGTTCTAGGATGGTAAAGGTGTCTCCCTTTGTTGTGTCACTCAACGATTGTCTTCCTCTCGTTCCAAACTTCAACAACTGTTCAAAAATATTCATTTGAAGTAAGGGATCCTTCATCTATATTCTAATTTCACATGCATGAGAGATCATTCTATTTTTATCTTTTGGAAAGATAATATGAATTTACCTAATAGAGATAATGTGTTGGTTTAATTTAAATTTAAGGGTAAGGGGAAAGAAACACATATTTTATCACTTTTGATATTATTGATATTGAGATTATATGATCTTGATGCCTTAATAAAAATCATATCCATTAGGGGATTTGTTTGTTCTATGGATGTTTTGATTGTGGAATCCTATTGTGTGATTGTGTTATATCAACTCAAACAAAATTTGTCTAAGAATGTATATCTAGCTAATAAAATTGGTTGCCTATGGAATTCTAGTTTGTGTGAGAATTCCCTTGAAAAGTAAAGAAGTTATTTACAATTTGGCATTAAAATTTATTTTAGTCACATAAAAATAGTACATTCCACCTTTTTTTGTTATGATTACTCTACACATCACACTACATTAATCTTAAATTACTATATAACAAAAGAAGGCATGCAAGTTCTACATGAAAAACCCTTGAAAAACTTTGAACCTTCATATCTATGCTATCCAAACATTTATTCACTAACCCTCCAATATTATAAACCCTTTCAAGAATAGAAAAATCCAATATAATCTATAGAGATACCTATAAAATAATAAAACATTAAGGAAATACTAGAAAAGTGTTAATTATAAGATCAATAGATTTTAGTTGGCCGGATAGTACTGATATGTTTCATAAAAAGGTCATAAATCATCAAGGTTGGGAATTTGTTTTTAATGAAAAAATGAACTGAGTTTGTTTTTGAGAAAGAAGTTTTAGAGTTTTATGAGGAAAATGTATTTCATTTTGTTGAAAATGAAGTTTTTATTATAGTGACTGTCAATTACAAACTTTTTTTTCCATAACTTCATTGGAAATAGATGAATCATTTATATTTCCTCATGAAGTCTATTCAAAATCCAGTACTTATCTTGTTTCTATGGATGAAGTAAGTCTTCTAGAAATGATGAAGTATTTGTTTGGATCAGGTGATATTTAAAAGAATCCTATAAAATATTTAAAACCTAAAAGTAAGGTTCTTGTAAGGTTTATTTATTCCTCTATTGCACATTGACATGGTGAGTTCAAACAATTTCCTTTTAAAGATGTTATGTTATTGTATTTGTTTATGATAAATAAATATGTAAATATGTAACATTAAATTATAAATTATATGTTCACATTAAAAAATAATTTAGTGAATTTTTATCCCTTTGTAAGGATATTGATGTTAGTTTTTTGTAAAGTTAGTGACTTTTTAGATAAAACCACTATAACTCATTGTCATAGAATAACTATGTTAAGTGAAAGTGTATTATAATATGAATCATTTTTTTACTAAAATTCACCTATAAATAAGATTTTACCTATTAGTTCAGATGAAGAAATTGAGATAGACCCTGATACTACTCAGGGGGAGTTTTCTCGAGTGATAGTTTCTTGTGAAGTGGTTGGTCAAGTCCCTAAAAATTCTCCTACTACATTAGTAGAACCGGTGAAAAGTTTTTGATGCAAGAGATGTTTTAGATAGTGAAACTCTTTATGAAATGTGAAGAAGATTAAGAATTATTATTCATTTTAGGGAATAAGATACTCTCAAAGTTAGTTTATCTCATACTCTCACATCAGTTTAGATAGATATTATCCCTATTTCTTCTATTAGAGAATAATTGGCCTTGACCATTATTAGGTTGGTTAATGTTGGTTAAATAAGGACCATACCTGTAGTCTCAGGTGACATCCCTTTGTTTGAAGTATCTCCATTTAGAGAAACAAGTAAAAAAGTTAGAATATAATTAGTGAATTTTTCTAATCAAAATGTTGTTGGTGGAGAAGAGAAAAAAGAACCAAAATATAAAAATATGATTATTCCACTGATTATTTGGTTAGACTATTAGAAAATTAGTTTGATACATTGAAGAAGCTAATTTTTAGATGTGTTAATAAAGGATCTTTACAAAATTTCTTTAGAAAATTTTATCAATGAATCTGGAAAGGTTTTACAAATCTTCTAGACTACTTCAATAATGAAATGGTAAAAAAAAAATTAATGCGCATGAAGAAGCTCTATTTCATATTTGAGGAAGATGTTTTCCTGGTCCTTAGAATGTCGATTCATGCCTATACCTCTCAATGATTCAAGGATATTTTTGACCCTAATGAAATATACTTATGTGAAAATCTCAGGTTTGTAGAATAAGTGTCATTAACTTTACCTAAACCCTCTTTTAAGCTATCATTTATCCCTATAGATAACTTCGATATGGAAAGGTCACACAAAGATGATATCAACATTTAGTCCACCTCTATAAGGATCACTTGAAGTGATTGAGCTAGAATTGGATCATATTTACTCACTTTGGGTGATTTTGTTTAAGAAAATACTAGTGATCCTTTGTCTACATCTTCTCTACCTATTGGCCAACCTCAATCACTTAAAATACTCCCTTTGAAAATCCATTTTATGCCACATAACTGACATACTTTCCTAAGTTTCATGTTTAGTTGAATGATGCCTCAAATGAATTTTAATGGTGTCTCAAAGAAAAAATTTGAATGCTAGCATTCTCATATTGAATGTGTTTAATGAGTTTATTTATTTCATTAGTATTACAATTTTTAATTAATATGTTTATCCACATTTTCAATATTTTTTCTCTACTTTATTTATTCACTATTCTTGTCTTATTTTTATTTACTCTTTATTTAATTTTTTATTGATTTATACTACTTGAATGTTTTGTTAATACAACTTCATGCCAAATTATGTTCAAATTAAGCAATATTAACAATTTACACTTGTTGATGTGCTATAATGACTGTATCATTTTTTATTATCCTACTTCTTCTTGATATCCCAAAAAGGAGGAGGAAAAAAGAAGAATATAAATATTAAAATTTCTTTTTTCAATTTTTTGTTTATCATTCAATGGGTTTTGTGATCATCAAAAAGGGAGATATTGTTAGAAAGACTTATATTGTTATAACATATCTCAATTTTTATGTGTTTTGATGATTAAAAAATCCACACTTTTATTCTAATGATTTTATCTTAAGTATTTCAGATTATATTTTGTTATAAGTCATTTGTGTCAAAGTAATTTAACTTATGTTGAATATAAGTGATTATATTATGCTTCGTAAAGTGTTCAATCTAAAAAAAAGTATTTTATCTTATCAGAAATGAAGTCTTGAAATATTATCTTCCATCTACTCAAAATAAAAAAATTCTATATTGAAAGTTTATCTTACTACACAAGACAATATCTTATGAAGAGAATAAATAAGCTAAAACATTTTCAAAGCCATATATTTTAGTCAGAGTATAGTTATAAAAAGCCTTTACCTTATGAAATAGATTCTTACAAATTATTATCTTATGATCACCAAGATAACTTGTGAAAATTAAGTATCACAATATAGTAACATAATTCTATTATATAGAAGAATTATTCTACGAAATGTTGAATTCAGTTTATCTTACACACAGTATAAGTCAAAGATCTCTTTTATATTACAAAGACTCTCAGGTATTTATTTTAGGAGGACAATGCTTTTAGTTGAATATCTTACAAATTACTAGCTATTATATAGAATATCATGATTACTTTTATAATATTTTGATAAGTGATATCATTATTTTAAGCATATTAGAAAAAGAATTATATAATTAAGGAAGAGTCAATTTTTACAAAGTGCTATTTTTCCAAGAATAGGATGATCTGAAAAATAAGAAGATTTCAAACATCACCACTGCAGAAGCATATTCCATAATTGGAAAGAATGTACACATGTCATTAAGAGCCCATATTATCAAATTTTCAATGGATTGTTCACTCAACCATTGTGATTATATTATATTGTTAAATTCAAAATCAAAGAGAATATATAAATAGAGAGAGTTAGCCACTGCATGTATATATAGATACACACACACACACACAAACACAGAGATGCACACATACATATTATAACTTAGATAACACTAACAAATAATTCTTGTACACACAACAATCCCATTCTGTGATTACAATTCTATCAGTTTCAATTGAAGATCATAGAGATATGTGCTTTGAAGATCATCAACTTCTCAGGATGTATCATCATCTACTGTAAGTTTCTTCTTGAAACTGTGTACTGCAAAAACTTTTTAAAGACCATTCATATCTATTTTGTTTACAATCATTATAAGTGAGTGTGTTAAGACTATAGATAAGTCTTGTAAAGGGAGATCTTGGTTGAAAGCTCTTGCACCTTTGCAACAAGTAACAGTTGCTTTTACTCAACTGGGAGCCACCGGAAAAAAGGATGTCATAGTAGAAATCACCAAAATCATGGAGTAGAGTGTTAGTGGAGTTTACTAGAGTATTTATTCTCCTTGAACCACTATAAATATTTTGTGTTCAATATATTTCGGCTAAGATTTTATAATACTGCTGCCTATTTTTATTAAGAAAAATATTTGAACTCACATATATCAAAGAGGGTGGTTTAAAGTAAAGAAAAATTTTGGAACTCAATTCACCCCCTCTTTAGTTTTAATTTTACCATTATCTGAAAAAAACTATCTTAGTATTATTTTTGATGTGTGAGAGCATATGACACATCAATAGGACATATGGTTGGTCCAAAAAGATCAAATAAGAAGTGTTTAAAATTTTTACGCCCTTTAAAAATGCACGTCGGGGGGTCAAAACTAACCGAACGAATTCTAAATAACATGAAATAAGATTAAAAAAAAATTTATAATGATTTTTAATATGTTGGAGTATACATATTGTCAATATAAGCTATCATTTTCCTAGGATGATCAAAAATGCACTTTTATTGTTTTAAAACACCAAAATGTGTGTTTAATGGTCAAATCAATAGAGAAAAAACCTAGAATGACATGAAATCATAGGAAAACTATATTAGTATTATTTGTGATGTGTATGAGTAGTCAAAACATCAATTATATGTTTGGTGTGATTATAATGTCCAAATATGCAGTTTTTAAAGGTTTGACGCCCTTTAAAACATTTTTCATGGGGTCTAACCAACCAAAAAATCTCCAAATACCATGTAATCATAGGAAAACAACCATATAGTGAATTTTGAAATGTTCAAGTAGACAAAATTTCAATCTGAGGTGCCTTTTTTCCTGGGATGACTGGAAACACACTTTTATTATTTTAAAACACCAAAACATGAATTTAATAGTCAGATCCATACTGAATGAACTCAAAATGACATGAAATCATAGTAAAACTTTCTTAGCATTGTTTGTGATATGTACGAGTAGACAAGACATCAATCAGACATGTGGACTACCTAGAATGACCATATAAGTAATTTTTAAGGTTTTTCACTCTTTAAAAACATGCATTTGGGGGTCAAAACCAACTAAACAGCCTCCGAATACCATGAAATAATAGGAAAAAACAATACAGTGAATTGTGAAATGGTTGTATATATAGAGCATCAATTCGAGGTGTCATTTTCCCAAAATTACTTGAAACAAAATTTTATTATTTAGAAACACAAAAATGTGCATTGATTAGTTAGATCCATAAAAACAACCTTATAATGAGGTGAAATCATAGGGAAACTATCCTAGTATTATTTTTGACATGTGAGATTAGACGAAATGTCAATTAGATATGTGATCAGCTCGAAATGACTAATTATGTAGTTTTTAAAGGTTTGACACCCTTTAAAAACATGATTAGGGGGTAAAAACCAATTTAACAACATTCAAATTCCATGAAATCATAGGATTAAAAACATATAGTGAATTGTAAAATGGTCGAGCAGAAGAAACATCAATCCAGGGTTTCATTTTCCCGGGATGACCCAAAACACACTTTTATTGTTTTGAAACACCAAAATGTGCATTTAATGGCTATATCCATATAAAATGACCTCAAAATGATGTGAAATAATAGGAAAACCATATTAGTACTATTTTTTATGTGTATAAGAATACAACACATCAATTGGATGTGCTGCATGCCTGAAATGACAGAATAAGTAGTTTTTAAGGTTTGAAACCTTTTAAAAACATGTTCCAGGAGGTCAACAACAAGTTAATGACCTCCAAATGGAATGAAATCATAGAAAAAAACTATAAATTGAATTGTGAAATGTTTGAGTAGGAGGAACATCAATCCGAGGTACTATTTACCTAGAATGACCTAAAACACACTTTTATTATTTTAAAACACTAAAACATGCATTTAATGGTTAGATCCATAGAAAACAATCTCATAATGAGGTGAAATCATAGTAAAACTATCTTAGAATTATTTTGGATGTCTGAAAGTAGATAATACATCAATCGGATGTGCATTCCATCCATGATGACTGAATAAGTAGTTTTTAAAGGTTTGGACCCTTTATAAATGTGTGTGAGAGGGTCAAACTTGCCAAACGAACATTGAATGTTGTGAAACCAAACAAAAAAATTGTACAATTATTTTTGAAATATTGGAGTAGATAGAATGTCAATTTGAGGTTCTATTTTCTCGGGATGATCGAAAGTGAACTTTTAGTGTTTAAAACACTAAAACATGTATTTAACTATCAAATACATATTAAAAACCTTAGAATGATGTGAAATTATAGGAAAACCATATCTGTATTACTTGAGATGTGTGCGAGAATACGACATGTCAATAAGACATGTGGTATGCTCGAAATAACTGAATATGTAGTTTTTAAAGGTTTAATACCCTTAGAAAACATGCATTAGGGGGTCAAAACCAACCGAACATCCTAAAAATATTATGAAATTTTAGAAAAACAATTATATAATTAATTTTTAAATGTTTTATTAGAAAAAACATCAATCCGAGTTTCTATTTTCTTGGGATAACTCGATACAAACCTTTATTGTTTAAAAACACTAAAATGTGCATTTATCAGTTAGATTCATATAAAGTGAAATTATAATGAGGTGAAATCATAGAAAAAATATCTTATTATTATTTGTGACATGTATGAGTAGATGATACATCAATTGGACATACATTCTACCCAAAATTACTGAATATGTAGTTTTTAAAGGTTTAACGCCCTTTAAAAATATGCGTTAGGAGGTCAAAACGAATCAAAAGACCTCTGAATGCCATGAAATCATAGAAAAACAACCATATAGTAAAATATGAAATAGTTGAGTAGTTGGAATGTCAATATAAGGTGTCTTTCCAGGGATGAACTAAAACACACTTTTATTGTTTTAAAACACCAAAATGTGTGTTTAAAAATTATATCCATTGAAAAAGACATTGGAATGAAGTGAAATCATAGGGAAACTATATTATTATTATTTTTGACATGTATGAGCATAAAAAATGTCAATCAGATATGTAGTGTTCTTGAAACAACCAAATATTTAGTTTTTAAAGGTTTGTCGCCCTTTAAAAATGTGTGTTAGTGTGTAATATCCAACCAAACAAACTTCAAATGCCATGAAATCATAAGACAACAACCATACAATGAATTATGAAATGGTAGGGTAGAAATAATGTCAATATAAGGTTCCATTTGTATGGGATGACCTGAAACACACATTTATTATTTTAAAACACCAAGATGTGCATTTAATGGACAAATCCATAGAGAACAACCCCATAATGATGTGAAATCATAAGAAAACTATATTAGTATTATTTGTGACATGTAAGTGTAGGATACATGTCAATTGGATGTGTGGTATACCTAAAACAACATAATAAGTAGTTTTTAAGGTTTGATTCCCTTTAAAAACATGTATCTGAGGGTCAAAACCAACCAAATGATGTCTGAATTACATGAAATAATAGGACAACAACTACATAGTTAATTTTGAAATGATCATGTAGATAGAGCATCAATATGAGGCACCGTTTTCCCAGAATGATCCAAAACATACTTTTGTTATTTTAAATCACCAACACACACGTTTAGACGCCAGATCCATAGAAAATGACCTAGGAATGAGGTGAAATTATAATAAAACCATCTTAGTATTATTTGTGATGTTTTCAAATAGGCGACACATTAATTAGACATGAGATCTGTCCAAAATGACCAAATAAGTTCTTTTTTAAGGTTTGAAACCCTTTAAAAATGTGTATGAGCAAGTCAAAACCAACTGAATAACCTACGAATTTTGTGAAATAAATAACAAAAACTTTATAGTGTTTTTTGAAATAGAAGAGTAGAAAAGATTTCAATTCGAGGTAACATTTTCCCGAGATGAAAAAAACACACTTTTATTATTTTAAAATACCAAAATGTTTATTTAACATTCATATCCTTAGAAAACAACCTTATAATGAAGTTAAATCTTTGTAAAATCATATTAATATTATTTGTGATGTGTATGAGTAGAAAGAACATCAATCAGACATGTGGTGTGCTCATAATGACCAAGTATTCTATTTTAAAGGTTTGACACCCTTTAAAAACATGCATCAGGGGGTTAAAATCAACCAAAGTACCTTTTAATGCAGTGAAATCATACGAAAACAACCATATAATGATTTTTGAAGTGGTCAAGTAGAATTAATGTCAATCCAAGGCGTTGTTTTTATAGGATGACCTGAAACACACTTTTATTATTTTAAAACACTAAAACATGCATTTAATGGCTAGATATATAGTAAAAACCAATGAATGAGGTGAAATCTTAGAAAAAACATCTTAATATTACTTGTGATGTGTATGAGTAAAAAAAACACCAATCAGATGTGAAGTCTTCCTGGAATAATTGAGTAAGTAGTTTTTAAAGGTTTAAGCCCTTTAAAAATGCACGTAAGGGGGTCAAAACCAAATTAAAGACCTCTAAATTCCATAAAATTAGAAAAAACCATATAATGATTTTTGAAATGGTGGATCATACAAAATGTCAATTTGAGGTGTTGTTTTCTTGGGATGACTGAAAACACACTTTTATTGTTTTAAAACACCAAAACATGTGTTTAATAGTCAGATCTATAGAAAATAACCTTGAAATGACATGAAATCATAGTAAAACATAATTAGTATTATTTGTGATGTGTATGAGCAACCATCATGTTAACTGGGAATGTGGTGTGCTTAGAATGATTGAATAAGTAGTTTTTAAAGGTTTGACAACTTTTAAAAACATGTTCCCGGGGGTCAAAACCAATAGAACGACCTCTAAATGCTATGAAATCATAGGAAAATGATAGTATCATGATTTATGAAATAGAAAAGAAGAAAAAACATAAATCCGAGGTTTTGTTTTCCCAAGATGATCAGATACACACTTTTATTATTTGAAAACATGAAAAAATTCATTTATCTGTCACATACATAGAAAATGACATTAGAATGATGTGGAATCATAGGAAATCGATATTAGTTATATTTTTAATGTGTATGATTAGAAAAAACGTCAGTCAGACACGAATTCTTCCCAAAACAACCGAATAAGTAGTTTTTAAAGGTTTGATGCCTTTTAAAAATGTAAATTAGGAGGTCAAAACCAACTGAACAATCTCCAAATATCGAGAAATAAAAGGAAAATATCCATAAAATGATTTTTGAAATGGTAGATTAGGAAGAAGATAAATTCGAGGTACAATTTGTCTTATATGACAAAAAATTCACTATTATTATTTTAAAATAGCAAAAAATGTGTTTAACATAATATCCATAGTAAACAAACTCATAATGATGTGAAATCATAGAAAAACCATATTAGTATTATTTGTGATGTGACCAAGTAGACAACATGTAAATCAGACTTTCGGTATGCTTGGAATGATTTAATAAGTAGTTTTTAAATATTTGACGCACTTTAAAAGCATGAGTTAGGGAGTCAAAACCAACCAAACAACCTTCAAATAATATGAGATCATATGAAAAAAACTGTAAAATTATTTTTGAAATAGTTGAGTAGAAAAAATTTGAATTTGAGGGGCCTTTTTCTTAGGATGATCGGAAACACACTTTTATTGTTTTTAAACATGAAAACATGCTTTTAATGGTCAGATCCATAAAAAAGCTTAAAAATGATGTTAAATCATAGGAATAAAATTTTAGTATTATTTTTGTTGTTTACAAGAAGATGACATGTCAATTAGACACACGGTCTACCCAAAATGATTGAATAAGAAATTTTGAAAGCTTTTGCATCCTTTAAAAACATGCATACAGAGGTTAAAACCAACCTAATGACCTCCAAATTCTATGAAATTAGAAAAAAACCATAAAACAATTTTTAAAATAGCATAGTTGATATAACATCAATATGAGGCACCATTTTCTAGAGATGAAAAAAAAATACTCTTTTATTGTTTTAAAACACAAAATAAACATTTAACTGTCAGATCCATAGAAAATGACCTTATAATGGCATGAAATCATAGTAAAACAATATTGGTTTTATTTTTTATGTGTATGAGTAGAAGATATGTTAATCAGGAATGCAGTATGCTCATAACAACCAAATAAATAGTTTTTAGAGGGTGGTCTCCCTTTAAAAACACACGACATGGGGTCAACACCAACCAAATGACCTCTGAATGCTATGAAATCATAGGAAAAAACTATACAATTATTTTTGAAATGTTCAAGCATACAAAACATCAATCCTAGGTGATATTTTCATGGGATGACCAGAAATACATTTTTTTATTATTTTAAAGCATGAAAACATGAGTTTAACAGAAAAATACATAGTGAACCATCTTTTCATGACTTGAAATCCAAAAAAAACCTTCACAATATTATTTTTGATTTGTATGAGTAGAAGGAATATCAAGAGATCATGCGGTCTTCTCAGAATAACTGAATATGTAGTTACCAATTAAAAAATTATTATAAAATATTAATATATTCAAAATCAAATGACCTATGATCATTGTACTTAGTTTTAATTGAAATATTATACTTCATTTCAATTATTAGTTTTTTTGTGAATTTTTACTCCACTAATTATTTTTCATATTTATTTTTATTTGATGATGTGAACGAAGCTTGTAAGCTGATTGAAAAAAGATATTTATGATCATGTGATTTCACATATCATGGATATATTTATTGAATTTTTGAATTTTGGTAGTTTTTTTGTTTTTTTATATTTTACTGTCATTTTAAAAAACAATTAAAAAAATATTTAGTGTAGTTGGGGTTTGGCTTAGTGGTAAGCACCCCGTAATACTACATGGAAAATGGGGGTTCAAAACCCATTGGGTGCAGGTTACTGTAGAAGTACTGTAGAGGTACTGTAGCAGCGGCGGTACTGTTGATCGGTGGGTACTGTAGCGGCGGCAGGGTACTGTAGCGGCGGCGGTACTGTAGCAGCCAGGTTACTATTCACAGAATAGGAATTTGGGCAAAAATTAGGGCCTACGGGCTATGTAATGGGCTACTAGCCCACTGGGCCTTCGGGCTATGTAATGGGTCTGCCTCTACCCAGTTAAAAGAGGTCTTTGCTTTGCTTTATTAATAAAAATGAGGCTTCGGCCCCAACATTTAAAAAAAAATTTAAAAAAATATTTAGCACCCACCATATGGTGGTTGATATAGGTCAGACCAGGGAACCCTATAATAACCAATAACTTTCAGTCACTATAGTGTTACCCTATAAAGGACATATAATGACGATCAGTATTGGGTGTCCCGACCAGACCCATAGTGACCGCTAAATGGTGGTCCATATAGGGTTCAGTGGTCCATCCTATAGTGGAAACCAATTAGCAATCACTATTGGTAATACCAAAGGGCCAAAATAATTCATCATTTTTCGATCGCTGGGTGGTTGATATAGTCCTTTATTGATGAATTTGGTGGTTGATAAATTCCTTTTTTCTACTAGAGTCAACTAATTTCAAAGACTTTACAGGTGAGAAAAACAATTGTCCTAATTACAGACATCCATGATTCCACACTATCATATTATTGAACATTTCAACTAGTCCCAATAGTCCTACAAAAATGTCCCTTATATATCCATATCATCAGGTAGAATAGTGGACACAAACCAAATATTCCATCCACCGGAACTGGAAATTGACGACTTCATATGACATCTCCTTTCGAGAACCTGAGTCATTTTTCACCTGACTTCAACATCCAAAACAGTCCTTGTATACATTTTTTCATATAATTTGTAATACTGTGAGATTTTATGATATATTTCTCTTTAAATAAATATAATTTATTTAATAGCTTTTGTTACATGCATCACCGAGTTTAAACAAACCCTGATACAATATTCATATATTATTATTTAAATGTGAGTATTATAACCTAAATATTAAAATTTATGGTATGAATAGGAATAAACACAAATTAAAAAAAACTATAAAGGTTTTAGATAAATAAATACTCAATTTTTAGTAAAGTCATCATATGCTTTAAAAATACATTTTTGTCAAAAAAGGTTTATATTGTTTTTTGTGAGAAAGTAAAATAATTAATTTCAACCAATTTTAGAAAATGTATTTTAAAAAATGAACATTATTTTTGAAATCCAAATATCAATATTAAATTATGATTAAATTTTGATATTTTCTGAAGAAGTTAAATTTTTGATGAATAATAAACAAATACAGTTTTTATGAACTAAGGTATATTTTATTATATCTCCAAGACATAAATAATATATAAAAATTTATTAAAATTAATCAAAAAATAACTTATTATAATATAATTAAAATATAATTAAAAAATAATTCAAAACATATAAATTAAAATTTATTTTCTGATAAATATGGAAATATTTTTCAATATCGATGCTGTGCTTACACAATACTGGAAGAGTCAAATTTGATGTCCTAAAAAATGTATTTGATAATGAAGAATTATTTTCTTGACTAGTTTAATAAATATGATGTATTATTTATTATTTTTATGGATAAATATGAATTTTTTAGTTATATAACATGCGTCTTATCCAAATTCCTGTGCAATGTTTTCAATAGGCTAGAAAAGTGAATATAACTTATTAAATAATTTTTCCCGACTATATGTGAGTAAATAATCATATTTAATGAATATAAAAGTTTATATTTAAATTTATAAATTTATTTTTATAACGGTAATTTAGATTTTATTTTCAATTATTGAATAATTAACTTAAATACTTCTATAATGCCGACACAATAATTATTCAATTAATTGAAAATTAAAATAAATTATTTTAAAAATATTAAAAGTAAAACAATTTGGATATATTATTATTTTAAAATAATTTTTTAGATAAAAATAAAATATTAGAGATGTGTGAAAGTTTTATATTAGAAACCCATGCCTATCTTGATGACTTTAAAGTTAAAGTAAATGAATAGTTCTAAAAATGACATTAATGGTATTTTGTAATAACAATATTTTATCAAATGATTTAAAATTAATAAAAATATTAATGTCAGAAAAGTGAATTAGATATGGTTTAAAATACCAAACATGGTTCATTTATGGGCCACTTTTCCTTTTATTGTAATATTCTTAACTCTTAAAGAGTAAAAACATTGATTTTGCAGTAATTGTCGAAAGGATTAATGAGGGTTAAAACTAATAGATAAGGGTTAAAACATCACTTAAACTTGTATAAATATTATTGGATGATAGGATTTAGAATTATCTTAATACCATATTCATAATATTTTCAAAATATTTTAATTTGGATCCAATTTATCATGAAAAGTTAATTTATATTAATTTAATATTTTATGTAATTCCAAGAGTTCCCCTCCCATCACTTATAAAAGGGAACCTATTCACCTATTTTCCCCATAAATTTTTATCCTTATAGCTCATAAAATACCTACCCTAATAACTTCCTAGATTCATTAATTTCATTCTATATCTTATTGTATTTCAAAAAGACCACCCCTTCAAGGCTTAAGGTGTCAGCCAAACAAGGTTTCTCAACGAAGATGTATAACTCTTAACCAAACATTTTCATTTTCATTTCATATACCATCTCTTTAAAATTCATGGTATCCATTATAAGATAATTAATTCAGTATCTTAACTTTATTTAATTGTTATTATTATAATTTAACAACCATTATCCACCATTTTCCATCCTATAGAAAGAAAAAACATTGATCTTGTATATGTACAACTTATCGTCTCCACGTAGTGATATAATTAGTTTTTCATCACCAATTTTCCTGGATGGTTATAATGATAAATTTAATAAATATTTATGTTATTTATCATATTATTATTATTTTTATTTTTTATTATTATTTAACTTTCTTTAATTCCACCCGTCGAAAAATTAAAACATCTTTTATGTGTACGTACGACCTACCATCTTCATGAACAATGTAATTCATTTTTTTATCTCTAAATTTTATGGATGAATATAAATAAAAAATATATATATATATATATAATGAATATATATGGTATTTATATCATTATTAATATTATAAAGATGATGTAACCATGATCAAAGTACAAGGACCAAAACTATTATACCGTAACATAAATGAAAGACAAATCAATTATTACTTAGAACCATGATTTTAATAAATAATTGTTAATAAAAATGTGATAAAAGGTTAAAAGTAAATAATATATGGTATTATAATTATTATTTTGGTTCTATAATATATTTATACTTATTATGTAGGAGTTTCAAACATGTATGAAGGAAGTCAGACCCAAGTTAAGGGTTCTTCATCTCAATATTGTTTTGTTGAGACATGTTTGATTTTATACACATATTTATGTGTATGAGGTGTATATATTTTAAATTTTACATGTTATATCTTATATCATTCTTAATTAACTATATTTAAATCTAAAACTCAAATTATTTCATCCAAATAATTTTAGTTTTGAAAGTTACCAAAGTGGTAAGGGTTTTCACCTTAATTTAACTTCATTGGGACTTATGTTATATTATAAACCTAATTTATTTTATATGGTGTATATATGGAACCTTTGACATATTATGTTATGAATAAATCTTTATATATAGTATTTTAAGTTTATATTCAATATTTATATTTTAGGGGGTTCTGATCGAAAAGTTATTAAAGCAGTAAATATTTATTTCATAACTCATCATTATTCAGGATTGTTTATGTTTAAGTATCCATTAAAAGAATTATTTGATCATAATATCTAAAAAACAATATATTTTCTTCTACTTTTAGTTTTTTTTTGTAAAGACCCGTAAAATTCAAGAGAAATTTTTTCTTAATTTTCTTTAGAATTTTACAAGAGCGCGGTTTCAGACGGCACCTGATTCCGAGGCCCGGAGTGCCCGGAATTAATTTCCGAAGTTTGGCTCGGGTACGTTCAGTGAACGAACGAGCGAGAATTCCTAACTTTTGTTCCGGTGCTCGGAATTGAAATCCGAGGGCACCGATGAACTCGCAGCGCCGATATTCGCTTAAAGAGACCTTTTCGAGAGTTGCGTTTGTTGCGGGTTGAAAGTTAGTTTTAAGGGTTTTTAGTTTGAGTTAAATAAAATTTGTATAGAACAAATTTTATTATAACTTGTTAAAAACCTACCAAAGGGGGGTTGGAAGTGGGACCCACACCCACTTAACCTCCCTTGGGAGGATTAAGTGTGGTGGGGCCCACACGAACCCCTAAACCATTCAATTTCTCCCAACTCCCTTAACGCCTCATTTATTGGCTTGAGTTACCTTTTTAATTATGGGAGTTAAACCTTTTGAATTTCAAACTTTTGAAATTCTAATGTGTTTTGTAATAATAAAATAAGATGTTGTCTTATTTTATTTTGGGTTATTTTGTTTGTCTTCTTGAGAGGTGGAGAGCTCTTCTTCTCCTTCAACTCTGAAGAGGAACTCGAAGAACGTTCATCTTGACGAAGAACGTTCAAGCTCCGACGAAGAACGCCGCACCTCCATTCTTCGTTTCCCGTGTCAACGAAAGGGGACGCCACTTCTTCCTCGGATAACCTTCGTCGGCGTACAAGTTTCTCCAACGACGTGTCTCTTCAAACGCATCCCTTCGTCATCGGATTTGACGAACGGCTACCGCGACGCCCGACCTCCGCGACGTCGTCTTCCGCGGAACCTTGACAATCTTCGAACCTTATACCCGAGGTAGGGGTTCATGATTTCTTTTTGGTTTCCTTTCTTTTTATTCTTCTTGATCGTGAATAGCAAGTCTAACGTGTGGCTTGAATTATTTAAGTTGCGTTATTATTTTAACGTGAGGGGGCCGGACCGCACGAACACGTCCGAACCCCCCTCCATCGTTCTTGTTTATTCTTGCGGGTGGAAGCAAGTGGCGTGGTGCCGTCGCACCACGCGGATGTTCGTGCAAATATTTTACGCGGCGCCGTCGCGCTACGCTGAGGTAGAATCTTCAAGAACGCGGTGCCGTCGCGCCGCGTTGAATAGAATCAAGGCACGGCGAAGGGGCGCGGTGCCGTCGCACCGCGCCGGACGACGAACACCGCGGCCGGTTCCGGGCCGCGGCGGGACGAGGAGACCGCGGCCGGTTCCGGGCCGCGGCGGAAAGAGAAGACCGGCGGCCGGGCTGCCGGCGTCGGAAGCCGAAGGGGGGACCGGAATTTCCGGTCCCGTTGGAGAAAACCGGCCGGCCAGCTGGCCGGCCGGAAGGCTTAAAAACCGGGGGAATTAATCCCCCGACCAATACATAAAACCCCCCCTCTTTATGAGGGGGGCGGTTCTTTAAAGGAGGGGGGGGGGGCAGCAGCCCCCCGGTTTTAACTTCAACCGGCCCCCACGTGGGGGCGGTTTCAATCAAGGGGCGCGGCAATTGCCGCGCCGAATTTCCAGGAAGCGGGGGCTTAGCCCCCGCGTGCGTGCGGCCTCCTCGCGGCGACAGCCGCCGCGGTTCCCCGCGGCTCCCCGCGCCGCCGCGCCGCCGCCCTCCGCCGCCGCCCGCCGCCGCCGGCCACCGCGCCGCCCCAAGGGGGGGTCGGGCCGGGTCGGCCCGGACCCGGACCCCCCCGTTTCGAACCAGAATCGGTTTTTGGGCCATATCTTGAGCCTCGGACCTCCGAATGACGAACCGTCTGCGGCAACGCGATCCTTGGATCGAGACGGTCGTTTCGGTATATCGCATTCAAGGTTTCGGTTTACTTTGAGTTCGGCCGGGTTGGTTCGTTCACGAAACCAACCGGGCCTTCGGAGCGGAAACGCTCATATCTTGAGCTACGGACGTCCGATTGACGTGCCGTCAGTCGCGTAGTGTTCCTCTTAGTGAGACGGATCTTTTGGCATGCTCCGCCCGAGGTTTGGACGCAGGTGGAGTACGGTCGGGTTGGTTTAGCCTTAAAAACCAACCGGGCCCCGGAGACGAAAATGCCAATAACTCTCAGACCGGGCGTCCGATCGACGCGCCGTCTGTTGCGTTGAGTTCCTGTTGACGATACGGAACTTTTGGATACATCAACTCTGGTCTTTGTGACAGTTGATGTATCAGCCTCTCGGCTTGTGGAGCGGACCCTCCGAACGAGCTTGCTGTGTGCGAGAACCCTAGTGCTGGCTGCGACTGTTCTACTGCTACGACTGCTACTGTGACTGCGACGACGACAGTACAGAGATCCTGTGTGGATTCGACGACGACGACTACAGCACTCAGCGATCCTACGTGGATCAGTGCTACAGGTCCTGTGTGGGCCCGATCCTGTGTGGGTCCTTGCGCTCAGCAGTTCTGTGTGAGCCAACGCCTACAGGTCCTGTGTGGGCCCGATCCTGTGTGGGTCTTTGCGGGGGTTAGTTACCTATCGATCCTTCGTGGGTCCGACGACTTAGATGGATCAGTGATCATCTTTATCGTTCTTGAAGAAGTATACCTGTGTGAGCTGAATCCTGTTGCTTTCCTGTGTGGATTGTGTTGTGCAATCCTGTGTGGATTATATTTTGCTTTCCTATGTGGAATACGTATACTTTCCTGCGTGGACTGAGTTGTACTTGGGCTCGGAGGTTGGAGCGTATTTGAATTGATGACTTAGGTATATGTATGGGCATATACCTAAGCAGTGTCGGTTGTTACTTCGTGATTGTACTTTTCTTCGTGGTTTATCCTTTGTGGATTTTGAGAGACCTTCAGGGGTCTCGGGGTCCCTACTGAGTAGCTTATACTCACCCCTGCACGGGCTTTGCCCGCACTACGTTGTGTTGGTTGCAGACGACGGACAGCGTTGACCTTAGCTGAGGCTTGCAGAGCGGGACGGTACCCGGAGGTGGACCACTGGGCGGGACGTGCACGGAGCGGACGGCGGGACCCGTGGAGCAGAGGAGCTATCTGTACCCACCCTTCAGGTGGGATTTCCAGTGGACAGCTCGGAGTAGCGGCTTTTACTTTTCAGTTGCTGTTTTTCCCTTTTCGAGTTGTACTTTACTTTCAGTTTGGGTTTGTATTCTGGCCCATTTACCTTTCCGCACTTTCAGTCGTACTCTGCTTTGTTTAGTGTTTACTTTCCGCTTGTTTACTCTGTGGTGTGTGTTTACTTTTCAAAGGCAATGCCTTCCCTTTTTACCAGGATTTACGCCTTGGTGCTAGTCGCCAGCCCCTGGCCTATGGAAGGCGGGCTTGGGGTAGTCACGGCACGGACCCCGAGGGCGGGTCGTGACAAATTGGTATCAAAGGAGTTCGGTTCTACCGTGAACTCTGATCTTTTCTATGTGAAGCAATAATGTTTAGCGTATTGAGTGTGGATATCAGTCCAGGGAGTCCAGTGTTGGTGCGGCGGCCGACGTATCCGTACACCAGGACCCTGACTTCTGATTTCCGACTTAATGCACGAAAACATTGATTGCGTGTGTGTTTCAAAGTTTTCTTTGTGATTACTTATATCAGCTCACCAGGTATACTGTTCTAACCGTGGCGCACCTGTTTCCTTTTCAGGATGGCCCCACGACGGCAGCCAACTAGGGTTCCGAGAGTCGAGCGAGACGATAGCCCACCGAGCGACGAGGCCTCGGTACAGGGCCCTTTTCCAGTAGTGGCACCGGCGGTAGCTTTACCCGCCGAGCCCCCGATGCTTCCAGCAGCAGCCGCTGACGATGCACGTCGCCTCAGTGCACTGCATGAGTTTCAGCGCCAGCGACCACCCAGGTTTCGCGGGGAGACGGATCCCCAGGCAGCAGAGGACTGGCTGGAGGCAGTGGTTCGAGTGTTTAGGCTAGTGAGGACACCAGCAGACCTCATGGTGATCCTCGCTGCGAGCCTACTACACGCAGCAGCAGGACGATGGTGGAGCCTGATGCTCCAGGTGCACGATGAGGCATCCCTACTTTGGACGGACTTTGAGAGCCTCTTCCGCTCAGAGTTCGTCCCAGCCACCCTTCGTGCGGTGCGTATCCAGGAGCTTCTACAGCTGCGGCAGGGCAGCATGACGGTCGCTCAGTACTCGGCGAGATTTACCGATCTCTCGCGCTACTCGACCGACATGGTACGGGACCCATTCTTCCGGGCCCGGACCTTCGAGCAGGGTTTGAGACACGAGATCAGGGCATCGCTGATCTCCCTCAGCATACCGACTCAGACATGAGTACTGGAGCGGGCCCTTCTGATCGAGAGCTTCCTTGCTGAGTCTACACCAGCACAGCGACCCACCGCAGGGCGGCACGTGGCAGAGTCATCTGCAGCAGGCAGTCGACAGATGACTCAGGGGTCCAGGCAGACCAGACCTTCGGGAAGACGATCTCAGGGCACTGGCTCAGCAGTGCGGGGCACACAGCGCGGGGCCAGTCTTCCGAGAGGCAGACAGTGCTACTCGTGCGGCGGGCAGGGCCACATGGCTCGCGACTGCCCGACCCGCCGTGCCGAGGAGCAGCAGTCAGTTGATGGACCACCGAGGCAGAGGCAGAGGGTCGACCGTGGCGGTCCGCAGGGAGAAGGCGGACGAGGCAGAGGAGCTGGACGAGCAGCCGGTGGTGGGCGACGCTTTGAGGCTCTGCCACCACCACCACCAGGAGGTCCACCCCGACCACAGGGAGCTGGCGGGCAGCGACAGGCACAGCTCCAGGCAGCAGAGGCCTACGACCACGGCGCACCCGAGATGATTCGAGGTACTATCTGTGTCTATTCCACCCTTGCTGCAGTTCTTATAGACACAGGAGTGAGTCATTCTTTCATAGCCGCTGCCCTTGTTCGGAGCTCGGAGATTCCGACAGAGCCGTTGGCTCGATCCTTACGGCTAGAGACTCCTACGGGAGCAGACTCAACGATTACACACTGGTGCCGGCAGTGTGAGCTCACTCTAGGAGGCGAGAGCTTCGGCTGGGATCTTCTTGTAGCAGCGTCGAGGCCTTACGACGTCATCTTGGGCATGGATTGGCTATCTACGGTCCATGCACAGATTGACTGTTTTAGGCGCAAGGTGCGATGTGTACGCACCGACGGGAGCAGGTTCACCTTCACCGGCGAGAAGGGAGCCTTAGAAGCACAGGATGGACTTCCGCGGAGGAGAGGACAGCCCATCACTCATCAGTTGGCTAGCCTTATCCTTGGAGCAGTTGACGTGCAGAGTCCTGGTTTTCCTGCAGTGGTGGATCTGTTTGCGGACGTTTTTCCCGACGACGTTCCAGGGCTACCTCCTCGTAGGGAGGTAGACTTTTATATTGACTTGTAGCCCGGGACAGCCCCGATATCCACTCCAGCATATCGGATGGCCCCCGCCGAGCTTCGAGAGCTACGGGTACAGTTGGAGGACTTGCAGGGCAAGGGATTCATCTGACCCAGTGTTTCACCCTGGGCTTCCCCGATCTTGTTCGCCAAGAAGGCGGACGGGAGCTTGCGACTTTGTGTTGACTATCGTCGCCTGAACCAGGTGACAGTGAGGAACAAGTATCCGCTACCGAGGATTGATGACCTCTTTGATCAGCTCAAGGAAGCACGGTGGTTCTCGAAGATAGACCTCAGGTCAGGCTATCATCAGCTCAGAGTCAGAGACGAGGATGTGCAGAAGACGGCCTTCAGATGTCGGTATGGCCACTATGAGTTCTTGGTTATGCCTTTCGGTGTAACCAATGCTCCAGCAGTGTTCATGGCTCTCATGAACAGGATCTTTCAGCCATACCTCGATCGGTTTGTCGTGGTCTTCATCGACGACATTCTGATTTATTCTACGACAGAGGAGGAGCACGCCTATCACTTGCGAGTTGTTCTTGACACACTCCGAGAGCACCAGTTTTATGGTAAGCTCTCGAAGTGCCAGTTCTGGATACGTGAGGTCCACTTTTTGGGACACGTTATCTCTAAGGCGGGAGTTGCAGTGGATCCCGCGAAGATTGAGGCTGTGTTAGCATGGGAGCCACCCAGGAGCGTGACTGAGGTTCGGAGTTTCTTGGGACTAGCTGGATACTATCGGAGATTTGTGCCGAACTTCTCCAGAGTTGCGGCATCACTCACAGCTTTGACGAAGAAGGGGAAACCCTTCATGTGGTCAGACAGTTGTCAGCAGAGCTTCCAGGAGCTGAGACAGAGATTGACTAGCGCACCTATCTTGAGGTTGCCTGAGGAGGGAGTAGGGTACGTAGTCTACTGCGATGCATCAGGGACCGGACTCGGATGTGTTCTGATGCAGGAGCGGGCAATGATCGCCTATGGATCACGACAGTTGAGGCCGCATGAGCAGAACTACGCTACCCATGACCTGGAGTTAGCAGCAGTGGTCTTCGCTCTGAAGACATGGCGACACTATCTGATGGGCGAGCGCTTTACAGTCTTTTCCGATCATCAGAGTCTCAGGTATATCTTCTCGCAGAAGGACCTGAACCTGAGACAGCGGCGATGGCTCGAGTTCCTCCAGGACTATGACTTTGAGATAGTCTATACTCCTGGGAAGGGGAACGTAGTAGCCGATGCCCTCAGCAGGAGGACGGGCATTCAGCTACTCGAGGAGGCGACGGAGCAGCTAGCCTCTTTGCAGATATCCTTCGTGGATAGAGATGGAACAGCCTTTCTTCAGTCTCTCACAGTCACTCCTCCACTATTGCAGCGAGTCAGGGAGGCACAGCACGGGGACGTTGACTGTGAGACGCGGCATGCACAGATATCCTCGGGACAGGCACCTGATGGTTTCTCCCTTGGAGCAGAGCACGACATCCTTTTCAGAGGACGTACCGTGGTACCATTCGCATTGCGAGAGGAAGTGCTGAGGGAGTTTCACACTTCTCCTTTAGCGGTACATCCTGGAGTGGCGAAGATGTACCAGGACCTCAGACGACAGCATTGGTGGCCGGGTATGAAGAAGGCTATAGCAGAGTTCGTTTCTCGATGCCTCACCTGTCAGCAGGTGAAGGCAGAGCATCAGGTACCATCAGGCTTGGTACAGCCCTTGGAGGTTCCGGAGTGGAAGTGGGACGGCATATCTATGGACTTCGTGACTGGACTTCCACGCACTTCCAGAGGTCACGACTCCATCCGGGTGATTGTTGACCGACTCACCAAGTCGGCACACTTCTTACCCATCAGAGAGCAGGGCTCAGTGGAGAGCTTGGGACGTCTCTACGTTCAGGAGATTGTGCGGCTCCACGGCGTGCCATCATCTATCGTTTCCGATCGAGATGCCCGCTTTACTTCCCGGCTTTGGAAGGGGTTACAGGAGGCGTTCGGGACGCAACTACGTCTTAGCACAGCCTTTCACCCTCAGACGGATGGTCAGACGGAGAGGACCATTCAGACACTCGAGGACATGCTCCGTGCCTGTGTCCTCGACTTTGGTCGTAGCTGGAAGGACCACCTACCCTTGGTGGAGTTCGCGTACAACAACAGCTACCACTCCACCATTGGGATGGCACCGTACGAGGCGTTGTACGGCCGACCATGTAGATCTCCTTTGTGCTGGACAGACCCTGGGGAGTCAGCACTGGTGGGACCGGAGATGGTCCAGGCCACGACAGAGAAGGTCCAGGTCATCCAGGAGCAGATGAGGACAGCTCAGAGCCGGCAGAAGTCATATGCTGACAGGAGGCAGAGGCCACTGGAGTTCGAGGATGGCGACCACGTCTTCTTGCGGGTCTCACCTCGACGTGGTATTCGGAGATTTGGCCGTGGCGGCAAGTTATCTCCGCGCTTCATCGGACCCTTCCAGATTCTCAGCAGGATTGGAGAGGTGGCTTATCGCCTGGCTCTACCACCTCAGTTGCACCGGGTGCACGACGTCTTCCACGTATCTCAGCTGAGGAGATACGTGCACGACCCGACGCACATCATTGACCATGGGGAGCTTGACGTTGACGATGGGACGACTTTTACGGAGGTCCCGGTGGAGATAGAGGATCGACAGGAGCGGGTCCTGCGTGGGCGATCTATTCCTCTTGTGCGCATCAGATGGCAGCACGGGAATCTCCAGGAGAGCACATGGGAGCGGGAGGCTCAGATGCGTGCTCAGTACCCTCTTTTGTTTCCCTAGTTTTTGATGTATCTTTACGGGGACGTAAAGCCCTGAGGTGGGAGTAATGTAAAGACCCGTAAAATTAAAGGGAAATTTTTTCTTAATTTTCTTTAGAATTTTACAAGAGCGCGGTTTCAGACGGCACCTGATTCCGAGGCCCGGAGTGCCCGGAATTAATTTCCGAAGTTTGGCTCGGGTACGTTTAGTGAACGAACGAGCGGGAATTCCTAACTTTTGTTCCGATACTCAGAATTGAAATCCGAGGGCACCGATGAACTCACAGCGCCGATATTCGCTTAAAGAGACCTTTTCGGGAGTTGCGTTTGTTGCGGGTTGAAAGTTAGTTTTAAGGGTTTTTAGTTTGAGTTAAATAAAATTTGTATAGAACAAATTTTATTATAACTTGTTAAAAACCTACCAAAGGGGGGTTGGAAGTGGGACCCACACCCACTTAACCTCCCTTAGGAGGATTAAGTGTGGTGGGGCCCACACGAACCCCTAAACCTTTCAATTTCTCCCAACTCCCTTAACGCCTCATTTATTGGCTTGAGTTACCTTTTTAATTATGGGAGTTAAACCTTTTGAATTTCAAACTTTTGAAATTCTAATGTGTTTTGTAATAATAAAATAAGATGTTGTCTTATTTTATTTTGGGTTATTTTGTTTGTCTTCTTGAGAGGTGGAGAGCTCTTCTTCTCCTTCAACTCTGACGAGGAACTCGAAGAACGTTCATCTTGACGAAGAACGTTCAAGCTCCGACGAAGAACGCCGCACCTCCATTCTTCGTTTCCCGTGTCAACGAAAGGGGACGCCACTTCTTCCTCGGACAACCTTCGTCGGCGTACAAGTTTCGCCAACTACGTGTCTCTTCGAACGCATCCCTTCGTCATCGGATTTGACGAACGGCTACCGCGACGCCCGACCTCCGCGACATCGTCTTCCGCGGAACCTTGACAATCTTCGAACCTTATACCCGAGGTAGGGGTTCATGATTTCTTTTTGGTTTCCTTTCTTTTTATTCTTCTTGATCGTGAATAGCAAGTCTAACGTGTGGCTTGAATTATTTAAGTTGCGTTATTATTTTAACGTGAGGGGGCCGGACCGCACGAACATGGCCGAACCCCCCTCCATCGTTCTTGTTTATTCTTGCGGGTGGAAGCAAGTGGCGTGGTGCCGTCGCACCACGCGGATGTTCGTGCAAATATTTTACGCGGCGCCGTCGCGCTACGCCGAGGTAGAATCTTCAAGAACGCGGTGCCGTCGTGCCGCGTTGAATAGAATCAAGGCACGGCGAAGGGGCGCGGTGCCGTCGCACCGCGCCGGACGACGAACACCGCGGCCGGTTCCGGGCCGCGGCAGGACGAGGAGACCGCGGCCGGTTCCGGGCCGCGGCGGAAAGAGAAGACCGGCGGCCGGGCCGCCGGCGTCGGAAGCCGAAGGGGGGACCGGAATTTCCGGTCCCGTTGGAGAAAACCGGCCGGCCAGCTGGCCGGCCGGAAGGCTTAAAAACCGGGGGAATTAATCTCCCGGCCAATACATAAAACCCCCCTCTTTATGAGGGGGGCGGTTCTTTAAAGGAGGGGGGGGCAGCAGCCCCCCGGTTTTAACTTCAATCGGCCCCCACGTGGGGGCGGTTTCAATCAAGGGGCGCGGAAATTGCCGCGCCGAATTTCCAGGAAGCGGGGGCTTAGCCCCCGCGTGCGTGCGGCCTCCTCGCGGCGACAGCCGCCGCGGTTCCCCGCGGCTCCCCGCGCCGCCGCGCCGCCGCGCCGCCGCGCCGCTCCAAGGGGGGGTCGGGCCGGGTTGGCCCGGACCCGGACCCCCCCGTTTCGAACCAGAATCGGTTTTTGGGCCATATCTTGAGCCTCGGACCTCCGAATGACGAACCGTCTGCGGCAACGCGATCCTTGGATCAAGACGGTCATTTCGGTATATCGCACTCAAGGTTTCGGTTTACTTTGAGTTCGGCCGGGTTGGTTCGTTCACGAAACCAACCGGGCCTTCGGAGCGGAAACGCTCATATCTTGAGCTACGGACGTCCGATTGACGTGCCGTCAGTCGCGTAGTGTTCCTCTTAGTGAGACGGATCTTTTGGCATGCTCTGCCCGAGGTTTGGACGCAGGTGGAGTACGGTCGGGTTGGTTTAGCCTTAAAAACCAACCGGGCCCCGGAGACGAAAATGTCAATAACTCTCAGACCGGGCGTCCGATCGACGCGCCGTCTGTTGCATTGAGTTCCTGTTGACGATACGGAACTTTTGGATACATCAACTCTGGTCTTTGTGACAGTTGATGTATCAGCCTCTCGGCTTGTGGAGCGGACCCTCCGAACGAGCTTGCTGTGTGCGGGAACCCTAGTGCTGGCTGCGACTGTTCTACTGCTACGACTGCTACTGTGACTGCGACGACGACAGTACAAAGATCCTGTGTGGATTCGACGACGACGACTACAGCACTCAGCGATCCTACGTGGATCAGTGCTACAGGTCCTGTGTGGGCCCGATCCTGTGTGGGTCCTTGCGCTCAGCGGTTCTGTGTGAGCCAGCGCCTACAGGTCCTGTGTGGGCCCGATCCTGTGTGGGTCTTTGCGGGGGTTAGTTACCTATCGATCCTTCGTGGGTCCGACGACTTAGATGGATCAGTGATCATCTTTATCGTCCTTGAAGAAGTATACCTGTGTGAGCTGAATCCTGTTGCTTTCCTGTGTGGATTGTGTTGTGCAATCCTGTGTGGATTATGTTTTGCTTTCCTATGTGGAATACGTATAGTTTCCTGCGTGGACTGAGTTGTACTTGGGCTCGGAGGTTGGAGCGTATTTGAATTGATGACTTAGGTATATGTATGGGCATATACCTAAGCAGTGTCGGTTGTTACTTCGTGATTGTACTTTTCTTCGTGGTTTATCCTTTGTGGATTTTGAGAGACCTTCAGGGGTCTCGGGGTCCCTACTGAGTAGCTTATACTCACCCCTGCACGGGCTTTGCCCGCACTACGTTGTGTTGGTTGCAGACGACGGACAGCGTTGACCTTAGCTGAGGCTTGCAGAGCGGGACGGTACCCGGAGGTGGACCACTGGGCGGGACGTGCACGGAGCGGACGGCGGGACCGGTGGAGCAGAGGAGCTATCTGTACCCACCCTTCAGGTGGGATTTCCAGTGGACAGCTCAGAGTAGCGGCTTTTACTTTTCAGTTGCTATTTTTCCCTTTTCGAGTTGTACTTTACTTTCAGTTTGGGTTTGTATTCTGGCCCATTTACCTTTCCGCACTTTCAGTCGTACTCTGCTTTGTTTAGTGTTTAGTTTCCGCTTGTTTACTCTATGGTGTGTGTTTACTTTTCAAAGGCAATGCCTTCCCTTTTTACCGGGATTTACGCCTTGGTGCTAGTCGCCAGCCCCTGGCCTATGGAAGGCGGGCTTAGGGTAGTCACGGCACGGACCCCGAGGGCGGGTCGTGACATTTTTAAATTAAAAGTTTTCCTTTAATTTTTCTCACTTTAAATACTCAAGATACTGGAAGATTATTTTTAAGGATAATCGACTTTATTTCTCTCTTCAATCGAAAATCATTTTTCTTCCATATCCATGTTTTTTAAAAATGTTTTCAAGAATGTTTTTAATATAATAATATGGGTTTTAGAGTCATTTTTACCCATTATTGAATTTTTACAAAATGGTTTAGTAAACAAATTTTCATGTTTTGAATGAGGTGATTTTGACTGATTAATGAAAATGTGAAAGGAATATTTGTTTTAATGTATGCAGAATGAATGGAATTTACCACTATTATGTACACTCAATGATATAAGGGTTCCTTTAAAATTTTTCAATTATTATTTTAAAAAAACTTGTCCTTAATATTTGAGAAATTTTTAGATTTTAAATAATTGATTTCAAAGTGAAAAGGGTATATTTCTCAAGAACGTGTTTTATGATATTTTTATGGTATTTATATTCATAAATGAAAAATCCCATTTATTTTAATTCTTCTCTACTGGGGATATGTTATAATGATACCATACTTATTATTTCTCTATATGGTTTCTGATTAGCTTGACTAGGGAGATTATTGAAATTCTGTATGCTAGTTTTCCTATACAGACAATTTTTTATTATTAAGGAATGTTGATTAAGTTATATTGTTTATTTATATGATGAATGAATTAGACTTATTAAGTGATGGATGGGTCCTATAATTACATATCCCCTCTATGTAATGATATGTCTCATGAGACAAAATAGTTTGGGTATTTGGCCATGTCCTTACCCATTTAAGTAGATGTCTTGGCCAAGGCCAAAACGATAATTTTAAGATGTCAAACATTATGTATTCCATCATTATGAAATCAGTTATTGATGTCCATGTGATTATATGAATAGTTTTGATATCCATGGATTTGTTTCATGATATTGTGATTATTTTTATGACATTATTTAATCATCATTTATCCCTACCATATTATTCATGCCTTATTTTGGTTCTGCTATATGAATACCCTTACTGATAATCTAAGATCACAAATTTCTTATGTTTACTTTCCCCAAGATGACAAGAAGTTTTTTTTGTGATTGATATTCAAGGAAATTATAATATAGAATAATATTATTCTCAAAGAAAATACTATGTTCTATTATATGATTTCAAATATAATATAGGATTCAAGTATGTATCTAGTTTTCAAAGAATGATAAACTATTTAGTTATTTGAGATATGACCAATTTTATATAGTGAAAATATATTAAAGTAACCATTGGCTCTGAGCTACTAGGGTTGGGGAGATTACAATTTTTATTATAGGTAAGTTTAATAGAAACATTTTGATATATATTTATGAAAATATAAATTATGGAACATAACCCTATGACTGACATTGAGCATAAGTGTAATTATAAGATAACATCCTATAATTTTTTTAAGTTAGAGATTTTGTGGTTTTACTATAAATACATCACTATATAGATACTAAAAGTGGACATGGTTTTTATATAGATGCATCTATGGGTAATGACCCTAAAAAAAGTTGGTTGAGTATATTTTGGACATCATTCTAGTGAATGGTGACTGTTCTCTTACTACACAACTTGTTTGACACTCTAAGGGGTATTCTTGGGTTAATTCACATTTTATTTATAAAACATTATGAAAGTTTTGAAAATATTTTTATGATTTGAGAATATTCCCAAAGAAACCAAGTTTATGATTATGAGATTAATTATACATAAATTTTCAATTTATGTTAAGTGTTTACTAGTTTCAAAATTATACATTATGATTCATAATATTATAATATAATATAGTGTATTCCATTATTTATAAATGGAACCTGGAAGAATGAATGGAAACCGTATCAATGAATGTAATCTATGTAGTGATTTCATTCTTGGGAAAGATAATGAGGCTAAAACTGGATCTAGAGATGGAACAAACAAATTATAACTATATTGGGGAAGTTGACTTGGGTTATGACTAATAACCATGCCCATATGTTGCAAACTATTGATCCAAAATTCCATTTGAACAATGTTATATTATTTCATCTAAGAAAACATTTATCATTCATTGAAACCTCAAAAATATTTGTATATAAGATATCAATAAGTTCATTGGAAAATATATTTCTTCCTTTAGAAAGTAATGAAAAGAAGAATGTTTTCATGGTAGTTTATCATCACTCAAGGTATTAAGATCAATGGAATCCATTGATTCAAAACACTAAGGACATGGAAGTAATAATGAACATGGAGTAGAATGATTCTAAAGAAATTTTATTGGAAAAATAATTTCCTCATGAATAGTGAGTAGATATAAAGATAAAATTTCAGTTCCTAATAAAAAATGAAGTGGAAAATATTGAAAATGATGAAGATAACTTTACAAGGTTAGAAAGGCATGCTTCATACTACATATATAATACAAATATAAATATTTACCATTTGTTTGGTGGGATTAATCCAATCCTTTGAAGGGAACTATTATCTCAAATATTCTTATCATATGAGGATATAGTATCATGTGATATCAATATAGAGAAATATTTATCCAAGTATTATTGTTCAAAGGAAGGAAAGATAAGAAGAGCATGACTAAGAGAAAATTGGATAAAGGTAAGAGGAGAAACATGGATTTTATGACATGTGGTACTTTTGGAATGAAACACGCTGGTACATGATTAAAATGAAAAGGATCTTACTGTAAGGGTGGATAAAAATCCCATTGTTCTCACAAATGAAAGAATAAGGAAGAAGACATAAAATTATAGTAATTTAACTATAAGGATATGGATAACTATGCCAACTAATTCCCCAAACAAAAAGAGAACATACCACAAAAGAAGCTATGAGGATAAGTCCAAGCTAATGCTATTACTATAATGGAAGTGGAATTTTCTAGCAAAGTGGTGAAAGGTACACATATCATCCACTCTCATATTTCAAATGTTTTATTTGATTATGTTTCTACCTACTCTTTTATATATGAATAATTTTCCAAGGGTATCACATCACCACATCAAATATTAGATAATGATTTGGTGATGAAAACTCCCAATGGTAGGATGATGATATCTTAAGTCTACAACTCCTCTATGGTAGAATTTTGTTTGAATTTTCTTCCTGTGAATATTATTATTATTCCTTTAGTTGAATTTGATATAATTTTGGGCATGGATTGGCTCTCTACGCATAGATCCCATATCAATTGTTGAGGAAGGGAAGTTATATTTGATATCCCAAATCAACCTTCAATTGTATATCAGTGTGAGGATGAACCCAAAAACCCAATAGACATTACTTACATTATATGGGTTTTGCTACCTATTAATGAGGGATATTTATCTCAAATGTTTTGGGAGAAATTAGTCATGTAATTTGGGCTAAGCCTATACTGGGTCGAGATGGTCCAAGCCTGACCTCCAAAAAACTAGGCCACGAATCGCTATTTAGGCTAGGATGAGAGGTCTTGAACAACCCCATGAGCCGTCCTGAGCTTGGACTCGAGCTGACTTGAACTGTCGAATCGGGCCAGGATTTTTGGTCCAATCTACGACCAGGATCTTGTGGGATAGGCTATGGCCAGGCCCTTGTGGGATTTTATTATTTTCAAAATAATATATATATAATGAGTTATTATATATATATATATTATGTTAAACCATATATATATATTTGATGTATAATTATATATCTAATGTTAAATAGTTGATATATATTATCATATATATATACATATAATTATATAAATCATTTATATATATATATATATATATTATTTTAAATCATTAACACACACACACATATTATATTGTACCTAAAAATATTAAAAAATGGTTTAACAAAACAAATATATTTTCTGTGATGAAAAAAATACACAACAATCAAACATTAATAAATTACTCTTTATTTTTATGATGACAAAAATAACTAAAATAGGGAAATAATCTTAATAAAAAATACATCATATATCTATTCCATTACAAAAACACATTACAATAAACATAAAAAAATCAATCATTTGATGTCGTGTATTTGGTAGGTTTTAACAACACATCAAACTCATTATCAATATTGATAAATTCTTGTTGTTGATATTTTTCACATAAATGATGTGTTTTTACTATAAAATATTCAACCATTTTTGGTTTAAGTCATGTATGATAATCACTGATAACTCATCCACCTGCACTAAAAGTAGATTCAGATGCCACAAAAGAAATTGGAATACTAAGAACATCATGATAAATCCGTATTATCACATGCTATGTTTATTCATAATATTTCCACCAATTTAAAATATCAAAATCATCTTCATTATCAACTATCCAAGAGTCTAAATATCGTTGCAGTTCTGGTGTGCCTTACTGGAAGATTTGGAAAGTCATCTATTTTTTATAGTTTCCCATATATTTCCACTTCCATGAGAAGGATTTGAAGGTTTCACGGGTCATGTAGTAATATACACATGTAAAATAACTTTATATTCATTATATAATTGTTATAAAAAACAAAAAATACCATAAAATTGATATTCATCATCAAAAATAATTTCTAAAAATGTTTCTAGGCCAGTGTCTTTACACCTTGGATCTAATATAATTTCCATTCCAAATATTATACGCAATAGCTCAAAATATTTATCAAAATTTTCATTCATAGTAGTAATAATGATTATATAATATTCATGAGACATATATTTTATAAAAATATTATTATATCTTTTAAATCATGTAAAACTAAAGATGATGTAGGAATATATACATGTGAAAAAAATTAAGTCAATTTTTCAAATACATGGAAAAAAACTTTATATAATTTAACTTGATCCTAATCATTTTATTCAGGGATAATAACCCCTTCTTGTACTATTATACACCAAAAAAATAAATCTATAAATTTCATTTTATTTAAAGATAATTTTAATATATAAAATTTATAATTATATATATTTTCTATATCTAATTATAATTTTCATTATTTCACATTTTCTTGTTCAAAAATCCTTCCATATACCTGTACATGATTAATAGAGCTATTAATCATACTAATATGTTTTTTAATATTATCTACAAAACATTTATAAATATATAATCCTTCTTTAATAATCAAGTGTGAAAAATGAATACAACAATGAAAATAAAGTATTTTTACTTCACATGGTAATTGTAATGGATATATAAAATATTCCATTGTATTATTATAATATAATTCATTATCTATATTAAGTGTAAATAATTTATTTTAAAAACCCATTAAGAAACATGATCTCTTAATTCAACTCCTAGTAAATATCCAATATATATAAGTTCAACCAATTTGAGTGAAATAATTTTTTATGTAATTTACAATCATTATCAATAAAACAAGTAGTAATGAATTGATACTCAATATGTTGATTATAAGTCCATAAATAAGAAGTTAAAAAACACATCCATTTAATTATTTAAAAATATTTTTAATATTTTAATCAATATTGTTAAATATTTATAAAACTTTTTTTCTTGTATCATTGCATGAAAAAGGTTTATATTGAGGAGTAAATGATCATTTAACTAAATTAGAAAAATCTGGGCATTCACTACTATTTAAAGATTATTCTTGTTTAATTATATAATAAACTATTATATCTTGTTCACATATAGGATCATAAGAAAAATCACTTAATTTATTACTTCCTAATTACATTTTTATTCTAATATCTGATTGATTGCTTCAAACATATAAATTAACATGTATTTTAAGGTGGATAGTGCCAATATTAGAAGAACCTCTAAGTAATTTAGCTTAATATTCTCATTTTTATTTTAATGTGATTGTACCCTCATATTCATTAATATAATTATTTTCAAAGTGATCCTAAAAATTAGATTTATTTTTAGGCCTAGATGACGATGAAACATGATGATGATGAGATGAAGATGGAATATAGAAAATAGGTGAACCAATATATTCAGGATCAATAAATTTTCAGGGATAGATTTTAAAAAATAAAATAAAATTTAAACATCAAAATAATAAATAAAATAAAAAATTGAGTGTGCGATACAAACATAAAGTTTATACTTCTATGAACACATGACTTCAAAAAGTAGAAGAATAACCACAATGGTGTTGGTGTAGCATTGGCTGCGGCCTGATGGAAGAAATAGAAAATTTAGAGTAATAAAAGGTAAAAAATAAATGAGTGTTAGGGGTTATTTATAATAAAATATACATGTTTTTGTTTTTTTAAATGTTAAATAGTCATTTGATTATTTAGTTTTTTTATTTACCTGTGGGGTGCGCACTTAGGAGCCCTCTCAAACAATCATTTGATCATTTGATTTTTTTAAAGTTAACATATAAATTGGGTGGGGGTGGGGGGTTCAAGTGTGCACAAATATTTTTGGGGGTGGGATATGGCCATTTTGTTTAAAATTAATATAGAATTGGAGGGGGAGGGGGGTGCTGCGTACGCAACAAGGGGGGCATATGATAGTTTTTCTATTTTTTTAGAAAGTTAATATATAATGGGGGGCACAAAAACTATGGGGTGGGTGATGTGTTTTTTTAGTTTTTATTAACAGGTTTATATATATATATATATATATATATATATATCTATTCAGCCATATAATTTAAAACTAGGTGCACTGCCTGGACTAGTTAGTCTTGGAGCAACCTTAAAAGCTTATGGTAGTGGGTTCAGAGTCTCCCTACTAGTAGTTTACAATATATATATATATATATATTTTTAGAGTGGGAAAGATTTTATGAGACAACCTTAATATGGTCCAACAGGTCGAGACAAGATGACCCAACCCACGGGCTAGCCTACATAGTCCTAGGCCTGGTCTGATGAATAATAGGTATGATCTCGGCCCAACCTAAATCGATCTTTTTTGATCTGAGTCACTCAGACTTTTGGGCTGGGCCACTGGGCTAAAATCACATGCTTAGGAGAATCTCAACATAAAAAATGTGATAATTTTTCAAGAATAAGATAATTCTTTCATGAGGAATTTCTTAGTCTTCCCCCAAACCATGAAGTTGAGTTTTCAGTAAAACCCAAACCTGTTGCTACACCTATTTCAAATACTTCATATAGAATGGACCCGATTGAGTTATAAGAATTATAGAAGAAAATCTATGGGACTCTAGATAAGGTATTCATTCGGTATAGTGATTTTTCATGGGGTTCACCTGTTATTTTTATTAATAAAAATGAAGGGTTAATGAATCTTTTCATTGATTATCGAGAACCTATCAAGATCACTATTAAGAAAAAGTATCATATACCCCATATTGATGATTTTTTTGATTAATTACAAGGAGATATATATTTTTCTAAGATTGATCTTTGATCTTGATATCATTAGCTAAGAATCAAGAAGGAATATATACTCAAGAAAGTTTTCCATATGAGGTATGGCCATTATGAATTTATAGTAACACCATTTAGACTTAGTAATTCTCCTACTATATTTATGTATTTAATGAAAAAAGTATTTATAGATTACCTTGATTAGTTTGTGGTAGTATTTATAGAAAATATTCTTATATATTCAAAGAGTAAGTAAGAACATGAAGAATATTTGAGAATTGTGCTAAAGATCCCGAGGAAGGAGAAGTATTATACTAAACTTACCAAGTGTAATTTTTGACATGAGAATGTTTTATTCTTGGGATATATAATCTCAAGTGAGTGTATATCAGTGGATCCTTCAATGATAAAAGTTATTAATCAATGGACTAGACCAACCATAATAACTAAGATCTATAATTTTCTTGGGTTGGATAGATAATGCCAACTCTTAATGATATATTTATCACAACTATCAAATCCACCCACCAAGTTGACTTGGATGGGGGTTAAGTTTCGTAGATAGATGAATGTGAATATAATTTTAAAAAACCAAAAAGAAGGTTTCTTAGCACGCCCATGCTTACACTATCTGTGACGTCCCAAACCCGGCTGCCCATCAACCCGATCCCCGAGCCCGGTTGGCCACATAACCCCTGGATCGTCTCCCTGTAGGCCAGGTGCTACCGACTAGCATCGGGGGTGTAATGGTAAGTCAGTGGGGAGACTGTACCCCCATGTCATAGTACACAACGGAATAACAGCAAAGTAATAGAAATAGTAGAAGCACAACCAATGGAAAAACACGAGAAAAGGGGAAACATACAACCAAACAACAGAATTAAGAAAAACCCTAATAAATATACAAAAGCCACACAGGCAGTTTCTGATACAAAATGGATGCATGAAATGCTATTACAATGGAAATAGAAGACAATAATGCTATACAATAATACAAAAATAACAGAAGTAGTCCATGAGCATCTCTAGCCAAGCTCGATCCTCTACTCTGGATCTCCACCTAGAACATACATTTATCAACAACCTGAAGCTGAGCCTTTGCCCCTACTAGTACCTGCAACAGTAAAGTCTACACGGGTTCCCAAGAGGCCACCCAGGTAGGGTGTGATACAAGTCTAAGTAGGCCACCACCAACGATGTCTATGTGTAATCCAAATAGGTGTTCGCAAGAAAAGTGAGTAATAGACTGTAAGTAAGTAAAGCAAAGTAAATAAACAACCCTCTCGCTTAGGTTCCGGAAGGACACCTGGCGGGTCTACCTACTTCATCTCATGGATGGTAAAATGAACAATCACCAGAGGTATATAGGTTACCACTGGCACGAGGTAAACATGCCTCTCGTCCACAAGTACTGTAGCTGGCGTGGGGTAGAAATTCCTCCCACCCGTAAGGTTATATAGGCACGAGGTATAAATGCATCTCGTCCTCAAGCACTGTAACCGGCATGGGGTAGAAATGCCTCCCACCCATAAAGGTTATATGGGAATGAGGTATAAATTCCTCTCATCCTCAATCAATATAGCTGGCGTGGGGTAGAAATGCCTCCCACCCATAAAGGTTATATAGGAACGAGGTATGAATGCCTCTCGTCCTCAAGCACTGAGATTTATCTGGAACGGGGTAAGAATGTCTCCCGCCCAACACACGGGTTATCACAAGCATGTCAACACAGCAGAGCATAACCATTCACATCACATTATATAAGGCAAACCATCTTATATCATATCACATTAGAAAAGCAAGGAATATCCATCTTATAATATCACAAAAGCAAATCATGGAATACATGCATTTCAATTCATTAAAGGGTTTTAGGCTCTCTCATCCTAGCCAACCTCTAACCAAGTCATCTCATTTGCCTAACATTGAAAATTCCCCTTTCAAGACATTTCATTAAGGTTCAAAGGTAAAAGGGGCCAATTCTCGAGGCATAACACCTATGGTTGACCACTCCCAGTCCACAACAAATCCAAACACCCTAACAAGGTTGGATTCATCACTCTTATACCACACGAGTCATTTAGATATGAAACAGTCAATATAAATATGGGGTTTGACGAAAGAAAAACCATGACACTACAATAATAACTCAAGAAGGAGAAAAACCAAAATGGAAACCACGTGACCACCTACCTTAGAGATTTAGGTGTAGGTTCGCTTAATATCAACCTCATATTTACAGTAGATTAGAAGAGATATGAGTTCTAGTCTAATGCCATGAAAATAGGGCATATGAGCCTACATCTAAATAATAAGACAGAAGGAAAGATTTTCCGAGGAGAAAGGGGTGCGTGAGGTAAGCCTTACCTTGGCCCTTCCAATGCTTCCTTCGGATCAAGGAACGAACACCGGGGGAAGAAACCACAAGAGATTGAGTGAGAAGAGGGTTTGGGAGCTCAAAGAGGCTTCTCCACTGGTTTTGTTCGCAGGAGGAAGAAAGAAAATGAGTTTAGGATTTAAATATATTTAAGGGGAAAAAGGTAAATTTACCCAGATCAGGGTCACATGGTTTAGGCGCACGGTTTACCACACCATGCGCAAACCGTGCACATCTCACTGCCTTCAGATAAAGGGTCACACGGTTCAGGCACATAGTTTACCCAAACCGTGCGCAAACCATGCGCACCTCCCTGCCTCCAGACCAAAGGCTGCACGGTTTACCCAAACCGTACGCAAGCCGTGCGCAGGCCATGCGCCCTTGTCTGCAAGTCCATTTTCTCAAACTCTTAGGCTCCGAACAAACCCCGGACACTCCTCGGACCTTCCTTAGAACATTACACACATTAAACAAGCTTAAAGGAAAGGTTCGAAGGAAAAACTAATGATCCACACCTTTTCCAAAGAGTCGGGTCGTTACACTTCCTACACTAGAGAAGGGTTTATGATCTATAATAATTCATCAATGAATGGAATAGTATGTTTCATTATGAAAAATGATGCGGTCATAGTGTATGAATCTCACCAATTAAAAATTCATGAGAAAAATTACCCGACCCATGATTTGGAGTTGAAATTGGTAGTTTTTTATTTGAAGATATGGAGGAATTATCTTCATGGTGAAAGTTGGGATGTATATATTGATCATAAAAGTGTGATGTATATATTTACATATAAATAGTTGAATTTGAACCAAATAAGATGGTTGGAATTGATCAAAGATTATAATTTTTCAATACATTGCCACCATGGTAAGGTGAATAAGGCGGTTGATGCTCTAATTTAGAAATACCATGCATGATTGTCCATGGTATGGATTGAAGTAAATCTAATATTTATGGAATTAAAGAATATGGATCTTGAAATCATGAGGAAAGGGGATAAATCCTAAATTTCTTAGATGAATGTTCAACCATTAATCCAGGATAGGATTAAGAAGGAACAAAAGGAAGATGTGGAATTATAAAAAAAGGTAAATAATATTATTGAGTTCAATCATGATCATTATGGAATGATAAGGTTTAGGAACCATGTATGTTTCCCAGTAATACCATACTTGTAGAATGATTTGTTAGATGAATCTCATAGTTTATCATTATCTATTTTTCTTGGAAGTATGAATATATATATAGACCTAAAAGAGAATTTTTGTTGGGATAACATGGAAACATATATTGTAGATTACATATCTAGATTCTTATTATGTCAGAAAATTAAGTCTAATAGACTAAAATCTAGGGGGATTCTATAACCATTATCCTACTAGAATGGAAATGAAAAAAACACCTTGGATTTCATCATCAGACTCTACAAAACATATAAATGAAATAATTCTATTTGGTTTGTAGTCGACCATCTTATGAAATAAATGAATTTTATTACCATTAGTGAATATTTATATATTGATTAGATTACTTGGTTATACATTAAGGAATTCATTAGATTTTATGGATTACCGCTCAATCATATCTGATAGGTATATGAGATTTACCTTAATATTATGGAGTAGTCTTCAGTAGGCTATGGATATAGAGTTGAGTCTCAGTATTTCTTATCATACTTAGACATATGGTCAGTCTAATAGGACCATTAAAACTCTAGAATACATGTTGAGAGTTTGAAATATAGGTTTTAAATGTGGTTAGGATCAACACCTTACTTTGGTATAATTTTCTTACAATAATAGATTTCACTCAAAAATTTAGATGACTTCTTATGAAGCCCTTTATAGTAGGAAGTGTAGAAATCCAATGTGCTGGGATAAAGTTGGAGAAAGAAAGCTATTGGTACCAAATATTTTTAAGGATATGGTAGATAAAATTAGATCCATTTAACATCATATAAGGGTATCTTAGAGTCCAAAAAAAAATTTATGATGATAATAATCGACGGGATCAAGAGTTTGAGGTTTGTGAAAAGGTATTCCTAAGAATATATCTTTGGAAGAAGATCGTTAGATTTGGAAAAAAGGGAAATACGAGACATATATTTATCAGTCCCTTCAAAATTATTGACTATATCAGGATGGTATCTTATCACTTAGTTCTTCCACTGAATCTCTATCAAGTTCACAATGTGTTCCATGTTTCTCTCCTTATTACATACCCAATCCTTCACATCTACTGAACTCAGAAGCCATACCAGTAGAGAAATATCTATCTTATGAGGATAAACTGGTAGAGATTATGTATCATAGAGATAAAGTGCTACAAAATAATACCGCTCACATGATTTATTACTTTTGGTGAAATTATAAAATTTTGGAAGATTTGTGGGAACCTGAGGATGTGATGAGGTAGAAGTATCATTAGTTATTTGTAAAAGAGTGACATATTTTCAAGGGTGAAATTATTTTATGGAAGAGGGATATAATATTACACGTTGGGATTTTATGATATATTTCTCTTTCAATAAATTCGATTTCTTTTATAGCTTGTATTACATGTAACTCTGATTATAAACAAGTTGTGATACACCATTAAGATATTATTATCTAAATGTGATTGTTATAAAATATCCATTAAAATTAGAGTTACTAATATGAATAAAAACATTTTTAAAAAAATTTATAAAGGTTTTAGAAAAATTAAATATGTTGATAAACAAATACTCAATTTTTAGTAAATTCATTATATTCTTTAAAAATGCATTTTTCTCAAAAAAAATTTATATTTATTTTTGTGAGAAAATAATATAATTAATTTGTATAATTTTTAGATTTTTTTAAAAAAATGAACTACAGTTTTGAGATAAACATGTAAATTGTAACGGTCCATGCCTTCTTGGCCCGTTACTTTACCGATTTTTTAATTGGAGAGTGTTTGGAGAAGGCTGGAGGAGGCTCTGTAGATTTGGATCTAAATTTGTAAAAAATTTGGGAGGTTTACATCATAAAATATGGATTTAAAATTTATGTTGGTGGTATACATCTTGAGTGGGTTATGGTTTATGGATTATACGTAGTGAGGGGATGGTCATGAAAAAGGGTTTTATGCTGTAAGATAGGAATTTACGGTGTAAGTTAATTATATCCCTAGGCTCCATTTTTTTTAGTTTATTTTGAATTTTTGAGGGATTCAGATTGAAAAGGTGTTTTTGTGTGTAAAATCCATGGATTTTTAAATTTACAACATAAAAGTGTAACTTATGTCATAATCCAGGCACTTTTCAATTTGTAAATAGTTTTTTCGGCCAATTCTTTCGCATTCATCCACCACCTCTATCTCTTGTTTTTGTAGGAACCCTATGAAATTTTAAAGGATATCTCCATCTCTTATTATCCTTCTTCCATCCTTGGGTTTTAGCGATCGAGTTCTAGGAATCTGTTTTGAGTTCTTCTCAAACCTCCATTGTTTTCCTTCAATTATTCTTTCGAAGATACATTTCTACATTGTGGTTTTTGTTTGGGGTGTGAATGGGATATGTTTTGATGGATCCTTAGTGTATTTTAGGTTGATATTTCATTATATTTCATGGTAGTGGTTTTATGCACTTCTTTCTTTTCCCTATAGTGCATATTTAGATCAGAATGCTCCTTTAAGGTAGGGTTTCCTTCATTTCTCATATTATTTATCATGAGGAGGGTGGGATTATCTTATTAATATCTGGGAATATAGTTTTAATTGACTTAATAAAGATTAATAATCAATTAATTGAAATTAAATAGTAAAGGGGAACGATTCACATATCTTTATAGATTTTGATATTGCCTTGATTTTGTGATTATATGGGCTTGATGCCCCACCAAAAGTTATGGATGTTGGGGGATTTTTTATACTAATTTGATATGTACTATAGATCCTTGCTTGTTTTGATTTCTTGGAATCACCTTAAATAAACGGAAATTGGTTAACCACTTATATTTGTATAATAAAATGGTTTCCCCTGGACTATGGATTGTGTGATAATTCCCTAATTAAAGAAGTGGAATGTGATAAAAAATACCATATTTTATAAATATGAAGGAAAGTGTCAAGATGTGATATGCGTTGTGATAGTGTTTTGGGATGGTGTTAATCTATTGCATGATTGTTGTGTGACCGTGCTATAGGGTGGTGTGAGGCTGTTTTGTGCATGTTGTGTGATAGAAAAAGTAAGGTCTATTACATTAAATTTGATGATGTGGCCACATACTGTGCATGTTCACTAGAGAACAAGCTTCTCGAGCATCCAAGGATCCAGATACCCATAAATGTGGTCATAAAATATCATCCCAATTATTATCCATACCTTATAATTTTGATACTTATAATTGAAGAATGATTTATCTTTAAATATTGGATTAAAAATAATGTAGATAAAGTCCTGGCAGAGTTACATAATTCTAATACTCATGCAATATGATTGTGAGTTATTCTCACTCCACCTTAGATAAAAATTATTGATGAATTATATAGAATGATTCTAATTGTAATACCCTATAATGTAAGACACCAAGGTCCAAGTTATATGACCCTAAACTAAATGAATTTAAACTTTCTAGTACTCATCCTAGTCACATGATGTTAAACTATCAAATAATTTCATTATCATAAGATGTTAAACTATATGATTATTATCCTAACCATAATACATTAAACTTCATGTACAACATACTTATCTCAAGAAATTAATATGAATGTTAAACCCCCTTATTTTATGACCTAAAATCATATCATACTTTGTCCCTCTTGAGGGGGCCTTATCTTTTAGTTTCAGTCATCCACCAAACTATGTTGTAGAACTATATACGAATTGATTCCTAGACCCCTATTATTAGGCCCAACCACATGTTCTTCCCCATAGGTGAGAATGTCTTTACTACCTTTCAAACATTGAGTAATTCATTAAAATTTGGTTCATTGTTACTAGATATAAAATCTACATCATCCTCATCACTAGTCCTAGTCGCAAGAACCTAAACTATAAGACACCAGGGTCCTAGTTGTATGAACCAAAACTGCATGACTCCAGTATTTGAGATGCATGAATTTAAACTTCCTAGAACAATGTACTTATCAAATGACTTTAAACTATATGATTCCCCATCCCCATCATAAGATGTTAAACTACATGTCCAACATTCTTTCTACAAGACATTAAACTATACAGTCCACATCCCTATTGAATGACTTAAAACAATGTGATGCTTTGGCCCACACCTGAGGGGACCTACCTCTGGAACTTTTTTCCAACCATAACCCTTTTTATCACTATGTATAAATTTATTCCTAATTTAATGAGATACATAGTGATTACTATACCCTATTTCTCAGGAAAAGAAAAAAAAAATAAAAAAAATTCTTCCCCACAGATGAGATTGTTTTTTCTATAATTTGACCCCAAGGATCCTATTCATGTCAAGTTCGTTATAAATGGATGGTGAAGACATATCAACTTTACCATTGGTAAAATAGATGAAACCCTAAATAGTTTAAACCATTCATCCTCATCTCATGAAATTAAACTATACAACATTTGGTCCTAGCCACTTTACCTTTAAACCATGTGATGCATGGTCTAGCTCACATGACCATAAACTGCTAGAGGAGGTCACTCACAAATGATATTAATCAATAACCATGATTCCACCATTAAATATTGAGTTCCAAATTCACTATTTGTGAGTTTTAAATTAACCATACTTTTAGTCATGGTTAATTCCACTTACCCAAGTAGCATGTTTAGAACTTGATGGTATAACCGTGGAATTTTCCAAAACCTTTTAAACACCCCTCCATCCACCCAACCCAGTTCATAACTTTTGATGTCTGAATCAATAAGTAACTTGATTTTATTAATCCACTTGGTTCAATATTCCCTGTATATTTTGTTAATAGGGATGTATTGATCTTAAGGGACCCGTTGAGGAAATTATGGTGAATAGCACAAATTTCCACTAAGCCAATGAAGTAACCCCTAGGGGAAATCTTGGTCCTGGAGAAAAATTCCACCTAAACCCCATGAATGATTCCTAGAATGAGTGTGGTAACTATAATACAAATCCAAAAATCCTCATCAACTAATCATGGAATTAGTTTTCCACCATTACTAATGGTTATTCTACTCTCAACAGTCTCAAGTATCTAATTCAAACATTAGAGGACATGACTTACCTCATCTATTTTCCTATATTCAAAGGGATTAATAATTTTTCTATGTTTTATACCAACATAATATTAAGCTTCTATTAAGTATCCTTTATTTCACATGATTATAAAACTATGTAATGAATTGGTCCACACTACATGACCTTACATTGCATAGAGTGGTCTAGTCTATGAGACCCATTTTCCTTATGTATGAGTTTGATTTACATAAGATTCCCCAGAATATAATCATTTATCCATAAGATTACAAAAGGATGAGAATGTAACCTATATAAAAACACCCCAAACAAATGTAAGGTCTTTCTAAATATTCTTGGCATAATCTTCATGTTAGTGTTCACATTTTCTTAGTTACATGACATCAAACTGAACAACCATTCATCCTCACCATATGAAATTAAATTGCATGTCCAATGTACTCACTATATATTGTTAAAATATGTCTCCAAATTCCAAAATTTATGATATTAAACTACATGTACAACAATATTACTACAAGGTGTTAAACCACATGGTCAATGTCATTATCAGATGGTGAAAAATTGGGTGTTGTTGTGGAACTCTCTTGAGATAAACTCTACTCTATGTGATGGTATCCTACTACACAACTTTTTAAAACTACATGTGACTTGATTCCTATTCATGGGATACATAGTAATTCTTAGTCCTCCAATATCAGGCCCACTCAAAAACTTATACACCATCGGTGGGTTTTCTTAAATTGTAATTGGATCCACCTAGGTCCCTCCATTCACATTAGGATTTTTTCTTTACTTGGATAGATATCTCATCTCCCTATGGTAAAATCTATGTGACCTTAAAATATATAAATCATATATCCCTACAACATGATGTTAATATGTGTGGATAATGTCCTTATCACATTAAATTGAACTATATGACAGTTATCCAAGCTACATGACATTAAATTATGGAGAAATTTTCTCATCACATGAACCTAAAATATAGAACATCTGAGTCCTTGTAGCATAACATTAATTTACATAACAAATGGATTCTATGTGACCCATTAACTAAATGATAGATTGATCCTTTTAAAGGTACTTGGTATCTGATCCCTATCTATATATTAATAGTAGGTATGAATACTCTATTTCAAAGTAAACTCAAGTCTTCTATCTTGGGTGCTAGATTTGGAGACTCACAATATTACAATCCCATACCAGGATGAAATATAAAAATGATCCTCCCCTATATAAGATCTAATATATATAGGGGTCCCATCCTTTCTCAAGGATTCATTGGTTATGGCTACACACCCTGACCATAATTCCATGGTCTATCCAAACTATGACCAACATTGACCCACTTCCTTTTCATACAAGTTATATCATTATGAGGACTTTTTAATAAGAACTATGTGTAGCTTGATTCCCATATAGTGGGATATGTAGTGATTCTTGAATCTTCTATTTCACAAACAACTATAGATTTTCATCACTTTCAACTATGTCCCTCCATGATATACAAATCCATGTAGAGATTTATTCTTTCCTTGAAATGAAATTCCCCCACATGTTCCATATCTTTCACTCTCATGTGGTTTAAATACTCACCTCAAATCCATTTTTTAAATTATTGATAATCAACTATAAGGTTAAGTGGGAACCACAACTTCAAGTACACAAACCCTTACAAAAACTACAATGCATTACAGGTTACAAATTTCAAAAAGTTTAAACTGAACCATCATCACCGTGCCAAAAATCACGCACTAGATTTCAAATTTAAAATAGGAGGCCATAATCATGCCTCCAACCTACCACCTCATGATGCACACCCTAACCCGCATCACTTGGAGTCACATCTCCACCCATACATCATCAATAGAGGAACACCACCATCACCGCCAAGGCCGATTGCCTGATCTGATGACTGGAGTAGTATATCCATTAAACCTATCAACTGAGAAGCGTCCTCAACCATGATCCAACCAAATAAAATACACATACATCATCATATTGTCACCACCGCAGTCAACTACGAATACTTCCACCATAACCAGGAGAAAATAACACCAAAAAACATACACAAGAACGAAATATTGCCAAAAAAAAACATCATAAAAAGATAATCACTCATAGAAAAAACCCAGGAAAACTTCACCAAATACAAATAGGAAGAAACTTGATCAAATCCAATAGAACCAAATATTTACAAATTCATTTCCGAATCCCACATTGAACATAATCATCATCGAGAGGCCCACATCTGGAACATTGGTGGCCGCCGAACCACACACCCAAAACCTCTATGTAACCACCACACAAAATCCTACCTGGAGATGCTCAGTGGAACGAGGGGTTCGACTAGGGATTGCACAATCAAGGTCTTCGAACCAAGAACTCATCGACAAGGTAGAAAACAGAAGCCACTATGAACAGGAGAAAGCCGACACCAGAAGCACCCTAAAGACCATCAACTGTCGAACTGAAAAAACCAAAACCTCTTAGTGAACTCTCCTTCATATCTGACTCGGAGAGGAGTAGAGGAATGAGATGTCAGATCTAGGGTCTGGACAACCAATGTATTAAACCAAGAACAACCAAACCTCCCTTTATAGAATACATCGACGTCAAAGCCGATAAATAGAAGCGCCTTCACCTGATCGGTCCACGACAAACATCAGACCATAAAAAATCTGGAAATACATCATTGATATGAAATATGATCCAATAGCACCATCGAGAGCACAACCATCCCAAATGGAACATCATCAAGGCAACAAAATCAGAGGAGAGATCTTAGGAGACAGAAGAGGTAGGGGGAGGTACCGAAGAGGGAAAAAGAACCTATCCCCTCCAAATCACCACCTCATGTGGTTTAAATAATTTCCCAAGTTGACAATTGTTTCTCATGATGAGAATGTCTCATGTGATCTTAGAGGTCCTAGAGAGTCACTATGAATAGAAATATTGTGATTCCTTTTATTCAAGGATTGAGAACTTATTCCATGATTCATGACCTTAAAATTCTTAGTGCTATTAATATAAGTAAGAATATAAACTTCATAACACCCACATCCTCACCACATAAAAATAAAATATGAGGAAAAATTCCTTCCTAAATGACTTTAATCTATTTAAGATGGACCATTTTCTGTGACCTCTTTCTTCTCTACATGAGAAATTAATCTATGTATAAATCTTTAGCACAAAAAACTTATGTTCCTCAAAGTATTAATACCTTACCACTTGTGTATGATCTGGATTTGCATAGTAGATTCTAAAAAATGTTATTTGGTTTATGGAAACATTATCAGAATAAAAATACCCATCCCCTACATATAAGTCAGATCTGTGTAGGTGTAATTTTCATTCCAAGAACATTGTGTGGCTTCATCCTTATTCTGATGAGATATGTAGTGATGCCAAGATTTAATATCCTAAGCCTAGAATCCATTATTTTTTCCAAAATCTATGACCATAAACTTTGTTTTTCACCCCATGGGATAATATATTCTATCATTAGGATCACCATTCACAATGGGTTCTGCCATTCCCTTTCTATGCAGGATGTCCTACCCTTTTGGCCCAAGATGTGTGACCTTAAGCCTCTGTAAAATTTGGTCAAAGCTAAATGAATTTAAAATTTAGACCTTCATGGTCCTAATTTCATAAATTTAAGCCACAAATAAAAAGAATTTTAGGTTTTATCCATTCCACATGAGAATTTGTTCAATGTACAATGGTATAACTTTTAGGGTACTCGAACCCTTCTTGAATGTTCACATTCTCTATGAACCCACTTCATATCCACGATGTATGATTCAATACCCACTAATTCGTTGAGTTGGCCTACTCCTATTAGAAACCTATAACCTTTAGTCAATTAATCTTATTGGTCTACTCTTAAATAGAAATTTTAGTAATAGGGATTGATTTATCTGAAGGTACCCCTATAGGATTTGATGGTGAAAAGAAAAAATTTCCACTGATCATTTGAAGTAACCCCTTGGGGAAATTTTGTTCTTAGAAGAAAGATCCATCTAAACCCCAAGCACTATCCATCGATTGAGTGTGTAATTAGCTTTCCACCACTACTAATGTTCATTCTACACCCACCAATAACCATTTCCAATTATCTTATACATTCATGTGTTATTATTTAAAACTTTCATAATATAACTATTCAAGAAGATTAGAGTACCCACAATGTCACACATTTGTGAATTGCTCTCAATTTAAATGTAATATTATGAAATTATATTCTTGCACCCTTTATTATTAGGGTGTAACTTTATTATAAAGACCCTAAAGACTCAAGTTCAGATTCTACTTTGGGAGAATTATATTATACCACATAGTCCAAGCTTCATGACCATAAACTGAATGCCTCCTCTTTTTTGGGTTAATTTATGATATTTTCAGCTCCTTATCCACATTGTATTTTTCCTTGTTCTCATTATATAGATTTGTCCACTCATTGGTTGAAAGGTACTAGACTTAAATTAAAAAAAACACCAGTACGATCACAATGAAATTAAAATAAGTTTATTTAATTATGAGATCATATATACTAGAATTAACCAACCCATTAACATCAGGTTTCTATTGTCCCTTGAAATATAGACCATCTCATCCAACATTTTTGGTCCAAGCTATGTTACCTTAAACCTCCACAACATTTGGTCAAAGTTTTATGAATTTAAATTATATCCCTAAATTGTTCCATCTTACAAGACCTTAAATTTCCAATAAAAAGTGTCTTAGTACTCACCAGCTTGAAAACCAACAAAGGTCACCCTATGTAAAAGTTGAGACTCATCTTTCTAGTCATGCACTATGCATATACTAGAAAAAACATGAGAATCTTAAAAAAAATGAAAAGGAATAAAACTTACATGGTTAAAAAACCAAAAAATGGAATCCTGATTAAAATTCAAGTTCTTACAAATTAGTCCTCTCAATTAATGGATTAGAAAGAGTTAGAGAAAAAATAAACATATCTAAATCTCGTAGGGTCCATTCCCCCTTATGATAATAACCTCTAAGTTCCAAGAAAATATTATTAAATATATGTTCTATAGTCAGATAAAATCATTTTAGGGGAACAAATGGTTTATGCTATTAGAGATATATACTCATAGGACTTTGAAGCATCTTCTCATGGTGTACGCTCTTGGTAATATCTAGTATAGGATATTATGAGAATGAGACCTACCGGTAGGAAATCCACATTTATATGTGTCATTGGATGTTCTTATATATGAATGTGTGTATTGATCCTTATACTTTAATATTACTATTAATGAGTATTATAAGTCATGTAGTTTGATGTATTGAAAAAAACCGTGATGACACATGTTCATGATGTGGTAAGATATGCTGGGTGCATTGCGAGTAATAATGCATTAATGAATAATGAAAAAAGGATTCCCCCTTTTATTATTTAATTAAAGTTGATATCTTAGGACCTTTGAAGGAAATGATATATCCTAAATAAATACATGTACATGGTGTCCTATAGGCACATTTTATTTATGGAAATTCAATCAAAGAGACATCGATCACATAAGTTGATGGCACTAGAGTGCAACCTTCTTGATTAGAGATATCGTAATGAAGGGATCATATTACACAGTGAGAATATGTATGAGGTGTTATTTCATTTCAACATTAATTTTTTTCTCTATGGGTTCCTTGGTGTGTTTCCAAAAGCTAACATTGGAATTTAGACAACTTCACCTAATACCCCTGAGAAAGAGTCCTGGAGGGTAACACACTAAGTGTATCCAAAATATTAGTTAAATAATATATTATTATTTATTATTTAAAAAGTTTAATAAATATTATTCCCACATATGGTTTAATAAATATTCATGTTTTCTTAATATCATATATTTCTTCACCAGTTATTCAAGAGAATATTATGTTAGCAGAATATTTAATAAATATCTCTTTTCTATTTATTGAATATAATATCTATTTATTTATTTGAGAATAATGAAATGGTATTTATTTATTAAATATGTAGTAATTATTCAAGGTTTTATGAATATTAAGGAGGAATGAAGAACCAAATTTACAGGTTCAGTGAGAAATAATATATATTGAATATTATTTGAATAAATAATATTTAATTTTAATTCATGAGTTTAGTTTATTTATAGAAATAATAATAATAACAATATTATAGAAATGGGGTTCTGTAGGGACTAAATAAATATTAAATGGTACTTGTAAAATTATTTATTTCTAACCCTAGCTATATATAAACCCAATTATATTATTTTTCAAGATATCCAATTCATTTGTTTGTTTTTTCACAATGAATCTTGAGAATCCCCTTGATGCCCTTGAGAGATCCCTTCTCTAAGAATTATCTCATGAATGGAGAGTGATCTTCCTATATCTTCCACTATCGAGTATAGAGAGATCAAGGATAACGCTTTGGAATAAATTCTCATGGTGATCAAAGGAAAATGATGTATGGGATATGATCTTTCATGCTAGCACCTAGATATTCATATGGTGATGTTCGATGATTTTTGGAACACGTGTGGATCACCACTAGAGGGAATCCACTCTTGACTCCCATAACATAATGATGGTATAATGTAGATCCATTTTCAGATCCATCAATGAAGAAAGATTTTTTCACAAGGTAATTAATTAAATTACTTAAATTAATTATAAATAATATGTGATGATCCTATGATTTGGTTCTAGAATTCTATCCATTGTCTGCATTATTTGATTCAATTTTTTTGATCTTTACATTTATCATCTTGTAAATCTCCCAATGATCATTGATTATGATAAAAAGAAGTGTTGGACCGACCCATCACATGATTTTTCAATGCCAAAAACTTACATAATCATGGACTCAATTATAAAAAATGCATTCAAGTCCCAATGATTTTATTAATTATTGGAAAGAAGATTCAAATAGAAAAAACTAAAAATGATGTTGTACTTATAGATAGAAATCAACACATAATGATGATGGTTTGAATTTTTGTACTACCAATTTTTTGTGTGAAGGTGTGATGTTTCATTCCAATAAAATCATGGTTGAAAATATTTTTTATGCCATCTAAAATTTCTAAAAATATGAAGTGCCATGCTTTTCATAATAAAAATGATGAGTTCATGCGGCATCGAAGAGATTCAAAATTATGGAAGACCTTCGATTTATTACATTCAAATTTCTCTTCTGATCATATGAATTTATGTTTGGGATTGACATATAATGGATTCAATACTTTTTGAACATTAATTAGTAGTTATAAAATTTGGCCAGTTTTTTGATCCATTATAATATACCTCCCTGGATGTGTATGCAATAGAATTCATTCAACATATCTATGATTATTACTATAAATCAAATGCATGAGAATGACATTGATGTCTACCATTGGGATCTTATTCCCAAATTACAATATTTATAGAATGATGGCATAGAAACATATGATCCATCTACTACAAAAATATTCAAAATGTATCTTTCCCTTATGTGAACCATTAGTGACTTTATCGGAGTAGGAAATTTGTTCAGTTGGAATATACACAATGGTTTCAAATTTCTAGTTTGAAACTTTGATTTTAAGTCTTAATGGATACCTTATAGAAGAAATTGGTTCTTCATGTGTCATCATAACTTCCATGATACATCTCATAGATTTCATTTTAACAATGAATGTTTCAATGGAAAAACTAATTTGAGGATTTGGGAAAATTTATTATCTAGATCATAGATATTGAAACAATTATTAAAAATTGGTATAGTGTTTAGAAAACAATTTCAAATAAATGAAAGTGGAAAAAGAGTTAAAACACCATCAATAACAATTAGAGAACAATAATGGATGAAAAAGAGAATATTTTTTGAACTTACATACTAAGAATTTAATTTGTTACGTCACAATCATAATGTTATTCATATTGAGAATAATGGATTTGATAATGTTTTTTTACATTTCTTAATGGGAAGAGAATATAAAAAGACCATTTAAATGCTCGTAAGGACTTAGAATAAAAGAATATAAAATTTTATCTATAGAAAAATGAGAATGGGAAGTGTCCAATAGCTATATTTGCAATGAAAAACTATCAAAAAGATGTTTTCCTTCAAATATTAAAAAAAATTAAAGTTCTTGATTTATATTCTATAAATATTTCAACATGTGTTGAATTAAATCATCATAATATACATGGATTAAAAATTCATGAATCACATATATTGATAGAGTAGTTTCTACCTTTGGAAATGCATAATTTGTTTGCTGAAAAAATAGCTTACATTATAATTAACCTTTTCACATTATTTAGACATCTTTTTGATAATAAATTAAACCCTAATGAATTTGATAAACTTTAGGAAAAATTTTACGAACTCTATTTCATTTGGAAATGTTCTTATCCCCATCATTTTTCAATTTTAATATTCATCTAATTGTTTATTTTTCTGAAGAAGCTATTGGAGGACCCATACATTATTAATGGATTCATCCCCTAGAGAGGTATTTTATTTCAATAATTTTTAATTAAAAAATTCTAATTTTATTCATTAATATTTAAAATATTTATTTAATAATTTATTACCTTTTATAATTAGGTATCTTGGTAATTTAAAGTTTTATGTGAAAAATAAATATCATCTGAAAGGTTCTGTTGTACAAGGCTACCTTTCCAAAGAGTGTATAACCTTCTGTTCAAGTTATTTTGATTTTTTAGAGATAAGATTCAATCGAGTGGAACTTGTTGATGATAATCCATGTCAATTTTGGGATAATAATGAGTAATAAATATTTCGAAATTTAGGTCAAGAAGTTGGAAAAATATCTTTATTTCTATTGGTAGATATGAATTTAAGACAAGTACATAGATATGTATTAATCAATACTAATATTTTTTATCCCTATATAGATGAATTAAGTACACAAAAAAGGACACCTTAGGAGCCGAACTCATAATGAGGCAGAGATACAAAAATTTGTTACTGAAGAAATTGTTTAATGGTTTTCACATCATGTATGTTCCTAATATAATACATAGTTTGAATATGTTGAAATTTATCTATATTTTGTAACAATTTCTATATCAACTTCAATAGGTAATGAATGATGATAACAGAGATAAACTATATAAAATTTTGTGGTTTTCAGATCGAGGTACTTTGAATCATACTATGAGATTAAATGCTTACAATATTGGTGGTTTCAAGTTTCATATTGTTGATTGCAAGGATGGTTTGAAAGCACAAAACAATAGTATATCCAAAGTTTCACATCAAGTTTTCTATGGAACACTGGTTGAAATTATTGAGTTAAATTGTCATGGGAAATTTGCTGTTGTGTTATCTAAATGTGACTTAGTCAATATTAACAGGTGTATAAAGAAATATTAATTACAATTTACTTATGTCAATTTCTCTTGGTTGATCAATATTGGAAAGAAGGTAGAATAAGATCTATATATTATGTCATCCCAAGAAAAGATGTTATATTATGTTGATAATATAGTGGATGGCATGTGGAGTGTTTTTTCCACATGAAACTGAGATACATGTATGATATGTGTGATAAAGGTGGAGTAATTTAAGACAGGGAACCCCATCAACAATAATAGAATAAATTTTCTATACCTGACAATATTTAGAATTTCAACCTTGTGAGAGAGAGTAAAGAAGAATAAGAAGAAGAATGAACATAAGAAAAATAAGAAATAATGTTAACAATGGAACCTGATAAAAATATGACCGACTAGGAATATAATCTATAAGCTGTTATTTAATATTTATAAATGGAACGAATGTTTTTTATATTAATAAATTCATGGGATGTTTTATTTTTTATTAATAAATTAAAGGAATTTTTTTCAGGCATGTCGTGCTAGAAGATGTTTAGTGTTAATACCCTCTCTACATCCTAGGGTTCTCATTCTCCTTCTATAACACAAGGCACAATTCATAACATACCTCACACACTTTTTTGATACTATTTCAGATTGTCCAAATACACTTTTATCTACAGGTATGTATTCTAATGATGATGTCAAATAATCAAACCAGACATAGAATTATCATAAATTTCATAACTTTAAACTTATTTTATTCAACATAGTAGTTCTTTTTTTGTTCATTAAATTTTATAATTTTAATGACATTAAATATTTATTTAGTATATATCCTAAAAATAGGTCTTAAATTTTATGAATAACCTACATTATAATATTATGATAATTTTTGAAATTCTAGAGTACAAATCAATGTTGTGATCAAAACAAGTGGTATGTGAGCAAGTGATTTCAAATATAATATTTTATCTAGAGCACCATTTCTATTATTATATGTGTGATTACTTTTGATAACATTCTATGATTTTTCATTGATATAAAAACTTATATTTAGGATTATTTTTAGAGGTTATGAAATTGAAATAAGTTGATGAAATTATTTATAGGTTCGAAAGAAACTACTGAGCTGATGCTTATACTTTCAATCATATATGAGAAAATGATTGTAACGAATAAGATTTAATGATGTGGAGTGTGTTTAGTTTTGACATAATTGAAGGAATTTTGGTCATTGAACATTTAAAGTAATTTATTATAATCAAATTCTAGTTTGAGTATGTGAATGTCAAGTTTGTTAGTAGTGTTTGTTCGGTAATATAATTATCATTATAGATATAATTATTGGTTTAGATGGTTGCCATAACTTGCAATTGAGGTGAAAATTTTGACTTAGATTTTGGGGATATTCATGTATCTCCTAACTCGACTGAGGCTATCATCTGTTATGATAATTATGGGAATGTGCATGGATACCAATTATTCATTTCTTTATTATACCATTACATAAACAATATTTTGGACCAAATCATATGTCGTTTGAATTATATTACACTTATTATTCATTGAATATACTCATTATATATGTTTGGTTAACTACTATAAATGTAGGCACTAAAGGTAGGAAGTGGGGAAGTTGGTGATGGGTGGCAGTATGACAGAGCAATGAAGGGTGAGGGACATACATCTTAGTAGAGTAGCCAAGACTCTTGTTTGTGTTTTCATTTTATGAAACATGACATTTTGCAAACTATGATGTAATTTATGTTGTATTAAATGTAATGTAATGTTTATTGATGAATGAATGATATTTTTTATGTTACACTTTATTAATTAACTACCTTTTGTATATATTCTTTATATATTGGTTTTTTGTTGATCGGGCAGTATTTTGATTACTGTTTTTAAATCGCACAACTTGTGGCGGATTTAATTGCCTCTAATTGTTTAGTACTGGTTTTAACCACTATGAACAAACTTGCGGTGCTTAAAACTCCCACCAAATATGGAAAATTACTAAATTTAGTGTTCGTTTTCACTACTGCTAAATTTCACACCAGAAAAACCAAACCAATTTAAACAAATCACCTCTAAAAGCTTATGATATCAACAAAAACCAAAACCGTTGTAAAAAATAACAAACCATTGTTACATATTTAATGACTGTCCATTTCACAGTGGTTAAGAAAAACCACCATAAGACCTATTTGGGATGGTTAGAAACACCTATAAACCCAAAAATTAAACCTCTATATTTTATTTTTTTTGAAGTGATTTATTTGCGGTAGGAATGATTTCCCGTGGAAAATAAATATTTTTTTCTTCTTATTTTCAATGGGAAAAGATTCCCATTGAAAATAACTTTGGTGGGAATGAGCGCCACACAACGAGATTGATTATTTGTGACAGGAAGCCTTTTCCCATTGTGAATACTTTAGTGTAGAGGGTTGGTTGCTACATGAGAAGTATTCCAGTCACATATAAATAGTCAGTGGTGATGTATTTGCGATGGCTCCCATATTGCCGCTATTTGCTATGGAACCTGTCACAAAAAATTATTCTGCTGCGAATTATATGTGGCGGGATCCACTGCAAATACTTTTATGTCACCGCCATATCTATTTATGGTGAGAACTATTTATGACGAGCCCATCCCAAATACATTTTATGTCACTGCTATTTGCAAAAGGACCTACAAATATTCCATCCCTACTAATTTAACACATATATATGACTCTGAGTAGAATTCTTCCCTCAATTTTCTCTCTCCTCTCCCCTCTTCCCTCAGATTTTTCTCTGCATAAATTTTAATTTTTACAGGCACCCGATGCTTTCAGGATAACTTTACAGTTTTAATACCAATAAATCATCGTTTTTGAGGTATTTATTTTAAACATTTTAATTGTTAATTAATTTATTTTATATTATATTAGAAATTATTAGTATAAGTTAGCAGTAATTGGTTGTAAATAGCAAATAATTAGTTGAAATTAGTAGTAATTCTTTATAATTTATAAATAATTAGTAATAATTAATAATGATTTCCAATAATTAGTAATTATTACCAATAATTAGTAAATAATTCATAATGATCATCAATAATTTGTAAATAATTAATTTTGATTACCAATAAATAGCAATAAATAGTAATGACTAGTAATTATTAGTAATAATTTTCAATAATTAGTAATAATTATCAATAATTAACAATATTTAATAATAATTAGTAATAATTACAAAAAATTACAAAAAATTAACAATAAACAATCATAGTTAGAAATAATTAACATAAATTATCAATAATTATAAATAATTAACAGAAATTAGTAATAATTAATAGAAAATTGTAATAATTAACAAAAAGTATTAATAATTAGTTATAATTAGCAAAAAATAGTAATAATTACAAATAATTACCAATAAGTCATAATAATTAACAATAATTGTTAATAATTGGTAATAATTACCAATAATTATTAATAATTAGCAATAATTAATGGAAATTATTAATAATTAATAATAATTAGTAATAATTAATTAAAATTAGTAATAATTAATTAAAATTAGTAATAATTAACATAAATTTGTAAAAATTTATGTTAGTTACAAATAATTTATGATAATTACCAATAATTAATGAAAATTAGTAATAATTAATGACAATTAGTAATAATTAACGAAAATTGGTAATAATTACAAATACTTATATATAATTACCAATAAATCCTAAAAATTGGTAATAAATGCCAATAATTGGAAATAATTATCGATAATTAGTAATAATTAATCACAGTTAACAATAATTAGTTATAATTAGTCATAATTATAGATAATTAGTAACAACTAAACATAAGTAGTAGCAATAAATCATAATTTTTAATAATTAGTAATAATTACTGATAATTAGTTATAGTTAGAAATAATTAAAAATAATTAACATAAATTAATAATAATTAACAAAAAAAAAACAATAATTAGTAATAATTAACAATAATTAACAATAATTAACAAAAATGAGTTATAATTAATAATAATTTCTAATAATTAGTAATAATTAGCAATAATTGTTTACAATTACAGATAATTGGTAATAATTACCGATAATTAGTAATAATTTTTAATATTTAGTAATAATTAGAAATAATTTGTAATAATTAACAATAATTAAAAAAATAGTAATAATTAACAATAATTGAAAATCATCTGTAATAATAAGTAATAATTAATAACAATTAGTAATAATTAGAAATAATTAATAGTAATTAGTCATAATTAATAATAATTTCTAATAATTACTGAAAATTGTTAATAATTACCAAAAATTGGTAATAATTAATCAAAATTAGTAATAATCCATATTATTTAATAATAATATATAGTAATTAGTAATAATAAATAGTAATCAGTAAGAATTAATATTAATAAGTTAACACGGGTAGTGCTTACCGATAATTAGTAATAATTATCAATAATTTGTAATAACTAGTAAAAATTAATGAAATTAGTAATAATTAAATATAATTGCCAATAATTAGTAATAACTAATGAAAATTAGTAAAAAATAATAAGAATTAGTAACAATTACAAATTATTATCAATAATTACCAATAATAAGTAATAATTACTAAACAATATTGAGAATCACTACTAATTCAAAATAGTTTATAATAACTCTGGATAATTAGTAATAATTAGAAATATATAATGAAAATTATTACTAATTTGTAGTAATTAATAATAATTACCCATAATTAGTAATAATTTGTAATAATTACCCATAATTAGTAATAATTTGTAATAATTAACTATAATTACCAATAATTACTGAAAATTGTCAATAATTACCAATGTTTACCAATTATTATCAATACATAATTATATTTACCGATAATCAGTGATAATTATTGATTATTGGTGAATAATACTGATAATTGGTAATAGTTATCGATAATTGGTAATAATTTTTGTTAAATGGTAATAATTTCTAATAGTTGTTAATAATTAGTAGTAATTACCAATAAAAAGTGATTATTAGTCATAATTAGTAACAATTGTCCATTAATTAGTAGTAATTTTTTATTGATTTTTATTAATTAATAATAATTAATTTGTAATCGTCATATTCACTACTGTTTTTTAGTTAGTAATAATTTTTGATATTTACTTGTAATTATTAGTATTTATTAATATTTGGAAATATTTACTGGTAATTGTTAATTTTGTGGTATTTATTTGCAATTACCAGTAATTATTGATATTTGGTAATAGTAAAAAGTAATTTTAAATTTTAAGATTTTCTATTTTTTTCTCAGATCATCCATTCCTTCTATGAGACTAATCATAATCAATTTTTTATTTTCTATTTTTTAGAATAATATGGAACAAGGAACCACACAATAGTATTTATACAAGATCATGATTGGATAAATCATCATAGGAATCCAAATGGTTATGGTATAGATATTTTATATATTGAGGGTGTTGAGACCTTTATATCATTTGCATTATTTAAACGATTATTTGTTTTATAAGGGGAAATTATGTGCCCATATAAGAAATATGGCCTAAGAGTATTTTAATCCTTTGAAAACATTGAGGTTCATTTATTGCATTTTGGTTTTCATAAATATTAGGTTTTTTGGCATCAATATAGTGAAAAAAATTCAATATAAGGTACAAATAATTTGGTTCTAGGCCAGTCATGGTTTCAAACATTAGTGTATGAAGTTGCTTGTGTGTCTTTTCAAAAAATATAAACTCAGAATGATGATTCCCCTCATGAGTTAGAGCCATATCAATTTTTTTGAGTTGCTGAAGTCTTATGTTGATGACTTATATTCTGGTTGGAAGATAAGAAATTTTGGAGTTATAATATTTATAGTTATTATATCATATAATGGAATTTATAATAGTTATTTTGATCATGTATCCTCTTTTGTTAAATTGTAGTTACCAAAAGAAAATATGTTACCAAAAAGTTTCTTTGAAAGTAGGAGGATGGTATGTAGTTTGAATTTTTTATAATAATATCTATGAAAGTTCAAATAATTTTAACCCACATTATAGTGAAAAAGATTTATTAGTTAATTTTCCAACATGTGGATAATCGAGCTACAAAAAGAAACAAAAAGGGAAGTCTTAATTGCTTCTCATTAAAGAGTTGCAGTATTTACCACTTATAGCTAGATTGTACCATTTATTTATGTATCATAACACATCATCATTGATGACATGGAACAAATCCAATATTTCCACCACTAAAAAACTTAAATCATAATTATGATGGTGATTCATGGAATCATTTTGATCTAGTGAATTTCACTTTTTTTCTTCAGAAGCCTGTAACATGTGATTCAATATTTCTACTGATGGTTTCTATATATTTCGTTCTTATGGTAGTCAATATTATTGTTTTAATGTCTTTATAACTTTGTATAACTTACATACTTGGGTGTTAATGAATGTATCATATATCTTTTTGACAACACTAATTCTAAGAAATCCCAAAAAGAATATTGATTTTTATTCGAAGTGATTGCTTGATGAGTTCAATTTATTATGGAGTAATGGAGTAAGTGTATATGATGTTGTTAAAAAATATAATTTCATAATAAAAACTACATTAATGTGGAAAATTAGTGACTTCCTAGTGTATTAAATGTTATCTGGCTATATTAAACATGTCACACCTCAGTTTTTGAGTTTACGTTTGTTCTGATTCGGGTCAGGTTCTTGTCCATTTCTCTTAGGAACCAAGTGTGATGGGTTTAAATTTTGGTTCATTATTTCTTTTTATATTTGGTCTAGCTTTACCCTTCAAGTTTCCTTCATGTTTCTTTTAGTAAAATATAGAGTTTTGGGTGGGAAGTCTCCTACGCACAATTGGCGCATGGTTAGTGGTAATCATGTGCCCAACCCAAAAAACTATACAGAAGGAGAAAAAACCTACTACATGGCCTCCGTATGGCCATGTGTCTCAGACCAGGTAAGCATGCAGCTGGATCTCCTTAGGCATAGGCTGTCACACAGTCTTCAAATCTTTTGGAAAACTATGCGGACTAACCATACGGTTGTTCCAACTCATTAAAAATGCTTTCCCTCCTTTTCTATCTCCTCGATTTTAACCCCCTTTCCCCTTGATTAACCCAAATGGACTCTGTAGCCCTAGGAATGCCTCCATCCATATCCTCCTCTCCTCAGGCTTCGATTATTGGGAGTTTTTGTGCGGATACTTTAAGATCTCTCATGTATGTTCTCTTCTCTCTTATTTTCCTCTTCTTTTAGGGTTTCCTCTATTCTATTTTGGGGTTATCAGTTTTCCAACGGGTATGGGGTTTGATTTAGGGTGTTAATCTTGGGTTTTGGGTTTGATTATCTTGGTTATGGTTTCTTCTAGCCTCCTTGTGGTGCGAATGGGGTGCAGATGTGATTTCACACCTTTTTCCAAAAGTTTCTTCATGAGAGGTGGGTGGTTCCATACCCCAACATTATTAGATGAATTTAATATGTTTTTTTGAATTAATAAATATGTTCCATAGTATAAATTTGTGATGGAAAAAGTATTTTAAGTGGTTTGATATGCTTATGTGGTGAGAATTAATTTTATAAAGGGAAAGGGATAAGTTTTATGTGTGTTCTTTAGTTTGGGATTTCAAGGGAATGTTTTATGGGTTATTTTTAAGGTAAAAATCGTGTTTTCAAAGTAACTTTTGGTGTGAATGGGTTTGGGTTTAATTTTTCAAAAAGTAAATGTAATACTTTGGAATGTTTGGATTGTTGTGCATTTTTTAATTTTAGTTATAAATTGTTTAAATGAAGGGAATGATGTTTTTAATTGAAATGGGTTTGTGTGTGTGGATTTTAAAGGGACTTGGCCCATGAAAATGGTTAAAATAATCATGTGACTTTCTTGAGATAATTTAAAAGGGGTTTTATGAATTGTTCAAGTGGTGGAAAATGTACTTGAAAATGGTTTTGGTTTGTGTGTAAAATGGAAAGTATCTTGGTTTATAGAAAATGGTGATTTTATCTATATATTTATAATGTTTGTAATGTGTATGTGAAATTAGTGGTATGTGTGGCCTGTGTACATGAAATTGAGAACAAAGGGAGTCCTGTGTATCTAGTTGGGTAGACTATAAATAGTGTTCTAGTAATTTAGAAGTGGCTTTCCCTTATTTCAATTAGTCGGATTAATTCTTACAACACTAACTAAACTATTATGATGATTGATTTCCAGTATAACTTTGGATGTTTCTCTTCTCCAGTAGCTTGTGCACAAGAAGGATGATGATTGTGGTTACTATACCACCTTACACTGAGGTATGAGGTTCTAGGGTCCCACTTGAGATAGATTAGCATTAGGGGATTCACCCATAGTGCTATACTATATATGATGTGGTGCCATCCATCGACATACAGAGGACCACTTGGGTGTGTGTGCTATTTATAAAATCCCTTTCTCATTTAAACTAGTGTTTGTGAAATGTTATCCTTAAAAGTGTTCCTTTTTAAATGTTTACATAATAAATATTTTTCTTAGAAGTTTTTCTTTTAAATTTGGAATTTAAATGAGAATGTTAGATTATATTTTAATGTTATAGTATGGAACCTCTTTCTTGGGTGGAATCCTATAAGGATTTGGCTCACACAATACATAGACCCTTGAGTGTATGTAGATATTATTGTGTGTTTATCCCAGGTAAATCCAGGACAGTCGGTGATCATGGTGAAATTTTTTAGTGTTCCACTCTTGTGGGTTTGGCGGTGGAATCTTTAGGATATAGTCTCTCATGTGGCATGAAGGTTTGGGTTGGAGTTTTTTATTTTCTTTATTGTAGTCCTTTTTGGGTGTTTTGTTTAAAGTGTAAACTTAAATTATAAAAATTGTTAAGGTATTTTTTGGTCGTCTAATTTCAATTTTAGAACATTTAAAATTATTTGTTGTTTATATGTTTTCAATTGGGTAAAATCATTCAAAAAGCATGTTATTGATACCCAGACACTAGTTTTCAGGCCTTGGGGATCGAGAACACCCCTCAAGTCATGTCACAGACTGGGTAGAGCACCGGGTTAGATGGAAACACAAATTTGTTCGTGAAAAAATGGTATTAGAGTAGGTTGGATACTTTGGGTTATGTTCCTTAGGGAAGAGTCTAGGTAGAACAAAGCTAGGATTGTTGGGACATGATGTTCTGGTTACGAGTAGGGTGCCTGGCCAGTACACCTTGTGATGGGACTCAATTCACAAGGGAATGTTTAGTTTCTTCAGAGTCATTTAGTTTTTGGGGTTCATTAGTGTCCAAGGAAATAAAAAGAGATTTGGGTCAATGGTCTAAGTGATATCACAAGGCTTGAAAATCCACGTGGAGCCCTAAAAATTTCCCTAGAAGACTCTCCGTGATGGTGGAGTGAATGGAGTATAGATGCCAACCATATTTCCAATCCACTTGACAACACTAATTTCCTCTCACATGGTATTGTGTCTCATTGGGTTTTGGAAACAAATTTTGAAAATCCTTTGTTTGAATATTGTGAAGAACTTGATTTTTTAAAATGGAAATGGTTTTGAGTGGCTGGGGTTTAGTTTATCAGGATTGTATTTTCATAACTTAAATGTGTGGTTTATTGAAATCAATTGTTTAGAAATTATAAATTATTTTGAAGAGAGTTTGGGAAAATCTATTTTAAATGGGACTTGCTAAACAATTTTAAAGTATTTTGAATGGGATGAAATGTTTTTGGATTTATGGGTGAATTTTGGAAATATCCTTTGATTTGGTATTTAGCGGGACTTTAAAAAGTTTGATTAATTTCTAGAATCTTGTTTTAAATGAGGATAAATGAGTTTTAAATGAGTTATTATTGACTAAATGGAGTTTTTTGTGAAACTAGGAGTGTTTTAAAGTAAAATTAAATATTTTGAGGTTGTTGTGTAAGGGTTGAAAATGAGTTTTTTTTGAATGGTTGGTGATTTTTTAAAAACGTTTTGTGAAACTCAGAATGAATTTTATTTTTGTGGCTAGTAGGTTATAAAAAGAACCTTTATCAAATTTTCAAAATGGAAAGGTGAGTCTAATGTTTGTTTAGGAAAGTGGAAGAGTTTTTCTTTAAACTTTGGTATCATTGTGAGTGGTCACATACATAGGATATGTGAGGGAAGTGAATGGGTTCCTGGTTTGGCACGGGAAAAATACATGTGAGAGGATCCATGGGATACCATTGGTGAATGTAAAACTCATAAATCCAGTTTTATCTTCGATGGTGTTTTTGAAGAAAGAGGCGTGGTGTGTATTTTTTTATTTTGGGAATGTTTTCTGGGGCGTTTTTGGGTTGGAATACCCCCTTTGTTTGAATGATGTTTTGGGTTTGTATTCCGTTTGTAAGTTTGGTTGAAGCATTGGTTATTGATCTTTTTCGAGAAGTGTTTCAGGAATCCTTTGTGGTGGTTCCCCTCGTTTGTTTGGTTATGGGTTGTGGCATGTTTTTTTACAATGGATCAGTTTGATTGGTTCCTTGTTTTTCCTTCTTAGCTAGTTTATGACCACATAAGAAATTTAACGCATGATTGAAGTATGAACATGGGTGATTTTCCATTGGAAGGTCCTCCAGTTGATCAACATAAGGACTCTATCCTTGAATTTCAGAAGATGAGTCTTCTTCCTTTTTATCTCGGTTAAGCGAGTCCCCTTTATGTGGGATAACAAATGCAAGAGGAATTGAAGGAAGTTTTGGTTTCATTGAGTTTGTGTGTCTGAAGATCCTACCTGGAAATTGTGAGGGGAATTCCAGTGAAGAAAGGTGAGAAGTACAGATTTGTATTTGTTGGCTACTGTCTTTAAGGGAATTTGGGTCTTTCGTTGGTCTCATCTAAGAAGGGATTCATGCTGGACCTCCAATGTAGCAGTTCTAGTCATAAGATGTTACTATGGAAATTTGAAGGAATTGTGTTCCATTTGGGACACGGTTTAAGGTCCCTATCATTATAATCTTTCTATAAGTCATAATGGTAATGTTCAGTGATTCCTTGTGGTGTCGTGTTCTCACTCATCTTTAAGGTTTGGGGTTGTGTATTTTTTCCCGAGAACCCCTATTTTGACAGAAGTGTGTTTCCTTTCAGGAAATCTCAATTTCCTCCATTTTAGTGGAAGGTGTCTACTTTTTGTCCTTCCTCCCAATGTTTCTTATTTTATGTAACAAGGGGTGATGCATGTAAACCATCTAATACCTTGTTTTGGTGAATGTGTTGTATGGGAGTAAGTGGATATCAAGGTGTGTTGTGTCTAATGGTATTGTCTTGGTTGCCAAATGGTTGATTACGACACCAGAAAAAGAAGTTTAATTCGGGGGATTTAACTCCTGACTGCGTGGTAGGATATGATTAAATCAAAAGAGCTCCAGTCATAGGTCCTAGAGTGAATCTGGCGCATTGTTAGGAATCTTTAGTGGTATAATGGGTCTTGGTATTATTTCTCTCTTTAGTGTTTAGAATAGAGACAATCTAAGTATTCAATGTGGCAGTTTAGTTTCAAGTGGTTCCGTGGGGCAGAAATGGACATGGGAACCCTGCTCCTTAATGTTTTGATCCGTATTGGTGGGAGAGTCACACCTTAGTTATAAGGATGTGGGGTGGTTTTGTTTTCTCGAACCCCAATGCTTGAACCCTTGTGGTGGAAACTCTCTATATGGTTGTTCATGTATACCAAACTTGTAAGTTCACTCAAATTTTAGTTTTGGTTGGGAATTTGGGGATGGTAATTACTATGGGAGTGGTGAATTGTGTAATGTCTTCTGTGGGGTTTGAAGTTTCTTGGTCGGGTCTCATTCAGTGGGGAATTTGGTTGTATTGGAAGCTCCCACGTTATCCCATGTTGGGTATCTTTTGTGTTGGTTTGTGATTGTTAGATAAGTTTGTTAGTTCTTATGGTGGGGAGACCCATTGTGGGTCTCTCTGAAATATCTTTAGAGTAAATAAATGTTATCCTATTCGTTATGGTGGGGAGTCCATTTTGGACTCCCCATGTTGGTATCTCAGTTCCGTCTTAAGTAGTAGTTTGTTTCTTATGGTGGGGAGCCTGTTCGAGCCTCCCCATGAGGATATTTTGGTTCCTTTCCCATTGATGGTTTTGTGGTAGGCGGTCTCGTTTGGAACTATCTATCAATAATATCCTTATTGTATTAAGTGTTAGTAATGGAGTGTTTCCAACAGGTTTGTTTAATTAATGTAACAGGAGTGTTCATCGGGTGTGGTTTGGTCTTGTTTGTTTATTGCAGACAAGTGGTGTGGGTTCCATTTAATAGTGAATGAGGGTTTTTTTTAGAGGTTGGATTATGTGGGTGTAAAAAATCCTTTCCTTGATCGATCAACTAGAGGTTTTTTGGCTTTTGGGGGCGGGTGGCACTTAGCAGAAAGTCTATTTTGGTCTCCCAGGTTTGACTCATAAACCTCTTTTTCTGTCTAGAAGTGTTTTTGTCATCTTGTCTTTTTTCATTCATTGGGAATATCCTTGGGTTACAAAGGATTACGAGTTATCTCTTTAAAATCAAATTTGGGATGACTTTCTAGGGGTAGGAAGTGTTATGGTGGGGAGAATTGTCACACCTGGGTTTTTGAGTTTGCCTTTATTCCAGTTCTGGTAGGGTTCTTGGCCATTTATCATGAGAACCAGGTGTAATAGGTTTAAATTTTGGGGTATTATTTATTTTTATATTTTACTTGGATTTACCCATCAAGTTTCATTAAAGTTTTTGGAGTAAATTGGAGTGTTTTGGGTGGACAGGATCCTGTGCACGGTTGACGCATGGTTAGTGGTAACCTTATGCCCAACCCAAGAAATCATGTGGTAGGAGACAGAACCTACAGCACGGCCTGCACACGACCATGCACCTTGGCCCAAGTAATCATGAAGCTGGGTATCCTTAGAAAGATGTGGTCTCATGGTCTCCCCATAGTTTGTAAAACTGTGCGGACTAACCGTGCGACCATTCCAGATCATTAAAAATGCTTTCTCTGTTTTTATCTCTCCCTAGTTTAAAACCCTTTTGCCCCCTTTATCAACCCCATGCACTCCTCAAACCTAGTCACACCTCCCTCTATCTCCTCCTCTCTTTGGGATTCAATTCTGGGGCGTTTTTAGTGCTAATCCTTCAAGATATCTCTTTTATGTCCTATTCTATCTTTTTTTCCTTTTCTTTCAGGGTTTCCCCTCTTCTATTTTGAGGGTTTTGGATTTTCAGTGGGTATGGGGTTCAATTTAGGGTGTTAATCCTGGGTTTTGGGTTTGATTATCTTTTTTAGGGTTTTATATTTCTTCCTCACGGTGAGAATGAGGTGCAGATGTGATTTGGCACCTTTTTCTGAAAGGTTCTTCATGATGGGTGGGTGGTTCCATGACCCAACATTATTAGATGAATTTAATATGTGTTTTTGAGTTTATAAATATGTTCTATAGTTTAATTGTGTGGTACAAAATCTATTTTTAAGTGGTTTGACATGCTTATGTGGTGAGAATGAATTTTATAAAGGGAAAGGGATAGGTTTTATGTGTGTGATTTAGTGTGGGATTTGGTGGGAATGTTTTATGGGTTCTTTTTAAGGTGAGAATAATGTTTTCAAAGGAACTTGTTGTGCAAATGGGTTTGGGTGTAAGTTTTAAAAAAGGAAATGTAATACTTTGGAATGTTTAAATTTTCATGAATTTTTAAATATGAGTTATAAATTGTTTAAATTAAGGAAAGCATGTTTTGAATTGAAATGGGTTTGTGTGTATGGATTTGGAAGGGGCTTGGCTCATTAAAATGGTTAAAATAATCATGTGAATTTATTTAGATAATTTCAAAGGGGTTTTATTAACTGTTCAAGTGATGAAAAATGTACTTGAAAATGGTTTTATTGTGCGTGTAAAATGGGAAGTATCTTGGTTAATATAAAATGGTGATTTACCCCATATATTTATAATGTTTTTCATGTGTATGTGAAATTGGTGGTATTTTTGACATGTGAACATGAAATTGAGCACAAAGGGAGTCCCGGGTATCTAGGTGGGAGAACTAGAATTGGTTCACAAGTGATTTGGAAGTGGATTGTCCTAGTTTCACTTAGATAGATTGATTCTTACAACACTATCTAAACTATAATAATGATTTATCACCACTTGAACTTTGGATGTTTCTCCTCTCTAGTGGTTCATGCATGAGGACGCTAACAATTGTGGTTACTATACCACCTTACACCAAGGTAAAAGGTTTTAGGGTCCTACTCAAGATAGATCAAACCTAGGGGATTCACCCATGGTGCTCTACTATATATGATGTGGTGCCATCTATCGGTATATAGAGGACCACTTGAGTGTGTGTGCTATTTATAAAATCTTTTTCTCATTTAAGCTATTGTTTATGAAATATTATCCTTCAAAGTGTTCCATTTTAAATGTTTACTAATAAATATTTTTCTTAGGAATGTTTCTTTTAAATATTGAATTTAGATGAGCATGTTAGATCATCTTTTAATGTTATATCATGGAACCTCTTTATTGGGTGGAATTATACTAGGATTTGGATAACACCTTACATACACCCTTGGTTGTATGTAGATCTTGTTGTGTGTTTATCCTAGGTAAATCTAGGACATTCCTTGATCATGTTGCGGTTTGTTAGTGTTCATCTCTTTTAGGTTTGGTGGTGGCGGCTTGAGGATATAGTCCCTCAAGTGGAATGAATCTTTGGGTTGTATTCCTTAGTTTTCTTTATTGTTTTCTTTTTTGGGGTTTTTTCTGAAAGTGTAAACTTCAATTATGAAAATTTGTAAGGGCTTGTTTGGTTGTGTAATTTCAGTTTTGAAACATTTAAAATTGTTTGCTATTTATATATTTTTAATTGGGTAAAATCATTACCAAATCATGTTATTGATACCCAGGCACTAGTTTCTAGCACATGAGGATTGAGAACGCCCCTCAGGTCATGCCACATATCGAGTCGGGCATCGGGTCGGATGGAAACCCGGATTGGTTCGTAACAAAACATGGTCCATAATTATGTCTATATTTTATGAGTGAAAAACATAATTTATGATCATCAATAGTAGAAAACCTTGTGTTTTCAACTATTATCACAAATTTCTTTCTATAGGACATCCTTTCTGAAAGAATGGAAATAATTTTAGAAAAGGTATAGTTGAAAGAGATGTACCTATAGAAATGATCTCATATATTGATTTAAAATATATTTTCTCTTTATTTCCTCTCATTAACTTTGTACTGACTATAAAAAAACAAAAAATAGATGGATTTAGGAAATATCACAATTGGATAAGACAAAATATTTTTTGGGACCTTCCATATTGTTCTAATTTGTTTTCTTGTCACATGTTAGATCTCATGAATATTGAGAAGTACTATTTTAAAAACATATTTGTTATAGTTTTGGACACACCTGGTATGACTAAGGATAATGTAAAAGCATGATTAGATATTTCCAAACTTTACAGGTTTCCAGAGCATGAATTATTTGAAAATTAATGATCAAATAATTTAATGAAGCCAAACTAAAATAATATATTTTCTAAAGAAAAACATTTATTATTTTATTAGTGGATTACAAATTTGAGTTTATCAGTGGGTTATGATTCCAATTTGGTGTGATTTGTTAGAAATGGTCTTATTACTATACTAAATAGTCATGATTATCATATTATAATGAAAATAATACTATCAATTTACCTTATAGGTTTATTTAATTATTTGATTTGGGATGCATTGATAAAAATTTCATATTTTTTTGAAGACATTTGTGTGGTGATATATGACTATAATGCACTCAGTAGGCTATAAGAAGTTTCTGTTTTAATTTTATGTAAATTAGAAAAAAAATTCACCTGATTTTTTGATTTAATGGAAAATTTAAAATTAAATTTTCCACATAAAGAAAAATGTGGAGGACCAGTACCATCAATATTGGTTTAACCATTCTAGAGATTCATATATAAATTGAGTGAAAATGTTTGTAACAAAGCATCCACTGAAGGGTAAATTGCATAATCCAATTGGCCAATTTCATTTTTTCTTCTTTCATTATTTTCAATGTGAATATCCTTCAAAACATAATCAAATGGGTCCTAATGAGGAAAATTTTAATGATTCAATGAACCATAAATTATCTATTTCTAATTATCTTGAACTTTTCTTTAGTGGATTTCATAAAAAATGGATTTCAGATGATGAACATCACAATGCTCATACATATGTTCTTCTTAATTGTGAATAAATGAAAAGATTTGTATAGTAAATGACACGTTCAACTATTCTTTAAATTTTTTAAAATTAAATTATTATTATTTCATTTTTTGATTATATGATAATCATATCAAGAAATTATTCCCACAAATTACACCAAATTCTCTTGAAGAATGCAAGCATTATAATTTTTCCAACCATTTTCAAAGATTGGTAAAGTAACTTGTTTGTGGTTGAATATATGGAATAAATTTATTATTTTTTATGTTGCTAATTGGTTTTAAAATTTTCAAGTATCACAACCTGTATATAAAATTTATATTCGATTACGTGTATTAAATAATATATAGTCCAAATTGGTTAAATATTATAATTCACATCTGGTGAATGGTTTTCAATTTTATACATGTGCATATGGTGAATAAAAATACATTTAATAATGAAATTTTCATGAATTTATATCATCATAGAGAAATTTAAGTTTAATTTAATTCCATGATGGTTTAAATAATTAAGCTGCGTTATTTGGGATAGAATTATGTAACAATATTTAAATAACCTTGGTTTGATACTAATATAGGCCTGCATGTTCATCCACACCATGGAATCATTGGCATTAAATATAAAAGGCTTATTATAGTAAGGAAATTATTTATGTAGTCTCATTGATCACATTAAATTTATTATGAAAATAATTATGCTTCTTCAAAGATTTAATTGACTGGTGAAACATTATAAAAATGAGATCTCATGAAAATCATTTTATGAAAAGAAAAAGTGGTTCTGTTTAAATGAAAAGAATTGAAAATTTTCAAGAGACAACTGAAAATACATATTTTACATGAATAGAATAAAATATTGATTATGAAACCCCATAATTAAAGGCTTATAGTGATAATGATGTTGATGGTGTAATGAATGATTTTGAAATTGAAAGAGATGATAAAGTTGAAGATCATATGGAAAATAATGATACTGAGGTGGAAGATGAATATATTTAAACTATAGAATATGAAGATGAGGATGAAAATGAATAATGACACAATTACATACTGGTTATAGTCATAATTAATATATAATAATAATTTTCATGTTTTAGATGTATAGAGATGATATATTAACATGATCCATAGAATCAAAGAAGATTTTATTCCTGGTAATTATCCTGAAGCTTCATAATTTGACCCATAGGTTTTTTACATTTCATCATGGAATTAGAGGGGTTATCATCTTGATAGATTGATGATTCCCAACCCTATTTCTAAGTGACGTCCAAATATTTATTTTTATCCACTTAGGTGGAGGTATGTTTAGTTGTTTATTTTAGTTAATTTTCATTATTTATCAATAATTGTCATTAATTTATTTCTTTACTAATTTTTTGATTGTTTTTTATTTTTTACTATATTTTTTTCACCTACACCTGTTTTATAGGGGTGTGATTATATAGAATTACTTTTTTTAACCATTAGTGATATGGTATCAGATTCCCATTGATTTTCATCATCACATGTTTGATAATTGGATGGTATGTATATAAATAATTCTTATACATAAATTTATTTATTTATTAAGTTATATGATTAATTATTTGTAGGTTTTTTAGTATCATGTCGATGATATCCTTATAACCTATAACTTTGAGTCTAAGGAGATCTATATGTGTGAGTGTTGTCACTATTTTTTTAAAAATCTAAGAAAGAGAGCAATGGAAAAAATATGGATCCGTAGTTTTTGATTAGTCTTGCTTCAACCATCAACCCAATTACATTTCCAATTTTTTTGTGGTGTATTATACTCCTACTATATGGGAGATTATTTTTAGTGGAGATCGTAATTATACTAGTAGAACTTTTGGAGGTAGGTGGTCTTGAAAAGAGCTATTAGTCATACATTTATTACTCATATAAGACATATGGTTTGTAATTTTATTTAATAATTTATATATTAATTAAATGGAAACTGTTTAATTTATATTCATATAGGATTTTGAGAATCCTGATGTTATGGAGTTCATGATATTTAAGAGGATATACACTAATCTTGGCACTGGAGAGATTATTGGTGGATGACGACATCACAATGTAGTCAACATATTTTTTTTATTTTCAAAATTAACTAAAAATAATATTTTAACTATTTCAATTTAAAAATATTTTTGAAGGAGGAATACGAGGAAGAGACTTCTCATACACATGACGAGAGTCTATCCAAGACTGAGGGTCATACCACCAATGTGCTAGGATTTGATGAGGTGGTATGGATATAGGAGACTTAGTATGATATCAAGAATGGTTGAGTGGATGATATTAGTTTTTATTGAAACCCACCACTTATTATGGTTCTATTGTGTGGTCATCTCTATCTCATGTGGAACTAATGTAGAGTCATCATCACCATCTTATGAGTATTAGGAGAATATGTGAGCTTATAATGAGGTTATGGAGACCCATGCATAGGGATGAAGATCTCCATCAATACTAATAGCAGAACAAGGAGTAGCATCATCGACGACAGGATAAGAATCACTATGTAAGATCATTACCTTTTCTAAATATGTATCCATCTCATTTTTAGGTACTATTTTCCCTTATTTTGGTTATACTTTAGTTGAGTCTTGTCTTGTATGTGTTCAGGTGAATTTAGGATGTTTTTAGAGGGTGTTTGGGTAGTGTATTATTGGAACATAGTTTTCCTAAACCGTGCACCCATCCTAACAAATCATCTAAACCTAAATAGAGGGTATTTTTATGGCTGGTGCATGGTTTTTCAAACTATGAACCCTCTTAGTAGTAACCATGATACCCCAAGGATAGGTGCACGGTTTGGGTGCATAGTTTGGAAAACCGTGCACCCCAGCTCAGGAAATCATGAACACAAGTTTAATTTCTCCAAAAAATTTATTTTAAATTCCCAAACCACCTAGTTATTACCCCTAAACACCATATTTTTGCATAATATAATTTATTACTAATTTTTATGCTCTTATATGGATTCCAATCCCCCTCAAACTCCATTCCTTATAAATCAAAGATTCGATTGATGGATCTACACCTCTTACAATATGTAATCTATTCATGTATGATTTCCACTCTCTATCTCTCTCTCGTCCTTATTTATAGATGAATAGTAATGTTTTATTCCCCATTGACATTGGTATAGATCTAGTTTTTGTGAGATGTTTACTTATTGGATCTTTTTTCTTGGATTTGGGTCTCGACCTTCTACACCATTGTGAATTCAATCATTCTATTTCAATTTGGGGTTTTATATTTAGAAAAAACTCATTAGTGACATTGAGGTAGGTGGTTTAAATGTCAATTCCCATAGACTTTATTTTAATTTTGTGTATCTAATTGTGAAATTGGAATTTCCATGTTTGGAAATCACTTCTTGAATTGGATTAATTAATTAGTTGATTTATTAATGATATCATGGAATTGATGGAATGAGGTGACTGTGAAATTAGTTGAAATTTTTATTAGGAAATTGGTGAATAATGGTATGTTTAATTGATTGATTAATGGAAATTATGGGAATGGTTGGATTAACCTTAAAGGGTTAATGGTTTATATGATTAAATTTTGATAAATGGTTTAATAGTGAATTTTTCCTATTATTACAAGTGATTAAAGTGATGAACCATGATTGTTTGATAAATTGAGATGGTGAAATGTGAGGTTAGTAATTTATAAGAAGGTTAATTATGATTAATATTGATAAGTCTGATCTATGTGATGTTTTTTATATATGTGATATTGTGATATATGTGATAACTATGTGTGTGGGACAAATACTGATGATTTAAAATCCTATATGTGATAAAAATGAGTGTGGGACATAGATTGATGCTTCAAAACCTATATGTTATAATAACATGGTGTGGGATAGGGGCTAATGCTTTAAAATATCATGGGGTGATAGACATGATGTTCAAGGCCCAAAATGTTGGCATTGGACTATGGTTCCAAGTATCCTTGATATGAATTGAATTTAGATGGATAATAGAATCCCATGATTTAATGAATTGAGATTCCTTATGTGATATGGTTCAGAATATAGCATAGGTTGAAGTAGGTATTAATGGTTTTCATGTCATTGTGAACCTGATTAATTTATGGGTCAATTAAATAATAATGAAAGATGATAACTGTTTAATTTATTATACTTTATTATTTATAAAACAACATACATGGATATAGACTGAATATTGTTCTAAACATCATTGGTGGTGGCCTACTAAGTTGTACTCACACCCTACTTGGGCTACCTGATTGGTACCCAAAGAGACTTCATGTTTGTAGGATAAGATAAGGGAAATATCCCTATGTTAGATGGTTGATTTGAAACGGAGCATGGATGGGGGAACCCGAAATGCTCTCAGGACCAACTTGGGAGTTTTCAGTGTGTCTTTATTTTGGGTTTTTCATATTGACACTTGACACATATATATCATGACATATCTACTGCATTCATTTGGATATGGTTTCTCTATTTTTATTATTCCTATGATACTGGTTTGTATTTGTCAGGGTATTATTCTGGTTGTTGGTTATATAATTTGTTTTTTGTTTATTTATTTATAGCATTATGATACTTTGATATAGAGGGTATAGTCTCCCCATGTAATATATATTAGTCCCTCACTACTAGTCAGTAGCCTTTGGCATACAGGGAGGTGTGCCTAAGGTCACATAGTGAACTAGATTAGGGAACCAGTGTGTGGAACCCAAGACAGGATGTTACAAAGTGGTATCAAACAGAGGTTTCAAACCTCCAACCTATGGGTTATGGTCCTAGAGAAAGTGTATAAAGTTTTTTCTTGGGATCATCACATAAATGTTTTTGATATTTGTAGCTTTTTTGCTTTAGAGGGCTACTATCTGAGGTTCATATAGGTATTTTACCACTTGTTAGCCCCAATTTTGGGTTTGACGAAGAAGTGAGTTAAGTTTGAATGGTCTGGATCATGTGATAATGATTTCTAGGAGTTGATCATTTGAATACCATTCCAATTTTGATCCTACCTAAGACAGGTGAAGAGTATACAACGTTTTGTGACACATCTGGGATAGGACGTGGAGCATTGTTGATGTATGGAGATCAATTTGTGGCGTATGAGTCACAAAAGTTGAGTCCACATTAATGGAACTACCCTACAAACAACCTTGAGTTAGTGGAAATGGTTTATGCATTGAAGTGGTTGTAGAATTATCTATTGGGTGAAAAGTGTTTTGCATATACTTTTCACAAGAGCTTAAAGTATATCTTTTCCAAATGAGATTTGAATCTATGAAAATAGATGTGGGTTAATTATATGAAGTGATTTGATTTTGAGCTAGAATATATGCTCGGGAAGGGAAATAGTGTGGCTCATGCATTGAGCTGAAATACACAGACTCAGGTAGTTCAGGAGTCTTGTTCTGAATGGAATATGATGACTTTACTGGATGAAATTTATGTTTTGGTTCAAGATGTCTAGAGGAAGATAAACCTTATATCAGTATAAATAGAGTATACACTTTTTAACCCAATTAGGGAGAGAAAATATGAGGATATGGAGTGTTTGGCCTTGAGGGAAATCCTTGTAGGTGTGGAGTCACCTTCTGATTAGACTATAGATAAGAATGATATAACCTATGTTAGGAATTAGGTTATTGTTCCTAAAAGTATGTGGGAGGATTTAATGTGTGAATTTCATGCCTCGAAGTGGGAGGTTAATCCGGGTTTGACCAAAATGTACCATAACCTACATCTAAAATATTGGTGGTGGATTATAAAAAACGTTGTAGGGTTCATGACATGATGATACACCTATCAATTGGTACATACTAAGAATCAATGACCTAGTGGTTTAATATAGCCTTTTCCCATTCCAAAATGGAAGTGGGATGACATTACCATGGACTTCATGGTGGGTCTCCTGAGGATGCATCAAAATAATGATGCTAAATGGGTTATCATGTACTAATTGATGAAAGTAGATCATTTATCACCTATATGGTAGAATTTATCAGTGGATCAGTTGGGAGACTTGTACGTTCAAGATATTTTCTGAATGCACGGGGTGCTATGGAGTATAGTTTCAAACCATGAATCATGCTTCACTTTGTGTTTATGGAAAGGATTGTGGAAAGTTATTGGTACAAATGTATTTATAAATATGGATTTCCACACATAGACAGATGGGCATCCATAATGCACTATAGAGGTTTTATAAGATATGATACGAGTGTGTATTATAGACTTTGGTGGTTCTTGGGAGAAGCATTGAGAACTTTTTAAGTTCACCTATAACAATACTTATTAGGAGACTATTTAGATGGCACCATTGAGGTTATTTATTGTATTCCATGAAGATCACCACTATGTTGGATGGAGACAGGTGAGTCAGAGTTGTTGGGACTGAGTCTTGTGCCTGAGACGTCAGAGTAGGTTAAGATGATTTGGAAATGTATGATTATGAATCAGAGTAGGAAGAAGTCATATGCTAATATACATTGACGAACCCTTGAGTTTATAGTGGTTGATCAGGTGTTCCTTCAGGTCTCACCTAGATTAGTTCACTGTAGAATTCAGAGGCAGGGCAAGTTAGCACCCAAGTTTGTCAGAACTTTTGAGATCATGGGGAGATTTAGGATATTTACATACCTATTGTCTCTTCCATATAGGTACAATTCTATTAATAATGTTTTTCATGTGTCACATATTCAATGGTTTCACCTCGATCATTCTCATGTGATCGATGTTGATGATGTTGAGCTTGAGACCGATACATCATTTTAGGAGCATTTGATATTGCAGTGGATCATAGTGATAAAGTTTTGCAGGGAAATACTATTATGATAGTTCATGTATTGTGGAAGCATGGTTGTGTTCAGGAAGAAACATGGGATAGAGAAGTAGATATATAGGCTTAGTGGCTCAATATTTTAACCTAATAATCTTATAGATTCTTAGGAGTAAAGCTCGAGGATGAGCTGTTATAAGGTGGGGAGACTATAAGATCCTGACCTTTTTTGAAGATGTATCCAACTAATATTTAGGTACTATTTTTTCTATTTTGGTTATACATTCATTGAAACTTGTCTTGGGTGAATTTAGGTGAATTTTGGAAGTTTTTGGAGGGTGTTTGGGTAGTGCATGATTGGCGCATGGTTTTCCCAAACTATGCACCCAGCCTAAAAAACCATGAAAAACTAAATAGAGGTTATTTTCATGGTTGGTGCTTGGGTTGTAAAACTGTAGGACCTCTTAATAGTAACCATGAAACCCCTTGTAGATGTGCATGATTAGGGTGCATGGTTTGGAAAACTAAGCACCCCAACCCAAAGAACCATGTATACGAGTTTTATTTCTCTGAAAATTTTATTTTAAATTCTTGAACCCCTCAGTTATTACCCCAAAATTACTGATTTAGGTCTAACACAATTTCTTACAAATTTAGAAACCCTGAAAAAGATTCCAATCCCCATCAAACCCTTTTCTTAATGATTCAAAGATTCTATTGAAGGATCTGCAACTATTACAGTATGTAATCTCTTCCCATGTGGTTTACTTTCCCTCCATAAATTCTTTCTGGATGAAGAGGATTGTTTTATTCCCCATTTTTGTTCACTTAGATATATGTTTTTTTGGATATTGATATAATTGATCTTGTTTCTATGATTTGGGTCTAGATCTTCCATGACATTTTGAATTCAATCATTCCATTTCAATTTGGGGTTTTCTGTCTAGAAAATGATCACTAACGACCTTGAGTTAGGTGGTCTAAATTTAAATTCCCACAATCTAGATTTTAATTATGTGAATTTTATTGTGAAATTGGAATTTCTACATTTATAAATCGCTTTTTGAATTGGATTAATTAATTTTTTAATTAATTAATTGAATTAAGGAATTGATGGAATTAGGTTATTATGAAATTGGATGAAATTATGATTAAGAAATTGGTGAATAATGGGATGTTGAATTGATTGATTAATAAGAATTAAGGGAATGGTTGGATTATCCTTAAAGGGTTAATAGTTTATATAATTAAATGTTGATAAATGGTTTGATGGTGAATTGTTCATATTATTCCATGTGATTAAAGTGATGAAACATTATTTTTTGATAAATTGTGATGGTGTATTGTGAGATGAATAATTAATAAGAAGATTAATGATGATTAATCTTGATAAGTGTGATATATGTGATATTTTTGATATATGTGATATTGTGATATATGTGATAACTATGTATGTAGGACACATACTATTGCTTTAAAAGCCCATATGTGATAAAAATGAGGTGTGGGACATAGACTGATGCTTCAATAGCCCATGGGGTGTTAAACATGACATTATAAGACCAAAATGTCAGCACTAGTCTATGGTTACAAGTATCTGTGATATGAATTGAATTTAAATGGATAATGAAAACCCATGTTTTAATGAATTGTGATTTCCTATGTGATATGTTTTAGACTCTGGCATGGGTTAAAGCAGGTGTTGATGGTTCGAGTTTCATTGTGAACCCAAGTAATTTATGGGTTAATCAAAGAATAATGAAAGGTGATAACTATTTACTTTATTTTACTTTATTCCTTATACAATTGCATACACGATTATAGACTGAATTTTGTTTTAGATTCCATTGGTGGTTGTCTACTAAGTTATATTCACACCCTACTTGGGCTGCCTGATCGATACCCAAATAGAATTCACATTTGCAGGACAAGATAAGGGAAAGATCCCGATGTTAGACGGATGAGTTGAAATGGGGCATGGATAAGGGAACTGGACTTACTGTCAGGAACAAATTGGGAGTTTCTAGTGTGTCTTTATTTTTGGTTGTGTATATTGACACTTGAAACATATACGGTATGACATATCTACTGCATTAATTTGGATATGGTTTCCCTATTTTGGTTATTCATTTGATATTGGTTTGTATTGGTTATAGTATTATTTTGGCTGTTGGTTATATCATTTGGTTGTTGTTTATTTATTTCTGCTATTGTGTTGCTTTGATAAAGAGGATATTGTCTCCCTGTGTTATATATATTAGACCCTTGGTGGAAGTTGGCAGCCTCTGGTGTATGGGGAGGCCCGCTTGAAGTCACGTAGTAAACTATATCAGAGCACTAGTGTGTGGAACCTGAGTCGAGACTCTACGCACTAGAAGATGATGGAGTACATTTGATGACTAGTTCAGATTATAGGGATGGAGTTCCCTCCACATGGTCCTCTGGATGACCCACCACCTCCATGGCGATTTCTAAATTTTGTTGACAAACATATTATAATGATATTTTAATGAACATATTGTGTGTAATATTTTTATTAATTCACATTTCTATAGTTATGTATATATATATAATTTTTTTGAGTTTTTTTTTAATTTTTAATTTTTTTAATTTTTTTAATTTTTTAGTTATTTATGATGAAATATCATTTCCATCACAATAAGTTTTTTTATAGAATTATTATTCCATCACATTAAATTATTTCTAATAGAAAATATATTCCATAGAAAATAACTTATTGTGACTGACTAACAATTTTTTCAAATAAACTTACTCTACTATATTTAGTGCAAAACTATTTGCAACGTATACATTTCCCATTATAAATTTCTTTTTACAGTATTTCTTAAAAGAATCTTTTTCTATTCCATTTTTATACTTGGGTTAATTACAATGGGATCCCATCACAATTAACCTGTTGAAAATAACTAACTTTACTATTGTGTTTCTTTTATTCATTTATATCATCACTTTGATCATTATTTATCTTCTATTGTATATATGGTTGAGAAATCATTTGTACTATATAGGATGTGGATTATTACTTTATGATTCCCATGTCCATCCTTTTTATGTATAGGAATATTTAATCCTTCCAAATCCTTATCATGGATAATGTTGTGGAATATTTTTTAGTTAGAGCATCTGTAATTTTACTCACCTTCCCAAGATGGTAATGGATTGAGTAGTCACATTAATTGATCATCTCTAACAATATTCCTTGGTTCATATGGATTCATTTCTCTATTAATATATATTTCAAGATATTGTGATCCATACATATGTCAGACTTTTATCCATAGAGATAATGCCTACAAATATTCAATATTAAGATGACTGTAGCTTATTCCAAATCTTGTGTTGGATAGTTTTTCTCAGAAACCTTAAAAAATATTGAAGAATTTGCTATCATTTTATCATTTTTCTTGAGTACAATACCTTCCCAAATTATTATTAGTGTGAGTGTAGTTACAATAATTAATTAATTCATAAAATCCATGAATTTATATTTTCATTCATCATTCTAATAAAAATTTACTTAAATATGAGTTATGTTGGTTAGTAGGTTTAATAATCATGAAAATGTATGAAAAAACTATTTATAGTACCCAACTAATATGAGGAAACTATAGACCACTGTTCCATATGTTTGTTTTAAAAATTCCTCAATCAAAATTTTCTTTGAATGATCATTAGATATCCACATACATGTGATAATAATCCTGAGGAATATTACTTGCTCTATCCAAAATCAAATTTTTATACTTTTCATGTAAACTTTCCTTTCTCAAAGTCATATAAAAGTACTAAAAAGTTACGTGTGTTCCATATTTATTCTTTAGTATATAAACTTATATTCTATAAGTACCACCATAAATTTTTCAAGGTAATCCTAGGTCACCTAACTATAACATACAAAAATATTACATAATTTTAGATGTCTATTCAATACATATCACAATTATACAAACATAAGGATCACAAATGTTTACTATATTTGGAGAATAGATGCATAATAAATTTATTTCATAATTGATATTCAACATCTCCCACAAAGTTCTTCATATTAGTACCCTTTTAGACATATCATACATAGAACCTTTCATAAAATCCTAGGGAATAAAAACAAAATAAAGGGTGGGATAAAATGATCAGTAAGGGTAAACATTCAAGATATAAATCTTAAGATAATATAAAATGATCATAAGGGTATGATAACAAAATCAAGTTCAAATTATCAGTTTAAAAGATTTATACCAAGAAAATCATAGATCATAAAATCATAAAACAAGTCATATCCAGAAGCATGATTAAGTAAAGTGTCAAAGAAATAATCACCATTTAAGATTCCTAACATAGGTATGATTTATCATAATAAAAGGAAATCATAATCCTATGAACCTAGCTATTAACAATCATGTCTATGGATATTCTTGTAAGCATAGCTAGAAGAAATTGTAATCACATATAAAAATGTGAACATAGATATTATTATTCATGTCCACACATAATATTGTGAGAATATCATGAATCAATAATACTCATGGATCAAAATGTGAACATTTATATTCAAAATCATGTCCAAACTTATCATCATAATCTCAGGAGATATCTTAATCACATTACCCAATGCATTAGAGAGATTTAACGAAACCACCCATTATGAAAACCATGAATATTTATTCCAAAATATCATTAAAAAACTATAAATTCATCATATCATAACCTATGGAAAGGAAACAACTTTTATAAACATTACATCATTTCACCATAGAATAAATTGTGGAAAAGAAACAGGTTTCTTAAAAATTTCATCATAGCTTAATAAATTGATGAGAAAGAAATAAGTTTCATAGAATCATCCTTAAATAGTAAATTTTTGAAGTAAAAAAAGAAGGAAATTAGATAGTATCATAATATCATGTCCCCCATGAATCATAAAATTCATTTAGGAATGTTGAAATAGATTAAAAATACCTTTAAAATATCATTTTATCCTTTATCTGAAAACATAAGAAAATTATCCTTTTATTTTGATTAAAATTTTATTTAAAAAACCCAAGAATATTGTGAAAATTCGTTTCCTTGAAAATAACCTTGAAAATTAGTGATTTATGATTCAAATAAAATAATAGTCATGATGGTGGGAAAATTAATTTGTGTTGTATAAGTTAAAATAGAGATTCCATTAAGAGCTTTAGTGAAAATATACTCATTCAGAAAACAACTGAAATATTTCTTATAAACCATTTTATAGAAATTAAAATATCTATAAAAACTAATTTAATCAAATATTGGATAATATTAAAAACATTCATGGAAAAAAATTAAATAAAATTTTGATGTGAAAGGAAAATATTATATACTAAAGAGAAAACATAGTCGTTGTTTCTAAAAAATATTTTCTCAATCGTTTTATATAAAAAAGTGAGTATAACGAAACAAGCAAAATGAAAAGACTAGAAATAAAAATATGAGAATAAAATATATGGGGTTTAAATGTAATGTATTATATAATTTTCATCAATTCAATTTTAACAAAAACAATCCCAAAAAGAAATTAGATTGTGACATAAATTCCTTAACTAAAGTCTCACCTTGATTCATACACATTCAAAACTTCAATATACTAAATAAAAATATATAAAAATATATTGTATAACCATATTCATACATAAATTATTATGAATCATTACTTTATAATTTATAGATATTATTTTATTAATAATATCTTAATTAAAATGAGTATTCTAGTGAAAAATGGTCTGTTTCTAGGCATGTTTCAGTTTGATAGTTCTGGTACATGCACCATGGTCAAGGTTTTAATATATAAAAAATATTAATAATGAAATAGTTTTAAAATTTATTCATTTTATTCAATTTTATTAACATTCATATAACGAGGTATTAAAAAATGAATTACATCACCTAGTGGATGTGGTTGTCCACACGTATGCACGAGCACTTTTCAAAGGGTTGAAAAAAGGAAATTTAAAAAATAATCTAACATTATATATCAATAATTATATCAAAAATATCATACAAAATCATTTTATTTATTCTTATGGCTATCCATGAAAAATGTAAATGAAAAATAAATCACATCGCTTCATGAAGGTGGTAGTCCACAGGTACGTATGAGAGATTCCATTATAAGACCCGATTGATTCATCCCCTATTTTATTAATTCAAATAAACTCCTTATATATTTTAAATTGAATAGTGTGAGGAAAATATTTATTGAAAAATATTTTCTATATTTATTCTTGATTGGATATTTTCCTTGGGTATCATATTATTTATCATTGTCCACCACTTATTAGACTCTTCCTCAAAGAGACAAATGGCCAACATAAATTTATCTTTCATAGAGAAATGAAGGATAGATAAAATATTTTTAATTGAATTAATACATCATTACAAGATTAGAGGATCTAAATATCCACTATAATTGAAAGACCTTTGCCTCATAAATGATTCAACATCATCTTTTTTCCTTCTTAGGTGATGGAGGAAATTCCATGCGATTCGCGTTATTATTCATAAAATGAGTTAGTTGTAAAAGAACTTTACTAATGTTATCAACTCTCACTCTCTCATCATGTTAGGAATATTAATTGTAAAATTATCAACTTCCCCATTGTTTTGGTTATTGACATGGTTCCTCATATTTCTAGGAATTTACTAAAATAAATTAATGTTATGGATGAGAATTCTCAAATTAATAATAATTTAAAATAGAAAATTATAAAATTATAAAGAATAAATCATAAATTTCATGTATTACCTAACTTAAAAATTTCTAGGTTTCAATCGTGGTTATTCATGGTCTATTTCCTATCAAGGTCTCTAACTATATCCCCAAAAAAACTGGAGTTGTCTATTATTCCAACTACAGAGGCCCATGTATCATGCACATATTATTATAATATTTAAACCTAAAACTATAAGAAACACATCCTAAAAATTTAATGTTACACTTTTATTAGAAGATCAAATTCCTAAAAAACATTAATATAAAAAACATCATATTTATTTCCTGCTAAATTGTTTTATCCAAAATCCCAACATACATCTGTTATAACATAGAATTATCTGGGGAAATATATAATGGAAAACAATGTTTTATAAACCCTAGTAAGGTAATAAATTTGATAATGATGTTTAACATAAGATTCAAGAAACATAACATGATATCATAAAAGAGAAGGGTCATATATAAGAATAGGGAACTATAGAATAATAAATATGATCTCATATAATCATGGAATCAAAATAATGTGGTGTCATAAAAAAATATGAAATCATAGGCATAAGTGTTTCCCTCGGAATCCGGGGAAGACCACCTTGATGGGAGGTTCAAACGTTCTGATCGGTTTCTAACGGGTTTTTTCATAGAACCGGAAACATCCAATGATTCCACATCCATTCAGACCTAATTTCCAAAGGTAGGTGCTCATTAGTTTGTGGATTGATGAGGCTTATGAATTTTCATTGGTCGAGAGGATGGGAGGTCGGACTCATCACACCTTTTTGAGGGGAATTATTGTCTACTCCAGGACTCTCTTTATAGATTTAAGTTATGTTAGTGAATCCTTATTACATTACCAAGTATAAAATGAGATTTCCTTCAGATCTGACAATCAATGATTAAATATGTAGGAAAATTAGAGAATCTTTTGTATGTATTCAAGGTTCTTCATCGATAGAGAATCATCTGTATTTATTAGATATTCTTGGTCAATGGTACCCTTTGACACATTTATATAGAAGTATCTTGGTCATTATGATGAACATACTAGTTTTAAAGCCACTCAGTGGGGCACTTGAAGTTTATTGTCATTCAGAAGGACATGGATTATTTTAGAGTTGGGATCGAACCCGTAGACGGGCTACCTACGTATCCTTTGTTTAGAAAAGGAATCAGAACCCACATAGTTCGAGTAAGGGAGTATGATGTTTATTATTGATGGCTCAAATAAATATTTCACAATTACTTTTACACTCTAAGCTCACGTGAGTCATACTCGGTGTAAGAAACAAGAGGTATTGGTAAAAATTAGACAATTCTGCCATGAAAGATGCAATCATAAGAAATAATGTTTGGCTTATGTATGTATGACTGCCCAGATAAATGAAGGTTAAGATTTACTTTAGGGAAGAAATCCAGAAACAGGGTCCGTAAAGGTATATGTGCTTCATGGAGATTTTTAATACTCTAACTTGGGTTTTACTCTTGAAAAGGAATCCCAGATCAAGGGTAAATTAGGACTGGTTAAGAGAATTATGACTGGGGATTACTCCTAAAAAGGAGACCCAAGCTAAAGGATTATGACTGGGGATTATTCTTGAAAAGGAGGCCCAGGTTAAGGGAATTAAGGTTTGGGGATTACTCCTGAGGAGGATGCCCAAATTAGGGGACTGGGGCTTACTCCTGAAGAGGATGACCATATTTGAGACTGGGGATTACTCCTGAAAAGGAGGCCCAGGTTAAGGGATCTAAGGCTTACTCCTAAATAGGATGCCCAAAAATTGAGAGACTTGGGGCTCATTCCTAAAGAGGATGCCCAGATTTGGGAACATTAAGAATTGGGGATTACTCATAAGGAAGATTCCCATATTTAAGACTGGGGCTTACTCCTGAAAAGGAAGCCCATATTTGGGGATCTGGGGCTTACTCCTAAGAGTATGCCCAAATTAGAGGACTTATGACTGGGGATTATTCCTGAAAAGGAGACCTAGGTTAAGGATTCTCTCATCTTAAAGGATTAGGTTGAATGAATGAACTCTCAATCTTTAATGACATAAAGATATGTAAATCACTAGGTTTTGAGGGATATTCCACAGAATTCCTTTCAGATAAGGAATTCAAATCAATAAATCATGCCATAAATGGCTTTGAAGAGTGTCTTGAAGACTGAATCTTGAATAGGAAAGGTGTAATGGCTTAAGAGGGGTGAAAATGGGAAAGAAAGGCACCCAAAAAGGCAGGGGGCACGCAAGTCCTGGCAGGCGTGCAGGTACTGCATGGGCATGCAAGTCCTGGTCGCGCAGGTCCTGGTCACGCAGGTCCTGGTCGCGCATGTATGCCTGCGCGACACATGGTGTACTTGCGCGATGGTTAACCAAAAGGGTAATACTTGAGCGACTTTAGGTTAAGGCCTTTAAAATCCTCTTGAGGTTCTTCCAGGAGAGGGGCGTGCAGGTTCTATTGAAGGAGTAAGGCGGCGCGCAAGTGTGGCCATTTCCCTTAAGGGATGTCCACCTAGGCGCGCAAGTGTTGATGAGTTTCAACACTTAGGCCTTCCTCCCCCTCTTTAGATCTTCCGTTCTAGGTAAGAAATTACCTTAGAAGTGTTCCAGAAGATTTGAGAAGCGACTAGGGTGCCGGGAGCTCAAATATGGGTTTTTGGAAAAAAATCCTCCCTGAATGGGGGGCCCATAGGGTCTATTTATAGGCAGGAGAAGACCCAGGGCGTTTACCAGGCGATTATCACTTAGGTCGCGCAAGTCACTTGCGTGACCATAAGGCGTCGTGCAAGTGGACTTGCATGACAGTGATAGAACTTACGCGACAGAGGTGCTTTTGATCCCTTGTTCATGCCTTTGTTGATTTTTTGATATTTTATTCAAAGTTTGAATCACTTTGAGCTCAGATATTTCCCTTTTCCGATCTTTATATTCTGTGACGAAAGGCGCGTCAAAAAAAGTCCCCCCTCAGAGTTGGATCCGAAAGAAATGAGGATTTGAGTCTGAGGAAATCGAAGAAATCCAAAGGAAAGGTGGCGCACAAGTCTTGATGGCGCAGAGGGCGGCGCGCAAGTGTGCATCGCGCAGGGCCTGGGCGCACTGGGTCCCGGCCGCGTCTATAAATAGAGGGCCTCACTTCCGTACAAGCATCCAGATTTCTAGACTTCATACCTTCGAGCTCTCGCCGCGCAGGTCACCTTAGCCGCGCAGGTTGTTCTGTTTTCCGGTGTTTTCCTTGATGTCGCGCTACTGTCAAGGTAATAAGACTTGTGCGGTAAAAATATGCATGAAAAAAACTTGCACGACACATTTAACACTTGCGCGGCACATCCATACTTGCGTGCCTTAATTCCTTAGCCATTTTTTCGAATTTATTTCACAATGTTTATGAAAAAAATCAATCCATTTAAGAGTTAATTTATTCAACTCTTGTGCAGATTCAATGGCTCCCAAGGGAATTAAAATGGCTGATGAACTGGCTAGCAAGCGGATTGATGACATGATGAACATCATTGGCCATGATTACTATGATATCTACGACATCACTCTCCCAAATTTGGATAAGTACTTGAAGAAATATCATCTTAATTTACCTCAGAGCATCTACCTGCCTCAATATGGTCATGGTCATCTGCAAGGAGTCAATGTTCCAGATGCAAAGAACTATACACTTGAAATGTAGCTGCACTGCTACTCCTACATTTTGGTTATGCTGTGAATTAATAACAAAAACAATGGTGTGAACTTTCAAATTCTTCCTCCATGTCATTTCCTTGCAGATATAAAAATGGAAAACCCATGGGCTGAAATGTTTTCCACTGCCGGTTGGTGGAGAGAAGACAAACATGGTATTAGAGAAATATCTGAAAAGAGTAATCTCTCCAAATGGATCTTTACTTTCAATGCTCCATTCTCAAATCCATGTATCCATCTTCCAAGTCTCTTTTATAGAAACAGAGTCACTGTTTGATCATCAGAAAATTTTCTCAAACCGCACTCAAGAACATCCTTTTACAATTGTTCCAAGAAGAGATGATATCACTTCATCTCTTATTGTATCCAGTTGAATGAATGAATTCCAGTTGGTTGCTGATGAATCTTGGGATGTGGTTCATCAATTGAAGACTTATGCTGAAAGCCTCTTGTAATTCTTGAAAAAGAGAAGAGACTCCAGTATGTGGATGTCCTTCTAACTCTTATGTATCAATGAAAAACACTTTCACCTTCACTCATTTGTACCTGCATTCTATTTTGCTACATTCTTTAGATTTTACCTAAGACAATGGGCCTAGTAAGCATAGTTTGATTTTTACTAGGATTAATGTAAATAATCCTAAAAACTTCGAACCTTTTAATTTCTCAATGTTACCTAAATCATACAAAATGTATGTTTAGTGAGCTGGGAACTTGACTTTTATTTAGAGTTCCCCTGTCTTTTGTGGGCAGTTTAAAGTCATGCACGTCGGACATACAAAGGCTAATGTTTTAAGGTAGAAATAGATTTGACTGAAATGGATTAGAATTGACTCAATTCCTTGAAAATTCATCTGAAAACATATTACCATACTCAAGTATGAGGGAAAATATGTAAGCTATGACTTAAGAATATTTGAATCTTGAGGAATGATATGAAAAAGAGCTAAAAGGCATTAGAAGAAGTAGTTTCCAAGAATGAAGTTACCATTATTTAACAAACCCGTTAGGGGGTTTAATTATGCATGGCCACCTAAGGGCATTGGCTGCATAGTTAAATAAAATAGTATCTTTTGGCTAACAAGTCTGTTATGTAGACTGTTTATGCAAGGCCACCTATGAGCACGTGCTGCATAGTCAGGCAAAAGAACTCTCAGAAATTTACTTTCCTAGTGCTAAAAGCCAGTGAAAGTTTATGGAGATTCAAATATTCCAAAGTATAGAGTTTGATGTATGGAAAGAGGTACTTGAATATGGAGAAAATATTTCCAAACAAAATTATTGAAGAACTGGATGAATATCACTCCAACGAAGGTCTGACCCAAACGCAGGGAAGGAAAATATAAACCATTTACTTGAATACTTTCAGATCATGAAAAAGGATATGAGACAAATATGTTAAGGATGAATATTTTTGCGGATCCCTACATACTTTCATTTAAGACAAATAAGGAAAAAAGAGGCATTCTTCCCAAGAATGAAGTTACCACTATCCGACAAACCCATTAAGGGGTTTAATTATGCAGGGCCACCTAAGGGAATTGGATGCATAGTCAAATAATAGTATCTTTTGGCTAACAAGTCTGTTATGTAGACTATTTATGCAAGGCCACCTATGGGCACATGCTGCATAGTCAGGCAAAATAACTCTCAGAAGTTTGACATTTTTGTGACTAGAAGTCATGAAAAGGGTTATGAGGATCTGGAAATATTTAAGGTTAGGATTATGACACATTAAGATGGGTATTGTTCAATGTATACAGAGATACACAGATCAATGCTAACCATAATCATGTTGTGGCTGGGTCCTGAATTGAAATATTGGACTTCACTACGTATCCCATAAGGATGAGAATCAAGCCATACATAGTTCTTAAACTACAGTTTAACGTCGTGTGGGACAAAAGTATTAGAGATCTTATTTTAGGGTCATAGAGCTTGGAACATTGTAAGAAATACACAGTGTGTGTTTTCATGGGGACTTGTCAGCCAAAGGACTGAAATTGGAATTTTGGGTTAGGCCCAAAGACTTGGGGCTGGATTCGAGGGACACTCGAACGTTCCTACGTATCCCATAAGAATGGGAATCAAGCCCACGTAGTTCTAGAACTACCCTTTGTACACATTTGGTTCGTACATATGAAGGGTGAAAGGGGACTTTAGTATAATGATGGTTTAACCCAAGATAAAAGGTTTGGGTGTTGCGATGTATGCATGTAGTTTTTGAAAATGAAACATGATTGAAAAATCAATGAAAATAATGGTTCCCTCTCAGGTGAGGGTATCAAAGAATATTGTAGTTTATTGTCATACTGGACAAAAGTGTTGTATAGTTTAACGTCGTATAACAAGGACGAATGTGAACCAATGTAAAGATATTGATTCTAGGGGCTGTTTCACAAATCAACATCTTATGAGATGGAGGTGAACCGATGTGAAGAGATTGGTTTTGGGCTTGAACCTTGGGAGGTTGCCTACATACCCAACCTAGAAGGCAAGGATCAAATTCCGTGTAGTTCAATTAAAGAATGAATTAATGATCAAGTTGTTCTTGGGGACAATGACCTAAAAAAAATGTTGTTGGGACTTACACATGGTTAGCGGCCCAAAGAGAGTGTTATGGTTGAGGTTTTATCTAAGATCACGTGAGTCATACTCGGTGTGAGAAACAAGAGGTAACAACAACCTTAACGATGCATAGTTTAATGTCATGTAGGACATATAAAGGGACTATGCAGTTTAAAGTCTTGCAGTTAGGACTATTGGTGCTACACAGTTTAGTGTCATGTAGCATGGACAAAATACAGTTTTATGTCATGTAGGACGTATCATGGAATTTCTATACAGTTTAGCGTCATGTAGTTAGGACGATGGGGACAATATAGTTTAATGTCATGTTGGATGAAAGGGGGGGGGGACTATGCAGTTTAATGTCATGCAGTGAGGACAAAAGAGTGCACCATTTTAATTTCATGTTGGACACATTGGGGATTTTTTCACAGTTTAACATCATGTTGGATGAAAAAGGGACGATACAGTTTAGTATCATGTTGGACGAAAGTGAGAATATTTTAAGGTCATATGCATGGACCGTGGATGGTGCAGTTTAATGTCATGCTGGACGGTGGTGTAGTTTAAGGTCATACAAGACCTTTGATGATTATGTAGTTTAACGTCTTGCTGGACGTAAGGGAATTTTATACAGTTATCATCATGTAGTTAGGACGTCACTATTTAACGTCTTGCTGGGCATAAGGGACTTTTATACAGTTTAGCGTCATGTAGTTAGGACGTCACAGTTTAACGTCTTGGTGGACGTAAGGGACTTGCAAATAGTTTAGGGTCATATGCATGGACCGTTGATGATGCAGTTTAAGGTCATACAGGACCTAGTTGTAGTTTGTGGTCATACTGGACCATTTAGGGAACTTTTTCACAGTTTAACATTGTGTGGGACCAAAGTAAAAATAGTTTATGGTCATATTCTTGGACCGTTGCTGTATAGTTTAACGTCATATAGCAAGGACGAATGTAGGGACTTTTGTACAGTTTAGCGTCATGTATCTAGGAGGATGAAGGTGACACTGTTTAACGTCATGTTGGACGTATGTGCAAATAGTTTAGGGTCATATGCTTGGACCATTTCTGTATAGTTTAACGTCATATAGGAAGGAAGAAAAAAGGTACTTTGTAGTTTATACAAAATACTTCTTCAAAAATCTGGCATTGGTTGGAGTAGTGATGAGTTCTCCATCCATCGAGATTAATGAATAAGCTCCATTGTAGTAGACCCTATGTATTGAATAAGGTCTTTCCCATTTTGGCTCAATATTGGGAGGTTTCTTTCCTGGTATCATTGGAGTTTTTAGAACTAATACCAATTCTCCCTGAGTGAATGAACGAAGATGAACTTTTTTGTTAAAAGCTCGTGCTATTCGATTCTGATAGACTTCCAAGTGGTGAAAAGTGCACAATATTTTCTCATCTAACCGTTCCAGTTCATTCAATCGCTTTTGAGATTGTTCATTTGTATATGATTGATTACAAATGGAAACTCTGAGCGAGGGTAGTTAAACTTCAATGGGAAAGACGACTTCCGTTCCATATACCAATGAATATGGAGTTGACCGAGTTGTAGTGTGGGTGGTAGTCCGATAAGCCCATAAATCATGAAAGAGTTTATCAGGACATGACCTCTTATCTTTATCCACCATCTTTTGCAGTATATTTGAAAGAGTCTTGTTAAAGGCTTCTATCTGTCCGTTGTCCGCTGCATGATACCGAGATGAATGGTTGGATTTGATGTTGTATTCTTGATACAATTTCTTCACCTCGGATGAACAGAAATTGGTGCCATTGTCCGTCAATATGGTATGAGGGACACCAAATCTGGTAATGATGTTAGACTTGATGAAGCTAACAATGCATTTAGAACTGACTCCCTTGAGAGGTATTGCCTCTGCCCATTTGGAAAAGAAGTCAGTAGCAGTAATAATGTAGTTAAACCTCTTGGCCGTAGCCAAAGGGTAAGGTCCCACCACATCCATTCCCCATGTGGAAAATGGCCATGAGTATTTAGCTGTATAAAGAAACTCTGGAGGTTGATGAATGAAGTTGGAATGTACTTGGCATGAATGAAACTTCTTTGTGAAATCAACACAATCTCGTATCATTGAAGGCCAAAAGTATCCAATCCTTCGAATTTGATCAGACAGTCTATGTCCAGACTGGTGGGCACCACAGACTCCTGTATGCACTTCTTTCATGATAGCCATTGTCTCTTCACCATCAATGCATTTGAAGAGAACTCCATCAAAACCACGTTTGTATAGAATTTTCTCTAGGTGATCTGGGCTATCATAAAGAGTAAAATTGACAACACATCGCCAGATTTGTTCTTTCTCAGCTCTATCAGGTGGAAGTGTTCCATTTTGAAGGTATTCCCTGATAGATGACATCCATCCTATAGTATGACCATACGGTTCTGTAATGTGACTAATTTCATTAATTTCCTCTGTTCTGATTCAAACATATGATGAAATTTCACGACGGTGGGCAATACTGATGGTTGCCTCGTCCCGATTTGGATCTGCTAGAGCTGTGGCTATATTAGCCAGCGCATCAGCCTGAGCATTTTGTGATCTTGGGACATAAGAAAATGTCGGTTCTGAAGGGAATTCCTCCATTAACTCTCTGACGTAATCATAAAAAGGGATTAATTCTTCTTTTCTGATGGCATAATCCCCATTGACTTGTTTGATTACCAGGTCTGAATCACCTTTCACCTTTAAGTGATTCACTTGTGCTTGAAGTGCTAATTCCAAACCTACGATGAGAGCTTGGTATTCTACTTCATTATTGGTACCACCTTCCCACAATAATAAGGAATAAGGTAACACTGCCTTTTCTGGAGAAATGAGCACAATTCCTAAGACAACTTTGTTGAATTTAGGATTTTCCATTTTCTTCCATGTTGGACTTCTGGAAGCACCATCAAAATACATTTCCCAGGCTTGAGGACTTTCTTGAATAGAGAAGACTTCCTTACCAGGGAGTTCAATATCTGAATACGTGTCTTCAACTGAAGGGTGTTTAGCTAGGAAATCAGCCAGAGTTTGGCCCTTTATCGCCTTTTGAGACACATACTGAATGTTGAATTGCTGCAAAATAACTGCCCACCTTTCTAGACATCCTGTAAGCATTAGACAACTAAGGATGAATTTGAGTGGGTTATTGCGAGATACCAATTGGACCTCGTGATGTTGCAGGTAATGTCTCAACTTATGAACTACAAAGATTAATGCCAGGCAGCACTTCTCAATACTTGAATACCGGGTTTCTACTTCAAGCATAGTTCGACTGAGATAATAGAGGCTATTTTCATTCCTAGCATCATTCTTTTGATCAAGAAAGGCACCCAATGATCGCTCTAGAGCTGTCACATAGAGGATAAGTTGTCTTCCTTCAACAGGTGTCATGAGTACCGGTGGACTCAAGAGGTATTTCTTGAGAATATCGAATGCTTCTTGACATTCTTCAATCCACTAGTAAGTGACTCCCTTCTTCATCAATTTGGTAAAGGGTAAAATTTTGCCTATCAAATTGGCGATGAAACGCCGAATATAGGCTAAGTGTCCTTGAAGTCCTCTTAATTCTTTCAAATTTTGAGGAGGTGACATACCAAGGATTGAATTGGTCTTCTCAAGATCGACTTCAATACCACGATGGCATACAACAAAGCCGAGAAATTTTCCTGAGGTTACCCCAAAAGCACATTTTAAGGGGTTCATCTTCAAATTATGTTGTCGAAGCTTGCAGAATATGAATTCCAAATCAGCCAAGTGATTAGAACTTTGTTTGTATTTAACTACCAAATCGTCTACATAGCATTCAACAAACTTCCCTAATAAGGGTTTGAAGATATGATGCATGGCATGCTAATATGTTGCACCTGCATTATTTAAGCCAAAGGGAATTACCTGGTAACAAAACACACCCTGAGGGGATCTGAAGGCTATGGATTCCTCATCTTCTAGGGCCATTCGGATCTGATTATATCCAGAATATCCATCCATGAAGGAAAGCTCTTCATAGCCAGCTGTTGCATCAATTAAAAGTTCTGTAATCGGTACTGGGAAATCATCCTTAGGGCAATGCCGATTAAGATCTCTGAAATCGATGCGAACTCTAATTTATCCATTCTTTTTCTTTACAAGGACAATATTAGCCAACCACTTGGGATATTGAACTTCTCTGACGAAGTTAGCTTTGATAAGCTTATCCACTTCAGCTTCAATTTTAGAAGCATAAGTTGGGTGTGTTCTTCTCACGACTTGCTTAAATCCTCGATGTTCTTCTGGTAAACCCAAATGATGAGTAGAAACATCAGGATCAAGCCCGGGCATTTCTATATAGTTCCAAGCAAAAATATCTCTATTTCGCTTTAGAAAAGAAATATACATCTCTTTCTCTTCAAGGTTCATGGACGCACTGATTAAAGTGGGGCGTGGATCTTCCTTTGTACCCAAATTTATTTCTCTGAGTTCATCCACAGTGGTAGAGATACCCTCTTCAAATGCTGGAGGAGAATCTATGAGAACTTCCTCTTCTTATTCATCATGTGTTATTTCTTCAGTTTCTACTTTCATAGTAGATGAAAAAGCATAATTTTCATGATCAGAAGAGATGTAAAAATTTGCACATTTTGAAGAGGAAGTTTTCATTTTTGACCCTATTGCTGATGAAGGGTCTTCTTTGGGTAATAAAGAGGAGATGATGGATTGAGAATCAACATCATTGTTCACCTCCGATGTTGCTATAACTTCTTCTGGCCTAATTGGCGAAACATAGACTTGTTGGATTTCAGTAGATGAAATGAAGACGTCACCATTTGTGCTTTCATCACTACTTGGTAGATTACCAATTTCTCCTATGTTGTGTGGCTCGATTGCTGTAATTGACATTATGGATCTTTCCATAAGAGCATTTTGATTTGGGTCTATCTTGTCAATTTGACTGATAGGCAACACATAATCTGTAATCACATGTGTAAATGGATTTACTGGAATTTTTTCCAAACCATATGGAGAATTAACTTTGGTAATCTCCTTCGTTATGGATTTCTCTTTTTGCTTCATGTGATAGAATTCCGCCTCAATGTATTGAGACTCACATGTCTTGAACGGGGCCTTATCACCATACAACGTCCCAACTTGACCATCGAAACAATATTTGAGACATTGATGGTATGAAGAAGGGATAACTGCATGTTGATGTAGCCAGGGTCTTCCAAGAAAAATGTTGAAGGCTGAGTCTTGATCAACAACCATGAAATCTAAATTGGATACAAGATCTCCAAACTGAGTTCTGAGTGTAACTTCACCCAGTGGTTCTTGTTCATTTTTATCATATCCCTGTAGTATCATGGTGGAGGGAGATAAATCAGATTCCGTGAGGCCCAATTGACAAAGTGTACGAATGGACATGAGGTTGACTCCTGAACCATTGCCAATGAAAGCTCTTCGAACATCCACGCCATTGACCTTGCCAGACAAGTACAATGGTCTAATATGTCCATGCACAACATCATCTTCATCTTCATCATTAAAGGATATTATTGCATGGAATTCTGCAGGATTATTCTCTATGTGATAGACTTCAGCTGCAACAATTTCAGTTTCAAACTTCTGAGGGCTTGACAAAGCCTCGATGAGTGCTTCCCGAAGATCTTTTGACAAATTCAGAGCATCCAGAATTTATAACCTGGCTGGTACTTGGGACAAGTTTTTCAATATATCATACTTTTGATCCAGAGGTCTGCGTTTCCCAATAGGAATATGTGGTTTAGCAGGTACCTTGGAAGTAGATTCTTTGGGTGCTGATGCATCTTGTATTGGGATATGAGTTGGCAATATTCCTGTTTTTGGAAGATTAGACCAATTAGATCCATTTAATTGCTAAGAAGAAGAAGATGGAACCTTCAACCGGTCTTCCAAAATAACTATGCCATGACTGAATTTTCTATTGGTAGAAGAACTTGCTTGTTCTTGCTGAGCTCGCTGAATGGCTCTACCACGAGTTTCTGCTGCGTACACAGTTCTAGCAGGGGTAGAATTGGAATAGTGGATTCTGAAAGATCCACACCTTCCCCTGTATCCTGAGACCCTGGAACTTCCTATGATTCCCCTGTTTGATACAGGGAATTCAGGCTCATTAAAATTGAAACTGCGACTGAAATATGGATCTGTTAATTGAATCATATTAACAGAACCAAAGATTAACTCTTCGTCTGATGAAGACTCTGCCTGATTAGCCTGTTTAGACTTTGCCGTTTGGTGGGGCGGTGCCCGTAGCTTTGAAGTATATGGCATGAAGTCCGCCAAAGTCAAAGACAACTTAGGCTTTGACACATACTCATCTTCTTCTGATTCTTTTTCTTTCTTTGAATCATGTCGTTTCTTTGAGGACTTTCCCTCTGACGAAGAGGGTTTTTCCGCAACATTCATGGCAGAAGACACAATTGGTTTCCTTAATTGTGTTCGAAAAATAGCATGAGTTTGATTTATTGTATTTCTGACCATCCAATCATCATACTTCTGTGCATTTTTGCTTTTGACTTCTTTCCATTCACCTTCCTCCTATGGAACTGTAGCAGTGACACATGCTACCTGGGCTGAGGAGCCTTTCAATGTGACCTGTCTCGAGTCAACCGTCTTTTGTTGGAGGTCTTTGAAGACAAAACACTCATGGATGGGATACCCCAACATTTGATGAAAAGGGAAATAATTAGGACGGTCTTCATCTCCTTTCTTGTTTGGCCTCTTGGGTATTGGAAATTGAACCAAATTGTTTTCCAGAGCCGAAATGAAATAACCAGGAACTTGTTCATTTGGAAAAGAGTATGTTTTACTCTTCAAATCCTCAAATTGTTTTCTTATTTGATCTCTTTGATCATCTGGACGAAACGACCTTTGTTGTTGGTTCTCAGGAGGTGTAGCCCTTCGAGAAGATGAAGGTTTTGAAGTAGAAATAGGTACAGGTTCTTGTTTAAGCATAACTGTAGTTGTTTCTTCTTTACCCATTCTCCCTCCTGGAGCTGATGGAATTACACGAGATTTAGCCTTAGCCTGTATAAGGGAATCTTCAATCTGCTGAGCGATTGAAGTAAGGTCTCAAAACCCTCCTGTGTATTTCACAGGGATTAATGGCGTGCATAATTCATCACATAGATTGGAAACAATTCTTCTAAAGGGAGTGTTAAACTCAAGGAATATGTTAATCCCTTCCAGTGAGCAATGAAATCAGAGACTCTTTCATTCTACCTTTGCTTACAATTTTTAAGATCAAAAAATTTTGTCTTTGGCAAAGTTGAGCTGAATTGAAGGAGGAATTTTTGGCGAAGATCCTCCCATCCGGTAATTGACCGGGATTTCAAGCTTGTATACCAAACAAAAGCTGGTCCTTATAAGGTTCGTACAAAGCATATGAGTTTCACTACTTCTTGCTGCTCCGGAGTTCCCATCATAGGATCGCAACAAGACATGTAATGCGTCAAATACTGTTTAGGATCGCCTGATGCATTGAAAATAGGGAATACAAGATTCAAAAAACTAGATGGAGGAGAAATTGAATCTACCCATTCAGGGTAAACTTTATTTTCTGGTTGAACTTGTGCACGTTTCCCTTCCATAGTTTCTAACCAAGCTGTTAATAACTCAATAGTAGTTATTAACTTTTGAGAAACATCCAGTTGAACTTGGACTTGGGTAGGTACAATGAATAGAGCTTGGACAGATGTGGCGATTGGTAGCACTGCCAACTGTTGTTTCACTTGAACCGTAGGATTAGACCTGTAAGGGTGTACTGATAGTGGAGGATATTCCTGATCCATCTCATTAGCTGCAAAAAATTCCCTTGGCTGACTGACTCCAGCATGCTCACGAAGAAGACTACCCTGAAGTAGTTTTGCATTCAACCTCCTTAATTCTTTCATTTCTTCCTCCTGTTGTGAAAACCTTTGCTCTAGTGAGAGCGATTGACCTTCTACAGAGGAAGGATATGTAACCTGGTTCTTTCCTTTCCCATTGTTGGATCCTTTTTGGAGAGGGGGAAGTGGGTTACTTGAAGGATTACCTAGGTTCTGAGTAATACTTTGACTTCGTGTACACAGACCTTCTTCATTTGTGTCTGTGCATACATCTTCTTGAGCATGAACCTCTTCATTTGAGTCCCTTGAGTGAGCCTCATTTGGTGGATCAACAACAACGAAATTGAAGACGTTGATTGATGCATAACTCATCGCGTCCCTTATATCAGCATTTATGTGATATTGTCTTCTTCCATGTCTTTGATGAGACATTGCCTTTTGTTGATTTGATCCCTCAGGAACTTTTTGATGAACCGTAATTTGGAGGGAATCTCCTGATAATTTGGTTCTTCATTCCTCTTGAGGTTTCTTCCCTAATCGAGAAAAGAGCAAATTTCTTTGAGGAGGGGATTTATGATTTGAAAAAGTCCCCAGTCCATTGGACTGGGGCTGTTCCTACTGTCCTCGCTCAACTCCCCGAATCCTTTTTGTTGATTCCAAGGGTTGGTTTAAAAGAGTCCCCAGTCTGGCGAGCTGGGGTGGTTCTCAACATGCTATGTTTGAGACTTTCTTGAAAGTCCTCCTGATCTTGCAAACCTTAGTCTGGAAATTAGCTGGATGCATTAATCTGTATCAGCTTTTATCACCCGGTTCAAAAGAACGTTGGATGATTTCCGACACTTCTGTCACTTGGTGACGTGATTTCTCCAAAAGAGAGGCCTGTTCAATATTCTCGTTTGCTTGATTCAAGATTAATTCAACAACTTTTTCTTTGTATTCTTGATTTTGAGAGGAACTAGTTGAAGCCTGTTCTTGGGCAATCTTTTTATTACAAACAAAGCCCATTGACTATAGCCGACCATGGGCAATAACATTGCATGAGACCATTTTCGGCGGGCTTTGCAGACTAGAGAGTACCGTGAAATGCAGTGCTCCATGAACACCCCATCCTCTAACACGAATACCAGATAGGGCATTGGCAATTAACTGACACAATCTTCTTAGTGCGCCAAGGCATGAACGTTGAAGGGCTCTCTACTGCTTTTCAACCTTCAGATATCGAGAGACTGATAGACGCCAAATAAATCTGACGTTGTAACCCTTCTATTATCTTAAGATGATTTTCATATTCATCATAAGATAATACTTTCTTTTTCAACTGACAAAGAGTTTTCCATATGTTGAGACGAATATCATGAATTTCATCTTCTGCCAACATTTCTGGAATATTATACTTAGAGTCAGCTAGAGGCCAAAACATAACTGGCACTTCACCTTTCTCCAGTTGTTTTCTCATATTCAGTATTTCCTCTTTATCATTTGATGAAGATTCTTCTACCTGATTTGACCAGAGTTGGTGTTACCTTGTTGTTTCATTGGATTCAATAGGATTGGAAGAGAAATTATTGATCAAACTAGAAGATGCATGACTTAGGGGTGGTTCGGAGAATGGCCTACACCCTGGGCTATCTTCTGATTGAGAAAGTATTTCACCTGCTAGCGATGAAGCTTCAGACATGACTGGTTTCGCATTTGAAAGTGCCTCAAGATAAGAGGGCTTTCTCGGCACTACATTGTCCACTGGAGCATTTTACGGGCAATGTGAATCACTACTGTGGAGAGGACTTTCGCAGCGAAATTCATCATCATGGGGAGGACCACCATAATGGGTTATAGCAAAAGATGATATCTCTTGCTCCTTGGTCTTCTGACCACACAGAGGGTTCCTGTGGCTCTCATCTGAAGATGAAACTTCGAGATTGACCGAATTGTCATGAAGCAAGCCTTCATGAGGAAGTGTCTCTTGAAGACCTTCGGAATTAATGTTCCCACTATTGGGAACTGGGGGAGTAGAATCTTGAATTCCAATAGATAATTGTCTGAGGGCTTCAAGAACTCCATTATCGAGCAAGGCCTTGTTACAGATTGGCTCTTGATCTCCTGACTGTGCTGGGCGGGTCTTTTTCTTAGACGCCTTCTTACTCGCCTTGGAAACCACTTATTGATGAAAGTGGCTGCTCTGAGCAAGTGTATGTGCCTGATCAGAAAATATGGCCAGGTTAGGCTAACGATCTCCTCTCAAATCAGGTGTATGTGCCTGACTTGGTCGTCCGTATGATATGGGGGAGTATGCCCCATAACCCTCTTGGACTGGAACAGATGTGTGTGTCTGTTCCAGAGTGAATTATTGATGCATCACTCCACTGGTAGGGATATATTTATGTGTCTTTCCTTGAGATGCCGCTGAAGTTGTTATAATATCCTGGTTGGCCTCCAGAATATGAGCAGAGATTTTCTTATACTCTTTCACCATTGATAGAATATGCTTGGTGACTTCAACTGCTGGAACGGGAATATACGTCCATTCCGGGCTTGGAGCAAGTGTATGTGCCTGCTTCTGTCCTCCTTTTCCTGTCAGTGAATCCTGACAGTACTCAAGTGTGGGGGCAGAGAGTTGAGTTTGCCTCCTATTTGTTTTCAGGGCTTTCCGAATAACTTCTCCGAATGCTACCAAGCGAGACTGTTGGTAGGCTTGATTAATACTAGCAGGTGTATGTGCCTGCTGATTGCACTTCACCAAACGTGGTTGATAAGATCCATCATATGTAGTCAGACGAGCCTACTGACTAGCTGATGATGTATAAATAGGTGTATGTTCCTGCCTATAGTACTCCGCCGGAATTTCCAGGCGGGATTGGCGTGATGCTGCCAGATGAGTCTGCTGGACAACGGAATTAAAGCGGGAAGGTGTATGTGCCTGCTCATTGCTTGGCACCAAGTTAGGTTGGTGGACTTCTTCGGAGATGGTAGAGATGAGAACCTACTCACTGTTGACCGGATTCTACCTCTGGTGGTTCATCTTGCTTGCTCAGGTTCGAGGAACCTGAGCCGAATTCCTGGAGTCGGTACCCTCATCATGTTGAGGGCGCACTGCCGAATGAGTCTGGTGGTGATTGTTGGTGGGAGCCCTTAGGAAGGACTTCTGTCTGTTGGAATTAAGGTCCTGAGTGACCTGCTCATTCACCTCCCCAGAATAAGGGAGCGAATGGTGATTGCATTCCGGGGATAATGACCCGAAAAAGTTGGAGACGGTAGTCAGCACCGCCTGTTTCTTGATCACTGGTCATCGTTGTCTGGATGACCGATGTGAGTTATTTACTTGGAGGGCTTTTCGGGCAGCCTCCAGAGTTGGGATGGTACCATGTTGACGGTACTCCTTAACCAGTGCATTTGATACCCAGCGTTGAAGACGCTGAGTAGGTGATATCGTCCTAAGAGTGGACGACGATCCAGCAGGAGTATCAGTAGTGGCATTTGCAGCAGCAGTATTCACAGGTGTGAACTTGAGAGCAGCCATTCTTAGAAATGCAGAAGATCTTGGAAAAAGAGTGCCTGTTTGATATAACAGACGTAATCAAGATAAATTTAGCCACTAAATCTTTTGGATGAGCACATATGTCAATGATTTTCTTGTTGGCCCTCTCATTGAGTTTTAAATAGGGGCCTAACAAATGGGTAAAACATTATTTTAACTTGGTTAAGGATTCATGTCGGGTTTACCATTTTTGTTTCCCTCGGAATCCGGGGATGACCGCCTTGATGGGAGGTTCAAACGTTCCGATCGGTTTCTAACAGGTTTGTTCGTAGAACCGGAAACATCCAATGATTCCACATCCATTCGGACCTACTTTCCAAAGGTAGGTGCTCATTAGTTTGTGGACTGATGAGGCTTAGGAATTTGCATTGGTCAAGAGGATGGCAGGTCAGACTCATCACACCTTTTTGAGGGGAATTATTGTCTACTCCGGGACTCTCTTTATAGATTTAAGTCATGTTCATGAATCCTTATTAAATTACCAAGTATAAAATGAGCTTTCCTTTAGATCTGACAATCAATGATTAAATATGTAGTAAATTTAGAGAATCTTTCATATGTATTCTAGGTTCTTCATCGATAGAGAATCATCTGTATTTATTAGAGATTCTTGGTCAATGGTACCCTTTGACACATTTATATAGAAGTCTCTTGGTCATTATGATGACCATACTAGTTTTAAAGCCACTCAGTGGGGGAAATTGAAGTTTATTGTCATTCAGAATGACATGGATTATTTTAGAGTTGGGATCGAACCCGTAGATGGGCTACCTACATATCCTTTGTTTAGAAAAAGAATCAGAACCCACATAGTTCGAGTAAGGGAGTATGATGTTTATGATTGATGGCTCAAAGAAGGATGTCACAATTACTTTTACACTCTAAGCTCATGTGAGTCATGATCAGTGTAAGAAACAAGAGGTATTGGTAAAAATTATACAATTGTGCCATGAAAATGCAATCATAAGAAATAATGTGGGGCTTATGTATGTATGACTGCCCAGATAAATGAAGGTTAGGATTTACTTTAGGGAAGAAATCCAGGAACAGGGACCATAAAGGTATATGTGCTTCATGGAGATTTTGAATACTCTAACTTGGGTTTTACTCCTAAAAAGGAATCCCAGATCAAGGGTAAATTAGTAATGGTTAAGAGAATTATGACTGGGGCTTACTCCTGAAAAGGAGACCCAGGCTAAAGGATTATGATTGGGGCTTATTCCTGAAAAGGAGGCCCAGGTTAAGGGAATTAAGGTTTGGGGCTTACTCCGGAGGAGGATGCCCAAATTAGGGGACTGGGGCTTACTCCTGAAGAGGATTCCCATATTTGAGACTGGGGATTACTCCTGAAAAGGAGGCCCAGGTTAAGGGATCTGGGGCTTACTCCTAAATAGGATGCCCAAAAATTGAGAGACTTGGGGATTACTCCTAAAGAGGATGCCCAAATTTGGGAACTTTAAGAATTGGGGCTTACTCCTAAGGAAGATGCCCATATTTGAGACTGGGGCTTACTTCTTAAAAGGAAGCCCATATTTGGGGATTTGGGGCTTACTCCTAAGAGGATGCCCAAATTAGAGGACTTATGACTGGGGATTATTCCTGAAAAGGAGACCCAGGTTAAGGATTATCTCATCTTAAAGGATGAGGTTGAATGAATGAACTCTCAATCTTTAATGACATAAAGATATGCAAATCACTAGGTTTTGAGAGATATTCCATAGAATTCCTTTCAGATAAGGAAGTCAAATCAGGAAATCATGCCATAAATGGATTTGAAGAGTGTCTTGAAGATAGAATCTTGAATAGGAAAGGTGTAATGGATTAAGAGGGGTGAAAATGGGCAAGAAAGGCACCCAAAAAGTTAGGGTCGTGAAAGTCCTGGCAGGCACGCAGGTACTGCGTGGGCGCACAAGTCCTGGCCGCGCAAGTCCTAGTCACGCAGGTATGCCTGCGCGACACATGGTGTACTTTCGCGATGGTTAACCAGCAGGGTAATACTTGAGCGACTTTAGGTTAAGGCCTTTATAATCCTCTTGAGGTTCTTCCAGGAGAGGGGCACACAGGTTCTATTGAAGGAGTAAGGCGGCACGCAAGTGTGGCCATTTCCCTTAAGGGCTGGCCACCTAGGCGCGGAAGTGTTGATGAGTTTCAACACTTAGGCCTTCCTCCCCCTCTTTATATCTTACGTTATAGGTAAGAAATTACCTTATAAGTGTTCCGGAAGCTTTGAGAATAGACTAGGGCGCCAGGAGCTCAAATCTGGGTTTCTGAAAAAAAAAATCCTCCCCGAATGGGGGGCCCACAGGGTTTATTTATAGGCAGGAGAAGACGCCAGACGGTTATCACTTAGGTCGCGCAAGTCACTTGCGTGACCATAAGGCGTCACACAAGTGGACTTGCGCGACAGTGATAGAACTTGCGCAGTAGAGGTTCTTTTGATCCCTTGTTCATGGCTTTGTCAATTTTTTGATATTTTCTTCAAAGGTTGAATCACTTTGAGCTCAGATATTCCCCTTTTCTGATATTTAGATTCTGTGAAGAAAGGAGCGTCAACAATAAGTTAAGTATAACTTTTAAGAAAACATATCATAGTGTGAAAGGATAATGTCTCATACACCATACATTGGATGTATTGAAAAGGAAACATTACTAAATTCACTTGGGGATATATAATTCTGGGACTACCCATAAAATCATAACATGTATGTAAATATATTCACCACTTAAGAAAAAGTCCCCATACACATAGCTAAGCATGATAATACCCATGATTGGAAAATGGGTTTAATAGTCTTATCTCAAAATAAAATCAGAGGACATACCATAAATATTCCCCATAGAAGAAGGAATTATTTCATTTTTTATGTATGTATTTGAATATTGAGGAATAAATATTAATTATGAAGTTCAAATAAAGAAAATTCATATGAAATGAGTGATGAACTAGGTACAAAATGGAACTGATTAAGAAATTTTACATAAAATAAGTGACAATTCATTAATAATGGTAAATGCATAATGTTTTTCATAAAACGAGAATTGAACCAAGATCATTTTGTAATGAATTGATATTTTAGATCCTTTAAAATATAAACAATTTTCTATAACATGTTTCACACACTACACCCAATGTAAAAAAACAATAATATATTATAATACAATATTAATAAATCTATAATAAACACTAATATGGTAAACCATTAATAGTTATTACCATTATAAGGTAAATAATTAGTATGAGTTAAAATTGAAAACAATATTTTCAATAAAATAAATTTTCATTATATTATATATTTTATTTTAAAAATTTAAATTTAAAAATTTTATGACTAAAATTTGATAAATTATGATTTATTTTTTAATTCCTCATAACAAAATTATCTTAGAATGTATTTTTGATATTCTAAAATAATCAATTTTCTGGTCAATAGTAAAACAATAATGAATTTTTATTTCATCACTTTTATATGACTTAGATGTTTTATAACATGTTGATACAAAAAATATATATTTCTAAATTAAAAAAATTAATTAAAAAAATAATATATTAATTTAAAAAACCCATGAATATCATTTTAGAAAATCAAATAATATTTTATGAAAACTATTTTTCATCTATTTCATCAATTAAATTTAAGAATTGGGAAAATAGGTTTTGGATTTATTTTAATGTTACATAACTCTTATTTAAACATTTATTTTATTCTTAATATCATTAGAAACAGTAACATTGATAGTTTTTTTCCTATATATAAACTTTATGCTTGAAAATGCAATTTTCTAAAAAAATGGGTTTTTACTCATTACATGTGATAACATTTAGATTAATTTCCCTAGAGCTAGAAAGTTAATTTTATAAAATTATATGTAAATTTTATATTATAATTTTCATTTTATTTAATATGGAAAATTTCATTCTTGTGTATAAATTTTTTATTTTTTGGATTAATGCTAATTACCACGATAATGATGAAACTATTATTTTGAAATTATTGTTTTATTAATATAAAGAAATTGATATTGAATAAATAAAATTAAAATAATTAAAATAATGAATAAAATATTATTTATAAAATTATAAATGAAAATATTAACACTCAATTAGTTGTTGACCAATAATAAATAAGATTATGAATCTGTATTGTTCAAAATGTATTTTTCCTACTAAAACAGTTTTTCTACACATTATCTATTTTAAATTAAATTTTTATTATATAATATTTATAAATTTAATTGGATTAAATATATGTTAAATTTAGTTCCAAAACACCCAAAATTTGTTATATGACATATTTTATATGTTTAATAAAATATAAAATCACTTAGTTAAAAACTAGTGATCTAGTTTAAAAGTAAAATAGTAAAATGTAAAACCTTACAAGTAAAACCCTATAAATTTTTTAAAAAATATGAGGAAACACTTTTTTGTGCTATGAAAAATCCAATCATATAACATACATATTTATTTATAAACACTTGATCTATTTACCTTGGAATAGTGTCATGACATTATTAAAATATGAAGGATGTTTCCAGAAGTTCTTATTTCCTCACTTATAAAAGGGGGTAATTTAAACCCTTTAAAATAGACACCTAACTTTATAAATTATCAATTAAAATATGAAATTTCACACTCCCTATAACCATCACCCTAAATCATAATCCCATGGTCACTAATTTTTAGCACAATCCCTTCGATTTCAAGGGAACTTCCAAGGATAAATCATGTCTCCATCATAAGTATTATCTCATTCTTATGTTTTTATTCTTAATCATAATATTAAAAATATCATATCACGTTAATAATATGATGACTAAATTATCATTAATAAACTTATATTTTTTTCATATTAATGGTAAAAACATTATTTATTCATTTTTATCCACTTAGAGAAATAAATGGAATGTCAATCATGTGTGTGCACAAACTATCGCCTCAACAAAGAATCATTTTTTCATTTCTCTTCTAGTTTTACATTATTTAGAAAAACATATTAACTAATGTTTCAAAATAATATAATAATAAAAATAATATAACTATTATTCTATTAATTATATTATATCAAAATAATTACCAACTTAGCTGTACTCACCAAACGAGTTAAAGTGTGTTCAAGTTTGGGTCGGTTTAACCACATAGATGAATAATGTTTTGAAATTCTATTATGTAAGACTATGGAAACATGAAAAATAATAATAATATATTATAATAAAAAATAATTATTTTTATATGGTAGATAAGCATAATTCATATATAGATTTCACTGTCCTTCATTAATTTATTTCCGTTTAAATATGCGATAATGCATATGGTATGTGTCTGATTTTGCAAGAATAAAGGCTTTACTGGTTTTCAAGAGAAAGTAGTCTAAAAGTTGAAAACCCGACATATTACATGACATGATTTCCCTATACACGTTGTGTACACATAGCTCACAACCTAACTTAAAGTCGTGAAGGAAGTCATGACCAAACCACACAACCACTAGGGAAAATCCACTACACGTCGGGAATTCCGTATACACAACATGATGATCAGTCAAAGAACTGAATAGGAAATCCATGGAGAATCCACGCATAGGAAGAATAAATGTGGGGTACATGTCATAAATAACAATTACACATCATGTACCTGTTCAAACGTCTTAATGCGCGAGAACCGCGTGCCATGCTGGAGATACACATGAAGTTGACATAGATCAAGGGTACACGTTGTGTACCTCAGGTACATGTTGTGACCGAAATCTTCTATATAAACAGAGAAGTGACAAAGATTTTGAGACACTTCTCGATGAATTTATTTTCTCCATTTCACTCCCTTATGAACTCTCCCACCCTGTTTCCCTCCAACTCTCAGTTTCTTCGCATTTTTTTGTACTTTCAATAATCTAAGAGCCATGTATATTTCATTCTTCAATACATTCATGTTCTGCTTAGATTCAATTTTCCTTCATTTTTCAAAGTATGTTTTAGTTATAATTGTGAATTGCCTCTTTCATGTTATTTTAATTATCATTTCCACATTTGTTGCATGATCCAGATTTCATCAATGGTTATCAATCCATCACCCATGCTATCTCTTAATTATTCAACTACATTCTACCCCGCTATGAGTAGATAAATATTTCAGGGGTAGGGATCGAGCGATGTGTATGTAAAATTAATATACACTATTTGATCTAAACTTGAAAAGTCCAACTGAAATAGTAATTAATATATAAATTTAGGGCCTAACTCATTTGTGTGAATGTCTCTAACCACAAGACAATCAATCAAAATACCCTATCCTAATTGAAGTAGAATGATCTATGACCACTAGATCAGGAATCTTTCTACTTAAGAAGCCAAATGTAATTCACTTAGGCTGTTTCTATCTCCTAACCATGGAATATCTACTTCCTAGGTAGAGATAGGATACTAAGACCAATGTCAACTAGTGAACCCTACTTGCTTCACAGACTAAGACAAAGGATCTTGCCAAGTCTAGACTTAAAAGGCACCATTATACCATACACTAACTCGATCCCAACCACTCATTTGTTAAATTAAGACATCCCAAATTTGAAATTAGCTTAGAATTCCTAAACATCAGATTCTAGAAAGGACTCCCTTAAAGGTCTAAAAACTAGATTCCCTTAAAGTCAAAAAAATGGCAGTCTCCCTGTGGACTCGAACCCTCACTAAAATTGTACTACACCTTTGTAGTTAACAAAATATTGAGACCAAAATAAAAATTATAAATTTTATCCACGTCAGAGGAAGTAATTACTCCACCATGCAAAAGGCACATCAAATTTCTAGCACCATTTCTGGAGAGGAAACACACCTTTTCTTGAAGAACTCTAGTTTTTTGACCTAGGATTACCTTCCCCTCATCCTCTTTCAAAATTACCTTTTTGTGTCTTCTCCTTCATTCTGTCAAGTACATGTACCAAGGCCCCTTGACCCGATCAAGGAACCTCGAAGCACAAGAACCATTGGACTTCGATCTTGAGACTGAAAGGTATTTACTGTCACTTCATCGGTCAATAATGGCTGAGCAACATCACAATTTAGGACCCAACCCGCCAATTCATCAGGTTATAGAGAAACCGATGCAATTAGAAAAGACTATTATAGATTATGGTTTACCATCAATCCATAGGGCTACACCAAGTATCATTTGACCACCAATTCAATCCCACATATTGTAAATCAAGCCTGGACTCATCCATATGATCCAGAACATGGGATAATTAAGTGGTGATCAAAGTGAATATCCCCACAAGCATATCCCTAACTTCATAGAAGTCTGTGATACCTTTCACAACCAGGGAGTTTCATCTGATGTTATAAGACTTCAGCTCTTCCCATTTTCACTCAGAGACTGAGCAAAAGATTGGATCAAAAGCCCAGCCCTCAAGTCTATTACGACTTGGAATGAACTCGCAAAGAAGTTTCTGGATAAATAATTTCCACCAATCTGAACTTGGAATCTTTAGAATGACATTCATAATATCATCCAATAGGATGGAGAATCTTCATGGGATGCATGTGATCGATTCAAAGAACTCTTGAGAAAATTTACACATCATGGACTTGACAACTAGATTTAAATGAGAACATTTTATCAAGGACTTCAACCAGCAGCATGAACAGTTGTTGATGTCGTCAAAGATGGACGTCTGATGTTTAAAATACCTGAAGCAAGAAGAGATATTATAGACGGAGTATCCCACAATGCCAGTCTGTGGAAAAGTGACCATGGGACACCACGATGTGGAATCCACCAAGTCTAAGAGACCACCAGGTTAGCAGCACAAGTTGAGGCACTAACTAAAAAGATAAAATCATTTCAAGTACCTACCATACAACCTTCCCCTTCCCTAGTCATGGAAATCCAGTCATGTGAGATGTTTAGTGGACCACACCTATACCAAGACTGCAAAGAAGGATATGAAGAACCGCAAGAATGTAATTATGTCAATTAAAATCAACAGAATCAACAATTTCAAAAACATCAACCATTTTATTAGCAGAGGCCTACTCAATAGTAGCCTCATACCAATCAAGGGTATTTTCATTAGCATAGTAGTCAATCCTAGTTTCGTAATCAGGGACCACTAGGGTATCCAACAATAAACCCTATCATGAGACCACAACAACAGATATATCTGCAACAACCCTTTATGAGGCCTCAACAACAATTTTATGCCACCCATCCAAGACCACATGAGGCACCTCCACCACCCCAAAGAAACTTGGAGAATCTCCTAACCTCTTGCATCTAGAAATCCGATCAATGGATGACTACACAAGAGACTGACATGAAAAATCAACAAGTATCATTAAGAAATTTGGAGAATCAAATGGGTAAAATCTCAAAAACCTTATCTAAGAGACTACCAGGTACCCTACTAAGTAACACTAAGACATATCCGTGAGAGTTGGATAAGGCTATAATGACGAGGAGCGGAAAAGTGTTGGACTTCCGACAAGCAAAGGAAGCAAGTCCATTGGAAGAACCCAAAAAATCATCAAAAAAGGAAGAATAAGTGTTCCCTACATCATCACCAAAAATAGTTCCAAATGAGAAAGAGAAATCCCCAAAAAAACACAAGTAACCCATTTATGTAGCCCCAACTCTATAAAATACCTCTCTTCCCTTTTTGGATAGATCAAGGCAAGGTAGGTAGGAGGACCAATACAAAATGTTCCTCAAAATGTTCAAGAAGTTGCATATCAACATTCCTTTTTCTAGGGAAATCGCTCAAATGCCAGTTTATGTGAAATTTAACAAGGATTTACTATAAAAAAGATAGAAGACCTTGGAGTCATCTTATTAAATGAATAATTCTCTATGTTTGTATAGTAGAAGATCCGGCCAAAGATGAGAGATCTTGGAAGCTTTTCAATCCCTTATGCCATAGGAGAGTGTAAGTTTGGAAAATCACTCTATGATCTCATATCCAACATAAATCTAATTCTAATGAGTGTCTTCCACAAACTCAGACTCCAAGAGCTCAATGAAATAAGAGTAGTTTTATAGTTGGCTAATCATTCAGTCAAATACCTACATGGTATTCTTGAAGATGTTCTGGTTAAAGTCCGAAAATTCATTTTCCTAGAAGAATTTATAGTTTTAGAAATGGAAGAGGACGTAGATGTCTCGATCATTCTCATAAGAACCTTTCTATAAATAGGTATAGCCTTGATTGATGTTAATCAAGGAAATCTCATCTTCAAAGGCAGTTAAGATCAAGTAGTGTTTAATTTGATAAAAGCCGTACAACAACCAGATGACGCAATTGACTGTCATGCCATCTCTCTCGCTCAGAAATATGGGAAGTACATGGCTATTGATGAAGATAAAGAAGATTTATGATCATAAAAGGAAGAATACTATGACTTCAAGGAGGTTAAATTTATTGAACCGATTACCAGAGACATCATGCCACCATTTATCCCATCCATCGTTCAGCCACCAAAGTTGTACTTGAATTACTTACCCAACACATTGAAGTACTTATACTTAGGAGAGTCATTCTCTTTACCCTTCATTATCAACACCGAGTTATCTCAGGCACAAGAAGAACAATTAGTTGAAGTCATAAAAAGACACAAGTGATTGATTGCTTGGGGACTGACATATATTAAGGTAATCAATCCTTCAGAATGCACCCACTGGATCTTTCTCCAGGAGAATGAAAAACCAAAATACAACCTCAGAGGTGGCTCACGCCGCCAATAAAGGAGGTTGTCAAGAAGGAAGTGTTAAAACTTATGGATGATAGAATAATCTTTCTAATTTCAGATAGTGAATGGGTAAGAACCCTCCAAGTCATTCCCAAAAGGGAGGACTCACAGTGACAAGAACATAGGACAATGAACTCATTTCAACATACACTATCACTGGATGGAGAGTTTGCATGGATTACAAATATTTGAATATAGCAACAAGGAAAGATCATTTTCCCTTACCCTTTATGGATCAAATTCTTGAAAGGCTAGCCAGACAAGATTTATATAATTTCTTAGAAGGATATTCAGGATACAATCAAATTGATGTAGATCCCATTGGTTGGACCAAAACCACATTCACATGCCCCTTTGGAACTTTTGCATATAGACACATGTCACTCGGTATGTGAAACGCACCAAAAACATTCCAAAGATGCATGACACACATATTTCATGATGTGGCAAAATATTTTCTTGAAATATTCATGGATGATTTCTCTATCTAGGGGAGATCATTTGATATCTGTCTAAGCAATCTAGAATTGGTTCTCCAATGTTGTGAGGAGAAATTCTTAGTACTGTATTAGGAAAAATGTCATTTCATGGTACAAGGAGGAATTGTTCTAGGACAAAAAAATATCTAAAGAAGGAATTGAAGTTGATCCAACTAAAATTAAGGTCATCAAAGATCTTCCGGAACCATCAACCATAAAATGTATCAGACGATTCCTTGGGAATGCTGGGTTCTACAGGTGCTTCATAAAATATTTTTCTATGATTTCACGTCCATTAACACAAATTTTGTCAAAGGACACCTATTTTTAATTCACTGAGGAATGTCGACAAGATTTTGAAACACTAAAAAATAGTCTGATTTCTTCTCTAGCTATCATTACAAAAAAACAAGGAAAAATAATTTGAGCTTATGTACGATGCCAACAACCGTGATGTAGTAGCTGCACTCAGACAACATGCAGGCACCATCTTCTGCCCAATCTATTATGCTAGCCACACATTGAATGAAGCCCAAATCAATTATATGACTCTAGAGAAGGAAATCCTATATGCAGTTTATGCATTAGAAAAGTTCCATTCATACCTAGTTTTATCCAAAGTCAACATCCATACAGATCATGATGCCCTTCGATAAGTGATGAGAAAGAAGTACACAAAACCAAGATTGATCCTCTGGATTCTCTTACTGCAAGAATTTGACGTTGCGATCAAAGACACCAAGGGAACATAAAATTTCATTGATGACCACCTTTCACGGCTACCCTTGACAATCATTAAAGAATAAAATGAGACTGATATTGAAGTAGACTTTCCCGATGAGACATTTATTATTGTTAGAACCCAACCCTTGTTTTCTAACTATCTTGCGACATGATACCTTCATCACGACCTTTCATACTAGTAGTGCAAGAAGTTTCTATCAGATACCAAACACAACTTTTGGGATGAACCATTTCTATTTAAGCATTGTGCTGACGGCCTGTTACGATGTTGCATCCCGGAGGAAGAGATACAACATGTTATCAAAATGTACCGTACATCACAAACTAGAGGCCATCATGGACCAGAGAATGCAATGGAAAAAATCCTACAAGGTAGATTTTTTTGGCCATTATTGCACCATGACACTAGGAGATTCTGTGATCAATGAAATAGATGCCAATGAACATGGAACATCAGTAAAAGAAATGAGATGTCAAAAAATCCCAATATGGAAGTTGGAGTTTTTGAATTCTAGGGAATTAACTTCATGAGGCCATTTCATTCATCACATCTTAAGAGTTACATTCTAGTTGCAGTTGATTATGTTTCCATGTGGGTTGAATCTGAATCCACAACACATGACACAACAAAGGTAGTCATGAATTTTATTCAAAAGAATGTATTCAAACATTTTGGATTTTCAGGGTTACTCATTAGTGATCATGGAACACATTTCATAAACCCTCTAGTGTGAAAAATTATTGAAAGATATGAAATTATCTACAACAACAGAACTCCCTACCACCCACAAACAAGTGGGAAAGTTGAATTGTCAAATAGGGAGGTGAAGATTTTTTTTGAAAAGACTATCAACACAAGAAGATGTGATTGGATCCTCAAATTGGATGATGCATTATGGGCACATATAACTGCATATAGAACAACCATAGGAACAACCCCATTTATATTGGTTTATGGAAAACCATTTCATCTTCCAGTGGAATTGGAACATCATTCATTCTGGGCCATTATGAAAACGAATCTTGATCTAGAAAAGACTGGAGAGGAATGGTTATTGTAATTGATAGAATTTGAGGAAATCAAGAGAGATGCATATTAAAATGCAAGTATTTACAAGGAAAAAAATATTAAAAAGTGGCACAAACAATGAATTCCATGACGTACTTTCATTATAGGAAATAAGGTTTTTCTATTCAATTCAAGACTGAGACTATTCCTAGGAAAATTGAAGTCACGATGGTCTATTCATTTTATGGTCATCCTAGTTTTTCCTTATGACACAATTGGAATTCAACGTGATGGAAAACAACCATTCAAAGTAAATGGATAAAGGTTAAAAATATCTCAGGAACCGTTCCATGCAGGCTATATCCTCAGCCTCAAATTCCATTGAACCGTCAATGGATTCAAGATCCTGATGTTAAAGGAAGAGATGAATGGGAGGCAAAACAGGTTAGGAAAGTTCTAATTTGGTTATATTAGGATCTTCATCCAAAAATATCATAAATAAAGGTTGATCATTACAATTGAAAAAACATAGAACAGTACATGTTGTATCACACATGTACATGACGTGACTTATTTTCACCCTTAAATTCCAGATTTCTGCCCCATACATGATGTGACCACTCTCTAAACATCATGTAATTTGGTGGTTTGTTTTTTTAAAACACCGTAGGTTGCAACCCGAACAGTCATGACCCACACCACTAAAACCCTAACCCCTCATCTTCCTCCCCTCCTCCTTCCCATTACACACATCTGCAGCCCACAAAACCTCCCTTCCCCTTTGAAAAAACCCATCCACACCCTCCATATCTCCCAAACCATCGATGCACCCTTTTCCCCTACCCTTTTACCTTAACACACACCCCCTCTCTCCTCTTTATCCCTCTTGCACACCCACCTACTCCCATGGTGTGGAAAAAATGCCCCCAAACCTCCACATCCTCTTCCACATCCACCTCCTCATCATCACCAGCCGAGGACCAGAATGCTTACAAGCATCTGCGGACTACCTCAAACAAACCACCAACACCATCCACAACACACTCATCACAAGCGCTTCAGGTGCGGTCTGACACCGTGAAAATTTATAAAGATGATGACCTTCATCAACACCCCATTTTATGCTTCTCCAATCCGGTGCACTGGGTTAATCTCCTGAAGCTGTAGGAAAATCCCATATAGACAAACAAGACTTTGGACCTATGGACACTCACCCATCTGAACATCACCAATGCCGTGGCTGACCTCCTCAACACTCTGAATATTAGCACCATTATTTATGTCTATGAGGAGACATTCTAAGAGTTGTTTTTGGAATTTTTGGCCACCTTTGAGACGAGCATCGACACTCTCTACATTCCCCTCGACAACCACCACATGAGCTATCTCTTCTTGAGTTTGGAGTTGGGATCAACATTTATACCTAGGAGTTTTTCACATCTGTCATTTACCTGACGCTTCAGCTCTAGCCGCCTCACGATATCTCTATTAAGTTTTGGCCATTGATAGCCCATGAAACCCAGTCATTTCATGATCCTTTACTCACGATGTCGTCTCAGCTCTAAGGGCTGGCTTTACGCATTTTACATATTTCCATGGAACATAGTTGTCTTTCAAGAGGCGAGACACATGGCTACGTCAACTAGATGGACGTCATGATTTTGGAAGCTATTGTGGGTGGTCCTTCAGTAAATATGGACACCTAGTTCACCTCCTAATTCATAGAACTCACTCAGAGAAATTGTGTCATGCTCATGGGAGTATCTTTTATCATTCGACCGTCCCACTCTCTTGGTGTATTCAAGGCCTCTCTACCCCTCACCTCCGTTGGAACAATATAACTGGTCAAAATTGTGCTATTTCACTAGATGTGGATGCTGGTAAAGGAGGATGATCAATAATTTTGCTCACTAGGTGTAGAGGAACCCACCTTCCCTGAGCTGACAGATAGAGAAGTAGCAGCATCCCCACCTCTGTAGCCGTCTACCTCCACCACACCCTCCACCGCACCTACTGCCCCATCACTGACTACTACTGCCACTGCCCCGACATGCCATATGGCTGAGATGTGAGGTGCTGAACTGACTCTCGAGGAGATCTTCATAGAGGACCCTGATTTCACTTTTGTTTACCTTTTGGGTTTTTTTTGGGGACACTTTCATGTTTTGGGCTAGTTTTTGACTTTATCACGATATTATCACTTTTTTATGCTCTATGGACCATCTTATATACATGGAATTTCATTTTCACTTCATGTATTGCTTATTTTTTGTGTCTTCATTTCCTCTCTGGAGCATGTCGAGCTCCTTTGAATCCTCAGTCATCCTCGACTGTCCTATTCCACCATAATTCTTAGAACGCAGTGTACTTGAGTAGCTTTAAGAAGAAACAAAGTCACTGAGCTGGTGGAACCAACAAGAACTAGTTGCTGTCCACCTTTTCTAATATTATATTTTATCGAGTTGTCGTTACCATATCCTTTTCTTTTTATTTTTTGTTTCATGTATTTCTTGGAACTATTATTAATATCTTCCACATATTGAATATTATCAGTCTCTTTGCTTCTCATTTTTCATCTGCTATTCACACTACATTTACCTGTGATCTAATGTTTTCTATCTAGCGCAAGACTTTCTTTATCTAATAATTTGCAGACAAATTTTAACGGGAAGGCAAATTTAATCATCCCCATGGCATACCATGTACTCCAGGGAGCTATTGATTCCATTTTATTTAAATTATGTCAACAAAATTCTATTTTTACTTCTTTCAGATTCAAATGAAATCGCTCCCATATATATTTCACTAACCGTGGAGAAACTGTATCATTCTATGTGTGGGGAGGATTCTCATGTTTTACTTATGATACACTTGAAATGTTGGTTGTACTCACTATTCTAGGAGAAATTTTCATAAAAAGATAATCATTCTTTAAACCTAAAAATCATTATGTCCATGTAATTAAAGAAAAAGTAAATGAAAAATTGTTAAGGAATGTGTTTCATTCCTCCCTAGACTTATCTAGAATGATTACTGAGTTCAGAGGATTACTTCAAATTCAAAACTTTGAAATTATGATTAATTAACTCAGTACTTAAGATGTATTCCCTTTGTAATTGCCAATTTGGTTTTTAATTCCATCACCCATGAGGATTCTCAACATTTGATTGTATTTTATTAGATGATCATATTTCTTGAGAGATACCTAGAGCATGTAGACCTACTAGAACTTTCACTGAGATCTTATCAAAGTGATGTATGGAGAAGTATAAAATTAAAACGACTGAGAAAATCTTTTATAACCACTATCCTGAGTCCCACATGACATTTATCCCTCATTTAGCCCATAGTTTCCATGAATGAACAATTAGAATAAAGATTTTCCAAACCTATTATCCTTCCTAACCCGCTCCTTATACAATTCTTAAAGACCACCTTTGAAGAAGTATGGGGAGACATTCATACAAAATGGGATGATTCCACATTTAAAGATGTATGAGGCATTTTCATGAAAATGAGGTTGTGATCCATATACCATTTGGAACTCCATTCAAATTACATTCCTTTGAAAAATATCAAAAGGGAAGAAAGAAAGAAAATTCATGGGTTGCGTACTAGGAAGGTCAAAAATCACCATTTTCTAGACTGATGAATCCCACGAATGATCATATGCGGTTAGATGATGGATTTGAGATCTATCCTAGGCACACCATTTGAAAAAAGTGAATTACAAAAGAAAAAGAAAAAGAAATAAAGAGGAAAGGAACAAAATTATTTTTCATTTTCCTGCTTGTTATACATATGGATCCAACCTGAGCTGATGGAGTACTAATTTGACCAGCCAGAAGGAGGAATGACATCACACTTGTTTTGACACTTTTTTCATTTTACTAAAGATCTTACCCTCCTTTTTGAGCCTAATTTTTCATATCTTTCCTACTTACCCATAGCCACAGTGTCATCATAACCCAATTTATTAAGACCTCGAGATTTTTTTTTCACTTGTCTTTACATAGAGGATATGTTAGAACCAGTGAAAACATATGGATAGGAACATGTACTCCGAGTATGATCAAAACTATATTTTTTCCACCCAGAGTGATGAGAAAAATAGTGAGGTAAATTACAATTGGGCATATAACTTAAGAAATTGTTAAAAGAATGTAATTAAAAGAAGAGAATTTGTTTTAGAAATCCGAACTATGAGGCATGGATGAATTTCTCTGTAGGATTGATTCTGGAACTTGACCCTTTCTCTGCTTACACCTAATTTAAATGTATGGACATAATAGATCTTTCTCACTTTAAAAATTTCTTATCCTTTATGAAATATTTGTTGAGACATTATTTCTTGAGGACAACCAACAGTTTAAGTGTGGGAAGATTTGATAAGCACAATTCATATATAGATTTAGTTGTCCTTAATTCATTGATTTTCATTAAAATATATGATAATGCATGTGGTATGTGTTTGATTTTGAAGGAATAAAGGCTTTCCTAGTTTTCAAGAGAAATAAGGCTAAAAGGTGAAAACCTGACAGATTACACGATGTGATTACCTCAAACACATCGTGTACCCAAAGCTCACAACCTAACTTCAAGTTGTGAAGGAAGTTGTGACCAAACCATGCGGCCAGAATGGAAAAGACACTACACCTCAGGAATTCCTCATACACGACATGATGCTTAGTTAAAGAGTAGAATGGGAAATCCATGTAAAATTTGCGCACAAGATGAATAAATGCGGGGTACACGTCGTGAATAACAATTACACATTGTGTACCTCGTCAAACCTCTTAATGCGCAAGAACCACATGCCACGCTGAAGATATGCAGAAATTTGACATGGATCAAGGGTATACATCACGTACCTTAGGTACATGTCATGACCGAAATCACCTATATAAACAGAGTAGCAGAAGAGCTTTTGAGACACTTCTGGACAAATTTCTTTTCTCCCTTTCGGTCTCTTATGAACTCTCTCTCCCTATTTCTGTCCAACTCTTAGTTTCTTTGAATTGTTGTGTAATTTCAGTAATCCAAGATCTGTAGAGCTTCCATTATTCAACATATTCATGTTCCTCTTAGATTAAATTTTCTTTACTTTTTCCAAGTAAGTTTTAGTTATAATTGTGAATTTCCTCTTTCATGTTATTTTAATTATAATTTCCACATTTTTTGCATGATACCAATTTCATCAATGTTTATCAATCGATCAACTATGATATCTCTTAATTATTAAACTACATTATACCCCGCTATGAGTAGCTAAATCTTTCAGGGGTAGGGATCGAGAGATGTGTCTATAAAATTAACATACACTATTAAATATAAACTTGGAAAGTCCAATTTAAATAGTAATTAAGATATAAATTCAAGGCCTAACTCATTTTTGCGAACATGTCTGACCACGAGACAATCAAGAAAACAACCATATCCTAATTGAAGTCGAATGGTCTATAACCACTAGCTCCAGAATATTTCTAATTATGAAGCCAAATATAATGCACTTAGGGTATTACGATCTCCTGACCATGGAATAACTACTTCCTAGGTAGAGTTTGGAGACTAAGACCAAATTCAACTAGTGAACCCTGTTTACTTCATAGACTAAGACAAAGGTTCTTTCCAAGGTTAGAATTAAAAAACATCATTCAACCATACACTCACTCGATATCGACCCCTCATTCATTAAATTAAGACATACCAAATTAGAAATTAGATCAGAATTCCAAAACATCAGATTCTAGAAAGGACTCCCTTACAGAAAGCCAAAAAAACAACAGTCTCCCTATAGACTCGACCCCTCACAAATACTGTACTACACCTTTGTAGTTAGAAAAAGTTTGGGACTAAAAATAAAAATTCTAAATTTGATCCATGTTGGAGGAAGTAATGACACCACCATGCAAAAGGCACATCAATGGGTCTTGAAATATTTTATTAATTATTTAACACATTATGAAATTATCATTTTCACAAACAAAAATTACTAAATTAAGTCGTTATCAATTCTATTTTCACATAACGTAACCAAAAAACATAAATAATTAAATAATAACATAATTAATAAATATAAGTAATATATTAAATAATATTAAATTATATATAAATAATGAAATTGGTATTAAATTATGGGTAATGATATCAAAAATATTGAACATGCACATAACATTTACAATTATTAACCCCTAATGGTCATAATTCACTAAAACTAATTAATGTACCATGAAAAAAAATCATAATAAGGATTATAATAGTGTAATATTTATTAGTATGGTTATAAATTATGATATTAATATTGTAATTTTTGTTTTATAAGAGGTTAGAGTGTGATCTACAATGCATGGAAATGAGGTAAGGGTTTCATCACAAAATTCCTTCTTTGAGACACATTTTCTTTTGTACAACTTTTCCATTTATGTGGTGTATAATAGTATATATTATATAATTTCTTAAATTTTATTCATGGTAATTATAGTTCAATTTTAATCTCTCTCTTTAATGAAGATTTGATTTTAATGCACCTCAAGTTGTAAGTGGTTTTCATGGTAGAAATAATTTCTTGGGTCATAAACACTCCTACTATTCTAAAACCTTTCAATATTATTCTATTCTAACATGTAATGATTTTATTTTGCATTTTAACCTTATTTTATATGGAAATCATGTTTCACACCAAATTATTCAACCTTTATTATTTTATTTTTTTTGAAAATGAATTAATTTTAAGAGTAATCCCCATATATTTTAATTGATTTTATTCCATTTCTATGTTTTTACTTCCCACGATTATTTTTATTTACCTACTATAAACTCAAATTATATTTATCCCCGATGAATTTTTTAGTCTCCTCTACTCATTTTAAAAAACTTTTTTTAAACTTTTAATAGAATTGGTTTTCAACAAGGTTATTTCAAAAATAACAAAAGTTTATTTCATCATTTCAAAATAAAAAGATTCATTATCCACCCCAAATTTTGTTTTGATAACTTTGATATCTTTTTCAGGGATCCATTATTAATTTCTTTTTAAATGAAATTTTTTCCATGTATTTTAACATCCCTTTTTTGAGAAATTTATTTATTTTTCATGTCTCCTGTATTAAATATTCTTCTAAAATATAATGTTTTCAAATTATTTTAAATTATATTATTTTAAACTTTATGTCATTTAAAATGTCATTTATTTGGAACTCTTTATAAAAATATTTTTATAGTTATTCTCTTTCCCTTTACAGAAGAATTATTTTTTGAAAGTAATTCAAACATCAATGTTTTAAATGTTTTTGTGAAATATTTTATATTTTTTACTTGTACTTATCCTCTAAGGATTATATACCATGAATTGATGTTTTTATTCACCCTTTATATGTTATTAAAATATTATTTTTTTAGAAAATGAGTTTTTTAATATTCTATGATTTCTTAAGTTCAAATTATGCGATGTTTTTGAATGGTTTAATAAACCTATTCTTTTACATGGGTTATTTTTGAGTTGATGAATTTTTTATTTTCTTATAGTGATCATGTGCATGGATGATGAATGGTGGAGTTATATATTTCCCTCCAATGTATTTGTTATGGTTTCATATCACATGAGATAATGTAATGTTGTGAGAATGAGATGAAAGAATCTTTGTTCCCAAATGAGATGTGAGATTATTTTTTTCACAAGTTTGTTGCATGAATAAGATTTCATAATATTTGTTCACAAGTTTTTTTTGTGGTTGAGTTGTGGGAAGCTTTTTTCACAAGTTATTATGTAAATTTGATGCATAAAACATTTTTCATACTATTTTTTATCATTATGGTTGTTCCCCAATTCCATATTTTTTTATTGAGTTATAAAAAATATTCATGATGTATTTTATTTCCATTAAATGCCATGTTTTATTGATTATGACTTATTTTTAAAATATTCTACACGTTTATATCATGCTCACATATTTTATAACTATTGAGATATGTTTTAATCTAGGACATTTGTTTTATTAATCCTTAATGATATTATTTTGGTCTAAATATTTTTATGATTATCATGAAAGGTATTTTCAACTTTCACAAGGATACCTATATCTTTATCATGTTTTTAATCATGTTCATGATCTAATAATTTATAACATGTCTTTCCCTTAACGAGTATTTGTGGTCACCCACTTCTTATGTTTCAAATCCCTTTATTATGAAGATGATTATGTCAGGTCAGATATCTAGTAAAACATCTAGAGAAGAACATTTATAGAGAAATGTTCAAAAGAGTAGTAAAAAAATTTGTTTATGTAGATAGTATCCATGACACAACTCCTTTTAGTCAATTATTTGTGTGATATGTTTTATATTTATTATTTAAATCTTGAGATTAATGTATTATGTATGTCATGTTTAACATGGGTCACTATAGTCAGTATCAGAGGAGGGTTTAGTTATTTTTTCCATTATTATAGTTATTTTCATAGATTAGTTTAGTTAATTTGGGGATTTGATTAGAGAACCACAATGAAAAACCAAGACATGAGTCTAAGTATAGAATGACATACTAAAATATTATTAATGTATTTTTTAGATGTTTTTCCATAGAAATAAATCCTAGGATAGATAATAAATGTGGATTAAGACTCTAGTATATATGTACGTAGGGGTAATTACCTTGAAAAGTGTGTGTTGGATATTAAGTCAATCATCACATGGTGTACGGTGAAGAGGACTAACTGCACAACTTGTGTGGCACTCTAGAGGATATACTTTGTTTGATAATATTCTATTTACAAATCACTATGAAGGAATTATTTACTAGTTAATTTGAGGGATTATTATGAGATGTATAAGACAAACCAACTTAAATTAACCTAGGTTGAACCAAGATGGTTTTTGGATGAACCCACTGTGAAATAATAGAAATGAAATTATCACATATTTAAATGAAGTTTTTATTAGAGAAAACATCATTGGGTTGCGTTTTTATATAAATTTTATCATTAAAACTGACCATAACCTTTTTGGTGGTAAAATTGGGTTGAAAACATGATCATGGAAATGGAGTTATGAACGATATGTCCCTAGTAACTCCTAAGAATCATATTTGGGTTAAATTTTTTCCAAGTTTTAATAAGGAAAAGTGAGGTGGATATCTTAGTAAAATGTATATCATCAGTTTCTTAATTTATTAAATGATAATTAAATTATGTAGATGTAATATATTTAAGGGGATAAAATGTAATGACCTAATATTTTGGATTCTTCAAAATAAATATAATATTTTATAAATTATGTCACATGCTACACCCAACATAAAAAATCCAAAAAATATCAGGAATAAATTATTAATAAATCTATAATAAAAACTATGATGGTAAACCATTAATAGTTATTACCTTTAAAAGGTAAATAATTAATATAATTTAATATTGAAAATATCATTTTCAATAAAAGTCATTTTATTTATATTCTATATTTTATTTTAGAAAGATAAATTTACAAAATTTTGAATTTAAATTTGAAAAGTACATTTCATTTTTGAATTCCTCACAACTAAATTATATTAGGATTTATTTTTGATATTTTTCTTAAATAATTTATTTTAGGTGAATTGTAAAAAATAAAAATTTTAATAATACTATCACTTTTATACGACTTTAAAAGTTTTTGATACATTTTCATATAATATATATACATATATATAAATTATAATAATGAATTTAAAAAAAATACTATATCTATTTATAAATCCCATGAATATCATTTAAGAAAATCAAGTAATAATATATGATTTTTTTCTATTTCCTTAATTAAATATACGCATCAAGAAATAAGGTTTTTGATTTATTTTATTATAACATAAATCTTATTTAAATAATTATAATCATCATAATATCATTATAATCAATAAAATAGATAGTTTTATCCTATACATAATCTTTATGTTCAAAATTAAATTTTTTAAAGACCAGGTTTTTACCCATTACATGAGCTAATGTTAATATTATGTTTCCTAAACCTAGAAAGAAAATTTAATAAAATGATACTTATATTTGAGATAATAAAGTTTATATTATTTAATATAGTAAATTTATTTTTTGGTCATATGATTTAGATTGTTAGGATTAATGCTAATTGCCACAATAATTGTGAAAAAATTATTTTTAAAGTATCATTTTATTATTTTTAAGGAATTTATATCCAATAAATTAAATCAAAATGATTTGAATTAATAATATCATGTTATATAAAAACATATACATTATTATTTTAACAATCATTTAGTTGGTGATCAATAATATGTAAGATTTAGAATTCATAATGGTCAGAATGTGTTTTTCCTACTAAAATAGATTTTCTACACATTATCTCTTTTAAATTAAAAAGGTATTTTTATAATATTTAAAAATTTAATTGGATTAAATATATGTTAAATATATTTCCATAACACTAAAAAATGGTTATTTGGGTTTTTTATATTTTTAATAATATATAAAATCACTTAGCTGAAAACTACTTACCATGTTTAAAAGTTGAAGAGTAGAATGTAAATTATTAATGGTAAAACCCTATGAAATGTTTAAAAAAATGTGAGTAAACACTTTTTTGAGACTTTATAGACCCAAAAATACCCCAAAATCCATTAGTTTTAATATTAGGATCCATATAACTTGGAATAATGTAATGGAATTATTAAAATAAAATGTGTGTTTACAAAAGTTTCCTTTTTTCTCTCTTATAAATGGGGGTCACTTAAACCATTTAAAACACACACACATCCTTTTAATTCCTCATATAAACCATTCATTTTACCCTACATAGAATCATATCACATTAACATAACCCCCTAGTCACTAATATTTTTTTGATCCCTTTAATTTAAATGAAAAATCCAAGGAAAAATATATTCTCAAATGTATGTATTGTATATTCAGAACATTAACAATTAAGAGGAAATTATATGATGTTACATCATATTGGAGATGGATATGGTTGATTCTCGTGGGATTAGAGATAAGAAAAGGAGAAATTAGATCAACTTTAGAGAATCATTGGATAAAAACCATAATGTTAGGAATATACAAAATCATACTTATTCAAGGTGTGGGAGGAAATATCTTGGAAACTATCTCAAGGGGACCAAGAAGTGTGTCTTATTTTGAAAGGTTGGGCATGTATCTAACACATTTTGAAGTGAGAGGAAAAATAAAACTAACACGATCGATGAAAAAAATGTCTAGATAAATCCTCATCCCACTATCAAGTGTTAAAACTACAAGGAACATAGAAATTATGAAAATTAATTCAGTAATACAAGGGTTTTTTGAAGTAAACCAATGAATAAAATCACTAAGGATAAGTGTCAAGGGTTGGATTATGTTATCACTACTATGGATTTTCAGTAAGATAATGATGTGGTTATAGGTATAATATCAATTAATTCAATAATTTTTAACTTATTCTTTGATTATGGTTCTAAAAATTCTTTCATATCATATATGTTTATTATAAATATTAAATCATAAAAACAAAACAATGAGGTTAAATTATCTCAAAAAATTACCGATTAAGCAATTATTGCATCTCAAGCACAGAACTCTTCCCCAGTGGTTATGTATGGAAAGAATTTATCACTACACAATTTCATAATTCCTTTATTATAATTTGATATTATACTAGGAATATACTAGTTTTAATTGTTTAAATCTCACATAAATTGTTGGGAAAATCAAATGAAATTCCAAATCCCAAATTATACTCTAATTCTATAAAAGTGTAAGGATGAGGATGAATATTATTAAAAATACTATTTAGATGTATTAATATTGTTAAATTATGATAAAATATTATCTATTTAAAATGATTTAATCAAAGGATATGACTTTACTTGACGATATGCACATTATAATGGAGTATGTCACTATATTTCCTAAAGAGTTACTCAGACTTCTTATTGGTTGATAAGTGGAGTTATCAATTGAACTTATACCTCAATCTTTGTTGATATCTAAGTATTTATATATAAATTCCCCCACTAAATGGGATGAATTGGAGATGAAAGTAAAATAAAATTTTTACATGAGTTTCATAGGTCAAATTGCTTCACCATGGGGAGAACTAGATCAATTTTTCAAGAAGAATGATGGGTTGTTGCATCTATGTATTGATTTTCTTGAACACAATAAGATCATGATAAAGAAATAGTATGTGATTCCATGTATTTTTCCTTATTCAATTAGTTTTTTAGAGCTCAATACTTCTCTAAAGTAGACCTTAGATTTGGATATCACCAGTTAAAGATGATGAAATAAATATTATTAAGACCACATTTCCTATAAGGTATAAGAAATATGAGTTCATATATATTTGATTAGGACTCAGTAATGATCTAAAAATCATCATGAACATAATTAATATAGTATTTAGAGATTAAATCAAAAAATTTGTTGTAGCCTTTATAGATGAAATTGTTACATAATCCAAAAATTAAGGAGGAACAAGAGAATAATATGAGTACGGTGATTAAGAAATTAAGGAAGGAGAAGTTGTATTCAAATTATAGTAAATGTGAGTTTTGTATAGAGCATGTGGAATTATTGGGGCATGATATCACCAATATAAGAATATATATAGACCATTTTAAGGAAAAGTTAATTAAAGAGTGGAAAAAACCATCATATTTAATGGATATCCATACTTTTATTATATTAGTTGTGTATTACTGATGATTTGAGAAAACTTTCGCATGATTTTAAAACCCGTTAACCAAGATGAATCAGAAATAAGTAAAGTGTTTTTAGACCAATTTATGCAAATTTATTTTCATGGAATTGAAAATATAACTTATAATTATTAGGAACAAGATTATTGGAAGTGTTTTAAGGAAGTTGGAGGATATAAATAAGAAGTAAATTTGGATTGTTATGAAAAAGAAAATTTGTGGGAAGTGTTGTATTTTTTTGTCATATCATAAAATAAAATCACATTATAATTTTTTACAATAAAGGAAATTAGATGAAGAGAATATCAGAATAATTTTATTATATGAAGATTCATTGGATGATGTTTTTGGTGAAGAATAAATATGATGATTATTTTATACTCTTATGTTCCTAAAATCATGAGTTCTAAAAATATCATGTTTATAGATTGAGTTAAAAAGAGAATAACTTTTTATGTATAAAGTGGGAGAAAAACATTTTCCCAAACAATAATATTTTAACGAAGATTTTTATGAAGCTTATTAGGTAGATTTTGTTGTCCAATATAAACCATATAAGGGTAAAGAAAAACTTTGTATAAGGGTAATCTCACCACTGTGCAAAGGTTAGATAACTAGCCTAATATTTACAAATAGAGAAACAATTATGTAGGGTTTATTTTCCGATATTATAAAGCATTATCGCAACAAATATTGTGGTTTTTCATGTTATTTTAATTGAGTAAAGTTATCTAAATTCAAAAAGGAAGTTTTTTAGGTATGACATCGAACAAATATCATCAGATGATCTTTCAAAATAGTATCTAATAAAGTCTATTAGATAGAATATTTTTGAAATTTTTACAAATAAATTGGTAGTGTAGAAAGTTTATTTGACATAATATGTCTTATAAAGGTAATGGTAGAAGTATTCAAATTAAATACATTAGAAATAGGTGAATCCAGTGGAAGAGAATCTATGAAGGTGTATAAGAAAAACAAGTGGTTTAATGTTTAAAGTGAAATAAAGTCTTATCCGAAGGATGTTTGTTTTATGTGCTATCAATTTTAAGGTCTTTATGAATGTTTTTTAAATATAGAAAATGTGATGATTCTATACTGGTATTTCATTGTTCCTAATATCATGGGGGAAAATCGTGATACTCACTGAGTTTTAAGTAAAATTGATGAAGTGTTAAGTTTTTGGAGTTATTCGTATGTGTTCAAGAATATTCAAATTTTTTTGAGAATAATTTAGTGAAATATTTTTGATTGTGATATTTTTAATTTGAGCTCACTTTGAAGTTAGAAAATATATTTTGATTCCCACATTTTCTCCCATAAGTGTTCCTATATTAAGAGTTTTTCATAAAACTAAAAATGTTAAAACACTATTCACAAATGAATATGTGAGGTGAAGCACTAAAAAATCAGATAGTTGTTCAAATAGAATTTTGTGAAGAAACATAAAAAAATAATTATTGGAAAGGCTATATCTTATTAATTCACATCAGAATGATGATGTGTAAAAATAATCAGGTGACAAGTTTATAGGGATAGTTTAACAATATTTTTATATATCATTGGCCAGATTCCAGACATAGTTTTTATATCAGCTGGTATTATAAAGATTTAATGAAAAACTAAATGGATGAATAGATATTGAGAACATTGTATTGGTTTGCAGAAGGTATTGTATGGATGACTAGATAAATAAATGGGATAAATAGTGAATGGATTGAATTTTTATACATATATTCAATAAGAAAGTTATTACTTACTAATGGGTAATAAAGTGAAGAAAAATTTCTTGTAATAAGTGAAAGTGTATTGAAAGTACAAGCATCATAATGAAAAAAACTTATTCTAGTTAATAATGGTTTTTAATAGTTGTTATAAAATTTTGGTACATCTTTATCTGTGTGTAGATCACATGCACAGTTGTTTGATTATTTTTCAATACAAGTGTATGGATATTCCATTCTTGATATAACCACATAAAGGTGATTTTTTTCTAGTGGATTGTGGGGTATTAGATTAATTCTAATCTATTATAAGTACTATCCACTCTTTTTATGTAGTGATCCTTGTAAATTATCATTTTAATGTGTCTATTCTTGTGTTTTTGTTATTCATAAAAGTTATAAATCACTAGTAGGAGTTGAATGTTTTTTTATAACAAATAAAAATATAAAAGAAAATAGATTAGGGATTCACACCCTCCCCATCTTAGTGATCACATAGATCTCAATTAGTACTTTCAAGTGGTATCATAAGGAAGGTTCCCTTCATTTAATCTTTGTTTTAGTTTCAAGAAAATTGAAGTTAGAATGGATGTTTGTAACTCTAAGAATAGTAACGGGATTCCAATTCCTGATGTAAAGAACAATCACATTTAAAAATATAGAATGTTTCCTTATCTTATGTCTCTGGATTATGAATTTCTTGAAGTTGGTACAAATTGGTTTCCAACTAATTCTAATGATATTCCCCAAATAAACACTAATTGGATTTTTTTAATTATAGGAGAACAATAAATTCCATACTTTACTCACTCTCTAAAAGTGAGTTTTATAGGTTCAATAGAGTTGGAACAACTAAGGGTATTTGGGAAAAGTTAAAAAAATATATGACCGAAATATGAAATTGAAGAAATAAACTTTATAAATCTAGAGTTTTATGTATGGAAATCATAATATGGGTAATTATGAATCTATTGGTGACTTCATTACAAGGGTAAATGACATTGTTATCACCATAATATTTCTTGGTAAGAAGTTGAAATATTAAACCGTTTTTGAAAATGTATTATGAATTCAACTTGATAAGTTTGATGCCGAATTATAATCATTAGAATATAGAGATCCTGAAGCTCTATCCCTATCTGATCTACATGTCACTCTCATCACATATAAAATGAGTACAGATGAAGTTATAAAGAGTAATGAAAAGGTTGATTAAGATATTTCCTTCAAAGTTTCCAAGAAAACAAAATATAAGAATGTTCTTAAAGAAGAATAATATAGAGATTGAGGCACTGAATACGAGGTTCGTAAAAAAATTATTGAATTTATGCACTTCTTTTTGAAAAATTTAAAAAGAATCACAATGAATGACAAAGGAAAGTTACCACTGAAATGATTTGTTTTTGGAGATATTGGAAATTTTACAGACAATTTTCCTTGATTAAAGGATGATGAAGAAAGGTTTGAAGATGAATGAAAGTAAAGAATATCCTTTATGAAGAAGGTAGACAAATCTAAATCCAATTCCATGGGAAAGGATAAAAAGTTATTAAAATCCAATAGGAGATTCTTTTTTCTAATTGTGAGGAAGATGATAATTGTGAAGAAGAATCAAATAAAATTAGTGATGATTATGTTCAAAAACTTCTTATTTTAAAAGTGAATGATGAAATGTTCACCAGTTAAAAATTAGTATCTTTAAAGAAGAAGATACTCAGATAGAGTTTGTGTTGAAGAGAGAGTTGTAATAATTTCTTCCAAATATTATAAGACTTGAAATGGAGAATAAAATTTTAATGATAGAAAATCCCCTGGAAAACAATAAAGAATCATTCCATAATGTAAATTCTAATTATATGAATTAGATTGATTATATAAAGAAATTTCCCGATGAAAATAAGATTCAAAACATCAATATTTAATAAGTGTTAAATGTGAAAGATAATGCTTTATATCTTGTTAAATAAAAGCATTCTAAAACTAAACAAGATATTAAAAGTTTCTGAAACATTTTTATAGAAGTTGGTGAAAGTTCTAAAACATGTCAAAATCAATATTATCAACAAAAATTATCCTAAAAGTCTGATAAGGAAGATGAAGTTGTTTATAATAAAAAGTAATATGGGAAAAACTTATATGTTTCCAAAAAAGGAAAAGTTGAAATAAATGAATTTTCTATTATTTCAATGTTTGAATCAAAATAATCTATTTATGGTGACTCTATATAATATTAGAATAGGACTAAACTAAATAATAAAACTTAGTATGTAATAAAAAATTTGATATGTAGGAAATTTTAAAAATTGGAAGGTAGGTAAGTTGATGAAAAGAAAATAAAAAACCCCATACAGTATGGAAGTTACTGTGGAAAATGTCTTTTCAATTTATAATACTGGTATTTTGGTGGATTTTTACATATAATGAATATTTTATAGTTCAATCATCAATATTATAGTAATTCATATAGAAACCAGTAGAAGAGTTTGAAGGGGGAGTTAATCCACTAAAACATGGAAACCTGAGAAAGTTAGTGTGAAGATAGAAAATAGATTCAACCACTTTGAAACTATTAGTGAAATACGTGAACTTCCAAGACAAATTAAAACATTAATTCTTTCATTACATCAACACAAAAGTTTCTGTAAAAAATATCATAATACATCTGAGAAGATATAAAATAGAAAATAAAAATCCTTAGTTTTATAAATTTCTCTTTAAGCTATAAAAAGAGAATAATATTGAATTTTGGATGGTGGGTGTTATTTACATATTAAATGAGATTTTATTATATTAATGAATGTGAAAGACTTTGAAAAATATATAGTGACATATTTAAATAATGATCCACCCATAATAAAAGGCATTATATATGATATCATTTTGAAAGAAAAGATGAAATCTGAAACTTTCTTGTTTACTAATGTGGTAAAACACAACTTGTTAAGTGTTTCACGACATTATGATGAAGGAAATAAATTATTTTTCATAATATATATTTTTTTAAAGTAAATAGAATTTGGGAAATTTATTATGAGATTCCAACAAACAAATGGTAACTTGTTCTGAGTTAGTGATGTAAAAATACTATGCTAATTGAGCATGATAGAAGAAAATCAACTATGGAAAAATAATTTATGATGTATTTTTCAAAGTAATATGATAAAACAAAAAAAAATTTATTCATGATATTACTAACATGAATATATAAATAAATTGGTGTTTTTGTATTTTCCATAAAGGGAAGACTAAAAACTCAATTAATAATAATGTTGAGATATGTTCAACACATCCCTTGGAGCTGAAACACTCAAACATTTGTGGGAAAATTTATAAAAAAATCAACACCTGGAGGTAAGTACATTATTTATTTCATTGATTAATTTAATAATAATATGTGTATTATGTTTATGAGACATAAATTAGTGGCTTTAAACATTTATATGAGTTTGAAGGTAATTCATAAAAAATAATATGGATACTCTATCAAGAATATTAAAACCAATAATGATGGAGAATATAAAAATGATAATTTTAGATATTTTCTTGAAAATCATGGAATTATTTAAGATTTTAGAACACCATAAACACCATATAAAAATGGTTTCACTAAAATAATAAATAGAAGTTTAGTGTATATGAAAAAAACATTATTGATTTAATAGGATACTTATCAATTATTTTAGAGGCAAGCTATCAGAGAAACAATTTATGATCAAAATTGATGTTTCTATAGGAAAAATCTAATATCACCCCTTAAAATATGTATTATAGAGAATCCCCAAGTTTATTAAAACTAAGGATTTTCTTAAGTCCATTAATTTTTAAATTCAAGGGGAAAAATCATGTGAAGTTTGATCAGAGTTTTATTGGTGTGATTTTTCTTAGATACCCTCATAATGATAGAAGATACTGATGCTATAATAAAGAAATAAGAAAGGTGGTTGACTCTACTGATGGGAATGTTCTTTAAAAAAATACAAAAAAAGTTTCACTTAAATATGTAGATATGGAAGAAACCAAAGATGAGGTGGTTTCAATTAGACAACATGAAAATGTTCATAATAATTGTAACAATATTGAAGCTTCTTAAGATGAGGATTCTGATCAACTATATTAAGTGATGATTAACAAATTTTGTCATCTCATCCTAATATGATAAAGCTAGTAAAAGTTCAAAACATAATTGGTGATCAGTGTAAATAGATAAACATGAGAATAATATCATGGTTAGATTCACACACTACCTTATATTCAAAAGTTGAGCCAAATGATATTGATGAATCTTTTGAGAATCAAGGGTGAATTGATTCTATAAATGAATAGATCAATTATATTGAGAAGAATGATACATGGTAACTTGTACTAAAAACATTAAATTATAATTTTATTGGTAAAAATTGGGTGTTCCAAAACTAGTTTATTAAGAATGGTTAAGTGATAAGAAATAAAGCCCGACTGATGTGTAAAGGGTACTAAAAAATTAAAAGTATTTATTTTGTTGAAACATTTTCTCCAATATAAATATTAGAAACTATTATAATATTTCTTGACATTTCTATAAAATAAATACATATAATTTTATATATGGAGGCCAAGTCATATTTTATTATTGGATAACTGGATGAAGAACTTTATATTGGAAGAACGTGTGGTATCATGCATGGGATTGAATAAAGTTATGTGTGAAAGTTGAAGAAGGATTTATATGGGCTGATTCATGTTTTGAGATTATGGAATTCCATTTTTTTTTAATTTCTTAATAATGTTAAACATCAACATCGGAAGAGTTAATAGTAACCTCCATATAAAATAAAATCACGACACTTCTCTAATTATGATTGCTAATGTTATTGATTTTAAATTTACTATAAAGAATGAATAAACTTGTGAAATTCTTGTTGAGGAGATGAAAAATTATTTGAAACATCCATGTTGGGAGAGATGAAATACTTTCTTGGCTTACAAATCCCACAAAAGAATAAATATATTTTCCTATCTAAAGGGATGTATGTTAAGGAACTTTAATAGATGTTTGTCATGGAAGATTCAATGCCTATTTATAAAACTTTTTCAATGTGAAACTATTTTTCTAGATATAGAGATGGAAATTTGGTGAATCCTAATGAGTTTAGGAAGTTGGATCGAAGTTTTTTATATCTAAAGGATTCAATTCCATATATATTGTAAGCTATTAATTTTTGTTCCATATTTCAAAGTTCTCCAAAAGCGTCTCATATTATGAAAAAAAAATAATTTTTTGATATATAAAAGGCACAATTTATTTTGGTATTACATAATATATTTCTACAAAAATCGATTAGTTTGGTTAAATATATGATAATTTGGTTGAAAGTGTTGATGATAGAAGATACACATCTGGTATATATTTATTTTTATGATAATATTGTGTGAGTTGGATTGGAAAGATGAAAATTTCAATAAATATCAGTATGACTAATATTGTGTAATTTTATGCCACTAATTTTGTAACACAACTGATGTTGATAAAGGTGTAGTTGGAATATTTTTTTGGTAAAAGTGATTTTACCCCTTCTCTTGGTTTTCTATAATAAAAGTTATATAAATATCACTAAAAATATAGCGAAACATTATCATTACAAGAATATTGACATTAAATATCACTTCAAAAAATTTTATGTTGAGAATAATAAATAAAAGATAGGTTTTTTTGATGATGGAGTAGTTTTCGACATATTCACTAAACCACTAAAAAAGGAAACATGATATTAATTGAGGCCAAACATGGGTTTAAAACCTCCCTCTTTCCAATTATAAGATATGTGGATCTATACACTCTATCATCTTCTCTTTGGATAGTTTTTTCTAGGGGGGGTGTAGCATATATCTATCCATTAATATGTCATTAAACTATTAAGGAAAATCATATATTTATGTGGAGTTGTTGAAATGGGTAAGATTTTATTTCAACATGTGTGAAAAATTTTAATAATTTTTTTGAAGTGGATGCAAGAAAAGTTTTCCCCTATCTCATATTTTCTTTGGATACTATTTTCAATGGGAGAGTAATGTAACATATATCTATCCATTGACATATAATTTACCTTTTAATAATGATCATATATTAAGTGGGAGTTGTTAAAGGGGTAAGTTTTGATTTCAATATGTTTGAACTATTTTAATAGTTTTTTTAAGTGTATTCAAGAAAAATTTTATTTCTTGAAGAAATGTTTTTTATGAATGTTTCATGAGTAAGGAAAAAGTTTCATAATAGGTTTATATCATTTTTTATGAACAAAATTGTATTATTGTCTATTTATTCTTATTTACTACAATAATTTCTCTCATGTAGGATTAGAATCGTTTGATATATAATTCATTTCATGAGTTATAATGTTTCATAGTTTTTTTAATTAGATAGAAATAAAATCTATAGGGGAGATTGTTGGGACCAAGATGGTTAGAAGTATTTTAAAGATTCTAGAGGATATAAAGAAGAATATTTTTTTTGTGTTTTTATAAAAAAGAAGTTTCTAGAATAGATTTTATTTTGTGTTCTTAACATAGAATCACATCAATTGTAAAGTGTTCCAATAAAGGAAGTCGAATAGAGAGAAAAACAGATGATTTTATCAGATAAATATTCATTGGATGAAATTTCAATGATGAAGAAATATGGTGATGATGTTATGTTCTTAAGTTCCAAAAATCATGAGTTCTAAAAATATAAAGTTTCTAGCTTGATTTGGAAGGAGGGGGATTTTGTTTAAGTATAAATGAGTGGAAAAATATTTATAATAAATGAGAATTTTTCTAAAAGTATTGATATGAATTTTATCAATTAAAGGTTATTTTCTATATTTAACTATATAAGGTAACTAGATTATTTATGTAAGTGTAATCTCACCCCGGTGTAATGGTCAGTTCATCAACCTATTTTTTTGGATGGAGGGATAAATGTGAATGGTTTATTTTTTTATATTATAAAACATGGTCACTCCAAAGTTTAATATTTTTGATGTTTTTTGAAATGAAGAAAGTTTTCAAAATTAAAAAATAAAGTTACTGAGGAATGAAATCAGAAAAAGTTCATTGGATGATCATTATCAATAACATAGAATGAAGTCCATTGGATGGACCATTTGAGATGTTTTTAGAAATAAAGAGTTAGTGTAGAATGTTTATTAGGTAGATGATGTGTCATGAAGTAAATAGTAAAAATATTATGATTTAAGACATAAGATGGTGGAGCAGTGGATAAAAGAGATACTATGAAGTCTTACCAGATAAATAAGTGCCAGAATGTTTTAAGTGAATTTATGTTATAATGGACTAAGTTATGTTTTTATTTCCATGAGTTTGAAGGAATTGATCAATGTTTCATAATGATATAAAATGTGATGATATTAAGCTATTATTTTAATGTTCTTAATATCATATAGGAAAATCATGATACTCATTGAGTTTTAAGGAAATTTCAATAATGGTGGAGTTACTATTTTTAATCATATGTGTTCAAGAATATTCTATAACTTTTTATAAGACTTCAGTGAAATTAAATTAAGAGGGTGTTTTGAATATAAGTTCTCCTTAAAGTAGGAAAACATATTTTTATTCTAACATTCACTCCCATAGTCTCACATATATAAATATTTGTTCGTATAAACTTAAAATGTGATTCTAGTATTCAAATATGAAAAAGTGATGCGAAGTGGTACAAAATTGGATAATTTAATAGATAAAATTTTGTGAAGAAGCATCAAACAGTCATTACAAGATTTATTTTTCTTATCATAGGGTATTATATGGATGATGTGCATAAATTATTAGATGAATATTTTATAGAGGCATCAGTTAAACTGTTGAATGTTTTATCGTTTAGATGCCAGGAAACGTTTTCATATCAGGTGGTAACATATAAATTAATTTATAAGTAAATGGATGAATAGAGTGTAAGATAGTTGTATTGGTATTTAGATTCCATAAGATAGAGTTCACCGGATAGAAGACTATATGAAGAAATATGAAAAATAGTGAATGGATGTAAGTTTTATTTAGAAGTCCAAGGAAGAAGTTCTTATTTTTTACTTGGAAAGAAAGTGAAGAATAAGTTCTTGTAGGAATTTTATGTGAGATGTAAGTATAGGAAGGATAGTTTCAATAAACTAATTACTATTGGTGAAGGTTTCTAATAGTTGTTACAAAACATTTTTAAATATTTATCTATCTAGTGAACACATTCAATTTTGTTTTATTATAGTGTAATATAGTTGTAAATACATTCAATACTTGAGGTAACCAAATAAAGAGGATTGTTTTTTATTAGATGGTGTGGAATTGGACTATTTATAAACCATGACAAGGAAAATATAATTTTTTTGAGCAGTGAATGTTATAAATTCTTATGTTATTATGGTTGTGCCTATGAATTTTTTTTAGTGAAGTTATAACTCTTTAACAATAGATAAAGGTTATTTCATAAAAAATAAAAACATAAAAGAAATGGGATCACTGATTCACCCCCTATCCCTCTTAGTGATCAGATAGATCACTATTGGTCCTTTGAAGTACAATAACAATACTTACACTACCTAGAAGTGGTGAATTATTCCTGGTATATAGTGAATCTTCAATGAATATATAAGGCTATGTACTAATACAAAATGATAAAGGAATAGCCTACACATCAAGGTAGCTGAATGTTCATGATAAAAACTATCCAATGCATTATATGGAGTTGGATGGAGCGATCTTCACATTGAATATTTAGCAGTATTATCTCTATAGTGAGAAGTAAAAAATATATTTGGATCATAAGAGGATAAAATATATATTCTCATAGAATGAGCTTAATATGTGCCAATGAAGATGGTTAGAGATGATCAGGGACTTTGATTTTTCAATCCAATACCATCTGGGAATGATAAATATAGTGAAAATTGTATTATATATAAAATAACATGAAACCTTATATATGATAATGATTGAGAAAGATCCGATCTTCATAGATATGAAAAAGATATAAATTGGAATCATGAATAATGGAACATCATCCTACCTTTCTCAAAATATTATTAAGCCATTACTACATTGTAAAATTAAGAAAGATCAAAAGGATTATGTGGAGATACAGAAGAATGTGGAAGTTTTAAGGAATGAAAAAATATCTGAGTTCATGGTTAATAGTGAGGTAGTTTTGTTATTTAGGAAATGACTATGTGTACCCTCTAATCCGGAGTTGAAGAAAGAGCTATTGAATGATGGTCATAACTCAATATTCTCCATCCACCCAGTAAGCATGAAGATGTTTATAGATCTCAGAGAGAACCATTGGTGGGGAAATATGAAGAAGGAGATAGTGGGATATATGTTAATGTTCATGGTGTTTCAACAAGTGAAGGATGAGAAGAAAAATAACAAATTCATGTTGAAACCACTTCCCACACCTATATGGAAATGGGAAAAAATAATAATGAAAATTTTCATGGGTATTTCAAATATATTAGAAGGAAATAATGTTATATGGGCTATGGTGTACTATCTTACAAAGAATTCTCACTTTATTTATATTCAAGAGGATTTCTTACTGAATCATCTTGGAATGATATGAATTATAGAAGCTATTTTTATGCATGGGACACCACTAATGACTATATGTAATCATGATATGAGGTTCACCTCAATGTTTTGGAAGAGACTTAAAACTGATATAAATATAGAGGTGATATTTAGTATGAATTATCTTCCTTGAAATTATGGCCAATATAAACAAAATATAAAGATTCTTTTGGATATGTTGAGGTCTTATTCTATGTACTTGATAGGATGTTGGGTTTATCATCTTCTTATATTCAAGTTCTCATATAATAACAATGTTCACCTGAGTGTTCAAATGGACCCATATGAAGCCCTCTATGGGAAGAGATGTAGAACACCTATGTACAGAGATAATGTATGTGAAAGAATGTTTCTACTCACCAAAATGGTCAAATAAATGTTATAAAAGGTCATGAACATTCATAAACACATTAAAGAATCATGGAGTCGATAGAAGAGTTATATTGATAAAGTTCTATGAGAACATGAGTTTGTGGTTGGTGATAAATTATTTCTCCTAATATCTCTATAGAAGAGATCCATGAGATTTGGGAAGAAAGGGATGAAATATCTGCGATAAATTGTCCCCTATGAGATAATTTATTACCTCAAAGATGTGGAATATCTACTAGTGCTCCATCAAAAACTAACCAAAGTACGTGATGGGTTCTACATATCCCTATTAAGGAAGTACATACCAAACACCTTACATGTATTGATTCCAGATGTGGTACAAATACAAGATGATATCTATTATGAGGAGAATCTTGTAAAGATCCTATACCACAGAGACAAAGTTCACTGCAATAAGAATACCCACCTTGTCAAAGTACTTTAGAGAAACCATATGTATGAAGAGGCAATGTGGGAACCCGAATAGACCAAAAAATATATGTACCCTAATCTATTTTTAAGGTAATTTTTATAATTTTTATTTTACACCAACCATAAATTATTTAATTTTTTTAATCCATGAATATGTTTTAAAATTCCTATTTAATTTATATATAACAAATTGTGTTCAATTCTTATTTTAATGTAAAATTATGATCTTGTTTCCCCAAAATATCCTTTTCTTATTTTGAAAAGCATCACCAAAGTGGTTCATTTTTATTCTTATTTCTTTGAACCTTATCAAATATTTTTATACCATGGGTATCTAATATCTTCACTTATGTTCCTCTTATATTTGAATGTATAAATAAATTTAATTTCTCATTCATTTGGGAATAATTATATTATTTCTTTTAGATAATCCATGAGACAATTTCATGAAACCCATTTCTTTCTCATGGGTTTTTAACATGCATGAAACTTATGTATGGTTTATTTTCCTTGCATGGAACACACAAAAATATATATTATTAATTATATAATGGGTAGGTGATGAATTTTATAACCATAAAATGCATTACGTAATGTTTCAATCTCTTGAGATATCATGGTCTGTGGGTAGTGGGCCTTGATAACTTTGGTGTGTAGGTAGTTAGCTAAGCCAACTATGTTATGTTAATGTGGTAGGGATCCTTGAATTATGCTTATTATGTAATGTTTCATATAGTTTCCAAATATAATATGATTTCATGCTCAAATTATATGATTATGTTTACTCTATGCTCTTATGTTTTCATTTCCTTATGGCTTGATTCCATGACTATGATCGTTCTCTTTATGATATCGTGTTATGCCTCCCATGTTATGATCCTTATCATGTTTATTCACTTTCAAGGATTTATAACTCACCCATTTATTTTTTATTTCCTTAGGTTATCCTATGTAGTATTAATAGGACCTATGGGAGTTAGGATAACTCTATAAAGACAAAATAAAGACAATGATTTCATGTTTTAAGATGATATATTTATGTGTCTAATCATCCATCCACACATAAACCAAGATCCTTGGATTGTATTTTTTTAAGATACATTAAAAGTTATGAAATAATATGTATTTAAAGATTTAATTATTATAGAAACTCTAATGACTTCATTATCTTAGATTACTAGAAACAACATCATATATGATAAACAATGAACTTACAATGATGATTAAAAACTCTAACAACTAATGGTGTACTACACATTATATAGATTCCCACAAAATTATCTAAGATTATTGGCCTCAATAGGTCCACCTTGGTTTCAACACTTTCAAAATGAAACTGCATATGGTTCATCCCACCAATCCACAAAAAAAATCAGCACCATGCATCACCAGCACACACATTCCCCTACATAAAAATTGTTTCTCCAAAATAGCTACACTGACAACCACAATACTTATAAAGGTATTCTGATACTCCTATAACATCTTGTGTCTCTATAATATTAAACAAAATGGCCTCACTCAAACCTATTGGTCTCATGCTCCCCCACAAGTCGATCAAAAATTGGGCTCATACTTAAATGAGTCACATCCTCTTGAGCCTAGAATAACTTACTTTTTATATTAATGGTGGGAAAAATGGCTATATGGGGATAGGGAAATATATATTTTCTTATTTCTATATTCATATTGAGTTCACCACTTTTTTTCAAAGAAAACACCCAATGGATCCCACATCTATAAAATATTATGAACCTTATTTCTAAAGGCAAGTGATTATTTAGGGTTTCAAACACAATGATACTTAGGAACTTAAATTGGTTGAGAGGATGGGTGGTCAGGCTCATCACACTCTTCTGGGAGGAATTATTTCCTAATCTAGGACTCTATTGTAGATTTATAATATGTTCAATAATCTCTCCCAAATACCGATATGAGATTTGTTACCATAACAAAGCTATCAGGTGTTGAATCTCCCTATATGTAAAGGGGGCCCTATTAATGACAGTGTATATATATATATATATTAGTGGTTCTCAATATGGTTCCCTATATTTCTTATAAATAGGTTATTTTTTGTGTTTTGAATCCATATGATCATGCACTCTGGAGTTTACTTCCATCTCGGGGGGTGGTTGGCATTTCAAGAATTGGATTGAACCTCTAAGATACATCCAATAAATCCTGTGAGAAAAGGAATCAAAAGCCACGTAATTCCTTTGACATTGTTTTAGGTCATATGGAAGGACCAAACCATGTGGATTAACAATCATGTATTAAGGACATATATGAGATAACATAGACATTAGGTCTTAAGCATGATCATTAGGATGGTTTTCACGAACCAAGATGGGGTGTCATCCAACCCGAATCGTGGCCCGACCCATGGCATGAACTGAAAGAAATTCTAAATACCCACAGGTTGGAAACTAGTTCATGTGCATCAATAATAAACTTTTGGGAATGATTTTACCCATTATAAATAACCAATATCAATACTCAAAATAATACATCACACCAAGATCAACTTCCACAACCAAAATAGTTACAACATTTCCAAGATAAACATTTTAAAACTTTAACTAAAAACAAAATAGACCAAAATGAAAGGGGAATACAACTAAACTACAACCCAAAAAACTCCATGAAACAATATGGACATAACCCTCATGACACCTCCATAACCACTTTCAAGATAGGAACTTTAGCAACTGGATCCACTAACACGATAACAAAACATATTTTCTTTACCTAGGTGAAAATGGTATAGCAATCATAACCCAAAGTGTTCCTATTCATGATCCACTAGATATAAATCCATCCAAAGTTCTAGTAGTCTCTAATCATCATCATAATTTAGTTAGTGTTGTGTCATCAATCCTTCTAGAAGAAACCAAGCATTGACCGCACCCATCTGAGTAGAATATTAGTCCTAGTCTTCCCACCTAGACACCTAGGATTCCCTTTGTCCTCACAATTCATTTAACAAGTCACATGAATCACCAATTTCACATACATACATCAAGAATCATGAATAAACATGAGAAACCACAATTTTTCATAATAAAAATCTCTTTCAAACCCATACACACACCAAAAACATTATTAAATACACTTCACACCACTTAAACAATTTATAGATCACATTTAATAAGGAAAAAAAGAAATCTCACATGAAACACAATCAATAACTTTTAGAAAACCATATTTCAACCCATACATTCATTGAATACTTTTGAAAACACATTTCACACTACACACATAATTTATAGAACACCTTTAATAAGTAAAGTAATCATTCCAAAATCATCTAATAATGGTATAACATGGAATAACCAACCTCTCACTTGGAAACGTCTAGAATCCAGTGGAGAACCACAACCACACCTCAAGAGAACACTATGAAGGAATGATCAAACCAAAAACATCATGATTAAAACCAAACACTCATGATTTGACCCTTATTAGGTCAAAAAAACTTCTTTAGAAAGAGTAACTAAAATATAGAGGAAGGATAACCTAAGAAAGATAAATAAATCAAGAAATAAGTGGCTTACTTGATGGTTTCTTAAATATACACACCAATTACACCTAAAAATTGATGGTCCAATGGTGCAAGGAGGATAGGGGGAAGCGCATAAGGTTGGAAATCCTAAGTTGGGGAAAATGGGTCTAATTAGGGTTAAATCGAAGGAGGGTAGAAAGTTAAATTTCTAATTTTTAATATCCCGGATAAGACACATAGTCTACCAAACCATGAATCAATCATGCAGTGTCCTCTATCGAAGAGGAAATAGGCCGCATGGTTTCTTGGGGAGGGTGCATGCCTGTCTGATAGGCCTTGTGGCCCAGACATTGCAACTGTCCAGGGCACATGATTTCCACTAACCATGTGACAACCGTTCACCACCTACCATGGAGTAAAAAAACATCAATTTTCTCCAAAAACTCATGGGAAAACCAAGAAACACATAAAAGAACAAAAATAAACAGAATAATACCTCAAAATAAAATTAGGGATGTGACAATTATCTCTACAATGTAAACTATCTGCCCTTCAAAAATCATCCCAATGTCTGATTAGAGAATAAAAACGGATACTAGTATTCAACCTAAGAATTCCACTCCCATGTCTCAGGCTCATCATTATAATGCTACCAAAGAACTCGAACCAATGGTATGGACCTCCCCTAAATCACTTTCTATTGGGAATCCAAAATCCACACTGGCCGTTCAGACATAGACAAATCAAATTCTAACTCTAACTCTTCCCAATTCAACACATGATAAGGGTTTGTATTATACTTATTTAGCTGTAAGACATGGAACATGTAATGAATTGATGTCAACTGAGATGAAGAAGCTAATCAGTATGCCACCTTAACAACTCTCTCGATAGCCTCAAAAGTTATGATGTACCTCAGCATTAGATTCCCTTTCTTACCAAGATGATGGTGACCCAAGTGAGGTGCCACCTTCAGAAACACACATTCACACACAGAAAATTTGAAGGCTCAATGTCTTTGATCAGCATAATACTTATGGCGGCTCTGCATTGTCAACAAATAGTCCCTAATCAAACAAATTTTATTAGACATTTCCGACACAAGGCTCGATCCCAAAAAATAGGTTTCACCCACCTCATCCCAATATAATGGATACGAGCACAAATGGCCATAAATCACCTCAAAGGGTTCTATTTTTTTATCATGGATTGATAAATTTCATTATAAGAAAACTCAACCAACCCGAAATGACTATCCCACAATCCTCTAAAATACAAAAAACATGCCTGAAGCATGTATTCTAAAATATGATTTTCACACTATATCTGACCATATGTTTATGGATGGTATGACATACCCAACTTGACTTATAAACCCATTCCCATCTAGAGGCCTTCCCAAAATATCAATGTAAAATAGGGGTCCCTATTTGAAATAATTTTCAATGGTAAACCATGAAGATTCACTATATCCTGAACATAAAACTAACCCAATTCCTCAAGCTTGGATAAATCTTTAACTAGATTGAAATTTTATGATTTGGTCAGATGTTCAATAACTACCCAAATAATGTTTCTCCAATGGTGTGTATGAGGTAAGTCAATAATGAAATCCGTGGAAATACCATCCCACTTCTAGGTAGGAATGGGTAATAATTGAAGTAAAATAGGGGGTCTATGGTGCTCTACTTTTACCTACTAACACATATAACACCTAGATACGAAGTAATCTATGTATCATCTCATAAACAACCACTATAAGTGATGAAACACATCATAAAACATCATGGTGGTCCTAGGATGTATATCCCTCTGAGACTGGTGGCTATCCTACATCACCACCTTTCACAATGACAAAATCACCCTGAAACCACCCTGAAACCACAAAATTCCCTCAAGAGACAATTACCACTCACTAATAACCTCTCCAACATTTAAGAACTATATAGAACACTGGAACAACTCATAACTCAGCCGCTTTTGCTGAATCAATTCTAGAAGGGAAGGTTTCAACTGAACACTAACTAAGAATGCACTTCCACAATGATCCTTTGTTTCCAGATGCATCTAGGAAAAAAGACCCATCAAGGTCCATGAAGCGACCCTTGAAGAAAAAACTCCCTTAGGAGATAATGAACAATCACTAGGAACCTCCCCAACATTTAGGAACTACATAGAACACTCGAACAAATCATCAATGAGCTACTCTTTCTGAATCAATTATAGAAGTTAAGGTTTCAACTAAACACTAGCAAAAAATGAACCTCCACTATGCTCCTTGTTTTCTAGATGCATCTATGAAAAAAGACCCATCAAGGTCTACTCATCACTGAACTCCTTCGAAGCTTGCACTTGCACTTTCTTACTCAAGGAATCTGCAACCACATTACATATAACTGGGGTGTATATGATATAAATATGAAATCCATAAATGAACTCAACCCAACAAATATGACTTAAATTTAGATCATTCTGAGAGAAAATATAGGCTAATCTCTTATGATCAATGTAGACCACAAACTTATCCCTGAATAGATAATGAATCCATGACTTCAAAGAATGCATTATCGTTGCTAAATCCTTTTAAAGACCCAACCCAAGAAGCCCATATATGATGCCTTATTTTATTAAATTGTTATATAAACAAGGAAGATGCATCCCGAAGTACCAAATAGTTTATTAGCTTTGGAAAACAAGACACATACATAAGTTCAACATTACAACTTGAAAATAAATACAATGTATAAATTCCATTAGAAAAATCCATAACTCTTAGAATATCCCTACAAGTCATTCATAATATAATTATTTACATCCTAGGGAAAAATAAAACATAATAAATGGTTGAGATTAGATGATTAGTAAGGGTAAACAATACAGAAAAAGCATAAATATTAATGCATGGTGAATAACTAAAAGTAAACATTCCATTAAACATAATCTTGAGAATAATATGGTAGGAATAAAATCTGATTAAATAATTCCATAATAATACATAGCCATGGATATTCTACTAGTCAAATAATCACATGGAATATCAATTACTAGTTTCATAATGAGGAATTTTATAATTTGGGACGTCACGACCATTCCATCAAGGCCTCATGCCATGACCATACATAAACAGGTAAAACCCCAAAATAGTTTGTCTCATGAGACCTACCGATGAAATGAGGGGCTATAATGGGCCCCAACCGACACTTACTAAGTCCAATTCATTATTCATATGAAAGGTGTGAAACATAATCAACATATACATTCATATTGAAACTAACATATGAAATGTAAATAACTTTCCCCAATCAGTAAACATAAACACAAACCATTCAGAGTAATATGGTGAATGATATCAAGATGGAACATCCCAAGTTAAACTAATCATAAACTATTCAATAAAATATGGTTGATAATATAATAAAATATTAATCCCAATTATACATAATAATCAACATGAGTGTTGATATAGATTAAGATATTCTTATAAAATCATCGGGTAATTATTGAGACAAATACTCTTTTACTTTGAAAAGAAGAGTTATTTCGAAAAAACCTTTTTATAAAACCAGAAGTAAACTAAGATAGTTTTTTACAAATAAAATTATTTATTTTATAAAAATTATGGTTCCTTAAAAATATTATAGAGTTCCCTAGAAAATAGGTATGAATTAGAGAAGTTCCCTTGAATTGGGCTTGTTTATTGGAAAGAATTGAGAAAGATCCTTATAAAACATGTAACTCCCCATAAAATAAATAATGATTATGATTGTTACACATATATAGAAAATTAAAAAATAGTTTATGAGGATTAACTAATAATAATTATGAACTTATTAGGGTTAATAGAGAAAAATAGTAACTTGAAAGAAAATAGAGGTTCGGGTAGAAAACAGTTACCATATGTTCGAATGTATCCTGAACTTGACCTTAATGTATTGGATAATCAAATTAAACCCATTAATTAATTAATTTAGAACCTTATATACATATATTTTATGCATTATAGTTTTATCAAGTTCATTAATGTCCTTATTGATAAGTTATAAGATTGAATTCCGTCATTCCGAAGTGTTTGTTTCCTTGATTTCATGATCAGTTCACTTGATTATAAGTAATGGAGTTCATGTAAAATGGGTATAATTATAAAGAATTGAAAATTCATGTTATTAATGAATAAACTGAAGTTTAATTGGTATTATTTATTACTTTTTTTCCATATATAAGGATAAATCATTAGATAACTTATTAATGATAATCATTTAACATATTTTTTGCGGATTTTCGATCACAATGAATTAGTTTTGTTCTATTATTTAATTTAATGTATATACAATGGTTCTAGAACCTTAAATAAGATATAATAAAAATTTTATAATCTGGTTCAACCATAAAAATTCTTTCATGACCATCCTTGAAGGAGAAATTAGATAATGAAAGTTCGTCATCCATGAAGGTTGTAAATTGGCACCTTCTGGACGATGATTTCATTTTTCAAATAAAATAGAGAGTAAGAAGATTGATGATAGATATTATATTAACATGATATAATTAAAAAATATATATTATACTATATTTATCATGATAATTTGTACAGAGGAGGTGAGGAGGGAATAAGAAAAGAAAATAAATTGAAATGAAATTAAAAGAAAAAGGAAGAGGGTTTACCCCTTGAATTAACCTCCTTGAGAACCTCGTTAAGAAGAGGGTTTTTGGATTTTGGAAAGAAAAAGAGCTCCTAGAAATGGGGAGATTCTAGGGAAGAGTATTTATGCAGAACTTTGACAAGATTAAAAGCTTATAGGAGTGAGGAGAAGAGGGGGTGAGGGGTGATTTTTATAGTGAAAAGAGGGGTAATTTTTGAATATTTTAATAAATTGTTTATTATTTTGGATCAAGACTATGAATATTTTGAGAATTATCCTAAAATATATTAACATAATTAAGGATAGTTTGATATTATGGTCTTATATAATCCAAAAATCATCTATGACTCAAAAAATTATGTATTTAGCATTTATTGTAAATTATCATATTTCACTATTGACTAAAATTCAGGTATTTTAGGAAAACCCCAAAAATTTACCATAACCATTTTTAAACATTTAGAATTAAAAAACGGACTCAATTTTTTCAAAATAATTTTCTAAATATGTGAAATTTATTTTTTATATAAAATCATTATTTACTTAAAAAATATAGATTTTAAATTTTAAAATGCTTTTGTAACATTTCCAAAAATTAAATAAGGTCTCATAAAATTATCCTAAAATCATAAGACAACAAAAAATTTATTTATCAGTCCATTTTATGAAAAGGAATTTTCTTTTAAAGAATTTTATTAATTTTAAAATTGTAATTAAATATTGATGACTTATAAAAATACCAACACTTAAATATTAATTTTAAAAATATTCACGTACTTTTATTATGATATAATTATATCATAATTTAACTTATGAGATTCCCAAATTTTATTTATGCTTTCATGGTTTAGGTTACTATTCATTAAGACAATTTACTATTCATGAGGGTCATATTACTATTCCTAAGGGAAAGTTACTGTTTAGACAGTATAGGTTTCTTAATGTCTAGAAATTACTCTTATTTCATTAATTCTTAATTTATAAGGATTGTATTGTGTTATCTATGTTTTTTTATATGATTCATACTATAAAAAATAAAAAAAGGAAGTGAAATATCATTGATATAATTCTGGGTTGTTACATTCTTCCCTCCTATAAAACTTTCATCCACATAATTTCCAAAATGTGTCACGACCCGTCCTCGGGGCCCGTACCGTGACTACCCCAAGCCCGCCTTCCATAGGCCAGGGGATGGTGACTAGCACCAAGGGTGTAAATCCTGGTAAAAGGGAAGGCATTACCTTTATAAAAGTAAACAAACACAACAGAGTACACAAGTGTATTAAGCACTAAGTAAAACTGTGTACAAAAGTAAGTGATGAAAAGTAAATGGGCTAGTATACAAACCCAACTGAAAGTACAGTATAACTGAGAAAGAAAGTACAAAAGCTCTAAAGTAAAGCAGCAACCACTGAGTCATCCTCAGGGAATCCCACCTGAAGGGTGGGTACAGATAGTCTTGTTGATACCTCGGGTCCATCCGTCCGCTCTGTGTACGTCCCGCCAGGTGGTCCACCTCCAGATACCATCCAGCTCCACAAGACTCAACCATGATCAGGGATTTCCATCGTCTGCAACCAACACAATGTAGTGCGGGAATTTCCCATGTAGGGGTGTGTATAACGATACTTAGTAGGGACCCCGAGACCCCCAAAGGTCTCCCAAAATCCACAAAGGATAATCCAAAAAGTTTAGGTACAAACACGAAGTAACAACAAACTCTACTTAGGTATATGATCATACATACACCTAAGTCATCAATCTCAGTTCGACTCCAACTCCTGAGCCCAAGCACAACCCAGTCCACACAGGAAGAAGTCAATCACATCAATGATAATGATTGAAAGTCAAGACTCATCTCACACATGTATACTACTCACAAAGAGGGGTAGAGATGATTATATTTAGCCTCTGAATCATCTCCTCTACCGAACCCACGTAGGATCCAAGTACAGAAATCGTCGCTGCCGAACCCACGTAGGATCCAAGTATAATAACCATCACTTCCGAACCCACGTAGGATCCAAGTACAGTCGTCATAACTGCTAAACCCATAGAGGATCCAATTACAGTAGTCCTCACTACCAAACCCACGTAGGATCCAAGTACATTCTTCATCGTTGTCAAACCCACGGAGGATCCCAGCACAGTAATCGTCGCAGTTGCAGCCAGCTCTACGGTTCTCACACACAACGTGCTCGATTCTGGGAGGGTCCGCTCCTCGAGTAAAGGGGGGTCGATACATAAACTATCATGAAGTCCAGATTTGATGTTTCCCAAAGTTCTGTCTCGTCAGAAGGAACTCAACGCGACAGGCGTTGCGTCAATCGGACGCCCGATCTGAGAGATATTGGTCTTTTCGTTCCAGGGGCCCGGTTGAAAATTTGCTCATTCTAAACACGTCCATTTACCAAAGTTGTCCAAAACTCACTTAGAGTATCGCAAAAGGGCAACCTCATCGATAGGGTCCCAGTGCCGCAGACGGCGCGTTATTCGGACGCACGATCTTCAAGATATTCATCTTTAAGTAAAAACAGGCCTGACCCGTTAAGCCTAGTGGGATGGCAGGTTGGGTTAACCCAGTTTTGACGGGTCCAACCTGGCAGGGGTCTCAGACCGGCCCGACGAATGCGTGGCTCGGCCCGAGGGGCATGGCCCGGCCAGGCGTGGCCTGGTGGGGCATGGCCCGGCAGGGCGCGACCCCGCTGGATCAGCCCGAAGGCCGAGCTGTCCGAGGGGGGGGGGGGGGCGGCTACTCGAACCGGCAGTGCCAAGTGGTGCCTCCCTCCCTAACTGGCCAGCTGGAGTCGACCGACCTTCTGGTGCAAGCGGCCAGCATGGGCGGGCCACGAATCATCTAGCGCGACACTCTTCTAGCGCCACAACTTCCCTCTTCCCAGCCAATCCTTCCACCGAAGCGGCCCGCGAAGCGGGCCACGGTTCATTCCGCACAGCTGGCGCGATGGTGCCGGCTTCCTCCGCTGCGGCCTGCCCTGGCTACGACTCTGAATTTATGGCACGGCACAACGACGCTGTGCTTCTTCCGCCATGGCCCACTTGGATGCGGCTTTCTTTGCATGTGCGACAGCGGACCTTGCGCCGCCGACCTCTTCCGCGTTCCGCCTCCGGTCGCCGATTCCAAAAATAAACAAGATCAAACAGAGGGTCTTTAGGCCATGTTCATTCGGCCCGCGCCCTCCGCATTAAGTGATAGAAGTATGCCAAGACAATCAAAGTTATACAATGACGAACGAGGCAAAATTTTAATCCATTAAAATTGAACATAATCCCTTACCTCGAATCTGATTTGTTCGTCGTAGACGCGGGAAGCGATGTCGCTCCATCAACGTCGAAGAATGAACCGTCATTGTTGGCGAGTTCCCCGCGGTAGAGTCTCCTCCCTTGACGTGTATGAAGAAAAGGATTGGAGAAGCGTGGAGTGTTCTTCGTCGAGTCAGAAGGTCGTTCTTCGTCGGTGAGTCGATGTTCTTAAAAAACTCAAGAGCTCTTCCCAATGTTTTTCCCACACAACAAAGCTCCTCCAAAAATAAAATATTAGGCTTGGATAATATTTTATTAAAACATCCAAATCAAAATTCAAAACACTTAATTAATTAATTGAAAAGGTTCAATTCATTAATTAAGGTATGTTAGAAAACTTAAAGAGGGAGAGAGGGGGAGAGGAAGAGTCTCATTAATATTGGGAGAGTTTTCAATATAAAACATGGGAGTTTAATGGGGGTTTATGAGAGTTATGGGGAGTTCAAGGGTTTAGGTCATGTGTGGGCCCCAAACCAAAAATATCCTCTCATGGGAGGTTATGTAGGTGTGGGTCCCACCTCTAACTCCCCTTGGGAGGAAATAACAACCATCCTTAAAATAAAATTTTGCTACACCAATTTTTTTTATTTTAATCTAATTCCCCAAAAACTAATTCTCAACCCACTTAAAATGCAACTGTGGTAATGGTCCCCTTAAGCAAATACTGGCGCTATGAGTTCTTCGGTGCCCTCAGATTTCAATTCCAAGCACCGATTCAAAAGATAGAAAAACCCGCTCATTCGTTCACTGAACGTACCCGAGCTAAACTTCGTAAATTGATTCCAGACACACCGGGCATCAGAATCAAGTGTCGTCATGAGCCACAGACTCATAAAATTCCAAATTATTTAAGAAAAAAAATTTCCTTGAAATTTCTGGGTCTTTACAAAATGTCACCTCAAAAAAAGTTTTGGGTAGTTATTCTTCATATGTTCCTCAGGATCCCACATCACCTCTTCAATTTTATGATTTTTCCAATGTAAATTTACCAGTTGAGTCATCCGATTCCTCAACACCTATTCTTTAGTGTCTAGAATCTAGATAGGCTCTTCAAAGTAAGATAAGTGATGTTTCAATTCTCTTCCTTCAAAAGTGAGTACATGTGTTGGGACTTTCATGTAATTCCTTAACAAGTAGATGTGGAACACATTGTGTACTTTAGAAAGGCTAGGTGGCATTTCCAAATGATAAGTTACACCTCCAATTCTCTTCAGAATTTAAAAATGGACAATGTACATGGGGATCAGTTTCTATTTCTTCCCAAATCTTATAACACCCTTCTATGGAGATACTTTTAAGAAAACATGATCTCCCAGTTGAAATTCCCAGTCCTTTGTTTAATTATCAGGATAGATCTTTTTCGTACATTGAGATACTTCGATATGGGTTTGAATAGTCTTTACCTTTGCTGTTGTTTCCTCCACAAGCTCTAGGCCTACAAGCTTCCTTTCACCAACTTCATCCCAACATGTCAATGTACAACATCTCTTTTTGTGAAATTCTTTATATGGTTCCATTTTAATACTAGAATGGAAACTATTATTGCAGAAAAAATATACCAAAGGTAAATACTAATACCAAATACCTTGAAAATAAAGTGATAATGATCTTAACATGTCTTCTAATGTTTGTATCATCCTTTCCGATTCCCATCAATTTGTGGGTGATATGGAGTACTCAAATAAAGCTTAGTATCCAAGTATTTATGAAGAATTTTCAAGCATTTTTCTGTAAATCATAGATCATGATTAGAAACTATAGAAATAGGTGCTCCATTGAGTCTTAAAACTTTATTTATATAGAGTCGTGCAAGGCACTCTAGTGGAAAATCTTCCCTTATAGAAAGAAAATGTGCAGATTTGGTAAGTCGATCAATAATTACCCATATTTCATCATTCTTTCTTGGAGTTTTTGGTAATACATCGACAAAATACATAGTGATTTCATCCCATTTCCATTTAACAATTATAAGAGGTTGTAATACTACTCTAGGATTTTGTATTTCAGCCTTCACCTATTGATAGACTAAACATCATGATACATAATCAGCAATTTCCCGCTTCAAATTATCCCACAAAAATGTTCCTTTAAATATATATGCATCTTAATTCTACCATGGTGTATAGAGAAATTAAATCTATTGAAATCATCAAATAAATCCTTTTTTATCTCTAGGATAGAGAGAATACATAGCCTCCTCCCAAATTTTATAATTCCATCCTCATACATGAAGTCTGCTGACTTCCCATCATTCACATCATTAATTTTATTTTGAATATTATCTTCTTCAGACTAAGAAATTTTAATCATTTCCAGTAAATATGGTTTGGAAACCATTTGAAAAAAGTAGTGATGATTCCCCTCCCTTGATAATTTCCATATCCATTCTTACTATATCCATATACATAGGATCCTTGTTAATTCTCATTTTGTTCATAACCCCATGATCCTTCCCTCTCAATTCATCTACTACCTTATTTTCCTTCCCTAGGTTATAGCGCATTGAATAATCAAAATCCTTGAGTATCTCAAGCCATCGCCTTTGCCTCATGTTTAGTTCTTTATATGAGAATATATATTTCAAACTCTTATAGTACATATAAATATCACATTATTAACCATAAATATAGTGTATCCATATCTTCAGAGAAAATATTATAGCTTGTGACTCAAGATCATGAGTTGGATAGTTCTATTCATGAGTTTTCAACTACCTTGATGCATATTCAATAACTCTATCATTATGTATAAGGAAATAACCAAGTCCTTTATTCGATGAATCACTATAAAAAAATACCCCATTTCCAAATAGTAGAGTCAAGATTGGATCATTCACTAACCTATTCTTCAATTATTCAAAATATTCTTCACTTTCTTTTTCCCATACGAACTTAAACCCATTATGAGTAATATTGATTAATGGGTTAGCTAATCAGGTGAAGTTTTGAACGAAATGCTGATAATAACCTGATAAACCAATAAAACTACATACCTCGGTTATGTTCGTTGGTGTAGGCCATTCCTAAAATGCCTTTGTCTTCACATGATAAACTGAGATTCCATAATTTGAGAAAATATGCCCAAGATAACAAATTGATTGAATCCAAAATTCAGACTTTCTAAACTTAAAATATAATTCATTACTTCTAAGATTGTTTAGAACAATATTCAAGTGATTATCATGGTCTTCATAGATTTTGGAGTATACAGAGATATCATCAATAAATACCACATAAAATTCATCAATATATTCCTTGAAAACTCTATTCACTAGATATATGAAAACATAGGGTGAGTTAGTCAGTCCAAATGATATTACTGTAAATTCATAATGTCCATACCTGGTTTGAAATGTTGTCTTTGGAATATCTTCCTTCCTCACACACAACTGATGATATCTAGATTGAAGGTCAATATTCAAAAAACATTGAGCTTTATGATGTTGATCAAATAAATCATCAATATGAGGTAAGGGATACTTGTTCTTTATTATAATAGCACTAATTTCTCTATATTCAATACATAGCCTCATGGAACCATCTTTCTTCTTAATGAAAAGAACAGGAGCCCCCCATGGAGAAGCACTAGGGTGAATAAACCCCTTACTACTCAACCCCTATAGTTGTTTCTTCAGCTCCACTATTTCTACTATGGCCACTCTAATAATATTATTTGATATAAGCCTTGAAACAAGAATTAAATTAATATAAAATTCAATTTCCAAATCTAGAGGATGTCCAGGTAAATCCCCTAGAAATACAACAATGTATTCTTGAACAATAGGTACATCCTCAATTTTAACATTCCTTTCCTCACCCATGGATATTTCATCTAATTCCTCTCTAAGATTTGAATTCAATAAAGCTATTAGGGTTTATCTAGATAAGAATCAGATAGTGAGGTTTACAATCTAAAGATAAGGGACTCTACATCATTCTAAAAAATTGTAACTTCCTTCTTCTTGTAATAGATTTTTGTATCATAATTTGAAATCCAATTCATACAAAGTATTATCTCAAAACCAATCATGGGTATAATGATCAGGTAAGCAACTAAAGTACATTTATGTGTCATAAAGGGGACTGATCGACACATCTTTGTTACAATTATACTTACCTTAGGAGTTTTGACTGAAAAATCCATTATTAAATCAAATTGGAAATGTCTAATTTTCTTGAAAAAATGGGAAGATATAAAAGTACCAGGGTGTTTCTTCCCACAATTTATGTTTATAATGTCTCATATCTTTAAGATTATAGCATTGAACATTGACATATTCTATCTTTACTTTTAAATCATGGTCTTGGTGGACTTTTCCTCCACAATTATAACAGACACCCATTCCATTTAAGAAAGTACCAGGGTGTTTCTTCCCACAATTTTTTCATTGTGTAATGTTAACCCTTCCCTTCATCCCTATTTATTTATTTACTATTCAATATTTTTCATCAAACCTCGTCATATCTTTATTTCCATTAAAGTCATAATACTTATATAATTCCTTTTCTATCTTGATAGATCATGAGACTATATCTTCATATGGTGAGAAAGTTTGGAAGAAAAGTGTGCTTCATAGGAATGGCTTTAAACTATAAAAGAATCGATCAATATTACTCTTTGGGTTATGTATGTAGTATACATCTTACCTTTCTAACCTTATGAAGTTAGCTTCATACTTTGAAACATTCTCATCCTCTTTTTTCCTTAGACTCAGAAAATGCCTCCCCATATCCTCTCACTATTCATGAAGAAAGTATTTTTTTAAGAAAATATCTTTAAATTTACTCCACTCCATGTTTTATATTTGTTCCTACTCATTCATGTTTTGAATCAATGACCACGATTGATCTACATCTCTGGAAGGATCATAAATTTTCATAATAACATTATCCCTTTCAATACATCCCAAAGCGAGAAATATCTTCTCTAAATAACTTATCCACTACTCTGCTATAAATGGGTTCGTAGTCTGGTTGAATGATAGAGGCTAGTGTTGCATAAAGTATTCTAACATTGCTCCTCCAAATTTTGGATTAGGATTCTCCATATGGGTAAGGTTATTGTTCATAACCTGATTCAGTTTTCCTAGTATAGTTAAAAGTTTCTCAGTACCAGTTGCAACTTTAGAACGGACATCATTATCTTTCATAGAAGGGAAATACCTACATGGGATACATCTGTTCATGAGGTTTCCATTCCTTCCACTAGGCTCCATTCCTAAATAATGGAATACAATAAATTAGGTTATAAATCATAATGTATAATGTCGAACTTGTAAAATACTTAACAGAAATTGAAATCCTATGCATGTCTAATCTCATAATCATAAGCATGTTTTCTTTGGGGAAATATTTAAAATTAAATTCTATATAATGGTTTTTAAAGAAAATGTGAATTATCCTAAGAATATCCCCTAGGAGTATCAAACCAAGTATGTAGTAAGAAATGTGATCATGTACTAGGTTACCCAGAGTTAGGCCTAAAATACCTTATCAGAGTTGTTACTCATAGGTGCATCTATGCCAGAACCACATCCACTTTTGTTATCCATACAGGGATACATTTGCTAGAAATATATAAATAATATATACCTTACCAAAATTATAGGATATTCTAGTATGATCATCCTCTATGTCTATCTTAAGGTATGTTCCCTAATTTATGTTTTCTAAATCTAGTTTCCAAGTTTTCTACTAAACTTCCTCTGATACCAACTATAAGGACCCGACCCTAGAAGCCTAGATCTGGTGACTTATTTTATTACATTATTATATAAATAAAGAAGACACATCCTAAAGGACTGAATAGTTTTGTATCTTTTCAATACATGATACATACATAAGTTTAACATTACAATTAGAAAAGAAATACAATATATAACTTCCATTGGAAATATCCATAACTACTACATTATCCCTACAAGTCATTTGTAATATACTTATTCACATATAGGGAAGAAATAAAACATAATAAAGGGGTGAGATCGTATGCTTAGTAAGGGTAATAAATATAGAGGAAGCATAAATACTAAAGCATGGTGAAAAACTAGAAGTACACATTCCATCAAAAATAATCTTGAGAATAATATTACAAGAATAAAATCTGATTAGATAATGACATAATAATACAAAACCATGGATATTCTACTAGTCTAATAATCACATAGAATATCAATTACTAGTTTTATAATGAGGGAATTAATAATGTGGGACATCATAACCATCCTGTCAAGGCATCATTCCAAGACCATACATAAATGGGTAAAAACCTAAACTAGTTTGTCTCATGAGAACTACCAATGAATAGAGGGGATATAGTGGGACCCAACCAAAAATTACTAAGTCCAATTCATTTATAATATGAAAGGGGTGAAGCGTAATCAATATATACATTTATATTGAAACTAACATATGGAATGTAAATAAATTTCCCCAATCAGTAAACATAAACACTAACCATTCAGAGTAATATGGTGAATGTTATCAAGATGGAACATCCAAAGTTAAACTAATAATAAAACATTAAATAAAATATGGTAGATGATATAATAAAATATTAATCCCAATTAAACATATGAATCAACCATAGTGTTGAGATAGATTAAAATACTCTTATAAAATCATCGTGTAATTCTTGAGAGAAATACCCTTTTACTTTGAAAAGAGGAGTTATTTTGGAAAAACCATTGTATAAAACCTAAAGTGAACTAAGATAGCTTTATCAAAATAAAATGATCGATTTTATAAAAATAATAGTGTCTTAAAACATATTATATAGTGTTATTTAAAATAGGTAAGAATTCGAGAAGTTCCCTTGAATTATGCTAGTTTATCTGAAATAATTGAGAAAGATCCTTATAAAACATATAAGTCACCATCAAAGAAAAAAGTATTTTGATTGTTACACATACATAGTACATTAAAAAATAATTTATTAGGAGTAAATAAGAATAATTAAGAATTTATTAAGTGTAAGAGTGAAAAATAGTAACCTAAAAGAAAATGGAGGTTCAGGTAGAAAACCCTTACCTTATGTCCAAATTTATTCTGCACTTGAACTTAATGTCCTGGAAAATAAAATTAAATACATTAATTAATTAATTAAAAAATTTATATACATATATTTGACTCATTATAGTTTTATCAAGTTAATTTATGTCCTTATTGATAAGTTATAAGATTGAATTCCGTTGTTATGGAGTGTTTGTTTCCTTGATTTCATGATAGGTTCATTTGATTATAAGTAATGGAGTTCATGATAAATGGGTATAATTATCAAAAATTGAAATTTATTGTTATAAATGAACAAAAATAAGTGTAATTTGTGTTATTTATTACTTTGTTTCCATATATGAGGATGAATCATTAGATAACATATTAATGATAATCATTTAACTTAATTTTAGAGGTTTTTCGATCACAATGAACTAGTTTTATTCTATTATTTAATATCATGTATATAAAATGATTCCAGAACCTTAAATAAGGTATAATACATATTTTTTAATCTATATCAACCATATAAATGGTTTCATTACCAGCCTTGAAAGATAAATTAGAGAACAAAAATTCGTCATCCACGAAGGTTGTAAATCAGCACCTCTAAGACAATGATTTCCTTTTTAAAATAAAATAGATAGAGTATAGAGATTGATGATACATATTCCATTAAAATGACATAATTAATGTATATAGATGATGTTTTATTTATCATGATCATTTTTATAGAGGAGGTGATCAGAGAATAAGAAAATAAAATAAATTGAAATGAAATTAAAAGAAAAAAGGAAGAGGTTTTATCTCTTAAATTAACGTCCATGAGAACCTCCTTAAAGAAAGGGGTCTTGGACTTTGGGAAAGAAAAATATCTCCTGAACATGGGGAGATACTAGTGAAGAGAATTTAGGAAGAAATTTTCCATTCTTCAAGGCTTATAGGAGTGAGGAGATGAGGGTGTGAGGGGTGATTTGTTTAGTGGAGGAGAGAGGTAATTTTTGAATGTTTTAATCATTAGTTTATTATTTTGGGTCAAGAATGTGAATAGATTGAAAATTATCATAAAATATATTAAACTAATAGAGGATATTTCTATATTAAGGGTTTAAATCAGCCATACATCAACTATGAATCAATAAATCATGTGTTTAGCATTTATAGTAAATTATCGTATTTTAATATTCACTAAAAATTCTTGTATTTTAGAAAAATAAAAAAAATTAACCATAACCATTTTTTGATGCATAGAATTAAAAAAATGTACTCCATTTTATCAAAATAATTTTCTAAATATGTGAAATTTATTTTTTTATATAAAATCATTTTTTACATGAAAAATACAGAATTTAAATTTAAATCTTAGTTTATAACACTTTCAAAAATTAACTAAGGTCTCATAAATTTATCCTAAAATAGTAATGAAAAAATTATTGATTTATGATTCCATTTTATAAAAATTAATTTTGTTTTAAATAATTTTATAAATTATAAAATTTTAATTAAATATTTATGACTTTTAAAAATTCCAACACTTAAATATTAATTTTTAAAATATTCACTCAGTTTTATTATGATATAATTATATCATACTTTCACTTATGAAATTGCTAGATTTTATTTATACTTTCATGGTTGAGGTTACTATTTTTAGTTAGATTTACTATTCATAAGGGTCATATTACTATTTCTAATAGAAAGTTACTATTTCATCGATACATGTTCCGTAACATCTAGAAATACCTCTTATTTAATTAATTATTAATTTATAAGGATTGTATTGTGTTATATATGTTGATTTTTATGATTTATACTCCATAAAATAAAAAAAGGAATGGAAATATCATTGATATAATTCTGAACCGTTTCACTCCAATTCATGGGTTGGGTAATTCTTTTCAAGTGGTTGGAGTTGGGGAGAACCATTCACCACCACATTATCATATTACATCATCACATATCCAAGACCCATACCTAAAACATCAAAGTAGACCACATAACATTTCACATATTTCTACAAGATCAAAACATGGGCTATTGTCAAATTCCACTTAATCTCATCAAAAGACACCTGACACTATAAAATCCATTAAAACTTCAAAACATTCTAGGTAAGCACCATCATGGGTGAAGTAAGCTGATATAAATCCAGAATAAACCGCTTCTAATACCCTACTAGGCCCAAAAACTCATGATCTCAAAACAATTATTCAGTTGATCCCTAAACATCACTATACTGATCTTCTCAGGGTCCACCGAAACCCCTTATTCCAAGATCAAGTGACCCATAAATTTCACCTCTCTAATCCATACGGTACACTTGGTAAACTTTGCATAGAGATGATAGTCCTAAAGAATTCCAAACATGATCCTCAAATGCCTCCTAAGTTCCTTTTTGGTTCCTGAATAGGCCTATATGTCCACCATGAATACCATGATTACAGAGTCAAGATACCAATGTAACATCCTATTCACGAGTTCCATAAAGTCCAATATAGATTTACTAAACCTGAATAGCATGAAAAAAAAACTCAAATTGGCTATACCTAATTTGGAATTATGTTTTCAGAACATCAATCTCTCTGAACCTAACTTGGTGACACCTGAAATGCAAGTCTATCTTAGAGAACCTCCTTTCTCCCTCAAGATGATCAAAAAGGTCATCCATGTGGGGAAAAGGGTATTTGTTCTTGATATTTACCTTATTCATCTTCTGGTAATCGATACATAATCAAATATATCCATCAGCCTTCGTTGTAAACAGAATTGGGGTGGGCCAAAGTGAGATGCTCGAGAAAATGAGTCCTTTGGATTCCAAATAATATAGCTATAACTTGAATTCCCTCAGCTTAGTTGGGAACATATGGTATGAGGGAAGAGATATCAGCTATGTTCTCAGCATCTAATCAATGGTGAACTCAACATCCCACTTCAAAGGAAACCTTGATAAGTCATCCAGAAATATCCCTGGGAACTCATCCAGTACAGGAGGTAGTTCACTCATAGGAACACCATCATAATACTCCAACATGAGCAATGTGATCTAGAAAATGTGAGTGCTCAATTATGAAAGTGTAGGTCCATCATGTCTCAACCAAGGATTCCATTCTCTTTGAAAAAACTAGGTACTTTCATATAGTGATAAAAAATCACTCACCATTGATAATAATAGATGTGTACCTGAAGATACACCATCCAATCCATATACTGAGGAATACATCCTAGTGGTCCATCTCCAAGACTATAAAATCTGATTCTAGTTTAACCCTTGGCACTATGAGTTCACAAGGTGTAAACATGAAACCCTGATATCACTTCTTATCAAGTGGAATCAAAAGCTCCCTCACATAAAGAATAAGCTCAGATGAAAAACTCAACAAACCCATAAGATGGGTATAAATTAAAGAAATAGAGGCACTAGTATCAAAGAGAAAAAAATCTATAGATTATATAATAAGAGCCACACATAAAATTATGCTAGGTCCTACATTCGATTCCACTGGTTCTTGATCCAAGGAATGAAGATTCCTCATCTCTTCTTGATCCTGAGAATAACCACTAACTCATGACTCTAACTTGAGCTGAATCAACCTATAGAAGATCTGTCCCTACCACCATGACAAGAAAACCAGTAACTTTCCATCCTATAAGGATCTAATTGGACTGACATTCCTCCAAAGGCTGTTGAAGCTCCACCAACTTGGTATGAATGTGTGGTTCTACAAAACCACTACAAGTTCCCCATATGTCCACATTGATTGAAAGGTCTTCGTAGAGATGAGAATTTAGACCACACATTCCCTGACTTCCAACAGTAATGCCAAAAGACTTACCTAGTATTTGAAGCCATATATTAAGATATTTAGGAAGGAAGGATTGAACTACTACATCCCTTCTTATCCTGCTCATCCCACTTCCTCTTCTTCTCAGATGAACCACCACTACCCTAGACCACTACCAACACTACTCAAAAAAACCATACATTCCACTAAGATTGATCTACACCATCAAATAATGGTCAACCATGTCAACATAAGTCTTCAATTTGAACAAGAATACTTGGGATCAGATATCTATGAAAAACCCCATTATTAAGTTTTGAGCCTTCATCTGGTCATTGGAAACTACTTCAGGTGCGAAATGAACCAAATCTTTGAACTGATTGGCATATTCCATTACACTCTGATCCCCTTGATGTACATCTAGAAAATCATTGGTCTTGGAAAAGGCCAAGTTATCAGGGTAATACCACTCATTGAATATAACCTTTAAATCCTTATAACCCATTTTCATGTGCTTTCCAGCTTGAATGACTAAGTCCCACCACCTACAACTGGGACCTTCCAACAGGAATGAATCACATTTCACCCTCACTACCTTAGGAGTTTCAAGAAACCCAAGCATCTTATTGATCTTCTCAAGCCACTCCTCTGCTTCCTGGGAATCCATGCTACCCCGGAAGGAAGGGGGCTTGTTCTTGAAGAAATCCTGATCTTTTTCCTTTCTATGACATTATTCTACTTCCCAAACATGATCAGGACTGAAACCTAGTCCTTGAACCCAATATTGGACAACCCAAACCACTACTTTCACTGGTCTATAATCAATTGGTAAGGGATAACTCTCTCTAGACACTTCTCATGGCTTTACAGGAAGTCTTTGGGGAGGTTTATTGCTATATCAAGCTAAAACCAAAAGGAAAAACAATCAATACACCATTCTAAAAATTTTTATCAATAAAAAAATCCCATACACTTAAATAGATCAATAAAAAACTAAATCCATCACAATAAAAAACCAAATCCATTACAATAAAAAGACAACCAAACCACTTCACCCCCACCCAATGTCCATATATAGTCTATAACCTGCACATCTAACTTGGAGAAGAATTAAAGTAAATTCACAACATCACATGGTGACTCAAGATCTTTCACATGATGTTTTGGACAGACACCCCACTCACAACCAAAACCTCAGTCCTCAACAATCCTATCTCTAGTCTAACCAGACTCTCCCAAATATCGTGACCCAATGAGATAGTGAAACGATGTTCTGTTACCATTTTTTCATGAACCAAGTTGGGGTGTCATCCAACCCATCTCTTAAACCAACCTGTGGCATGGACCGAAGGGAATTCCTGATCCCCACCAGCTAAAAACTAGTTACTGGGCATCAATAATACACATTTGTGTATGATTTCACCCATTATAAATAACTAAATGAATACTAAAAATAAGACATCACACCAAGATCAACATCCAGAACCAAAAGAGTTAAAATAATTCTAAGTTAAAATTTTTACAATATCAACCAAAACCAAAACAAACCAAAATGAGAGGATAATATAACTAAAACACAATGAAAAAACCTCATGCCACAAGAGTGAAATCACCCTCAAGACACCTCCAAAACCAACTGTAAGAGAGGAACTCTAGAAAATGGATCCACTAACACCAGCACATAACATCTTTCCTTTACCTGGGTCATACATAACAAAGTCTACATACATGAAAGGGTGTATTTAGGGTGTGAGAAAAGGCCCAGTAGGATGCCACCTAAAATTGATTCCATGCCATAACATTAGAAGAAGAATAACATGCAATTTTTAAGATTGAAATTGGAAACATTTTAAGGAAATATTTCATGGAAATTTTTTTAATGATTTTCTTTCAAAGGAAACATGATTTAAAGTTATAAAGAGAGAGAATGGTCTAACTTATGAAAATGGTGAGCACCACATCATGGGAAATACCTACATGTACAAGGACTAGTGGTACCCTTGGAACCTCATATCTCAGTGAAATGGTATAGCAACCATGACCCACAATGTTCTCATGCACGAGATACTAGAGAGGAATCCTTCCATAGTTCTAGTGGTATACAATCATCATCATCATTTTTTTAGTGTTGTATAATCAATCCTGCTAGAAGAAACTGGGCCTTATCCCCATCAATCCAACTAGTGTACTAGCCAAAGCACGCCCACCTAGATACCAAGATTCCCTTTATGCTCAACTTTCTATTCACAAGTCACATGAATCACCAAATTGACATAAATACATCAAGAATCATGAATACAAATGGGAAACCACCAATTTTCATAAGAAAAAACTCTTTAAAACCCATACACACACCAAAACCATTTGGAAACACACTTCGCACCACTTATACAATTTATAGAACACATTTAATAAGAACAACAAGAAAGCACACATGAAACATAGTCAATCTATTTTAAAAAACCATCTTTCAATCCATACACACCTTGAAAACTTTTTAAAACACATTTCTCACAACACACATAATCCATAGAAAACCTTCAAGAAGAAAAGAAAGCATAAAAAATAATCTACCAATACTAAAACATGGAATCACCTATCAATCACTTAGATACTTCCAGAATCCTATGGAAAACCAAAACTGCACCTTAAGAGGACCCTATAAAGGAAATATTGAACCAAAAACATCAATATTAAACCTAGAAACTAAATATTGAACCCTTATTGGGTTAACCAATCCATTGGAGAAAGATTAAATCAAGGAATTAGGAAGGAGAACCCTAGAAAGAGAGAAAAATCAAGAAAGAAGGGACATACTTGATGGTTTATTGAAGATCCACAACAATTCCACCCAATAATTGAAGGTATAAGAGATAAAGGAGAAGGGGAGGTGCCTAAGGATGGAAACATTGAGTGGGGGAAGAAATTAGTGGAATTAGGGTTAAATGTGGGGAAAGTAGAAAGGTAAATTTTAAATTTTTAATGACATGGAAATGCCCCATGGTTATCCCATATAGCTTTCCAAACTATGTAGTAACCATGCAGTCTCCTCTATTCAAGAGGAACCTGGCCACATGGTTTCCTTGGGAGGGCTCATTCCCATGTAGTAGACCATGCTTCCTGGATAGTGCCACTATCTAGGGTGAATAGTTTCACCTAGGCCAGTGCATAGTTTCATTAACCATGACCCAACCATGCCCCATTTACTGTAGGGTCCACAAACTCTCAGGAAAACTAAAAAAAACATACAGGAAAAAAATAAACAAAATAGTACCTCAAAATAAAATCACATATGTGATAATGGAATCCTAAATATTCTTCTTATGAAAGAAATCAGAGTCTTCATGTTTCAGTTTTCCCTCAACCCACTAATGTATAGGGATAAATAATTAGTTCTTGTGAGGGTTATTATCTAATATTTTACAAAAAATGAGAGTGACTTTAGGACTTAAACCAGGTGGATGCCTTTTTATAGAGAAAATTATATCAGTTTATTGAGTGGGGATTATACACTACGGTTTCCTTAGTCAGGGTATTTCATGATGATAGTCATTTGATCATCACAAATAGCTAAGATCACGTGATTCATGATCAATGTGAGAAACAAGAGACAAAAGTGATCATACAAAATACATATGGATGCAGAACTTCTGCATCTAAGTAGACTTGGAATATATATTGGACCTCAGGAAGGAATCTTATGTATCATACCCATAATAAGAATTAGAGTCTATTTAGTTTAGTAGGTCCCTTACCAACTAATGGTTTGGGATAGAAGATTAAACTCAGAGATATTACTGTTATCCTTGAGGTTTATGAATTTAAGGGATATATACTAGGATGTTCACTTAGGTCACATATTCATTCTCTATCCTCTAACAGATAAAGAGATACGATGACCACTGAAATTCCAACAAATATCTTTAGTGCTATGTAGTTACCCTTATGAGAGCTTGATATGAATAAGGTTTCATGAGTGCATAACCATATCCTATTAAGGGCACTTACAAAATTATAGGGACATGCTTGACCAAAGACTCATCGTTGGGGTTTCACACAGTTCGTGGGTGCATATCCAAGTATTCCACTTGGCCACGGCTGGCATGTCTGAGGGTGTTTTCTTAACATGTCTGGGGTGTCTCACAGACAAGTATAGGGTGTATTCCAAACATTTCTAGAGTGTCTACTTGACATTTCCATGGGTCTTCATGTGATATAACATAACATTTCCAGAGGTCATCGCATTTTCGGGATAAAATGTCTGAAGGAATTTTTCATGTGTTAATTGACATGTCCATTGGACTTTTAAAGAACTAGCTAACATGTCTACAAGACATCACAAAATCAAATAAAAGATCTATTGAAATTCATGACTCACCAATATGAAAAAATGGTATCAGTATTCACTTGAATATTCTGTCATTTCTAGAATTTATTGCATGAATGCCTCAATTTTCATCTGGTGTTAGCCTATTGAGGCATCACGTGATCAAGTTGGAATGCAATAGAACCTTCAAATTATCTAGATGTTATGCCAAAAGTTCTTCACATGATCAATGGTGTGATCATGTGAATCTCATAAACATACCACATAATCCCTTAAGTCTTTCCCTAGGATTAATTGGTAGAATAATATTACGATTGTGTGGTTCTCCATTCCAAAAAGTTTTCTCTCACCTTTATAACCCTATGCATGTTTTTTAAATGTCTAGGTGGGGGAGGGGGGGGGGTGAATTTATAGGTATATTAAACATGAATTTATGCCACTATGCATGGTGCTTAAATTTCATATGTTTCCTTGAGTCAGTGGAGGGAGCGTCACATTATGAATTTCATGTGATCCAACTATATGTCATCCATGACATCATATTTTGATCATGTGACAAAAAACGATCACATTACCACTTTATACTTACTATATTTTTTGAACACATGGATTTTGAAGGGAATTTAACCTGATCGGGCTAACTTGTCTAGGGAAATTGGAACGATAATGATTGAATGTTTATGACCCTTTATAAGATCAAACAGGAATGTATGAGGCCCTTTTCAAGATCATAATGACATTTTAAAAGGCCTTCAATTGATCGGTAAAATAATCACGTGATGTTTATAACCCCTTCACATGAGAAACAACATAACATTTCCTTGCCTAATGGTACCATATTTTTTATCTTTTATTTTATGAAGCATGTGGTGTTTTCTCATCGGTTGTCTATCAGGATTCCACATGATTAAAAAGACATGTATTAAATACTTCACATGAATAAGGTGACATGTCTAGTGGCCTTTGTTTTATGAGACCGACATGATTTGAGGTATTTTTCATAATCTTTAACTAACCACCCAATTAACATAAGCACTTCACTTGAAAATAAATTTAACTCCCTTCATATGAAGCTTCTACCTTTTTCAACTTTTATTTTACTAACATAATGAATGATTATTAAGAAATTATTAGTTATAATGTCGCATGATAAAAAATAATAATATTAGTGACTTCTAATTATTAATAGGGATTTATGATGGTGATTCATATAATCATGAGGTCTTGTTGGAAGAGTTTGGAATGATCTTGAGGGTTTATCAGAGGGGATTTTCATGATCATGGGAAGATCATGGCAAATTACTAACCCCATCGTGTGACATTCCTAGGATCATATGATTTATATGACCCAAGTCCTTAATTCCCATTTATCCATTATTCTCTTTTATTTCCCTTGCATAGAATATAATTCATGTTCCTCAGGTATTTATCCAATATTAAATTTTTTGATGCTCATTTGAAGAGTGTCAACAGATGACCCCCACCAAAAGAAGTGAAGTTCAAAGGAACAAGGATTCAGTTATGAGGATGTAAATACCTGCTTGAGTCCTTTAGACTTCCACTAGTTAATATTCCAAGTGTCTTTTGGTCTTTAATGAGACCTTTTTAATTATATGTGATTTCTAATAAATAGGGGAGTTATAGGCCAATCATTTAACTTGTGACCCAAACCTCAAATGATCTCACGATATCCAATATCACATGATCATTTTTCAAGACTACTCTGTGAAACCCCATCGTGATAATTGATCATGTGATCCCACCACTTGACCCCTTCACATGATCACACTGTCTCAATAGCTAGCTTAATCAATCAATTAACTAATCAATTGTAATTCAATTGAGTTATGATCCTCACCCTTGTTCATGGTTTTGTCTTTCATGATTCGTGTAGTCAGCTGAATCTTTTGTGTGATCACTTAATCATTATGTCATTCATGGAACCTTTACATGGTCACAAGATCACAAGTCTTTATGTGGGACACAAGTTTTTCAAAATGTTTCCCAAGTCATGCACTTCTTTTACACCTTTTTATAGGGATATTTACACATATAACATATGATTCATATATTTTTGTCTATATGTCTTCAAAAAAGGAGGTTGTAGTAGCAATGGCTCGCCGAAATGCTATGGTTGAAAATTTGGACAATGATTAATGTACAATTTTCTAGTCATATTAAGTGTAGATGGCGCACATGATGGGGAAGAATTTCCTATAATATCCTTATTCAGACTTGTTACCTCTATACACATTTGGACTTAGAAATTATACTAATATTTTGGAACCCCAGTTGAAGATTTTTCCTCCTTATTGGATCTTGAAGACCCATAACATCTTTAGATCAAATATCTCTCAAGTTGTCCACTTAGACCAAAATATATCTTAACAATATATATTAATGATTATGTTGAAATATTTTGAATAAGACCAATGTGAATCTAATACAGATATCCATATGCACTAATAAATAATGAGGAAATATGCTATGAATCAGAAGTTTGGATGGGAGCCCAACTGAGAGCTTCCATTAGGAGGGAGATTTAACATGGATTAGGGTATCCCTTATGGGTGTAGGGTAATTCCAGCAAAGTCACTACTGAGTTAAATATAGTTGGAATGTATGATGCCACCTACATTTCAAAAACTCTTTCTTATTTTAACAAGGGATTAATTATATAATTAGTCTGTTTATGGAGTCTAGACACAAATACATTTCATTTGATACAAGGTGAAGTTAGCATTAGTATATGGGATATTGAGAAAATCTATAGAGAAAAAATATTGGGGAATATGTATTATGAGTTTCTCCCTTCATCATATGACTGTTATGATGTAGGGTAGACCCATCTCATATCCAGGGAGCTGATCAAGCTTGTTGAGAAGGCCATTGGGAAGGCCTAAAGGAGGTCCCTGCTTCCTAGGACTGCCATCCTGTTTAAGAAATGGGTAAGATTATTTATTAATAAGTAATACTTAGAACCCAATGTCAAGAAGACAAAGGACTTCTGATTGAAAGAGTCTTGTGGGGTTGAATGTTCCTATTGTCCTATGGTTGAAGAAGGTTTATTTATTGACTAGGGTGGTAGGTCATTCCCAAAATCAACTGAATCATTCAATTAGATAGATTTATTGCACTGTACCAAAGTAGTTACATGCTACCAACTCAAAAAAAAAAGGTTTCATCTAGGGTTTATAATTTCATTATAGAAGTTTCCATGATAGGAGGAAGGAACATTGGTTTGGCTATTGTAGTATTGGCCAGCCTATACTGCCTTCTACAAAATGTTTACAAAGGAGGAGCTTAGAACAAAATAATTAGCCCTTTAAAAGTTTACAGGGTTGGATGGGGGCTCAATTGGGTGGATATGAGTATATGAGAACCCAAAATATCCCTAGAGTTCATTTTAAGACTTTTTCATAATGAATATGTGGGTTTAGGCCCTTCAATTTGAAGAGTTGGGAAATCAGATCTCACATGAACCCCTACAACAACTTTTCCTTTATTCCATAAGAGGCACCCCTTGGAAGTATAACTGAAAATGATGAGGGAAAATTAGAAGATTAGGATTACATGATTTCAATTCATGACGGTGTCCTCTCCGCTCACATCAATAGTATATTTTTTTTAAGTGGTATACACCTTTTCAGTTTGGGAACCAATTTCGATGAATTCATATGAAGTGTCCTACTCTTATCCATGTCTGATCCAAAAGGAACCTGATGGTGGATTTCCAATTTTGGTTGTTTTTACCAAATAGGAGACTCAAAATCAAGTACACTTCCCTCTAAATGTCAAAAATTTTGGTTTTTCCAAGAACTATGTCGATACATGGATTTGTTCATACCCTAATGGGAAACTATAATCAATAGTACCTAAAGACATAGAGATACCACCAATTTTTGAGGCCATCAGGAGACCTGAAAAGTATATTTATTCCATTAATCCATCAACATCTGATATGTAACATAAATAATTGAGGAGTTTAGAATCAGTTTTGTTACCAAATGGAGTGCGAACCAGTGTGACTTCAATGAGTGAAGAGACTAAGATGTAATTTTTAACTGGGGTATCATTTCCCACTAAATATCAGTGATGGTAAATTTCATAGAATGGAAACTCATATGATGATATTTGGAATTTGTTATGCCAGGAAACAATTGAAATATTGGGATTTACACACAACACTTCCCCTATGGAAATCACTTTTAAAGAGAAACATGATGAGGTTGAGGCCTTTCTCCAAGAACTCAATGTGGTAGTTCAAAGGGTGAAAGAAAAATCCTATCTTCACCATGGGTATGATAGATAATTATTCCTAACTTGATAGTAGTTTCCACAGATGTGGGGAATCAGTCTATCTCTGATGAAGTGGGAAGAATAGTTTTACTACCTTAGTTAAACAATAAAATTTTTATCAAGACTATTTTGATATATATATATATATATATATATATTTAATTATCTTTTTTTGTTTTAGGAAGTTGGAGGGGATTGTTCATCCCTGACACCTCTAGTATACTCTCCTATGGGTATGGCTATTGAAGATAATTTGGGTGATGATCAGGGACCAATAACGAGGGATCCCCAATCAAATGGGTTTAATGTTGTTGATGACTACCAATCACAAGGAATCTAGTTCCACACCTCTATCAATTCCATCTTTAATGACTTAGTCATCATTCCTTTCTATGGATCCTTCCATGGTGAGGACAAGAAATATTAATCACTCTGAGTCATCAAAGATTTCATTCCTGGAGTCTTTGAGTAAGTGTTACACATCAATTATTTCTCTTCCTAAACCATTTTAGTGGATTATTTAGTTCTATAAAAATGAATAGGTCCTAACCAATCCCATTTGGAAGAATAAACATCTATTCATGAAGAAATAGGTGGGATTTTTATTACTCTAGTAGAAAATTAAACATTGGTCCTAGTCCATCAAGGAGGGGAAATGGTTGAGGTTTGAGAAAGGTTGGATCTATTGATGGATGTTGATGTTTCAACAATTATTCCTTTTGAATTAGAATAGGAAAATGTACTTTTTTAGGTGGTTGATTCTGGTAGCTACTCTTCCATTGACATAGCCCTGATAGAGGAATCTCTAGGTGAGGATAATAACCTATTCCTAGTATCAAACACATCACCCAACCTATATGTTATTGTTTAACATTTAATTTTACTTAAAATAATTAAATGTAGTGCACTAACCATGCCAATGGGGAAGGCATCATTGGTACCTCCATGTCCCTCGTCGCTGGAAGAAGTTGCTTCTTCCCATGAAGGCAGAATTGGGGAAATGAATGTTTCCAATGATGCATCTTAAATGTGTATGTTCCTAGAAAATAATCATGGAAGTTGAAATACTTTATAGAATCATACAACTCATATACTAATTGATAATTATTTTTCTATACTAATACAGTACCCTCACCTAGTAGTTCAGAGGCTATATCCCCATCCTCTTCAGGGTTCACCACAACTGGGTTGACTAACACAGGAGCCATCACAGTACTAGTATCATTAATGGATGTGAGAATAAGTCCCTTACTCAATGAATTAGTCCAGGAATATATTATTGTTCTTTAATTAGGCTTTAGTCAAGGTTCAGAGTATGTGTCGCTTCATTAACTAATTCAATAAAAGGTGTGGGGGATATCTGGAGCTTAATATCAGAAGGCCCTTTATAGGATTTTAAGTAAAAACTTGGTCATATCAGGTATATGATTTCCACCAGAATATATGGGGAATTTCAATATAAAGTTATTTATTCTTAATGGAAAGAAACTATTTCTTTGAGAGAGCATAGGAGGGAACTTTAATTAATGGTAACAGAGGTGGAGACCTCATCATTGGTCAAACAATGTTAGGATGAAACCTTATAAAAATATTCTTAGCCTACGATAGTGGTCACAGATCATTAAAACTTGATCAAAGTTGTGATGTTTGAGGTTAGAAGTATATGGTTTGAAATAAATCAACTTCAATAGGAGATATCCCAATTGTAGTATATTATTAGAAACACAGTGGAAACAATTTCGAAGAAATAGAAGCTGCTTAACATGGTGGAAGGGTCTAGACATGATGGTGTTTCTCAAGAGGAAGAATTATAGTACCTTGCAGGGGCATAGAAAAAATCTGTTGATCAACTGTACCATTTTATAGACTCCTTGGAACATAAATGGATGGATATCAAGGAATTATATGAGAAAATATTGTAATGGGTATTTAAGTTTAAGAGAACCAATTTTTAAGATTTACGGGAGGAAATCTAGGATGAAGTTATTCCTGCATCCTTTGTTATCAGTTGTTGAACTAGCCTTTCAATATTTACATATCACTGTTAGGATTTCTCTCATTCATCAGGTTCATGGAATTTCATTGAATCTATATCATGTAGATTTTAAAAGACATTAATTTTTTTATAACACTTATAAACCACAAATTTTGAACTCAAATGTTCGAATATTAGTAGAGTTTTTATGATAATTTCACATGAAATATTAACTAATAAGAATCATCATTGATGTATTTACTCTAGTTATTTTGAGATCTGCTTATTCAAAATATAATTTGGGTAAATATGTCCCAGAGGGAAACTAATATAACTTTTTCCTAAGTTAGTGGGCATAGAAATATAGGTTTACTTTTACTAGGGAAAGATAGGATACCTAAGATCATTGTATCTCTTTTTTCATTACCCTAAATTCTTTCTAAGTTTCATATTGGGAATGTCTAGTGGGAATGGACCTAGATTTTTCTTAGGATACCATTTTTGGGTTTTGAACATGAAAAGTTTTTTTACTTTTCCATTTTATAAATGATCAATGTTTCCTCAATCACACAGGTTATGTTTCCAACTAGAAAATAATAAACTTTTTCCTAAGGTTCTATTTTTGGGTTTTCAACATGGTGAGAATTGTGTCTATATCAATTGGTTATTTTTTGTCCTTTATAGATCGATGATATCCTACAATTTCATATTGAATATCTTGGAACTTATATTCCTATATTTTAGGGTCTTCTAACTCAGACCATCTCTTGTTATAGTTTAGGGTCTTCTAGCCTAGGCCATATATTACTGTAGTTTAGGTTCTTCTAGACTAGACTATTTATTGTTTTAGCTTAGGGTATTCTAGATCATACCATCTATTTTTATGTATGCTTAATACATAAAATGAGTGAAGGATGGGAATTCATATATGGTTCGATTACCCTACCTGCTTTCATCAACTATGAATGTTGGGTATTCATGATGGGTTTGGGAACCCCACATCTTTACTGAGATAATGAAGTATGGGTATACATAACGGTTTTTTTCACCCTTTACCCTTAATGAGATGATAAAATATGGGCATTCATGAAGGTTTTGGAAACCCCAAAAACCTTATTGAGATGATGAATGATGGGTATTCATAAAGGGTATGAACACCCCCATATTTATTGAGATGATTAGGGAATAGTATTCAAGAAGGGTTTCGACACCCCGAATACTTATTGTGATGATGAAGGATGGGTTTTCATGAAGGGTTTAGATACCCCACATATAGTGACCCAAGATTCTAATATATGTATATTACATATTTTTAGGTTAATATTTATTACATTACACAAACACATTCCTGAGGATCATAATAATATAGTGCCTTTGCAAACATGGGACATAAACATCATAATTTATAGAATAACTTTAATGTCTCTCATAAAGATCTTCCTATTTTGTAATCCAACTTAAAAATATTTCTTCATAACCTGGGAAATGGAAACATAAGAAAGGGTGAACCCAAATTTTTAAAAAGGAAAAAAATGGAGATATATAATCATAACATGATCATAAGGGCATGGGGACATGATCATTACAATTGAAAGCCATATTATGCATATTAAAGATCATTATCTTGAATCCTGACATAAAGATTTTCTGTTCATAAGACATGAATGATAAGATAATAAAATAAAATGATCCATGATATTATAACACTAGAATAATACATAGATTTGTGATATATGTATAATCATAGAAAATAATTTCCTTAGTAACCATGGATCAATGAAAACAATTATAAGGGAACTTTATGGGTGGCTGAACCTCTAGGGTCCCACCACCATCCCTTGTGGTAGCCCTTTCCTCATATTTGAATGGTTTCACTCCCCAAATCATCCTTGTAGTCAAGGTTCACTCCTAATATAATCATAGAGGAAAAATTCCCTTACTGAACCGAGTTTACTCCCCATTACAGCATTGTCTGTCTCATGAGATATAAATCTTTACCCAGTGAATTTGAGGGAGATATAGGTCCCACAAGTCTTTGGTTTTAACATAACAACCACCCTTGATTATAAAGTAACTACCATACTTGGTTATTTTGTAATCACCTTCACATGATGAAAATCATACATATGGGTTGCACAATATAATAAAACATTCATTATATAATAACCCCTAAAACAAAAAGGGTTTCATAAAAAATTCAACATATCATAACCTATGGAAAAGAGATAGGTTTCATAATAATTTAATTATTTAATCATATAATAAACCATTAAAATAAGAAATTTTAATAATAGTTCTATCATGGTACAACTCGTTCAAGATAAATGGGTTTCATAAATATATTTTCATCCTAAACATAAACCATTCTGATAAGAATAAGAGTGGTATCCTTGGTTCAGATCCCTAATAAAAATTAAATTATATCGAAGGATGTATTCTTATATTGAAATGGATTTTAAAAGATCACTTGGAAAATTTATTTAGGAAAATGAACATTAATTTAAAAATAAATTTTTAAAACAGAATACATTCTCAAAATCCTTTTCTTTGAAAAAGATATTAAAATTTTATAAATATATTTTTGAAAAATCATTTAAAATATTTATTGGGGAAAATATCCTTTATAATTTGGAAAATATTATTTAAAAAATAAAACATTTTAAATATCCATTTATTTTCAAATAACCTTAAAAAATAATAAATATTTCTTTTATTAAAATAACAGTCATGATGGTGGGAGTTTTTTTTTTCATTTCATACATGTTAAAATAAATATTCCTTTTACATTTTTGGTAAAATCCAAATGATCATTGTTTTTGAAAATGGAATAAATATTTCCTTTAAAAAATTTGTTAAAAAGTAAAACATGGGTAAAAATTTCTTTAATAAATAATTTTAAATAAATGTTAATTTTTTTAGATATTTTTTAGTTTACATGGTTTTGGAAGAAAAAGTGGTTTTTGACTGAAAATTATGATTTTCTTAAAAACATTATTTTTTAAATATTGAGTTAAAAAAGAGAAGAACATGAATGAAAATCATGTATTATCACAACATAATCATAGTATAAGAAAATTCATGAGTTTATTGATGTATATATCATACTATTTATTCACCAGAATCATAATAATAAAAAACCCCGATAAATGATGAGATTGTAACAAAAAACTCTTACCACTTTGGTAACTTTGAAATGTAAGCACCATGAAAAAATAAAAATAAATTAAACTTAAAATAAAATCAGGATAAATAAATTTATGGTATTATATTCCAAATGGGACATATATACACATGATAAAATAATATATGTTCCTAACATAACATATGTCTTAGAGAAGAAAAATTGATACAAAAATACCTTAAAGATTTGTTAAATTTTAAACCATAAACCCCATGAAATATATATCCTCAAATAGATATTTAAACCCCAATATTTTTCAGTATAATCACTATAATATACATTCAAGGGTAGCATATATACCACAAAAAATAAATAGGTGGTGAAAATGACATTTTTCTGATGGATATAAAATGTGAGACAAATATCCCCTACCTCATGTCTTGACATCCTTCATACACATTATATCATTCTATTTAATAAATATAATTTTATTATAAATATATTAAATTAAAATAATAATATATATCATACCATATATAGTTTTCTTATGACCTTTTATTACTTGTTTATAAACAATTCCTTGTTAAAACCATGTTTTGGAAAATAATTGCTTTGTTTTTTGTGTATGTTTTGACTTATTATTTCTTGGAACTCTTGCTTAGATCATTATTTCATAATATAATGAATTTAAACCATGATATAAATATTATATATATATTTATTATATATGTATTTATAGTAATCTATAAATTTAGCGATAGGAAATGAAATACACTATTCATGGAGACGGTTGGTCATACGTACACGTGAAATATATTTTTTATTTTAATGTTATAATGAAAAAAGAAATGTAATTGATATATATTATCATTAAATTATAATTTTTATGTCATATATATCACATATTTACATTAAAAACATCTGTAATACCTTCCATGTAAAGCGTGAATGAGTCACATCGGTTCACGAGATGATAGTCCATCGTAGTCATTAAAGACGTTATCATATTCTGAAAAAAAGGAAAATATGAAGTTACATATGATATAATTGTTATAAAATAATAATAAAACCATAAATATAAAGTCCCATATTTTAAATGTAATTTTTTTATTTATATGGAAATATTAAGAGTTTGTGAAATTTGACGACACGTAATTCCGAGGCCCAGAGTGGCCAGAATGAATTTACAAACTTTCTTTATGTACATCCAGTTAACTTGCGAGTGGGAATTTGTAACTTTTGAACCGGTGCTTGGAATTGAAATCCAAGGACACCACAGAACTCACAGCACCGATATTTTCTTAAGGAGACCTTCACCTCGACCACAATAGGTCAACGGTGTAAGTTGGATTTTTGGTTTTTCATGGGAGAATTGTAAAATAAAATAAATAACTTTTATTTTATTTCTTGAAGCCTTTCATTTGATTTTCAGTGGTGGGAACCACCCGAGGAGGTTGGGAATTTAATTCCCTGCATTAAATGCCCAGTTAAAAGTGGTGTAACACTTGTAACCCCCCTCCCCATTAATGAAATCAATTAAATGTTTAATTGATGAAGTCATTAAAATTCATTAGGGGGGATTGGCTCCTCACCTCTCGTAGTGAGGAATTTTAGAAAACTAGTTTGGTGGAAGAATATCCTCCAACAAGGAACCACCTCCAACGAAGAATGAACCTCTGGATCAAGAACGAAGAATCGATTCTCAAGCTCGGATTGGAAGCCTGATGTGGGAGAGACGAACACCGACGTATCCTTCAACGTCTTCATCCTCTTCCTCATGCCACCCCCAACAAACGATCGAGGTAGGGAATTGTTCATTTTCTTCTTTGTGATGAGTCAATGTTTTCAATCTATAAACCACATAATATTAATTTAACAAGGAGGGTATGAGCCAAACGAACATGGCCTGATCCATCCACTACTTCATTAATGACGTGTTCTTCGCGGAAGGATCGATAGGTTGAGAGAAACCTGACGACGTCACTGGAGACCGACACCGGTAGGGTACAGGCGGTGGCCAACACACCGGCCGGAAGTGATGGAGGTGATAACACAACCACACTGCCGAAGGAGGCTGTGGCCTGTCTGCTGTGGTAGAGGAGGGGGGCGGCCGGCACGTCGGCCAACTGCGTGGAACTAGGGCAGTGCACGTCCGCGCCACCGGTAGATGAGGAGGCCGCATCTGCTGAGCCGCGGCGGCGCATCTGGAGGTAGGCCGACACCTAGCTGGCCATGGAGGCAGCAACAGTGCATGCTGGCGCTGCTATAAGGGGAAGCCGGCCGGAGCCCCAGCCGTCCGCGTCACGCCAAGCAGGACCCGCTCCGGCGGGCCCCACGTTCCAGCAGGCTGTGCCACATGGCACTTCCATGTTGGCTAGAACCAAATAGCCCTTAGGCCGTTTGGGAATCTAGGGGGGGTGCCTCCCTCATGTGGCGGCTAAGTCAGGTCCCGCCCCGGCGCACCGCACCCTGCCGCGGGCCGTGCCTAGTGAACCGCACCCAGCCGCAGACCGCCCATTTGGGGGCCGGGACGGACCGCGGCCCAATAGGATGGGCCTACCGTGGTCCCACCCATTCGGGCCTGACCCAGCCCAGGTCAGTTCGACCCAAACCGGGCGGGTCGGCCCACGATGAGTCGAGCTGGGTCGGACCAGACCCAGGCCCATCTGGACCCAAATATGCCTTTTTGGCCATATCACGAGAACTGGGCATCCATTTGATGAAACTTCTTTGGCACCAATATCCTTGGATCAAAATGGTCCTTTTGGTATACTCCAATTGAGTTTTGGATAAAGTTGGAGTATGGCTGGGTTGGATCAAACCCGAATCTAACCAGGCCCTTAGAACAGAAACACTAATAACTTACAGACCGGGCGTCCGATCGACACGCCGTCAGTCATGTTGGGTCCCTATTGCACGGAGGACCTTCATGATACTTCTTAATGGGACATCATGGTAGTTGAAGTATCTTCTGATGTCTTGATGAGAGGATCCTCTCCTAATCATGCATGCTTAGTGCAGAAACCCTATGGCCAACTATACTTGGAGAATCTTTGGATCCTGTGTGGGTCATCATCTACCGATCCTATGTGGGTCATATTCATATCCTATGTGGTTCATCTTTCGATCCTTTATGGGTCATCTTTAGATCCTCTGTGGGTCATCTTTGGATCCTATGAGGGTCATCTTCGATCCTGTGTGGGTCAACATTATAGCTTCTCGGCGGAAGAATATGATCTAGCAATACAGATGATCAACTATACTTTTTTACTTAAGTTATACCTGGTGTGAGATGAGTCTTTACCTTTATCGTACACTTTTATGTGGCGATAGATTTGTGGTATTCTTCTGTGTGGTGTTACCTTTGTGGTACTTACCTTCCTGGTAATCTTTCCTTCGTGGAACAATTATGCTTTTGGCTAAAGAGTTAGGCCTTGTGTTTCCTCATGAACGAGATGGGTTTACATGATAAATTAGGTATATATATGGGAATATACCTATGTAGGGTTGATTTTTTCTTTATTCTTTGTAATTGTGGTCTTTCTTTGTGGTTTATCCTTTTTTGATTATGAGAGACCTTTGGGGGTATCAGGGTCCCTACTGAGTATTGTTATACTCACTTCTGTATGGGCTATTCCCCCAACTTGCTGTGTCTTGTGTAGATGATGGAAAAAATTGATAGAGGCTAAGGGTTCCAGGACTGAAGTCTACTCAGAGGTGGACCATTAGACAAGACGTACTGCTGAGATGACCGTTCAAGAGCTGTACCTACCCTTGAGGTAGGATCCATGGCGGGTGTTCACAGGAGCTATTTTCAGTTTTACTTGTACTTTCCAGATGTTCTTGTATTTCAGACCCTTTACTAACTATACTCACCCTATTTACTATATAGTTTACCTTGTTCTTGTATCTTGTTGTGTGCTTGGATTGGGTGAGTTTTCAAGATAAAAAGGAAATTCCTTCCAGGTTTTAGGGACATGCCTTTCCAGTGCTAGTCGCCTGGCCCTGGCCAATGAAAGACGGGCTTGGGGTAGTCATGGAATGGGACACGGGGGAAGGGTTGCAAAAAATTGGTATCAGAGAAGTTAGTTCTACTGAAGAACCTAGACTCTGATATTTTAATCGACAATAGTCTTAAGTGTTATGAGTGTGGTAATTTTTTTGGGGAATCCAGTGTTGGTGCGACGACCGATGTATCCATACACCAGGACCCTGACTTCTGATTTCTGACTTAGTACATGAAAACAATAATTGTGTGGGTGTTTTTGAAAAGTTTTCTTTGTGATCTCTTTGATTCAGCTCACCAGGTATAACTTATTAACCTTGGAACACCTATTTATTTTTAGGATGCCTCTATACAGACAACCAGCTATGGTTCTAGGTAGAGTATGTGATGATAGCCCACCGAGCGACGAGGCTTTGGTGCAGGGCCCCCTTTCAGAAGTTGTATCATCAGGTGGTGTACTGGAAACACCACTACCCATTGGGAAGCCAATGCCACCAGCCCCAACAACATTGGATGCACGCCACTTGAGCGTGTTGCATGAGTTCCAGCACCAGAGGCCACTAAGGTTCCGGGGAAAGATGGAACCACAGGCATTTGAGGACTGGATGGAGGCTGTGGTTAGAGTTTTTAGACTGGTAGTGACCCCAGCTGATCTCATGGTGATCCTTTCCACCAGTCTTCTTTAGGAAGTAGCAGAAAGATGGTGGAGCTTGATTCTCCAGGTTCATGACGAGGTGACTCTCATCTGGGTAGAATTTGAGAGACTTTTTAGGGAATATTTCATCCCATCAACCTTATGCTCCGTGCGTATACAGAAGCTTCTCCACTTGCTGTAGAGCAACATGACCGTGGCTCAGTATTCAATGAGCTTCACTGACCTCTTGTGATACTCCACTCACATGGTGCAGGAACGTTTCTTCAGGGCCCGAACCTTCGAGCAAGGGATCATACAGGATATTAGAGCTTCGATGATTTCTCTCATCATCCCGACACAAGAGGGGGTGTTAGAGTGAGCACTCTTGGTGGAGAGATTCATTTCTGAGCAGTCACCAGTAGCGAGACCCACCACCATACATCATGTAGCAGAGTCATCTACAGCTGACAATAGATAGATGATGCAAAGGTCCAAGAGGACCAGACCTACAGGTGGATGACCGCAAGATACATGGTCAGTTGAGCAGGGCTCTCAAGACAGAGCGGGACATGCAAGGAGCAGGTAGTGTTACTCATACGGTGGGCAGGGTCACATGGCTCGCAACTGCCCGACCTGCTGTACAGACGAACAGAATGTGGTTGAAGGACCACCTGGATAGAGGTGAATATTTGATCAAGGAGGTCTGCAAGTAGTAAGAAGACGTGGCAGAGGAGCTGTACATGCATCAGGTGGTGGGAGACGATTTGAGGTTCTACCGCTACCACCTCCAGGTGGTCTACTCTAACCATAGGGAGCAGGTGGACATGAACGAGCTCAGCTCCAGACAGCTGTGGCCTACAAACACGACACTTCAGATATGATTCATGGTACGATCTATGTATTATACACCTTAGCTGCAGTACTTATAGACACAGGTTCCAATCACTCTTTTATTACCATGACCCTCGTTCGGAGCTTAGAGATTCCTGTGGATCCGTTGGATCGATCCTTATGGATAGAGACTCCTATGAGAGAGGATTAGATAATTAAAAACCGGTTCCGGTAATGTGAGATTACTCTAGGAGGTGAGAGAATTGGATGAGATCTTCTAGTAGCAGCGTCGAGGCCTTACGACGTCATCTTGGGTATGGAATGGTTATCTACAGTCCATACTCAGATCGACTGTATTAGGTGCAAAGTGTGGTGTGTATGCATGAATGGGATAAGGTTTTCCTTCACTAGTGATAAGGGAACCTTTGCAGCATAGGATAGACTTACTCGGAGGAGGGTGCAGTCGATCACACATTAGTTGGATAGCCTTTACCTCAGAGTAGTTGATATTGAGAGTGTGAGCTATCCTATAGTGGTGGACCAGTACGCTGATGTTTTCCCTCATGAAGTTCTGGGTCTACCTCCTCACAGAGAGGTAGACTTTTATATCTACTTGTACACTAGTACGAAACCAATATCTACACCAGCATATCGGATGGTTCCCACAGAGCATCGAGAGCTACGAGTATAGTTGGAGGACTTGCGGAGAAAGGGGTTCATTAGGCCCAGTGTTTCTCCTTGGGAAGCCCCGATTTTGTTCACCAAGAAGGAGGATGGGAGTTTGAGACTCTGTGTGGACTATAGGTTCCTGAACTAGGTGACCATGAAGAACAAGTACCCACTACCGAGGATTGATGATGTTTTTGATCAGCTAAAGGGAGCACATTGTTTCTCGAATATAGAGCTTAGATCATGCTATCCCCAGCTTAGGGTATGATATGAGGATGTGAAGAAGATGAACTTCAGATGTTGGTATGACCATTATGTGTTCTTGGTTATGCCATTCAGTGTGACCAACTCCCCTGTTGTGTTTATGGGACTCATGAACAGAATCTTCCAGCCATACCTCGATCACATTATGGTAGTCTTCATCAAAGACATCCTGATATACTCAGCTGTAGAGGGGGAGCATTCCAATCATCTACAGATAGTTCTTGAAACACTCTGAGAGCACCATCTCTATGGTAAGCTCTCGAAGTGCCAGTTTTGGATCTGAGAGGTTCACTTACTAGGACACGTTATCTCGGAGGATGGAGTTGCGGTGGATCCAGCGAACATTGTGGCTGTGCTTTCTTGGGAGCCACCTAGGAGTGTGATGGAGGTGCGAAGTTTCTTGGGTCTTCCCGGTTACTACCGGAGGTTTGTGCCTGACTTTTCCAGAGTTGTGTCACCCTTATCAGCATTGACAAAGAAGGGTAAACCATTCATGTGGTCGGATAGATGATATTAGAGTTTCCAAGAGCTGAGGCAGAGACTGATGAGTGCCCCCATCTTAAGGGTACAAGAGGAGGGTGTTGGGTACGTAGTTTACTCTGACACATCAGGGACCAGGCTAGGATGTGTCCTGATGCAGGAGCGAGCAGTGATCACGTATGGTTCTCGAAAGCTGTGACAACATGAGGAGAACTATGTTACCCATGACCATTAGATAGAATTAGTGGTATTATCCTTGAAGATGCGTCAACATTACATTATGGGAGAACATTTTGTAGTCTACTCTGATCACAAGTGGCTCAGGTATATCTTCTCTAAGAAGGACCTGAACCTGAGACAACAACATTGGATTGAGTTCCTACAGGACTATATCTTAGAGATAGTCTATACTCCTAGGATGGTGAACATTATAGCAGATTCACTCAACAAGAGATCTGGTATACAGTTTCTGAGTGAGGTGATGGAGCAGCGAGCAGCTTTGCAGATATCCTATGTGGATTGACATGGATCAGTTTATCTTCTGTCTCTGATAGTCACTCCCCCACTTCTTCAGTGAGTCAGGGAGGCACATCTTGGGGACACTGACTGCAATACATGACATGCTCAAATATCCACAAGACAGACACCTGATGGATTTTCTGAAGGTGGGGATCACATCATTCTCTTCAGAGGGCGTACTATAGTACCTGTAGTACTACGAGAGGAAATGTTGAGGGAGTTCCATAAGTCCCCTCAAGAGGTACATCTAGGAGTGGAAAAGAAGTACCAGGACCTATGGCATCAGCACTGGTGGTCGGGAATGAAGAAAGCAGTGGAAAAGTTTGTTTCATAGTGCCTCACTTGTTAGCAAGTGAAGTCAGAGCATCAGGTTCCAGTGGGATTAGTTCAGCCACTAGAGGTGCCAGTGTGGCAGTGGGATAGAATTTATATGGACTTCGTGACAAGACTTCCATGTATGTATAAGGGACATGATTCCATCTGGGTGATCGTTGAATGACTCACCAAGTTGGACCACTTCCTACCTATGAGAGAGTAGGGATCGATAGAGATATTGGGAAGCCTCTATGTAAAGTATATTGTATGGTTTCATGGAGTTCCCTCGATTATTTTCTTCAATCATGATGCATGTTTTACTTCCCGATTATGGAAGGGGTTATAGGATACATTCGAGGAATAACTTCAATTGAGCACCGCCTTTCATCCTCAGATGGATGGTCAGATAGAGTGGACTATTCAGACCATTGAGGACATGCTGTGTGCTTGCATCCTTGATTTCGTCCACAGCTGGGAGGGTCACATGCCCTTGGTGGAGTTCGCATACAACAACAACTATCACTCCACTATCAGTATGGTGCCATTCAAGGATTTGTATGGTCGGCCTTGCAGATCACCTCTGTGATGGACTAACCCCGGGGAGTCAGCACTCATGGGACTGGAGATGGTGCGGGCTACCACAGAGAAGGTGCAAATCATCCAGGAGTGGATGAAGACTGCACAGAGCAGGCATATGTCGTATGATGACAGGAGATAGAGACCTATGGAGATTGAGGATGGTGGCCATGTCTTTCTACGGGTCTCACCTCGATGGGGTTTGTGGATATTTGGCCGAGGCAGCAAGTTATCTCCAAGGTTCATCGGACCCTTACAGGTCCTCAACAGAGTTGGTGAGGTGGCGTACCGCCTAGATATTCCCCCTTAGTTTCACCGGGTACACAACATTTTCCACATATCCCAGCTGAGGAGATACATACATGATCCTTCACAAATTATTGACTAGGGCGAGCTGGAAATTGATGATGGGTTACATTTTCAGAGGTTCCAGTGGATATTGAGGATAAAAAAAGAGGGTCCTTCGTGGGTGGTCGATACCTCTAGTGTACGATCGTTGGAAGCACAAGAACCTCTAGGAGATCACATGGGAGTGGGAGGCTCAAATTCGTGCTCAGTACCCCCACTTATTTCCCTAGTTTGTGATATGGATTTCGAGGACGCAAAGCCCAGAGGTGGGGAGAATGTAAAGACCCATATTTTTCCATGTAATTTTTTTAATTATATGGAAATATTACGAGTCTGTGAAATTTGAAGGAATGTAATTCCAAGTCCCAAAGTGGCCGGAATGATTTTCTGAACTTTCTTTAAGTACGTTCAGTTAACTTGAGAGAGAGAATTTTTAAATTTTGAACCGGTGCTCGAAAGTGAAATATGAGGACACTACTGAACTTGCAGCGCCGATATTCACTAAAAGAGACCTTCACCTCGACCATAGTAGGTCGAGGGAGAAAGTTAGATTTTCAGTTTTTTCATGGGAGAATTGAAAAATAAAATAAATAACTTTTATTTTATTTCTTGAAACCCCTCATTTGATTTGCGGTGGTGGGAACCACCTAAGGAGGATGGCCATTTAATTCGCTACATTAAATGCCCAGTTACAAGTGGTGTAACACTTGGAACCCCCCCATTAATGACATCAATTAAATGTTTAATTGATGAAGTAATTAAACTTCATTATGGGGGGATTGTATCCTCACCTCTCGTGGTGGGGAATTGTGGAAAACTAGTTTGGTGGAAGAAAATCCTCCAAAAAGGAACCTCCACTAATGAAGAAAGAACCTACGGATCAAGAACGAGGAACTGACACTCGAGCTCAGATCGGAAGCCTGATGCGGGAGCGACGAACACCGACATCTCCTTCAACGTCTTCATCCTCTTCCTCATGCCATCCCCAATGAACAATCGAGGTAGGGAATTGTTCATTTTTTTCTTCGTGATGAATCACTATTTTAAATATATGAACCGCCTACTATCGATTTAACGAGGAGGGTGCGGGCTAAACGAACACGGCCAGATCCCTCCACTAATTCATTGTTGACGTGTTCTTCATGGGCGGATCAACAGGTTCAGCGGAACCCGACCACGTCACCGATGACTGACGTCGACAGCGTACAGGCGGCGGTGGCACAATCGTGATGCTGAAGGAGGCTGCAGCCCATCGGTCGCGGCGGAGGATGGTGGTGGCAGGCACGCCGAATGACCGCATAGAACCAGGGTGGCGCGCGTTCGTGTTTCCGGTAGAGGAGGAGGCCATGGCTGCTGAGCCGTGGCGGCACACCTGGAGGGCAACCAACACCCGACTAGCCACAGAGGTAGTAGTGGCCCAAGCCGGCGCCACTGAAAGGGGGAGCCAGCTGGAGCTCCGGCCGACCACATCACAGTGATCAAGACCCACTCTGGGGGGTCCTGCATGCCAGCAGGCGGTGCCACGTGGCGCCGCCATGTTAGCCAGAACCGAACGACCCTTGGGCCGTTCGAGAATCCGAGGGGGGGGGGGGGGCTCCCCTGGGTGGCAGCTAGGGCGGGTCCCACCATGGCGGAATGAACCCAACTGTGGGCCGCGGCCAGTGGACTGCATCCATCCACGGGCCGTGCTGAGCAGGACGCGCCAAGTAGCCCGCACCGACCCGCGAGCCTCCCCCAGCAGACCGTACCCAGCCGTGGGCTGCGCTGAGTGGGCCTCGCCGAGTGGGCCACACCCAGCAGGCCGGGTCACCCATTTATGGGCCGGGCTGGAATGCGGACCAGCGGGCCGGACCCACTGTGGTCCCGCCCTTCCAGGAAAGACCCACACCCAGGCCCTGGACCTAGATACGCTTTTCTGGCCATATCATGAGAAATGGGAATCCGTTTGACAAACCTTCTACGGCGCCGATATCCTAGGATTGAGACAGTACTTTTGGTATACACCACTTGTGTTTTGGATGAATTTTTAGTACAGTCGGGTTGGATTGAACCTGAATCCAACCAGGCCCTTAGAATGGTAAAGCAAATAACTTACAGACCAGGTGTCCGATTGACACGCCGTCAGTCACATTGGGTATCTATTGATGTGAAATACCTTTTTGACACTTCTTTGTTGGATTTCATGGAAATTGAAGTATCATTCGATGGCTTGATGTGTGGATCCCCCCAGAATCAATTGTACTTAGTGCGAGAACCCTATGTCTGACTGTACTTGGAGAATCTTCAGATCCTGTGTGGGTCATCTTCGGATCTTGTCTGGGTCATCTTCGATCCCATGTGGTTCAATAGTATAGATTCTCGATGAAGTAATATGATCTAGAAATACAGATAATCAACTATACTTTCGTACATAAGTTCTACCTGGTCTGAGATGAGTCTTTACCTTTGTGGTACACTTTTGTGTGGTGATACCTTCGTGGTATTCTTCTGTGTGGCATTACCTTTGTGGTACTTACCTTCTTGGTGTTACCTTTGTGGTAATATTTTCTTCGTGTAATATTTGTGCTTTTGGATAAAGAGTTAGACCTTGTGTTTCCTCATGAACAAGACAGGTTTACTTGATAACTTAGGTATATGTATGGGAATATACCTAAGTAGGGTTGATTTCTGCTTCATGCTTTGTAATAATGGTCTCACTTTGTGGTTTATCCTTTTTGGATTCTGAGAGACCTTTAGGGGTATTGGGGTCCCTACTGATTATTTTTATTCTCACCCCTGCACGGGCTACGCCCGCAAATTGCTGTTTCTTGTTCAGACGATGGAAAAAATTGATCGAGGCTAAGTGTTCCAGGATAGGAGGATTCTTGGAGGTGGACCATTAGATGATACATACTACATAGATGACTGTTCGAGAGCTGTACCTACCCTTCAGGTAGGATCCTTGGCGGGTGTTCATATGAACTTTTTTTAGTTTTACTTGTACTTTCCAGTTGGTCTTGTATTTCGGCCCCTTTACTTACTATACTCACCCTATTTACTATATAATTTAAATTTTTCGTGTATCTTTATTTTTTCTTGGATTGTGTGAGTTTTCAAGATAAAAAGGCAATGCCTTCCAGGTTTTGGGGATATGTCTTTCCGGTGCTAGTCGCCAGCCCCTGGCCTATGGAAGACATGCTTGGTGTAGTCATGGAACTAGCCCCATGGTATGGGTCATGACAATAAATATCATATGTAAATAATATATCCATATTTATACTCTGCTTTGAGAGGTGGGAATGGATAAATGAATTACATCGGTTCACGAGGTGGTAGTGTTCCGTAGACATAAACGACAATTTCATAACCCATTTTATGGAAGTAAAGATGGTTTTAGGTAATTTAAGTAACATAAAAAAATATCATTACATTAAAGATACTTATTTTATTAAATAAACATGGTATAATAATTATTGAAGGAGGTGGAGGAGGAAATAAAACAAAAATGCTCGTTGATGAACGTTACCTCTTCTTTAGGTATCCTCCTTAGGATTTCACCAAGAGACTTATAGGTTGGATTTATATCAAAAAACTGATTCTAGGATGAGAGGAGGAAAGTTTTTAAGTGATTTTGGAATGACTTGTATAAACCAAATGGGTCTAACAATGTGAATAGGATTTGACAGTTGGTGGCTTTTTATAAATGGGGGAGAAGACACACTTGACATTTTTTAAGAGAATTTAGTGCCCCACCATATTTCATATGTCAAAAGGGTTCAAAATGATCCATTAGATAAATTTAAATTCATAATGGCTGAAATATAGCTATAAAAAAGTTTTTACATAGGTTAATAGGTAATTTTTACCCTTAGATGTTTAGTTTAACCCTCAATAAACCCATTTTTACCTTTATCGTGGTAATTATTTTTTACTGCATTCACTATTAATTTTGGTAAAAAATTAATTTGAACATATTAGATAATATATATTATTCTAATTAAAAATATTTAATCAAATTTTAAATATTCCATTAATATAAGTGTTGAAATTTATTTTAAAATTAATCCCGTAAATGTGATGGAAACAAGGTTTTTAAAGAGAAAATCTTCAAAAGTCTACAATGTTTTATATATAAATTATATATGAAAATGAATAAAATAAAATAAATTATATTAAATGATATAAAATTTAACAAATTTCACATTAAAATAAATTAAAAATATAATTTAACTTTATGAATTATTTAAATGAAAGGGTAGTTTTCAATTGAAATTATGCATTCCTCACTATTCATCAAAAAATGAAACTTTTCATAAAAATACCAAAAATTCACACTAAGACAATTTTAATATTCTAATTTGAAAAAAGAAGTTTATTTTTTCAAATAAGTTTAATAAAAGTTTGAAAAATTATTTTTAAAATAAGTGCGCCATAAGAAGGCGACAAAATTGGTTTTTAGAAAAATACCGTTTTAAGAGTAAAATTGGATTTATTCAGTTATATTATCTAGAAAACTCATAAGAGGAATTTTAAAACGTTTATTTATCATGTAATACAAATATTTAATTTAAATCATTCACCAAATGCAATTATTTTAATTTTTTTGATGTAAAACGCATTTATGTGAATTAAAATATTTTTTCAGAAAACAGTTTCCTTAATTTTTAGAAGGTTTTATGCTTTCATTTCTAAATAATTGGTAACAAAATAATCCATAATATATTCATTTTTAGAGACTATATTTTCATAATTTAGTAAATCCTACCTATACCCTCCATTCCTAGGATAAGTGATAACTATCATATAATAATATTTTAATAGCTTGTCATGTTTCATTTAAAGTCGATGTTGAGTGTAACAAAATATAAACATAGTGATAATTTTTATTCAAGACAAAATAACTATTTCATGTACCAAAAAATAGATAAAAGGTTATATTTATTTGAAAATAATTTCCCAAAATCTCACAGTGTGACACCAAATCCTTATTGAGATGATGAAGGAAGAGTATTATTGAAGGGTTAGAACACTACACATCCTTACTGGAATCTAGTTTGGTGCATGGTGGAGTAATTTTAGGGATTCAAAAACTACTTTAATGGATGGAATATGGGTTTTTTAAATCATATCACTTGGAGTTAGAACCAGTTAAGATTAGATGGGGAAGATACATAAGGGTTGATCAAATTGTTTTTGATATATTGAGTTAAAGTATGATGTTTTAATGGTTTATGTGGAATAGATGTCATTTTATACAAGGATTAGATACCTCTAGATAACGATTCTAAGTAATTTATGAAGATCTAACTCATACATGTTCAAACATTAGGGTACTCACTCATTTCCAAGGGTCATGAGAGATTTCAAAATATTCAAAACCTTGGATAGTTAACCAGAGTATGGAAGTACAATTATCCAAGCAGGGTTCTAGAACCCTGGGGGTAGTTATGTTTATGGTTGTATGACATAGTCCCTTTATCACATGGTTTATGGTCATGTCATGCATGCCATCAAAAGGTTAGAAAATGGAATGTTGCATTTCTTCTTTGATTATGGGTACAATACATGGTGTTGTAACATTTAGGATGTTGAAACAAATTGAATATTCTAGTAATGGGGAATGTAAATGATGGAATAGGAAAATCTGAGTCAACTGAAAATAGAGGCTAGTGGATATATTTCAACCATTAGTAATGGTGGAAACCAATATCACACTTAGCCAAGAAAATACCTCATGAATATAATGGGGACCTTTCTTCTAGGACAAAGGCATCCTCTAAACACAAGATTTGGGGTATTACGTTTTAACCAATGAATCCTAGATGGGTACCTTCATATAATTAAGTCCCTATTTACAATACACTACTGGTATGAATAAAGAGAAATGACTTGAAGCTATGGGGTTCCAGGAGAATTCTATCAACTCAAATAATTAGTGAGTTCTAGATTAGAAATCAAAGAAATAATGATGATTAGTGGAAAGAATAATATTCCAGGATAGTTCAAGCAATGTAAAAGTTTTCTCACTACATAGTGAACATGTTATCATGATAAGAAGATGTGAAAAATCATTACTCTAACTTTTTTCTAGACCAGGAGGTCTAATGATTATTCCTTGACTATTACTAGGCCCAGAAGATGGGCCTAACTAGATTTATTACTTTTTTTATTTATTCTTTAAATTTTTCCTAAAATATAGAGATTAAAAGATTAGTGATCAAAGATATGACTTTTTCTCAAACAGAAATTTTTATATTTAAAGCCTAAAAAATTTTGTGTCTCTTTTACTAGTAGTTTAGGGTATTATGATTTACACTATAAAAGCATAATGTTTAAGGAGTAATGATGGATGATTGTCTACACAGTTTAGTGTCGTGTAGTGGGGATGCATCTATCATGAAGTTTAATGTCATGAAATAAGGACATCGTCCTTGTGGTTTAACATCATGTGTTAAGGATGTAGAAATTTACTTGAAGTTTTGATAGATATCATTAAGTACACAATGTATTGGTCAATAGAATTATAATTTAGGAATAATCCTTTATCCTTGCATAATTTTATTAGTGGGTAGCTATGTGATTGAGCCCTTTATGTGTAAATCTATCTCATATGCAAGCAATCCATACATAGATCTAACTCATATGTTGGTGAAATAATTTTTTATGACTTGTAAATACTTCAAATTTTTAAGGTATTTCAAGATGGACCAAATCTTATGGGAATATGTAATTTTTGTTTCTGGACTTCCCTAGATTTCTCTATACATTTTATAATGGAAATAATCATTCCATAATATTCTTTCTCATATGGATCCCCCTAGGGATCAAAATTACATGCCGGGAGGAGATATTTTCATCTTTCCATACATAATATTTTTGGGGTTTCCTCCACACCGATCTAGATCACATGATGGAATGGATAATTAAGCACTACCTTAGAATAGGACTGTTAGAAAAGTAAAGAATCACTAAAAATGTTCATACACTATGATAAGAGATAATTTTTTTGGTCAAAATCTTGTTTAGTCTTAGTGAATATTGGTCTAAAAATCACTATATATACTATAGGTATAGTAATAAATCCATACACAGTTTTTTTGAGTCTCCCTATATAGATCTAGCTCGTATGTAGGGAGGGGAATTTTTTATCCTCCCTTGATCATCCTTGACATCATAGTTGGCTAAGGGTCCTCTATGTATATTGGGATCAATTTTTGGTAAAGGTAATTACCTTATCCTGTCTTAGTATGGAGAAGAAACATTAATATCTAAATAATATTTAAGGATAAAACAATAGACTCTAATTAGTTTTATGTATTTTTGGATGAACCATATGCCATGTAGTTTAATGCCATGTGACTAGGACATTTTCATTTAGTTTAACATCATGTGACTGGGACATATCATTGAGAGGAATGACTAACTTAGGGAAATTGGGTCTTCATAGGATATGCATACCTTGAGATGTATGTATATAAGAATATGATTATATAATCTTACTTTGAAAATGGTTATGATTCATGGATGTGTAACATCGAGGGTATCATATTCCTCTTGAATAGTGGGTTTATGGGAAGTGTAAATCATAACACAAGATTATGTAAGTTAATGGTAGGTGGGGACAAGAGGGTATAGGTTAACCATTAATAATTATTTAAGCTCATATTATACACAGTTATGATAATAGATCCTATATTTAAGGGGGATTATCCTATGGGATTAGAGTATCCACTAGGAACACGATTTAGGGCATTGTGTTATTCACTAGCGAATCCTAGTGGGGTCCCATTGAAATAACTTGTCCCTGATACCAGTTTACTACTTGGGGGAACCAAGATAACATGATTTCATGGTCCGTTGGGTTCCAAGAGAAGTCTATCAACTCAAGGAAGTCATTGGTATCAACTAAGGTATCGAAGATATGAAGTTGATTCATGGAGAATGTAAAATTCAAGAAGGGTTTGAGAACCATAAAGGTTGAACTAACATGTATTTAACACATTTCAATGAAAATGGATAAAAAATATTATTTTCAAGTACAAATTAATAAGAGGGGATGAACCGTTCAACAAGAATATTATTATCATGTGGTTTAACATCATGTCATGAGGTTATTATCATGAAGTTTAACATCATGTGACTAGGACTTTGTCATGTAGTTTAATCTCAATTGACAATTAAATTTTCCCCTAATTTTGGATAGAACACTCCCCAATTGTACTGGTCATAGTGAATTTCCATGTTCTCTAAGCTCACATGAGTCATGATAGATATGAGAAAAAAGATATAACAAGACAGTTAATCGAGTCATGTGAGTATCCTTAAAATATAATATGTTGGGGTATTCATAATTTGGTATTAATGGTAATCCTTTCACAGATTTGTTTATAATATAAGGACATAGTTGTGCATGACGAAAATTAAAGTATAGGTTTGAAATGGAGGATACATGTGTCACTACATATCCCACAGTATGGGAATCAAGCCAAACATATTTTTTATTAGAACGATCCAACACAGATCAGGCCTGTGTGAAGGTAAGGGTGAACTATTACTCTTGAGCATAGGACCCTCATGTGCTAAGGGCCACTACATGGATCTAGTTATCATGTGTGGAATGACTCATGTTTTATCATGAATTTTATATCCAAACGTCACTACATATCTCAAGGGAATGAGAATCAATCCACACATTATTTATACATTGTGAAATTCCCTACACATGTCTAACTCATACACAGGGAGGGGAATTTTAACTTTATATTTTTGATGGACCTAGGATTGGAGACCTAAGAATCATTAGGCATCCTACGATAATTGGAATCAAGCCAAATTTAGTTTTAATATAAATTCTATGCAGTTTATATTCCTACCTCTAAGACTTAGAATTTGAAGGCATTAACCACTAAGTCCTTCTCCATCCCTATTGGACATGGTTAAAATGGGTGAAAAGAATCATTTCATTTAATATATATATATAAATAATGGTAGTTTGATGATTGGGGGACTAGTGCTACACTATTGGATATATATATCATGGGATTAAGGAGAAACTTTCATCTAGGACCAAAATATCCCCTAAACACAAGTTCTTAGATGTTCTGTCATTCTCAATAAAATACAAGCAGGGTACATTTAGGATTGATCTGTCCCTATTACCAATATGATGTGAAATTACAAGAGAATATATGATTAAGGTATATATGAAAAGTGGGGAATGATGTTTGAAAATGGGGTGTACAAATGGATTTTTAATGCTAAGGATGTTAGGTATTCATTGGGGACACATACCTAAAACATAAAGGGTAAAAACTATGAATCCATAATATTACTTCGAAAATGTGTATGATGCATAGACGAGTTGCATCGAGTGTATCTATAATGACTCGTATTTTTCTAGTTTTATTTTTTAGAAAATTTCTGGGAAAATTCCGAGAAATGTTATTCTTAAGAGGGGCCTAACCTCGACCAGTACTGGTCGAGGATGAAAGATAATTTTTGGACGCTTTAAAGGAAAATAAAATAATCTCTAAAAAGTTTTATTTTATTTATTTTAAATTTTTTCAGTGACACAACATCGCTGAAATGTAGTGACGTGACGACACTGAAACTCATTAATGAAATACATTAATGAATCAGAATGGCGATGCTATAATGTGAAGTGTGTATTCCTTCTTTAATTAAAAAGGGATTATGGGTTGATAAACAACCCTAGAATTCCATTAACGAATGAAAAATGAAACCTATCAAACGATGAATTCTAGGGAATCAAAAAGTGGGGACAATACCTTTGGAGCGATAATTCGGGACCAGAGATCTTTGGGAAACAACAGATGATCATCCTCGACCAATCTCTATTTTCCCTAATAGGGGTTTAAATCTATGTGATTATTGTTCCCTTGTTCTTCCCATATAAACAAAGAACGTGGATCAACTCACTAACTAGCTGATCTGAAGATAATTTCTTCTTGCGAGATTGGGAATAAATATTGCGGGTTGATGTTGGGGACTACAAATCTTAGTGATTGAATTATACTTCATGAACCCACTAACAAGAATAGATCTGGGAAAAAATGAACAAAGTCTGGGATTTTTCATTGGGTGTTCTTTGTGATCCCATCTCACTCTCTTATTTTTCTTCATTGACGGACCCATGAGGTTGCGTCACGATTTTCTGGGAGGATTTGAGTGTGACCAAACCACAAAGTGATGAAAATTAAGTCTTAAGGCCATAGTGATAAATGAGGAAACCCGGGGATCACAACGGTGCTTTCAGAATGGAAATCAGACCACCACACTGACAATGGAGACCCATAGAAGGATGGCCGCTGGCGGCGGGGCGACCACCCAGTAGTGGAGGCTGCCTTCTCAACAACCGACAGTGGTAGGGAGCCATGGAAGCATGACCACAGGTGGAAAATGAGGGCCATGATTAGGGAGGTTCGTTGGACATCATTTCTAGGTGGCAAAACGCTGTCAACAGACCACGTGCGGAGGACCCGGTCAGCCCTAGGCCTGCCGTGTGGAGTCAAAGACCACAATGGAGGGGTAAACGGCTTCATAAAGTCATGTCGGAAGAACACGGACATGACACCCACCATGTCCCAGGTGGATCAGACTGGATTTCCTAGAGGGCTGGGCTGGTGGAGTGAACTAGGACGTTGGGCAACTCAGTCTTGAGGAAAACTAGCCCACCATTACAGGCCAGGTCGGATGGAAAACTAGGTTATTGTGTGGCTCGACTAGTCAGAATCGGTCCAACTAAATCATACAGGGCTGGAGGAATGGGACCGGGTCATTGGGAGACCCGGCGGGATGGACCCATGACCAAATCAAGCCGGTTCTAGTAAGGACCAATGGGCCAGGCTGGAACGAGTCAACCCTGACCCAAACGTATTGGGTTGGGTTATTCGAACTGGGTCGGATGATGCAGGACCCCAGGCTGGGTTGGTCCGTTCGGTATGACTATGTCAGACCGAGCCCATATGCAAGTAGCCCCTACTTACTAAAATTCCATTATCATTCAGACCAGGTGTCTAATTGATGCACCGTCTATGGTGTTGGAACCCTTGCGATGAGACAATCCTTTGTGTATACTCTAAGTGAGTTTTCGTAGTAGTCGAGATATGACCAATGGATTGAGGAGTAGATTCTCCTAGAATCAAGAATTTTATAGAGTGGGAATCCTAAAACTGGATATTAAATGAAGGATATGATGAGCGGGGCCTTGGTGGTCTAGTAGCAGAGCATACCTTAGTGGTCCAGTAGCCGAGCAAACCTCAATGGTCTAGCAGCCAAGCAGAATTCAGTGGTCCGCATCCGAGAAGACCTTAGTGACTCATTAGGGATGATTCCCTCAATAGTATAAGATGATTCAGCTTTACAGCTAATAATCATACTTTTTATACTTTTGGTTATACCTGGCGTGATCTGACAATAGTAACTTCATCGACTATGCTTCTAAGAGGTTACACTTCATATACATCTTTAGTAGTTTACTTTGTGTATTACTTTGTATTACACCTTTGTGTTTTGGGGTCCCTACTAAGTATTTTTTTACTCACCCTTGCATGGGCTTCACCCACATGTGTCGTGTCTCCTACAAGTGATCGACGCTTCCATAAATACCTTGGTGGTCCGGGACAAGGTGGTGCTCAGTGATATTGGACAGATGGGCATACTTCTATGGCTATAGGAAGCTACCCTTCACCTACCCTTTAGGTAGGGTCTCAAGTAGACAGACCGTGGTAGTTTTACATTCCGTTTTGGTTTTTGGGCTTGTATTATGCCCCCATTTTACTTTTAGTTGGTAGTATCCTCTTACCAGTTGTCTTAGTGATAGTTATGGTTTACTTTGTGTTTAATTTATGTAGTTGGATATTTTTGCGTGTGTACAGGTTTAAAGTCAATGCCTTCCCTTTTTGGGATATTCCTTCTCAGTTCTAGTCTCTGGCCCTGGATTATAGAGGTGGGCTTGGGGTAGCCCCAGCATGGGCCCTGGGGGATAGGTAGTGAAAAAGTGATATCAGAGGAGGTCAGTTCTACCTTTAGAACCCAGATTATAAGTGTTTGGTTGGGGGAAATATTGTTAAATGTTTTGAGTTAGGCTTTTAGGCTAGGGAATCTAGTGTTTGTGTGACAACTGATGCATCCATACACCAGGAACTTGGATTCTTCTCTTTGACTTGGAATATGGAAACACTATCTTTAAGAAAAAATGATGGTACAAGCATCGTATAAGAATGATTTGAGTTTTCTATGTCCTTCTTGAGTCATCTCACCATGTGTACTCTGTTGATCATGGTACAACTTGTTTTTTTTCAAGATACTTCCACCGAGATAGCCATCAAGGATTCCACCGTGTGATCACAAGGATAATCTATGAGGGTGAAAAGATGGGTAGAATGGTTCTTACTAGAGACAGCACCACTGAGTGGTGTACTAGCTATACTTCTAACTTTGGAGTAGCACATGGTACTCGTAGTACCAGCAGATGAGATGCGCAGACTGAGTACACTTTACGAGTTTCAGTGATAGAGACCCATAAGGTTCCGAGGCGAGCCCGACTCACAGGAATATAAGGGATGGATTAAGGTAAGGACCGAGTTTGACATCTAGCTAGGGCACCATTAGATTATATGGAGGTCATGGAAATTAGCCTTCTATGTGGCTCAGTAGGGAAATGGTAGGGTTTAGATTTCCTGATCTTATGATGAGGTGACTTTTCCATGGAGAGAGCTTGAGAACCTTTCTCAGAGAAGGGGCTATTTACATAAAATATAAGGGATATGAATTCCCAAGAACTTATACAACTTTGGAAGTAAAACATGTCAGTAGATGAGTATTCATCTAGGCATACCAACCTTTTTAGGTACTCGATGAATATGATACAACCAGTGCTTCAGGGCTCGGACCTCCGAGCAAGATGTGTTTAGGGACATCTGATCCAACACTACTCCTCTGTGCATTCCTACTTAAGCTATGGTTCTAGATAGAACCTTTTTGGTTGAAAGTCCTTTAGCTGAGCAAATACAACCAGTGGATGTCAGTAGTGGGAAAGAAGGAAGCTGATGTCAGTCTCAAAGACTTGGATGTGTGAGATGTTCTAAGAAGAGGTCCCAAGATAGGGGATATATAGATAAAGGCTCATAGGGTGAGTCGAACATTCCTAGAAAGATTTAATGATTTTCAAAATATGAAAGGGGACATCTCACTAATGATTTTCCAGCTCGTCGTGTTAATAGTGAATTGGTGGATGAACCACCATGGTAGAGATATTGATTGGAAAAAATGAATCTAAAGGGAGACAGATGTGGAAGAGGAGTTGGGAGAGCAATAGGAGGTGGTATACATTTCGACATGTTACAACCACCACCATAATGTGGTCAACACCAGGCTCATGGAGCTAGAGGACAGGGGAAGGGGGTAGCTGCATTCGGTCAAGGAATATGACCCATGGGCTCCAAGAATGATTTGAGGTACGGTCTGTGTCTACTTTTAGCTATCATATTAATAGACATAAGTTCCAATCATTCCTTCTTGTCACAAATCTGGTTCAATACCTAGAGTATCCAGTTAAAGCATTGAATTGACCCTTACTTATGGAGATACCTATGGGAGTAGACTCGATAATCACACTTCTACCGATAGTGTGATCTGACCCTTGAGGAAAGAGTTTTAGTTGGAACCTCTTTGTGGTAGCATTGAAGCCTTACGACGTTGGTTTGGTTAAAGACTGTTCATACACAGTTCATGCTCATATTTACTATTTTAGTCAAATTGATGTCATATGTACGCAATGTTGGAATGAGGTTTTCTTTAGTCATCCAAAAAGGAAACCCAGGTAGCATAAGATAAACTCATGCATAGGAGGATGCAGCTGATCACGCTTGTGTCAGCTAGCCTTACCCACATGGAGGTGGATGTTTTGAGTTCTCAGTTCCTAGCAGTAGTGGTGGAGTACAAGGACAATTTTATGAAAGAAGTATCTAGGATTACCTCCCTATAGGGAGATGTGCTTCTACATAATTCTAAAACCTATGATGGAACTGATATCATCATTAGTATATCAGATGGATTTCATAGATCTTTGTGAGCTGAGGGTGTAGGTGGGGACTTGCAGAGGAAGGGATTAGTAAGACACAGTGTTCTAGGTTGTGTGTGGATTACTGAAACTTTAACCAGGTGACATGGAGAATGAGTACCCACTACCAAAGGGACGGAGAATGCATCAATTAGCTGAAAGGGGCATCCTTTTGAATGTATGGAAAGGTGCACATAGGCTTTTCAATAGTTGAGATAGACATTATAGATGGGGTTCCTCTGGGACTATCAATTTGAAGTAGTATATACTCCAAATAAGAGAAATTTGCTAACATATGCTCTCAGTAGGATATCTAGTTTGTAGTTATTGAATGAGGAAATAGAGAAGTTTCCCTCATTATACTTATCCTTCATGGATGGAGATGATGTAGCTTATCTTCAATTCGTGGTTTTTAACCCACCACTCTTAAAGTGAGTCATAGAGGCATAATTAGATGATACCGATTGGGAGTATTTAAGTGCTCATTTTTCCATAGGTAATACCCCTGATGGATATTAAAAAGGTAGGGAACACATCATTCATTTCAGAGGATACACAATAGTATAAGTGGATTCCTAGAGTGACGAGATGCACTGGGATATGCATGTGGGTGTCAAAGAAGACACCAGGGATGACCGAATAGGTTGAAGATGGGCCTAACTATTGATATAAAATCTGAGTGTCTGTTTAACATGTTTCATGGTTTGTCAACACAACGTGTTGAGCCCCTATTCTTATAGGGGATTTATCTTTTCTTCTTTGGGGTTCCAAGAATGGAGTTAGGAAGGATATCGACGGGCTTCATGATTGGTTTATCACGTATTCCCAGGGGACAAATTACCATATGGGTTATTGTTGACCAACCAACCAAGTTGGACCAATTCCCACTAATTTGAGAGAGGGGTTCAATATAGAGTTTGGGATGCCTCTACATGTAGGAGATAGTTTGACTCCATGGAGTCCCATCTACGATATTCTCATATCGTGGTGCACACTTTAAATCCCGGTTGTGGAAGGAATTACAGGAGGCATTTGGGTCTCAACTGTTCTTGAGCACAACCTTTCACCCACAAATGGATGGCCAGAAAAAGCAGACCATAAAGACTTTGGTGGACATGTTTGGTGCCTACGTTCTTGATTTTGGTCACAGTAGGGAGGACCACCTACCACTAGTGGATTTTGCGTACAACAACTACCACTCCAACATCAGTATGGAACCATTTGAGGCACTGTAGGGATGACCATGTGGGTCACCGTTATACTAGACAGACCTAGGGGAGTCAACACTCATGGGTCTAGAGATGGTATAAGCTACCAATGAGAAGGTTTAAGTCATTAGAGAGTGGATGAAGACTGCACAGAGTCGACATAATTTTTATGGTGATAGGCGACGGAGACCCTTGGAGTTTGAGGAGGGGGACCACGTATTCCAATGGGTCTCTCCTTGAAAAGGGATATGAAGATTTGGAAGTGGTGACAAGTTATCTCTGATGTTCATCAGACCATTCATAATACTACATAGAGTGGGTGAGGTGGTGTACCGCTTGGCTCTATTTCCACAGTTAGAGAAGGTTCACGACTTCTTTGACGTATCCCAGTTGAGGAGATATATGCATTAACCTTCTCACGTCATCGACCACGGAGATATGGAGATTGATGATGGGGACAATTTTGTAGAGTTTCTGGTGGAGAGTGAGGATCAATAGGGGAGGTCCCTCTATGGGTGATCAATTCCTCAAGTTGACCTTCAGTGGGTGCACATGAAATCTCTAGGAGATCACGTGGGAGCGGGAGGCTCAGGTTCGTGCTTGTACCCTCATCGGTTTGGGAATCCATTTGTTTGGATTTTGGGGATGTAAAACCTTAAGGTGGGGTAAATGTAATGAATTTTATTTTCCTGGTATTATTTTTAAGAGAATTTCTAGGACAATTCCAAGACTAGGCATAGAGACAACCTGTGATTCCGAGACCCGGTGTGCCTGAAATGGTAAGCCGAAAAATGTTAAGTTTTTAAATAGATCACGTGATAAATTTTCCTAAAAAAGTGGAAAAAAATCTTAAATAGGTGCCCATATCAAGAATATGAGGGAAACATTTCATTCAGGATGGTGGGTTTACCCTAGGCGTGATTTATTTTTAGTCAGCATGGGCGTCGACCGAGTAAACATAAAAACGGTATAACACTAAATAAAATTATTAAATAAAATTATTTTATTTTTCAAATCCTTATAAATCACAAACGGTGACTCAAATTGAAAATTTGAGACCAATGTTGAGCAATGAGGGTGTATTTTCCTTAGGAAGAGCCTAACATTGACCAAAACACTCCAAAAGTAGAAATTAGTTTTTGGACATAAATAAAATAATTGAATAAAGATTATTTTATTTTCAAATCCCTATATCTCATAAACTGTAACTCAGATTGGAAATCCAAAAGTACTGTTGTTCCCATGAGGGTGTTCTTCCCTTAGGCGAAGCCTAACATTGGATGTTGTGGGCCTGTTGTGAAAGTTGGTTTTTAGGACGTAATCGTAAATAAAATAATTTGAATAAAAATTAATTTATTTTTGAATCCTAATAATGCACAAATGGTAACTCGGATGAAAAATCTGAGATGACCGTCTAGTTTGTAATGAGATGTTCTCCTTAAGAAGGGACTAACATCAACTGATGATGTCCAAGGGTGAAAGTTAATTTTTGAACATTTCAAAGGAATATAAAATAAACATCAAAAAGGTTTTTTATAATTCTTTTAACTTTTTTTAGTGACACAACATCATTGCAATGCAGTGATGTGACAATTTTGAAACTCATTAATTTGATACATTAATGAATTAGTGTGGCGATGCTGCAACATGCATCCCATCTTCCTTATTTAATTAAATAGGGATTCAGGGTTGACAAATAACCCCAGAATTCCTCTGACAAACAAAAAAGGAAACCTCTCCAACAATGAATGATGGCGAATTAGAATTTAGTGACAATACCTTTGGAGAGAAGATTAGATACTGGAGATCAACGAACGATAAAAGACGATCATCCTCAACCAATCTCTATTTTACCAATTAGGGGTTTAAATCCGTGTGATTATTGTTCCCCTATTCTTCCCTTCTAAATGAATAATGCATATGAAGCCACTAACTAGTTAATCCACAGATGATTTATTCTTATTATATTGAGAATAAATATTGCAGGTTGATGTTGGGGATTTAAAATGTTAGTGATTGAATTATTCTTCATGATCCCTCTGACAAGAATAGATCTGGGCCAAAATTAACAAAGGCCGAGATTGTTCATTGGGCATTCTTTGTGATCCACCTCTCTCCTCTCTATCCTATTGTTCTTTGCCGATGGTCCCATGAGGTCATGTCAGTATTTGAAAGGAGGTTCCGAGCACGATCGGACCCCCGTAGTGAAGATAAGTCAGTATTGAGGTCATAGTAATAAAGGCATCGATCTGAGGATCACAACAGTGATTTCGAAACGGAAATCAGACCAATACACCGATAGAGGTGACACACGGAAGGAGGGCCAGCGGAGGCGGCACGTGACGATGCGAACACCTGACAGAATAGGCCTTCATATCGATGAAGTTTGAGATAGGAACCACAACGGCATGGTCGTGGGTGGCGATGAGGTCCACAGCTAGGGTGCGATAGGACAGAACAAGGGCTACACGGTGTAGTGACGTGTTGCGAGGTGGCGGCACACGATCAACAGAACTTGTATGGAGGACCCGGCTGACCCCAATCCAGCCTCATGGCATTAGAGACCATGAAATAGGTGTATGAAGCATCGTCGAGTCGTGTCACGGGTGGATCAGACTGGCCCACCCAACGGGTTAGGATAGAGCAGCAGGAGGGGCCCAACATCGGGTTGGGCTAGTGGAGCGAACCGGGCCGTTGAGTGGCCTGGACTGGAGGAAAACCAGCCCACCATTTCGGTTTGTGCCAAATAGAAAACAGGGACACTGGGTGGCCCGATTGGTCAGATTCAGTTCAACTAAGTCAGACCAGGTCGGGGAATTAGACCAGGTTGCTGGGTGACCCGACAAGATAGACCTACGACCAAACCGGGCTGGGTCCAGCAAGGGCCAATGGGCCAGGCCAGATTGAGTCATCCTAGACCCAACCGGGTCAGGTCGGATTGAGTCCTGCAGGACCTCAGGCCTGGTTGGTTTGGTATGTTCAACTAAGTCAGACCGGGCCCAGAGGCAACTGGGCCCTACTTTCTAAAACTCTAATATCTTTCAGATCAGGCATCTAACTGACGCGTTGTCTGTGGAGTTGGAAGCCTTGCAACGACATGGTCCTTTGGGTATAATCAAAGTGAGATTTCTTGGTATTCAAGATACGACCAATGGCTTGAGGAGAAGATTCTCCCATAATCAAGCGCGCTGGAGAGCAGGAATCCTACGACTTGTTGTGACATGATGGATATGATGAACGATACCTCAGTGGTCTAGTAGAAGAGCAGACCTTAGTGGTCCTATAGCTGAGAGGAACTGAATGGTCCAGCAGCTGAGCGGACCTGAGTGGTCCATCAGCTGAGTGGACCTCAGTGGTATAGCATCCGAGCAGACCTAATTGGTCCAGCAGCTGAGTGGACCTCTGTGGTCTGGCGGTCGAGCAGACCTCAGTGGTCCAACATCCAAGCAGACCTCAGTGGTCCAGCGACCAAGCATAGCTCAGTGAATCGTCAGGGATGAGTCCCACAGAATTACAATATGATTCATCTTTATAGTTGATAATCTTTGTTTATATACTTTGAATTATACCTAGTGTGATTTGACTCTAGTAACTCTCTTGACTATACTTAAAAGTTACACTTCGTGTACCTCTTTGGTAGTCCTCTTTGTGTATTGCTTTGTGGCTTACCTTTGTGGTCTGGGGTCCCTATAGATATTGTTTTACTCACCCTTGCATGGGGTTTTCCCACACATGTCCTATCTCGTGTAGGTGATCGATGCTTTGATGGAGACATTGGTGGTCTAGAACCAAGTAGTGCTCAGTGATATGGGATGGACAAGCGTACCTCTACAGATATAGGATACTACCCTTCACCTACCCTTCAGGTAGGGTCTCATGAATATAGAACATGGTAGTTGTACTTTCCTTTTGGGTTTTGGACTTGTATTCTGACCTCTTTTTACTTTCAGTTGGTACTATACTCTCAGTAGTTTTCTCAGTGACAGTTGTGGTTTACTTTGTGTTTACTTTCTGCAGTTTGAGATTTGTGCATGTGTACAGGTTTAAAGGAAATGCCTTCCATTTTTTGGATATGCCTACTCGGTTCTAGTCACTATCCCCGTCCTATGGAATGTGGGCTTTGGGTAGTCAGGACACGAGCCTTGGGGGATGGGTCGTGATAGTATCTGAAGCTTCTTGAATAGTTGGGTTTAAGGAAGTGTAAAAAATTACCCAAGAATATCTGAGTCAACATGAGATGAGGACTAATGGGTAAAGGAAAACAATTAATAATGGTGGAAGCCCATACTACTTGCAGTCAAGAAATAGATCTTGGATTGGGGAGGGGGGGGGGGGCTCCTTTGGGACATGAATATACACTAGGCGTAAGCTTCATGGAATTATGTTATTAAATAGAGAATCCTAGTGGGGTAACTTTGGATTGGCCAATCCTTGTCACCAGTTCTCTAAAGGGTAACAAAGAGAAAGGGAGCCCAAGGTCCATGGGGTTCTAAGAGAAGGATATAAACTTGAGGAATAGGTTGATATCAACTTAGATATCAATGATATGAAGTTATTTCCTGGGGAACCAAATATTCAAGAAGGCTTAGAGAGCCCTAAATTCTATTCCAACAGGTATTGAACACATTTTTAGGTGAAGAAATAAAACATAAAAGTATTGAATATATCATTATCAAGGGGATGATCAATTTGGTATGTAGACCTCTTATCATGCAGTTTATCTTCATACTACTTGGAAATTATTATGCATTTTAACATCATGTGATTTGAACATTATCATGTAGCCGAACATCATGCATCTAGGATGTTTTCATATAGTTTAACATCATTTGATTGGGATTCTATTCCATGTAATTGGATAGAATTCACTTTTATCATGCTGGTCAAAGTGACTTGTTAGGTTCCCTAAGATTACACGAGTCATGCTCCGCATGAGAAAAAAGGGATAACTAGGTAGTCAGTGTGTAAATAACCCAAACCCAGTAGCCCATATTTGGTGGTTACTTTATTACATTAGTATAGGATACATGGAATCACATACAAATTGACTAAATAATTGATTAGTCTTGGTAAACTAGATACATAATATAAATTTAAATTACAGTTGAAAACATAAAATACACAATGTATTTTCCTCGAGAACACCATATTTCACCTTAACATATCCTTTCTTATCAATCAAAAAACACCTCCTGATATACTAGGGAAAATAAATCATAAGAAAGATGTGCATTAAGAAGCACAATAAGGGTATACATATAGTGGAAGCTATCATGAATAAATAATCATAATGAACATGGGATGTTAAATAACTAAAACACATTCCATTTAAAAAATAAATGAGCCTAATATGGAAGGAATAAATGATGATCAAATAAAGCCATATAAATAATCACTTGAGCTTGAAACTTATCCATGGATATTATAACTAATAGAATAATCACATGGATATCAATAAATAATATCATAATGAAAAAATACATAATGATGGACATCTAAAACGTATTGTCAATGCCTTTCACAACAAACTTTCAATCTGTGGGTAAAACACCATCTAATTTGGCCAACTGATTTGTCTCATTAGACATTTCGATACATTGAGGGGATATCGATAACCAAGTTTCACCCATCACTAACTAAGTCAATTGCATTCCTTATATAAAAGGGATGAAACATAACAAACATAAACATGAATATTGAAAAACTAATATATGAAATTTTAATATGTACCCCAATAAAATAAACATAATTATAAACCATCTATAATAATATGGTGAATGGTAATAAAATTGTACATCCTCAGAAAAATTTAACATAAAACATCCTAATAAATAATTACGATGATATCAATACAACATATCCCCAATGGATAATAATTATAATAGAGGTTTGATGCAATCTATGAATATAAATACCATTAAATTTTCCTTAAAAACATCCATGAGGAAAATATACTTTGAAATTTGAAAATGAACTTAAAAAAAGTTTGAATTTTCTTTTGAAAAAAAAATCTTTCAAAATTTAAAACTTTAAAATAATCATTGAAACATTTATTGGTCCTATGATTGGAAAATTATATTCAGGTCATACATGTTAAAACAAATATTCCTTTCACATTTTTAGTAAAATACAAACAAGGCTTATTCTGAAAATTACATAAAGATTACATTAAAAAAATTAAAATGCCAAAATAGGTAAAATCAATTTAAATAAATAATTCATAAAAATTTAAAAACATTTTGGATAACATTTTTATAAAACATGGATTTTTATTAAAATTAATTTTTGACCAAAGAGAGGAATAATGTTGGATTTTATTAAAAACATTTTCTCAATAATTTTAAGTAACATAGAGTGGAAAACTAGTAATATTACGTGAAAATGTACATGAATAAACAAATTATATGAAAATAAATTGATTTTAGGTTATAAATATCAAATAATTCCCCTAAGGGAGACTTTTAGATAAACAATACTGAATAATGATAGGATTGTGAAATAAACACTTACCAATTTGGCAACTTTTGGATTGTAAGCCTGAAAAAATGACATCAAATTAAAATTTAAATATAATGAAGTTAAAATGATACATGATATAAAATATAAAATGGTCAGAATATAAAAAACATAGAATAAATAATTTCTGAATATTATATATGTCTCATGGAAGTAAAAGTGAGACGAGAAACCGTTATCTGAGGTTCGAATTCATTTGTATGTGTCAAAAAATCCGGTGTAATAATTATAGTTTTATTTTAAATATATTAAAAAATAATTATCATATATATCATTCCATATATTATTTACTTATAATATTTTGTTACATGTTTATTAATAATTCTTTGTTAAAATCACAGTTTCGGATGATAATTGCTTTATTTTTCATGTATGTTTTAGTTTGGTAAATTTTAACCTTTTAATTTTATCATGGTTAAAAATATAAATAATTTTAAACAGGATATAAATATCATATATAATCATTATATATGAATTTAGAGTAATATATTAAATTTAGAGAATGAAAATTGATTACGCCATTCATGGAGATGGTAGGTCATACGTATGCATGAATGTTGTTTCAATTTTAATCGAAGGATGGAACTAAAGAAAAATAAATATTAATTTGAATTTTTGAATCTTTATATTTTTATATATATAATTTATATATATAAAATCTTTCCTTATTACCATTCATGTAAAAAATAAAATGAATCGCTACGTAGAGGCGGTAGTCCACACGTATGTAGGAGTGAAGTTATTGTCCTCAAATATATTTGAAGGTAATAAGATATTTTTGATATTTATTTTTTTTAATTATTTTTATATCATAAATATCACATATATTTATTAATATTATCCTCAATACCTTCCATGTAAATTGTAATCGAAAAATGACTCACATCGCTTCACGAGGCGACAATTCGCCGTACACACGAGCAAAGTTATCATATCCCCCATGGAATGGAAACTAGGTAGGTATATATGATATAATAATAATATAAGTATATTATTTTCCTAAATATCATTTAAAATTTTTAAATACATCTTTATATTCAGGTTTGAAAGGTAGTGATGCAAAACAAGTTAAATCGGTTCGTGAGGCGATAGTCCACCGTACACATGATTGATGGTTTTTTCCTATTTGATTGGAGTGGGGATAGATATGGATAATTACATTAAAAAAATATAAGTATATATTATGTACTAGTGTTATTATATAATCATATTTAATATTTTATAAGGATTTTTAAGAATAAATTAAACAAATACGCATGTTTAAGAAGTATACCTCTTATTCAGAGACCCTCTTTAGGTTTATACCTAAAGCCTTAATAGGGGGATTTATAATAATAATAAGGCCTATATTATTTGGGTAGGTATGTAATAATGTTATTTGGGTAGTAATTTTCCAAACCAAAGGCTTTTGGAAGTGTGAAAAAGGGCGGAGAGGGGATTCCCTTTTATAAGTAGGGGAAATGACACACATGGAATATTTGAAAAGTTAAAGTAATACATCCTTTTTATAATAATAAAATCCTAAAAATTTGGTAATTATAAAACCTTAGAGTTTATAAGGTCTAAAAATGTCCATCCAATGGGTTCTTAACATGTTTTAGGTCATTTTTATCCCTTATCTTCTTAGTTTAAACCTCATGGTAAACCCATTTTTACTTTAACCATGGTAATTAATTTTTACTATTCTCATGATTCATTGTGATAAAAAAATAATTTAACCTTATTATATAATATATATTATTATTATTAAAAATTTTGAATCTATTTTTATAAATTAAATTCATATAAGTAGAATAATTCAATTTAAAATTAAATCAAAGTTGTGATGAAAGAGCGGTTTTCCAATGAGAAAATTCTCATATATAAAGAATGTTTTAATATCAAAATTCAATATGAAATTTATTTCAATGAAAAAAATTACTTAAAATTTAATATAATTTAACTAATTTTACTTTAATTTTTTTTTAAAATTTAACTTAACTTTGTAAATAATTTAAACAAAATGCAGTTTTCAATAAAAACCAGTATATTTCACTATTCATAAAAGAATTATTCTTTTCAACAAAATCTTAAAAATCCCCCCTATGATAATTTTTAAATTTATATTTTAAAATAGAATTTTTTTTTTTCAAATAAATTTTCTTAAAGTGGAAAAAAGTAATTTTAATTTATGTGCGCAAAGTGTGACTAGACTGCCTTTTAGAAAATAATGTTTTTCAGAGAAAATATATTTTTATTTCAAATGTTTGTTATTTTATTTATAATAAATAGATAATCAATAAAATTATTTTATAGATGCGTAAACCATATAAGTTTCATCATTTATTTTGTACTATTCATACATTCCATCTTAACAGATAAGTTATAATAGTTATGTTTAAATAATAATATTTTAATAGAGTGTCGTGTTTCATTCAAACCCAATGTTGTGTATTTAAAAAGGTATCAAAGAGATTTAATTTATTTAAAATTAATATATCATAAAGTTTTTTGGTTATAAATTTTCTTTTATCCTTGGTTTTTTATTCCATATAGGCTATCAAATATGATTTTCCTCTTAAAATCTTGAGGTGTTATATTCTACCACCTTAAATAAATTGTGGCCTCATAATTTAATCTGGATATAAATAATAAAGGGGTTGATATTTAAAAATACCCCTATTCAAAGCCAACATTATTAAAAGGGTTAATAGAAATTCCTCTTTATAAGAGAAGAAGGGAATTATAAATGCCATCTGGAATAAATCAAACTAGGTTTCCTATTAGGATAGCATTGGTTAAAAGTGAAGATATGGACATGGAAAAACAGATTTAATTATTATAGAGAGTGGTAAAGATAATTTATCATAAGAAATTGAATTATATTGAAAATTTTATGACAAAAAAACAAAAATACGAGATGGATGAAAAGACCACCGGTTCAATAGAAATGAAGGCATTATGATAATATTTCCTTTTTCAATATCCTTTTCCTAGAGTTGATGGATTCCTTTACCATCTATACTTAGAACATATGATAATTTACATACTTGATATATTTCTATTTCATTGGTACAATTTCATCCTTTTGTGATACTTTGATCAATTTAGACATCATTTCATACTCTAATAAATGAATATCCAAAATGAATTTTCATACCTGAATCACATTTAACCGGTCATTAGAATGACATGTAATTCTTAGTGTCCATAGATACTTTTCAATACGAAAATGGTTAGAACAATTTATCTAATAACACACAAAGATCAACTTAATCCATTCTATATATAGTTAACTTTAATACTCATCCAAAATATGCCCCTCCAAATTCAAAGTCCAAAAATTTTAATAGAATTTCACTAAATCAACATTATATTCCCTAGAAAATATAAAGTGGATCTTAATGTCACATACAAAATATAGTAATACCTTGACCACTATAAAAAATAAGGAAAAGATTCTTTATTCCAAAAATTAAATCTCATATTGTTGAATATATTTAATAAATCTAGACATGCAATAAACTCTAGAAATGTTTATATAAACCATCAAATCACTAATATAATTCAATTTCAATAATACTATACCATAAACATCTATTTATAATTATTATCTCAATATCGATCAGATATTAAGGGTTATCTTCCCTCAATGATATTTTTCTAAAAAGACCACCTTTCAATAGAATCACTTTTCTTGGTTATCAGTACTATTTATCTTAATCTTTCAGGTACTTAAATAAAAGGTACTAAAATGAAATTATTATACATTTTATGATTCATATAACTATAATATCATTGATAAAATAATTCTATACCATATTTCTTGAATCCAAATAAAAGCACTTTAATCAATCCACTTAAACTATATCAATAGAATATGCTTGACCATGACCCCTTATATTCTTCTGGGGTATATTCCATTGATGCTTGGGAATTTTTTTATATAGTTCCCCATATCCTTATAGTTGAAACAATAGACATTATAAACGTATTTCTTGCCCTACAATCATGGGTATGGTGGACTTTCTCTCCACACTCATAGAAAACTCCCATTACCTTTAAGAAAATACTAGGGGTTTTCTTTCCATAATTATCACATGTGTGAAAATCCTTATTTACCTTCTTCCCTTTATACATATTTTTATATTCCATACTCTTCTTATCTTTATTTCATTTAAAGCCATGATACTTGTAGAATTATATCTGTATCTTAATATCCCATGAAACTAGGTCCTCATATGATGACAATGTTTTTGGGGGCTAATTACCTTCAAAGGATTAGTTTTAACCCATCATTGAAATGGTAAATATTACTATTTGGATTACGTATATAGTATATATAATTCCTTTATAACCTTCTAAAGTTGGATTCATACTTAGATATATTTTCATGTTCCTTTTTTATTAGACAATGGAATGGCTTCTCCATATCTGCTTGTCAATTATGCAGAAAATACTTTTCTAAGAAGAGTACCTTAAAATCCTACCATTAAATGTTTTTTATTTATTCTTCATCCATAGTGTTTTTAATAAATGACCACCATTGATCCTTATCTCTTAAGATATGATAAGAATCCGTGACATTCTTCTCTCTCTCATTACTTCCCAAAGTGAGAATTATCTTCCTAAGGAACTTATCCATTACTTAACTACAAATAGTTATTCCCATTTAATTATGGATTTTTTGAGGTATAAAGTAGTATAAAATTGTTACATCACACGGTGGATCATCCAGATACTCTATATAAGAATGTTTATTTATCATAATTTGAGTCATCCTCCCCAATCTTGTTATAATTTCTTCAGTTTCAGATGAAGCCCCAGTTTCAGCTCCATTATATTTCCTAGGAGGGAAATCCCTATACGGGATGTGTTAATTGATATAGTTACCATTAATTCTATTAGGTTTATTTTATAAATAATGGAATAAATTATATTAGATCATAACATAATGAAACATAATTTTTGATCCCAATACTAGTGAAATAAATAACTTAAATTTAGAAATTTATGTATATGTAATCGCATAATAATAAACATGGTTTCTTTGTAAAGGTTTTCAAATTATAAAAATATTATTAAATCCTTCATAATGGTTTATAAATGAAAAGTTAATTATGCATTGAATATCCATCAAAAGTGTCAAAATGGGTGCGTGTAGGACCATGGAACACCCTAAGAGGGTAGGGGTGAATCGGGGTGTCAAATTTTTATTTAAAAAAAAATATTATTCCCACATTAGTAGGAACTTGTTAAACCTTTCTAAAGGAATCATATAGTAACTAAAAATTCTCATGCATAGAGATAACACAATAGTTTTACTTGGTTCACCACTAAGGGATAATCTAAGGAGCATACACCGGTAGTGTGTCAGTCATACAAAAATACACTAATCTTCACTAGTTGCAGAATAAATTTTTTTAGACATAGTTACTCTATACTAAGAATGATGGATTTATAGGATTTTAGGGACATCACACTACATCCCTCGGAATACTTCCATCATCTCCCCCTAGATCACTTCTTTGTGTGATGTCTTACTAAGTTTAACAACATGAAGGTCACTTTAGTATATTAGAATTTAAGTATTTGTCCCTGTATAGCATGAGAATATTCTTGCATCGATGTCTTGAGTTGATGCACATGAAATCACTGTTCACTTAAATGAGATGTTCAACCCTATAGTTCAAAAAATATCTCAGCCATTACAAAACCTCCTTTATGTTTCAAAGAGAAAAAACTTTCATGAACCCACACACTTACATGAATCTACCAACCTTTTCAAAGCCAAAATCATTCATAGAACAAATTTCCTTTGTGAAGATCACTGCCTTCACAGAACTAACTGCCTTCACAAAGCTCACTGTATTTGTGGAAAAAACTACTGGAACTGGGGATGTTCTTTCTAGAAGAAGAGTATGGTTTTTGTTGGTTTTCAATCCACTTTGGTTTGATCAAGGTGTTTCCAGGAACTATTTGCAGATCATAAATTTTGGTACATGGAATGGAGAACTATGAACCTTTAAGTGGGAATGTTATGTAGACCGCATAGGAGGAATGGTTTGCGGAGAAAAGTAGGTTCGCGATAAAGAATTTTGGTTCTTGGGAAGGATATAAGGACACAGAATATGCAAGGGTGTGTAGGATGTCATGCCATTCACAAAAACGAGGTGCAGTTTCAAGAAACCGTGAAGGGTTTCATTTATGGAAATGAGGTGGTGATTTGTTCCACCATGTAGGGAGAATGGTGATATGTGGAAAACATAGGGAATGTGCTTCTCGAGAGATGTGCGGTACATAGTGAATGTTGTTCCAAAATAAAGATTTGGAAAATCTCAGTTTTGAGGATTTTTTGGATATGTTTGACTATATAAGGAGTACTAGTCCTTTCATTAGAGGGTGGGATTGAGATTAAAAATATGGGAGGACTTTAGTGAAGTCTATAGTGGTTTTCGGGAATAAAACCTCGTGAAAGAATCTTTGAATATAAATTTCATGAGAATTCAGAGAAGTGAAGGGGGGTTCATTGGAAAAAACTCCTCAAGGAAGTAGTGGTACACAGAGGAGGGAAAAAGTATGTGGAAGAGAGGCTGTCCATGAAGGAAGAATCTATTTGAAAAGTAGGATATATTATAGAAGGAAATGGTGGAATATAATTATCTCATAGTACACAGATCATGTAATTACATGGTGGAAGAAGAGTAGTACACAGAGCAGGTTAGTATGTGGAAAAAGAAGATAAGTACACAGAGCTGGGCAGTATGTGGAAGAACTAGGGAAGTACACAGAGTAGGGTAGTATATAGACGTAGTACTTGGATGTGGTACATGGAGGTGGATCATGGAGGTGGTACATTGAGGTAGTACATGGAGATAGAGAAAGTACGCAGTGTAGTGTAGTTCATGGAGGAAGTAGCACAGTTTGCGGAGAAAGCAAGGTTGTTTTGTGAAGGTAGTTATCTTTACGTAGGGTTGAGCTTTACAAAGGATCTTTTCAAAAGGCAGTATTAAACATCTATTTTAAGAGGAAAAGTCTTTCCAAGTTCATCAATTCAGGATATCGATTCAAGTAGAGTCTCATGCTGGATAGAGATAAAGACTTCAATACCAACCTATTGAAGAGACCTTCAAGTCGATAAACTGAGTAAGAATTTTTAAATGAAGTGAGATAAGAAGATTTGATGGAAGTGTTCTGAGGGACATAGTGAGCTATCCCTAAACTTTTGTAAAGGTAGTGTTCTTGTCATAGAGTGACAATGATCAAACTTTGGTATTCCAAAACTAGTGAAGATTAGTGAATTTTGATACGACCGACACACTGTCGGTGTATGCTCCATGGACGCACCCCTTAGTGGCGAACCAAGTAAATTTGTTGTGTGTTGTCTATTTTCTTGTGAATGTTTGATTTCTGGTCATATCCATCATACAAGTTTAACAAGTTCCTACCAACATGGGAATAAGATCCACTAAAATAAAAAGTTGACACCTTGATTAAACTCTCCCCTCTAAAGGTGTCTCGGGGTCCTACAAGTGGCATCAGAGGAAAGGTTCACATATGTTGGATACTTTATAGTAAATATATTCTCGGTTGAAGATTTGAGTTTCTTTCCCTTGTTAATAATGAATTGATGTTTAGATGAAGATTTAGTTTTTTCTGAGTAGAAGTCTATATCTAGAATGACCATGAGAGAAAGAGAAAGAAAGTGAAGATACTATTGAAGAATCCCCTCATGTTTAAATAAGATGTAGTATTTAGTTCTCCATGCCTTTTTAATAATGAAGAAATACAAGGGTTGGAATGTCAAGAGCAGGTGGCTAATGTTTCCACCAAATATAAGGAAAATATTTATACCATATGTAAATCAAGTGATATGAAGGTATTTGTTAGAAATCTTAAAAGTTGTACTCATAATAAGGATTCTAGAAAAAGTGGTGATGCTGATCAATTTATAACATCACATGAAATTTCAATTAAGAAATTAAGAAATTATCTACATGATATTACTAAAGAAAGAGCTTCCTTTGTTTAGATAATCATTCAATGCATACAGGTAGGGATCACCTAGTTGGAAACCGAAGATAATAATATGGAAATAGGATTGGAAGTAAAAGTTCATGAATGTTTAAAGCTCTCCAAATAGATTGAATCCTTTGGAAAAACAAAGATGGAACATGGAAAATTTTCTATAAAATACATTAAAGATGTTGAATAAAAGGAGGGATTCAAAAAGTCTCTTGAAGAAAAGATCCACATGCTTGAAGAGAAATAATAAAAGAGCACTGAAGTCAAGGTTTTACATTTGGAATAAAATTCCAAGAAGATCAAAGAACTTTACTCTTTATTAAAAAACAATGTTCTAATGCATGAAGAGGAAGTTGAAAATTTTAAGAAGGATTTTGAAGAGAATATGATAATGATTGAATATTAGAAAATCATCCTCAATATGAAATGTCTAGACTTGGAAGCCCAGTTGGCCAATTTTTAGAAGATACATATTGAGACTTCCCAAAATAATGAAATAATTTCTTTTGGTAATCAATGTTCGTTGGAGGATTCTAAATCTGAAAGACCTGTAACATGTGATAAGAAGATAGGGACATCTTTAGATGATATATCAAAAGAAACTAAGAGGAATAAGGTACCATTAGAACCCTATAGTTTTCATGTTTATAAATATGTTTCCACAAGCAGTGCAGGTTGGAAGAGAAATTCAAAATGGGGTATGTATTAGGAGAGGTGATTAGATACCTATCCCAATGTCTAGGGTAGATAGAAAGAATAATGTGTATGGCGGTTCTCTACAAAGAGAACAAAAAATCATGAAGACCAATATAGTACAATATATATCTATAAATCATGATTTGTGGGTCAATGTTTGTGCTGTAAAAGATTTGAGAATTGTGCATAAATTGGTGGTACAATCCTCAAAATTAAAAATCACAAAGGATTCCCATCTCAAGTGGGAGAAAGCCAGAGAATAATACGAAATATCCATAGATCTAGAAGAATATGCATACTTCAAATAGATTTTAAATGCTTGATAACATCTGTGTTGTACGAAATGGAAGTGGTGACAAGGTTAGTTAATGTCCATCTGAACATACATCTAAATCTGACAAGAAGAGAATACCACAAAATGTGACCTAGAATGAAGATGTTTCCATGGGAAGTAATCTGAAGAATGTTGTAAAAATAAATTCCTCCAAGAATATTCCAAGAAGGAAAAGAGAGAATTATTTGGATTCTAAATCCAATAAGTTGAAGGGTCGTGCATCCAAAAGAACTACCAAGAAGGATGACACTCAAAATAAGCCATGTGGAAAACCAGAACCAACTACTATAGTCCCTAATGACATATTGGTTATCTGGATAGAAGATTTGGAAAGGATGAGGAAACTTGAATATACACAGGCCAAGCTTGGAGAAAAAGGAAAAGAAAAGATTCCCCATGGTGAAGACAAAGTTAATGAGAGTTTGCAAAAAAAAAGGAAGTTTTGTGTGAGAGATGAATGAAATATAGTCACAATGTAAAAATGTTTTTTGAAATTACCACAAGAACAAGTAGTATTCCTTAAGGGTAGTAAGAATGCATCATCTATGATGGCTATTGAGATGAAAAATTCTCCATACAATGAATAAATTAAGGTGAAGAGATATATGCCACCTCAAAAAAATCATAATAGATGTTCACTGGTACAAGCATGAAGACTGGAATAAATTGTGGAACATGGTTGAGAAGATCATCTCAACCATGTAGTTCATATTGATGAAGAAATGAGAAGCCGGCTTATTCCATTAATATTTTTTTAATTATATTTGTGCTTATTATGCAGGTAATTGAAGGTGAAGCAAGTTCTCAGGTTGATAACCTGATAAGAATATAGGGATTTCAACTCTCAATAGCTAAACTGAAGAGGTCACCATCTTTTAATGATTCCACAATTTGGTATCCAAATAAAAACATGATGAAGGATCATCTTTAGGTGAAGTAGAATATGTTCTATTCTAGATAACTTCGATAACTAAGGTACCATCTTGGATTGATCTTATTACTGGTATCCTAAAAAATAAGTGTTCAAGAAGATTATCCATGGTAAAGTTGTCAAAGTTTTACAATGTGGAAATTCACAAGGTGAAGATCTATTCTAGTGTTCTCTCAATATTGGAATCCATTAAAATTCATTCTTGATAAGATAAACAATTATGAATATATTGAGAAGTGTTTCCCTTGTGGGGGTAAAATGACGAATGATGAAGAAGATGCTAGAATAATTATTTTAGTTATTATTTAACCTAATTATTCTAGAAATTTCTAGAAGATAATGGAATTAGAAAAAGAAGTTTTAGTGGTCAAGAGAAATATTTAGTTGCTAAAATAGTTTAAGGCTTGTAAAATTGTCTGGGATTATACCAAGAATGTTATTTAGATGAAGAACCAGGAGAACAAACGATGGCTAAAGAAACATCATCTGAACTTCACAAGAGAAAAAAGAGCAGAAATAGTTTGAACCAATATCATTGGGGATTGGAAAACTCCCACGTAGAGAAGAAGAATGATTAATTATGAACATACTAAATTCCTATCAATTGTGGAACCATCCTCAATTTAATAGGTTTTAAAGGATATTTACAGATTAAAGGTTCTAATATTTAAGTGAAATTTTCTTCAGTAGAAATATTGGAATTGATTATATTTTTCATGTAATGTAAATTCAAAGAAGATACAAATTATATCTCATGGATGTCAAAACATCATTCTGGAATGGGGTTCCTGATGATGAAGTCTACATTGAAAAACTAGTGGGTTTTCTACTTGGTAATGATAAAATGAAGGATTTTAGATCAAAGAAGGCTCTCTATGGTTTGAAGTAGGCACCATAGGCATGGATCTCTCAGCTTGAATTTAAAATAGGAGCGGATCACAATCTCTATGTGTATAATTCTTAGAAATATCAGTTCCTGGTACTAGTGTACATTGATGAAATTATCTTTGGTGGAAGCATGGAAGGATCAGTAGATTAATTTTCTAATCATATGAAATCATAATTTGAAATGTGTATGATTGGTGAAATCACATACTTCTTGGGGTTGAAAGTGATTCAAAGGAAAAAATTACAGTTTTATTTCTCAAGAAACGTTTTCAAGAGAGTCACTAAAGAAATCTGGTTCAACATTTTCATATGAAACATATTGAAATCAGATATCACTTCATCAAGTAAAAGGTTTAATAAGAAATTATTAAAATGGATTTTTTGGTAATTGATGGTCAAATGGCTGATATTATGACCAATCCACTATCAACAGTTGTGTTTGAGAAAAATTGGATGAACCTCGGTGTTTAACCACCACCCAGTGCATGAGGAGGTTATAGGTGTTCCCATCTCCCTAGTTGTGCTAACAATTTTAATCTTTTTTCTGATGTATTTTAGGTTTATGGGGGATATACAATCTAGGGGGGATTTTGATTTGAGCTCTAAAATCTATAATTTGATTATTTGGGTCTATTTTCAATGGGGGATAATGGATAAATTAAATATTACATAGAATGGATAATTGAGAAAGGGGGAGAATGAAATGTTTTCATGAAATTTTTTGCTGGTTATGGTAGAAATTCAATGAGATATAATAGGGAAGAATGAGAATGAAAAAAAAAACAATTTGAAACCGTTGGAGCTTACTTGGATATATTTAAGCATTCAAAACCTAAGAACCCAATTCATTCTCCTCTTGTTTTCTACACTGATCTTTTATCATGTAGACTTAGAGTGTTGGATTATTTGTTTCTCACATATTAGGTTTTGATTGCATCTGGTGATCAATTGATTTTATATATTTATTTCCAACAAACCCAAAGGTGGATATTGTTGGAAGTAAGGCTGTTCATTGATAGAAATGAAGTATGGTTTGGGTTTTTTGTCAATCCACTTTATGTTAATAAAGGGGCTTTCAAGTCAAGTGATCATACAGTATAGGCCGAAGTAGGTGTTTAAGGAGGCATAGTTTCCCTATGTTTTCCAATGTTTTGGGCCTCAAAATCGGGAATTATTTTAGAAAAGGAAGGTTTTCCATAAATGCATTACAAAAAATGTGATTTCTGAGAATAATTCATGGATCAAAAATTTTGGTACATAGAATGGAGAACCGAAAACCATAAAGAAGGAACAATATGTAGACCGCATAGGATGAATGGTTTGTGGAGTTACGTATGTTCACAGTGAAGACTTGCGATTCACGGGAAGGATCGTAGTACACGAAAGACATGATGGTTCTTAAGATGGAGTCTCATTCATGAAAATGAGGTGGAATTTTGAGAAACCTCAAAGGTTATTGATTGTGTAAATTAGGTGGTGATTTGTGCTATTGCGTAGGGAGAATGGAAGTATGTGGACCACATTGGGAAAATGGTTCATGGGAGATGTGCAGTATGTAGTTAAGGTGGTGTCGTAATGAAGATTTGGTAAATCTTGGTTTAGCATATTTTTTGGATCAATTTTCCTTTATAAGGAGTAATAATACTTTCATTAGAAGGTGGAGATGAGATTAAAAATCTAGGAGGATTTCAGTGAAGTATTGAGTGGTTCACTAGAATACAACCTCGCGAAGGTGAATCTGATTAGAAATTTTGTGAGAATTTAGAGAATAGAAGAGTGGTTCACGGGAAAAAAAATCCCCAAGGAAGTAGTGGTACACAGAGTAGGAAAATAGTTCATGGAATAAAGGCTACCCTTGGAGGAATAATACATCCACAAATTAGGAAAAAATTCATAAGGAAATGGTGGACCATGAAGATCTCATAGTATGAGGAGCCGGTCAATACGCGGTGGAAAAAGAGAAGTACGCGGATCAAGTCAGTTCATGGAAGAAGAAGAGCAGTACATGGAGTTGGGTGGTACATGGAGGAACTAGTGCTATATGTGGAGTAGGGAAGTACACAGAAAGGGTATGTGGATGTGGTATGTAGGGTAAAATCATGGATGTGGTACACTGAGGTGGAACATAGGGACATAGATAGTACGCGGTGCAGTATAGTTCATGGAAGAAGTAGCATAGTTTGTGGAGGAAGAAAGGTTGTTCTATGAAGGTTGTTATCTTTGTAAAGGGTTGATCTTTTCAAAGGAGATTTTTGAAAGGAATTATTAAACATTAGGATTAAGAGGATATGGATTTCCAAGTGCATAAATTCAGGATATTGATGAAAGAAGAGTCTCATGCTGGAAAAAGAAAAAGACTTCAATTCCAATATGTTGAAGAGACCTTCAAGTTGATAAACTGAGTAAGACTTCTCCAAAGGTAGTGAGTTAAGGGGAGTCTATGAATGTGTTCTAAGGGACATAGTGAGATATCCCTAAACTTTTTTAAAGGAATTGTTCCTAGAAAAGTGTGATTGTGACCAAAATTCTCTATTACACAACTAGTTAAGATTAATGGATTTTGGTATGACTGACACATTGTTAGTGTATGCTCCTTGGATGTATCCCATAGTAACAAAATGAGGAAAATTTATGTGTGTTGTCTCTTTTCTTGTGAATTTTTGATTATAGATCATATCCATCATATAGTTTTAATAAGTTCATACCAACCTGAGAATAAGATCCATCACATTAAAGGAAAAATTAGACACACTGATTCACCCTTACCCACTTAGTGTGTCCCAGGGTCCTAAAAAAACTTCATTCGTGAAGCTCAGTACCTTCTTATAACAATAATCCTTCACAAAAATCCCAGTCTTCATGAAACTAACATAAATCAAAAGCATTGAAATCAGTTAATAATTAACCATTATTTTCATGATTCTCAAGATCACATATAAATCCATATTTGTGAAGCTCCCAACATTTTTGAAATCAAATAGATTCATTCTTTTCTCAAATTCTCCCAATGTTAAATGAAGTGGGGGTAGTTATATATTTATAGGCACATATCTTCATGAAGATCCCATATCTCTAGCGGCCTTTTTAGGAAACATATAAAATATGTTCATGAAGATCATATATTAGTAAAGATCTTGGGAATATTAACCCATTCATGATGATTCTCATAGTCATGAAGATTCACCAACAACCCATCTCACACTCATGACGCTTGTCATAATCACGAACAACATCATACTTTCATCTCATGTTTGTAAAGATCCATACCTTATTAAAGCTCACGATTTTGATAAAACTACTATTTTAAAAAACCAGTCTTAACAAAACTAATTGCTTTTCCATATTTGATAAGATTGAATCCCAGAAAATAAACTTTCATGAAGCTTGGTCCTTACTCTTGATTTTGATCCCAAATTTTTTGATAAAACATGAAATGACGCCACCTTCAACACTATAGAAATATTATACTATATGATTAGTTTCCATGAAAGCTACCTGATCAACCTCATGTGGATTAAAAATAAAAAAACTATACTCCATTTCCATATTTAAAATCCATTGTTTCAAATAATCTATTATTTGGATTTGTTGTAATTCTATAGATAAATTCAATAAATCAACATCCTCAAACAAAAATCTGATAGGTGTTAATTAACTCATCAATCACTCTATGTATACATGAGAAAATCTTAGTGTAGAAAACAATAGTGGAAAATATAATTTCATGCCTTCATATAACACCAACCAAACGAATACATAAAAATCGTTGAATTTCACTTATCTCCACCTTTGGAAATAAACCCAAAGAACCTATATTTGTACATTTAGAGATCAAAACAAAAACCCCCTTGATTGTATTTCCCCCATAGACCTACATATCTTCCAAACACATATTACATTATTTTACACTAATAGGAATGGGGGAACAACCGTAACCTCCTCATGTAGTGGGAGGTGGATGAAAAAATATGTTCAAATGATGTTTCTTGAACACATGTGCTACCAACATGTTAGTTAAAATGTTGTACACTTGGTCATCAATTCCAACATGATCCATTTTGATCACACCTTGTTGAATATTTTCTTTGATGAAGTGATATAATATCTCAATATGCTTGGTATGAGAGTTATAAACTAGATTCTTCATAAGATTTATCATTCTATTATTGTCACAATGAGTCATCATAAATTGTTTCATTGCATCAAGAATATTAGTTAGTTTTTTCTTCATCCAAAATAGCTGAGTGGAAGCCTTTTTAGCAGACATATACTATGTTTCATTCAAAATAAGATAATTTACTTCCTTTTTCTTTCTTAACTATCCCACACATTTGTTTTCAATGTAAAATACACCACCAAAAGTGGACTTTATAACCAAAATGTCTCCATGTTAGTTCGTATTAGAAAATGTTGATACTTAATTATATCTTCCTACTGCAAAGTATAAGACATAATTTATTGGACCTTGAATATGACTTATTATTCTTTTATCTGTTGACAAATTCTACTCCTTTGTATTAATTTGAAAGGGATCTACTAATAATGTTGTAAACACAACATCTTTTCATGTTTTAGTCAAGTAAAATAAGTATCCAATGATTATACTATACAAGGTGGGATCCATAGATGTACCATTCCCATTCTTTCGATGTTTTTTCCCAAAATTAATTGGACTCAACATTGGTTTGGAGTCATGTATGTCGAATTTCTTCAGTAGCTATCTCAAATATTTATCCTAAGAAATAAAAGTATAATACTTATTTTTACCTAGTAATCAATTTCTCCTATATTAAATTCAAGCTTATTTAGATAATCATCTAGTAAAGAATACCACACTTGAGGTTCCTACTTCAGACCATAGAGAGCCTTTTATGAGGTTCTGATGAAGTTTCTTCATTAAGGGTTTCCTCTTATGATTCTTTATCCAAATCATTTTCTTTGGGTGATCCATGAATATTTTTCCAGCCTTCCACTATTTCATCATATGAATCTGTCCACTTCCCACAGATCAAGATACCACATGAGATGAGAACAAATATACTTGCCTTCAATTTTTATTCACTTTCATTCCATGATGAAGATACTAAATGTGATATGAAACTTTTAATGACAATAAACTTGAAACTCCTTTACCAATGACATGATATTAAATAAATTTTCAGAATAATCATGTTTGATAAAAATTGAAATAATGAGTCTAGAAGATTTTTCATCATTATTCATTTTCCCCTTAAGGGAAACACTTCTCAACATTTTCATAATTGTGGTTCTCATTAATAATGAATTTAAATAAATTTCAGTATGGAGAATACACCAGAATGGATCTTCAACTTGTGACTTCTTTATCCTAGGTATATAGAATATAACATCTTTCGATTTATCAAAAATGATCTTCCATCATATTTTTATTTTAATTCCAAATTGACGAATCATTCAATGATGTTTACTTCTTCAGCATGGATATCAAAAATTGACATTCCTCATGGCTTGTCTATTTATCCCCCTATGAAATTACTTCACCTTCAATTCCCTACATTATAAGCACAAATAAAAAACACCAATATTAAGGGAATAAGGTGGAACCCCTTACTTCATCAATATAAAAATAGATGGTTGAGAAGATCTTCTCAACCAAATTTATTTATTTTCTTTAGTCTTCACGGTTACACATTTGACCATATGTTCTGATTTATATTTTCATAGCATCGATATCTTCACAATTTCTTATACTCTGTGTATAGAATTTTTCTTCTTAACAACCTTCATGGATGATGCATTATTACTCATCTTAGGTATTTCTTCTTGTTCTAGTAGAAATGTTAAATAGTCTTTTGAAATGTGACCATATTTATTGCATCTCTCACACATAAATTATTTAACACAAGAGTTTATTTTTTATCTGAAAACACTCATGCACTTTGACTTCATCATTTGAAATATTTTATTTTCTATTTTCACTAGCCTTAGACTATGTATCTTCAAGATTCATCATTATTTCCAAATCTTATGTCCAAATAACTAACATGTCATTTGGAACTATTTTATTTTTTTTGGATCTCACACATGGGTTCTTCTGAGTTTCATCCCTCTTATTAGTTATTTGGAATGAACTACCCTTAAAATTGATGGATTTAAAATCCATTGTATTGTCCTATTCCTTACTTGATATCTTCTTGGGAGAATTTGTGTTCACAATATTCTTTTGAATTATTCCCAAGGAAGATTATTCATATATAGCCAACTTATTTGGTCTTCTTTTATTATCAAAATTGGATACATGTTGGGATAATCATGTAACAACCTTGTGAACATTTCTATTGCATAAAACATAGATGTTATCAATCTTAATAAATATGTTTTTAGTATATATATTCTTCTGGACTTATGGATGTTTCCTATTATTCTCTATATTTATCCCCCTTGAAATATGGTTCCTTTGTGCCTTTTAATTTAGAGGATTGTACCAAAAATACAATCCACAATTCCTAAATATGTTTCATAACAAATATTGACCAACAAACCTTGATCTATTTATATCTTCTGTATAAGGTTGTTGGATATTCTTCATGACTTGTTGTTATCTTTGTGGGAGACTAGATTCCATACTCTTTTTCCTATGCACCCTATTCATGGTGATAGGTTTATCATCATCATTATTCATCAATACTTGTTCATTATTTGTATTACAACATGAAATTTTAATGATAATAGTTTTATAATCATTAGTATAAGTTGGTATAGATTATACCTATTTCTTCTCAGTATCTTGAGATAAATAATCAAAAGATGGCAAGATATTCTTATCACATTTTAGATATCTTTCAACTTTATAATATTCTAATGAACATTGAGTAGCTGAAACAAATCTTTCTTTATTTTGTGAAGTCTCAATATATTTCTTCTCAAGATTGGTCAACTGAGATTCCAAATCTTGACATTTCATATTGTGGATGATTTTATGATCTTTAATCATAATCATATTTTCTTCACAATCCTTCTTCATTCTGGAAAATTCATATTCATGAAACTTATCTTTATTTTGAATTAAAATATCATGTTACTTAAGCTTCTTGGAAATTTCATCCAATTCTAAACACTTAACAGTAGTGATGTTTTTGAATTTCTCTTCAAGTGCATGGATATTTTATTCAAGAGATTTTTTGATTGACTATTTATCTTCAACTTCTTTGATGTATTTTAAGGAACTTATATTAGGTTCCTTATTTGTTTCTTCAAAGGTTACAAACTATATAGAGAGATTTAAACATTCAATAATGTTTCATTTCAATCCCTTTTCCTATGTATCAGCTTCTCCTTCCAGATGGGTGATCTCTACTCATATACACTGAAAGAATCAAAAAACAAGGGGGATCCTTCTTCAGGAATATCATGCATAAATTTTATTAATATATCAACTAAAAATTCTTGTGAGGTTTTAGATTGACCATCACCACCACTTGTTCTAGGATCCATATTATGGGTAAAAATTTCAAAGGTGATAACGCATACCTCTTGATCACTTGAATATTTTGATTTAAATTAGGTAGAATGGTTTTCCTTCTATTTGGTGGAAACCTAAGCCAACTGATATTTAATTTACAATCCTGATATATCTTTATTATCATAAAGGAATGGAGAACCAGATACAACCTCTTCTTTAGATAATAGGGACTTCATCAAATTTCTCTTCAAGTTAGTTTTCATTTCATCATGGTATTGGTGTATATAGACTTATTATTAGAGATAACTGTATCATTATCAAAATTTCACTTCATATTCAACTCAAGAAAGAAACTCAAATCTTCGAATGGTAAAATATTTGCTATAGATAATAGAATATAGGTGAATCTTGGCTCTGATACCACTAATAGGACTCAGTAACACCCTAAGAGGGGAGGGGAAAATCAGGGTGTAAAATTTTTCTTTTAAAATAATGGATCATGTTACCAAATTGGTAGGAACTTGTTAAACCGTTCTAAAGTAATGATATAATAATTAAACATTCACATGTATAGAGACAACACAATAGTTTTACTTAGATCACCACTAAGGGATAGTCCAAGGATCATATGATGGGAGTGTTTAATTCATAACAAAATCCACTAATCTCCAATAGTTATGTAATATATAAGTTTATAAATAGTAACTATATTCCAAGAACACTACCATTACTATATTTTAGGGATAGCACACTACCTCTTGCAGAACACTTCCATCCACTCCCCCTACCTCACTTCTTTAAGTGAAGTCTTAATCAGTTTAATGACTTAAAGTTCACTTCAATAGATTAAAGTTTATGTTTTTTCCCTTTCTAGAATAGGGATATGAATTCATTGATTTATTGAGTTAATTCACTTGAAATATTTATTTAATGAAACCGGATGTTCAATACTACTATTCAAAAAGCTCACTACCTTCACAAAACCTTCTTTATGCTTTGAGGAAATATAAACCATCATGAACCCACATAATTTTTTGAAGCTACCTAACTTTATAAATCTTATATCATTCATAGAAAAAATTTCCCTTATAACCTCACTACCTTCATGGAACAAACTACCTTCATGAATCTCACTGGATTCATAGAAAAAGAAACCTTCACAAGTCTCACCGCCTTCACAGAACAATAAGTTTTCAAAAAACACCTAGTATTCGTTAAAATATCTATAAGAACCTGGATCTTCTTTTCAGGTATGGGTTTTTATTTTCTGGTGTTTTTTAGAAAAAGAGGAAAATCTGTAAATTTAAGGAGTACACACCATTTACTTTGGAGTACATGTCGTGTACCCGAGTGTCGTGCGTGACCATGTACTGTCCGTGTAACAGCCGAGTACATGTCCATGTGGGGTGACCTGGAGACCGTCTAAAGTGGGGGTCGGTTAAGGAAAGTACATGCCATGTACTTTTCTTTTTAATTGTTAAATCGGACCAGGGTCACTTATAATTGGAAGAATTCTCTTCTTCTAACGACGTCTCGTCCAGGAGCGACCAGGGAGCATAATTATTTCCAGAGCCCCTGAATGATCATCTATTCTCTGATTCAACCACAATCAGTTGTGTTGGAATCACCACATTGATTTATTTCTTCTTCTAGAGTCTTGTTCCTTAATTTCTGTTCTTTCATGAGATATCGTTGGTTGAAAATTTTATACGTTTTCGTAGATCTACGTCGTTCTAGGACGATTCAAGGGCCGATGCTGGGGTATATCAATCATACAACGCTGAGGTAGGTGGTATGTGCCTTTCTGTAGTTAGTCAAATTTTATATACAAAAGTTCCCAATACCCTAGAATGGGGTATTGAGTGTTTAGGGATTTTAGCCCTGTTAATACATGCTATGCCTTGTGTGCCTAAGTAGAGGTTGTTTGGTTATAAATAGGGTTATTTTTTCCATGCTATGGATGTGTTGCCTATGCTTGTTTTGATATTGGACATTTTGTCTTGTTTTTCCTATTAGGCTGCTTGTCTTCCATACCTAGTGTTGTTATAATGGAGTGACTTTTTCTGATGTTGTTATATGCTTGTAGCGGTTTAGCCAAGTAGTTCTTGAAAGCTAATATCCAAGTAGTTCTTAAGGTTTACTTTGGCTGTTGAACATTGTTGTGAATGATTAACTTACACAGGGCAGTGAGAACCTGGTGTAGAATACCATAGGGAGAATTGATGTTGACGGCTTCCCTAGAGTGTCTGTAATAATATCACTCCATGAGACCATAGGGGGGATTGACGTTGAGTGCTCCCTCAAAGTGTCTATAGTTATCGTTACAAGATCACATGGGGAATTGATGTTGAGTGCTTCTTTAGAGTGTCTGTAGTTTATCATTAAAGTCTATAGGGGGAATTGACAGTGAGTGGTTCCCCAGAGAGTCTGTTGCATATGACCAAAGGGGTTAGACCATGTGAGTTACCCAGAAGGTCATTAGATCCTTGTATAAGTTTAACCAGAGGGGTTAGGCTATGAGAACTTACCCAGAGGGTTACTTGAGATTAATTGGTTGAACCAGAGGGGATAGGCTATGATTACTTCCCAAAGGGTTACTTTATTTTGATTCACTACTTACTTAATATATGAAAATTAAGGTAATTGGAACTGTAGGATTGTGTACTTTTGATTACTTTCTTGTTTACTACTTCATTTTTCTTATTTCTTTCCATATATATATTCACTGACTGTTAGGAACAGATCTTTTGGGGGTTTCCTTCTAGGATTTGTATAACACCCTATTTCGGTCATGCTTTTAGGCCCAAATAGATTATATTGTTTCAGGTATATATAAGGGAAAGAACATTTCTACTTCAAGTACTTTATTATTGTGGAGCTCGAGAGCATGAGACCAAGATGAGGCTTGCAATGCTACTAGAGTCGTTTACTTGTTTTACTTTGTGCTTTAGTTTAGTACTGTATTAAAGAATTGTGACTTGTCTAGCTTCTTTCCTAGATTTTATGACATGCATCATTATTTATATATATGTTGCAGTTGGTTATTTACTATCAGTATTTCGATCATCATTGTTGTATGGTATTATTATTTCTTTCGCTATTGCTATCTGATTTCCATTCTGCTGTGTTACTATGCCAATGAGGGCATAGTTTCCCCACTATCACATCCAAGACCCTCACTGCTAGTCGGAAACCTCTAGAATTTGGGGAAGTGTGCTTGAGGCCATGTGACCAACCGGTTATAGGGCACCCCTGGGTTGCACCCGGAACCGGGACGTTACAAAGTGGTATTAGAGGAATTATTTTCTTCTTGACATACTTTTTGGAGCCTATAGACAAGGATAGGAAGGAATAGGTAATTGGTAATAAGTTGTACCAGGGAGTAGCTAACCTATGTACAAGGAAAATCCAATCTACCTCATTTAGTAAAATTTTTATGGTTTTTCTATTATTACAGTTGATTTGATTTCACCATTTGGTGATTAACATGTTTTGTGCTGTTAAAATTGATAATATTGGGGTTCTATTTGTATTTCTATCCGATGAGATAAGGGTATTCCATCTCATGCGTCATATAGGCACATGATAGAGATCACATGTAATGCATTGTTGCCATTCCATTTAGGCTGCATTATCGATTGCATGTTGTTGTGAGAGATGTTTCTCTAGATATGCATGTTGTTGTGATAAATTCCTTGATAGAATACCTGATATTTGATTGGATATTGTATTTGGTATGGTTTCGTTTGAATGAATGCGAAACATTGGTTCTTGAGGTGTTATGGGCCCTCATGGATCATAATTTTGTGGATCATTGCACTATTATACTTGTACATGACATGTATAAGATGAAAAACTTTGATTCTTGAGGATTATGGGACCCAAAAACCAGAATTTGACACTTTAATGTTGTTTCATTGTTTTTATGGGTTCCAGAGTAGTTTTTTAGGCTTACTATCAAGAAAAACCCATAATGCACGATGTGTATTGATGAATACATGCCATGTGTCCTTCTGTTCGGGATGGAACTGTTTTTCTTAAGTACATGCCATGTACTGTATGTACACTCCATGTTGTCCCTAACTGTGTTGCTTCCTGTGTGGGATGAGACACGAGGTTGGGAAATCTTTGGTGGAACATGTCGTGTCCCAGACATGCACGCTGTGTGTATAGACCACGTGTTCAGTCGTGTGACCAATGAAACAAGTGAATTATGGGTTGTTAATAAACACCATGTTTGATGTAAACATATTGTGTAGAGTCATCCATGTAACCAGCCATGTGACTAACAACACGGGTCAGGGAAATATTTCTAGAACACTCCGTGAATAGCATAAACACGCTATGTAGTCTTGATCTTGGAGAACGGTGTGGATTAAGTCATGTAGAATAACTTGTGCAAGGGAAGAGGATTCAATTACAGATCGTGTGTTAGGAAAACACACATGTGTATGGGGTGTTAAATGACCAGGGTTGGCAGGAGTACACGTCCATGCGAAGGCTTAAAGTAACATGCTGTGTAGGGGACATACATTCCATGAATCCATGTTCTGAAGAACTTGAATGATTTATTTCTCCTATTCCTTTCTTGAACTTATTTGTTTCATTCCTTGATAATTTTTAACTAAGGTGTGCACTTGACCTCACAGAGTCATGCCACTGAGATGTCCTTCATTTGTATGCCAGATACAGGGCTGTGATCAGACACCGGACATGGAAGATCAGGGACTACCAGTAGATCCTCCTGTTGTGCCTGTCTTGGCACCAGCTGTTATCCCAGATACAGGTGTCGATGCACAGTTCTGAGAAGTAATAGTGAGGTTTATACAGACCTTCCATGGAGTACCGCCTCGTGCCCCATCTATGGCTGAGTTGACATGGGTGTTTCACCAGCATCCTCCTCACACTTTCTCAGGGGATGGATCATCTCAGGCTGTTGAGTCATGGTTAGAATCCATGCTATCTATCTTTGAGCATCTAGAAATGCATCGAGATATAAAGGTGAAGATAGATACTTATATTCTTTGTGATTTGGCCAAGAGATGGCGGGATGTGATCTCATAGGAAGGATTCCATTAGGTTATGGCTTGGGATGAGTCCCACCGTACCTTCTATGATTACTTCTACCCAAATACTTTGAGGGCCGATCGAGCCTGAGAGTTCATGAGTTTGGAGTAGAGTACTCTATCGGTCTTGGAGTATTATTGTTGCTTCACAGAGCTGCAACCCATCACATCCATTCTAGGGGGTGATGAGCTTTTCCAAGGGAGAATGTTTGAGGATCATCTCAGGTATGACATCCAATCTCAGGTGAACATCTTCAGGTTGACTTCCTTCATTTATATAGTCAACCATGCACTGATCATGGAATGCAATAAGAGATATTATAAGGCTATGAGCTAGGGTGACATAGCATCTGGAGTTGGTAACTCTCCGACTGATACCAGGAATTACCACAGGGAGCCTACACGCAGAGATCCGAGGAGGCGGGATACTTATTCTGGTAGCCAGGTGGTGTGATACTAGTGCGGGAAGAGTGGGTATACAAGGCCAAATTTCCCAAGAGTCCCAATGGAGTTCTGATATTGCAGAAATATGGGTTATATTCAGTTCTTCTATCAGTTTTTCTCACCAGCAGCTGGTGACAATGGTTCTTCTATGACTCCACATTCAGGAGAAGCACCACCAGTTTCTCATTTGTCTGCGAACTGGAGTTCGTCTGGCCATTCAGGTCGAGGTGGAGGTCATGGTCGTGGTATCCAATCTCCTGGATTTCAGAGACAATAGGGTGGATCAGCTCCGGGTGATCAGGCAGGGTCAGAGGGACGTGATACAGGTCAAACTTTTGTAGTGGAGAAGACCCAATAAGAGCAGGATCCCAAACCCTCCATAGTTCGAGGTACGATTATAGTTGCCTCAGTCTTAGCTTCTGTACTTTTCGATACAAGTGCTTCTCATAGTTTCATATCTATTTCTGTTGTGGAGAGCCTTAGGCTCTGTATCTTTACCTCTTCCGATATCTAGACTCTAGAAACTATGTTGGGGACTAGAACAGCTAGTGTACATCAGTGTAAGGAGTGTCCTCTTGATGTTGGTGAGTGTCACTTCTTATGGGACCTCTATATCTTAGAGATGACATGATATGATGTCATTCTCAGGATGGACTAGTTATTTCCCTTCTAGGCTGTTGTCGACTTCTATCTTCATAGGGTGATTTTTACTTCACTAGAGGGAAGTTTGTTCTTACATAAGGGATAATGGGATGTCCAGGAAATCAGAGCAAGACCTGAGCATCATGGGTTGGGGGAAGTTATAGCCCAGATTACTAGTCTTTATTTGGATAACCATCAGACTTCAAAGTTGTACTTTCCTCCAGTGGTGGATCGTTTCAGGAATGTATTTCCAGAAGACTTTTAATGTTTTCATCTGGAGTGAGAGGTATACTTTTCTATTGATATTGTGCCCAGAGTAGCACTGGTGTCCATTCCTCATTATGGGATGGCTACAACAGAGTTTTAGGATCTCAAGAAGTAGTTGGAGGAGTTGCAGGAAAAAGGTTTTATCCAACCCAGTACTTCTCATTTCGGTTCACCTATCCTATTTGCGAAGAAGGTGGATGATACTCTCTGACTTTGTGTGGATTATCAGAAGCTAAACTAGTTGACAATCAAGAACCGATATCCCTGGCCTAGGATTGATGATCTATTTGATCAGCTTCAAGGATCCCGAGTGTTCTCAAAGAATGACTTGAGATTTGATTACCATAAGTTGCATGTTACACCATCAGATATACCTCATACAACCTTTTGGAGAAGGTATAGTCTATATGAGTATGTGGTTATGCCATTCGGTCTCATGAACGCACCTGAATTTTTCATGGAACTAATGAACCAAGTGTTCCATCCATACTTGGATTCATTCATTTTAGTCTTCTTGAATGATATCTTGGTGCACTCTCACACTCAACACGACCATGACACACATCTTGAGATCATTTTGAGTACACCGAGAGAGCATCAGTTATCTTCTAAGCTCTCAAAATTCTACTTTTGGATGGAAAAAATTCACTTCTTGGGTCATGTTATCTCAGAGACAGGAGTATCATTAGACCCAAAAAAAGTGAGAGCAGTAGTTTCTTGGGAGTAGTTGAAGAACATATTTGAGGTATGAAGTTTTCTAGGGCTGGATAGGTTCCTACCTATGTTTCATACATGAATTTTCATGCTTAGCAGTTCCACTGATGGGCCTGACTTGTAACACCCCAAGCTTCCACGGTACGTTTCCCTTTGAACAATACAATAGCTTGTGTTGTACGTAACTTTGAGTTCAAACACACCACAACCAACCAAACTAGCCGTTATGAATAGTAATACACACTTTTTGAAATTTTATAAATTTTATCTATCAAAATGGACTTCATTTTTGGATTTGGAATATCGAAATTAGCTTAAGGTGAATTTTTTGTATTTTTCTGAAAACTTTCAATTTTTGATGAATAGTGAAAAACACTGAGTTATTGTTTAAAACTGACTATTTAATTAAATAATTATTTATTTTATTTAAATTTATTTTAGGTCAAAATATATACATAATACCTATATAATTTCAATTTAATTCATTGGAGTCATTTTATAATAATTTTAGATGTATAAAAATTTTATTGAACATTTTTACCGTCTTTTACCCACCTCCTAGGAGCATTTGAAAATTTGCATAAAACATAATTTTACCACTTATGTGAATTGAATTTCAAAAATACGAGAGAAACATCTGATATCAGTATGTAAAATGTGGTTCAATAAGAAGAAAATAATTTTTTTGAATAGTAGCTTTTAAATTTTATTTTCCACGGTTAAAAGTAAATAGGGTATTTAAAGGTAAAAATGATATTCTTATTACCCTAACACATTCCCTAATTCTATTGGATAAGTTTATTTAGACCAAAAAACAACCTTATCAATAAAATATAATCCTTTAGGTCCACTTGTATTAGAGTAAGACATTTATTATTATTTTATTTATAGAAGAGCTAAAAGAGTTAAATTCAAAGTTTAATAACTAAACCATTTTTAATATATGGTTACACACAATATAAATTTGAAAATAATTAATTAATATAAAGATAAAAATATTTCCTATATAATGGTATTTTATTTATAATTTTTAGATATTAAATAATTTAATTTATTTATGACACAATGATGATGGGATAATTACCTTATTAATGAAATATTAAAATATTTGATATTATAAATATCCAAATAAAGTTAATTTGAGACATTTGATGAATTACACTAATTTTATAGGTTAATATGACATGTTAGGGTTTATTAAATAACTTTTTCTCGAATTAATCGTGCTGTTATTATTTTCACAAAAACCAAATACTAAATATTGTCAAAATTGACATAATTGAGTTTTTAAAACAAATACTATATTATTAATTGATATAATATTACTCAAAATATAAGTTTCAGCCAAAGGACTTATATAAGGTTATATATATTAATAATTAACCACTTGGGGTTTTCTTGTCTTTTTATAGTAAGTTTATTAACCATATAATTTAAAAATACAAAGAGACATGGTAAATGAAAAACTTTTTAACTAAGAGTTAAATATAAAAGATAAGGTTAATATGGTGACCTAAACGTATCTAAAACCTATTTTTTGAGAGGGTTTAGACCCATACCCACCTTATCCTCTTAATAAATCATTTTTGAGCCATTAGAAACCGAAAATTATTTTATTATAAAATAATATTTCAAGCTTTTCCTAAAGTTACCCTCACCTCTCTTATAAAAGGGTATTTCCCATTATCTTAATTTCACACCTCCAAAGTCGTTTGACTCGGCCAAACCCTGCCCAAATATCCTCCCAACTTTACTCCCTTAATACTCAAGGCCTTACTTTGTTCATAAATCCATCTTAAGGATCCCTTTTGATCAAATCAAAAGGAAGAACCCAAAGAAGTGGTAAATATTTCATCACCTATTTCAAGTTCTTTTATTCTTACACTTACTCTTTCTTTTTTTGTTCCATTCTAGAATAATAACTCCAGTATCTAATATATACTGTGATGTTATTATAAAAATGGTACAACCATATCTATTATTCAATCCATCATATTAATGAAAAAGTCACTATACGTGCGTGCGTACGGATTACCGTCTACACGTCGTGGGGTAGTTTGTTATTCAAACACTTCATTATTTGGATGAGTATAATAATGAGTATAAATAATTTAAATAATAAATTAAACATATTAATTATTCTTTATTTATTATATAACATCCAACTACAAACTATTTCACCATCAATATAATGATATTGTCACTCGTGCGTACGTAGGGATTACCGTCTCCACGAACGCGATGAGATTCATTCCCCATCGTAACCCTTCAAGAATAATTTTCATTTTATGATTAGAAATAATTTTTATAAACATAATATTATTATATATATGAATCAAATACATTCTATCCATAACAAACATGTCTTACTTAACCAAGCATATAAAGGAAAATGAATCAGTTAACACCTAAAATGATGATACTACTAAAATATTATTAACAAAGAAATATTATAAGATTATATATGATATCATATTTATGTATATTATTATTTTATAATTTAATTACATTGTTTTAAATATTATATAGATGGTTAATATACCATCGACTATGGAAAATTACAAGGTAAGGGTTAATTTTACAATCTCTTTATTATTTGAGGTTGTTTTTACGTAAGTATCTACTGAGACCTCTTTGTCATTCACATCCGTGTTTTCTTAAAAATTTATTTCAAAACATTTTTACTATTTACTATACTATGGGTTAAAGTCATTTATACCCTTATTTGACCATATATGTTTTGAAAGGAATCTTTCCATCATTTTCCAAACAAGGTACTTTATGACATTTTCGACATAATTAAGGTAAGAATGTCTTTTTTTAACTTATAGGGAGGGTATGGCTATTTTCTCTAGTTATAGCATTGTTGAAGCTTTACTTACAAGATTATATGAATATTTTAAAAATAAATGTTTTCTTTTATAATTATTTTACTTTTAAATGATTTCAAAAAAAGAAAGATATATTTCTCTCAAATAGATTTGATTTCATCTATGTCAACATCCTTTGATGGATTTTACACTTATTTGAAATTGATTCATTATGATAAAAATCATCCATATTGTATTGAAGGTTATATGATATGTTTGATAGTGGATGTGTTATTTTTATACCATTCATGGTTTATGGATAAAGTATTGACATTTTGTATGTTAGTTTTAATATGAATGTTTATGTTATGTTTAAACTTTTTCATATAAGGAATACATTGGACTTAGTAAGTGACGGGTGGAGACCGATATAGCTCTTCGATGCATCGATAGGTCTCATGAGACAAACTAGTGTCTTGGAAAAAGTCCTTGACAAAATCTTATTTGTAGTCTGGGCACAAGGCCTGGACTATGAGGTTATGAAGTCTTGCATTATGCATTCCATCATTATGAAATTGGATATTGATATTGCATGTGGTTATTTGACTAGAATAATATACATGTGATTATGTAAATTCAATTATTTGATTTTATCTTGACCATATTATGTTCAAGTTTATGTTTAAAAGGCTTTTATTTTAGTCTTATACATTTCCTTAAATCTTTATGCTTATTTATGAAAGTTTCCGCTATATTGTTATCCTAACTGGTCATCCGAGCTCACCCATTTCTTTGTTTTGTTTTTTCCAGGATATGAAGAAGTATTTTATGGTTAATATACAAAGATAGGATAAGGATATAAGTGTGTTAAAAATGGGACAAAATGTTTTTTATGTTTTTATTTCATGATGTAATGTAAAACTTATGAATGTATCTAGTACTTCCAAGGCTACTAAACTGATCAGTCTTTCGGGACATAATTCCTTGTATCATGCCAATGTTATGTAATAATGCACCGAATCTAGGTAACTAGGGTCGGGGAATTATAGTTGGTATTAGAGGAAGTTTAATATAAACCTTGTAAACTAGATTTAGAAAAAATCTGATTAGAGAACACTACCTTAAGATAGACTTTGAGGATTTGTATAGAAGAACTTCCTAGAATTTTGGTAATGTAAATATTTTATGAGTTTTATAAGAAATAAATCCATGTATGTATATGGGAAGGTAGGGGAAACTCTGGAAAAAATATACCTAGGAGTGAAAAATTTGATAAGAAGTTTCGGGCTTGACCCGAGGTATCCTGGTACACGACAACGGGCCTTGCTGCACTCTTGGTTACGACACTCCTGAGGGATATGCTTAAGATAATTCACATTTTCTTTACAAACCATTACATAGGATTTATGAGTATATATCTCCTCAAAGAAAACTTTTTTATGATTATAGATTATATCCATAAACTGTTCAATTTATGTTAACCATTTTACAAGATTAGAATTATGTATTGTTATTCATAAACTAATTTAGTGTATTCTGTTGTTTAGAAATGGTGCCTAGTGGAAGGAATGGAAACCATATCAATGCACATAATCCATGTAGGGATTTCCCTCATACTCAAGATGATTATAGTGGAGATGGTGATGCAACTGGTGAAGATCAGCTTATCACTATTCTGGGAAAACTCACTCACGTTATGAATAATAACCTTACCTCTATGGAGCACCCTAATCCACAACGTAGAGGATCAATGTTAGACCGCTTCATGAGGAAACAACCACCAACATAAATGGGAGTAAAAATCCATTAGTAGCTGATCAATGGATAAGTTCCTTAGAGAAAATATTTTATGCTTTGAGGAGTAGCGAAAGGGAAAAAGTTGTCATAGCAGTTTATCGCCTCACATGAGATGTAGATCAATGGTGGTCATTAATCCAAAACACAAAGGAAGATGAAGAAGTATAAAATATGTAATGGTGGGAGTTTAAAGATATTTTCATAGGAAAATAATTTCCCTGTGACCATCGAGCGGATATGGAAAGACAATTTATGAGTCTGAGGAAAAAGGAGGATGAGAAAGTCACAAAGTATGAGGCTAACATTACAAGGTCAGAAAGGCATGCAGTAGATAATATACGTAACCCAAAGAGTAAGATTTATTGATTCTTTGATGGGTTAAAACAATTTCTCCATTGATAATTAGTCTCACAATCCTTCTCATCATATAAATATATTGTCTCATGCACTATCAAGACAGAAAAAGAATTCTCTAAGTCTTACAAATTTAAAGAAATAAAGAGGAAAAGAGATCAGCTGAACATTCTGGAAATGGAAATAAGGGGAAGAAGGGAAAAGTTGAATATCCATCCTGTGGAAAATGTGGGAAGAAACAACCTGGTACTTGCTTGAAGGGAATGTGAGTCTATTACAAGTGTGGTGAAAAAGGCCACCAAGCTTGTGATTGCAAGGGGAAGAAAGAGGTGGTCAATATTGAATGCTACAATTGTAGAGAAAATGGGAATTATGTAAATGAAAGTCTTAAGTGCCAAGGAAAATTACCTCAAAAAGGCCAATGGAGCAAGGAAAAGCTTATGTGATCACTACTGCGGAGGTTGAAGCTCTAAAAGACATGGTGGTAGGTAATTTAATAGTTTCTTAAAGTTTAGCCAATGATTTATTTGATTCTGGATCATCACATTGTTTAATATCTTCCCAGGTTTCTAATAAAATTAGATATTTTCAATTTGACTTAACAAGGGAGTTGTCAGTCAAAACACCTAAGGGAAGTATCATTGCAACAATGTTTTGTTAATCAGTTCCCATTAGGGCATATAAATGTTCTTTACCTTCTGATCTCATCATCATACCCATGTTTGAATTTGATATAATCCTCAGAATGGATTAGCTTTCAGACCATGATGTGAAAATTTATTGTAAGAAGGAGGTTACAATTTTCGATGATGATAAGGAGTACCTTATCTTTAGAGTAGAAACATCACCACCTGATTCTTATCTAGATCCAACCCCAGTAGCTCTAATAAATTCAATTATTGGGGAGGAAGAGAATAAAATAACTATGGGTGAGGAAAAGAATGTTCCAATAGAGGGTATACCTATTTTTCAAGAATATGTTGATGTGTTTCCAGAGGATTTACCTAGAAATCCTCCAGAACAAGAAATTGAGTTTTCCATTGATTTAATTCCTGGTTCAAGGCCCATATCGAAGACCCCTTATAGAATGGCCACTGTGGAATTAGTGTAATTAAAGAAGCAACTAGAGGAATTGAGTAATAAAAGATTTATTCACCTGAATGTTTCTCCATGGGGATCCCCTTTCCTTTTTGTTAAGAAGAAAGATAGATCTATGAGGTTGTGCATTGACTACAAGGAGATCAATGCTATAACAATAAAGAACAAGTATCCCCTACCTCGCATTGAAGATTTATTTAACCAACTTCATGGATATCAATATTTTTCAAATATTGACAAACAATATAGATATTATCAATTTTGTGTGAAGAAGGAAGACATTACAAAAACAATATTTTGAACTAGGTACAGACATTACAAGTTTATAGTAATGCCTTTTGGGCTAACTAATGCACCCTCTGTTTTCATGGATCTAATGAAAATAGTTTTCAAGGAATATCTTGATGACTTTGTAGTGGTATTTATTGATGATATATTGGTATACTCCAAACTCTATGAATATCATGAAAATCACTTGCGCATTATCCTAAGGACTTTTAGAAGAAATGAATTATATGGGAAGTTTAGCAAGTGTGGATTCTGGCTTTAAGAGATTTCTTTTCTTGTCCATATTGTCTCTATGGATGGAATATCTATTGATCCTTCAAATACCAAGACAATCCAAGAATGTCTAGCACCGACAAGTATAACTGAGGTGCATAGTTTTATTGGTTTAACAGGTTATTATCGACGTTTCATCCAGAATTGTTCCTGGTTGTCTAACCCATTAACAAAGCTCACACGTAAAGGGGTTAAATTTGTTTTGACAAAAGAGTGTGAAGAATGTTTTGGATAACTGAAGAAAATATTATTCAATGTTCCTATCTTGAGTCTACCATCAGGGAATGATGGGTTTGTTTTTTATAGTGATACTTAAAAGAAAGGACTTGGTTGTGTCCTTATGCAGAATGATAGAGTTATTTCCTATGAATCCCGATAGCTTAAAATTCATGATCAAAACTATCATAACCAGGATCTTGAGTTAGCAGCAGTAATCTTTTCTATGAAAATATTGAGACAGTATCTCTATGGTGAAAAATGTGAGATTTATACTGATCAAAAGAGTTTGAAGTATATTTTCTCACAAAAAGAACTCAACATGAGGAAAAGGAGATGGCATTAACTACTCAAGGATTATGATTACACTATACACTACCACCTGGGGAAGGATAATAAGGTGGAAGATGCTTTGAGTAGAAAGGATAATGGAGTTTTTAAAAAGATGAGAATTGAAAGGGATCCTATTTTCATGGATCTAGAAAAGGTAGATACGGGAATAACCAATGAAGGTGAAACATCAATTATTTTTCAAATGGTTTCCAAACCATCTTTACTATAAAGGAAAAATAGTTCTCAGACTGATGATGAGGAATTTCAAAAGAAAATTAAAGCTGTGAATGATGGGAGATTGATCGACTTCATATATGAAGATGAGATTTTGAAATTTGGGAAGAGAATTTGTGTTCCCAATATACTTGCTCTGAAAAGGGAATTATTGGATGATGCCCATAGCTCTAATTTCTATATACACCCTGGAAGCACTAAGATGTATAGAGATGTGAAAGAACATTTTTGGTGGGACAACATGAAGAGAGAGATTGATGATTTTGTGTTGAGATGTACAGTTTTTCAACATGTGAAATATGGAAGACAACATCCTAGAGGAGTCATGAAACCTATTCCCATACCTGAGTGGAAATGGGATAATATTACGATGGAATTTTTCATGAGGCTACCAAAGACACCTAGAAGGAATGTTACAATATGGGTCATTGTTGATCGTCTTACCAAGTCAACTCATTTTCTTTCTATAAGAGAAGATTTACCACCTAAATGTCTGGAAAGACTATATATTAGTGAAGTTGTAAGACTTCATGGAGTACCCATATCTATTGTTTCTGATCATGATCCCCATTTCAAATAATGATTCTGGAAAAGTCTTCAGAAGGCCCTGGATACTGAACCTTGTTTGAGCACTGCCTACCACCCTCAAACTGATGGACAATTATAATGGACTATTCAAACCTTAGAAGACATGTTGAGATCTTTCTCACTTGACTTTCAAGGTATGTTGGATCAATATTTACCTATGGTAGAATATTCCTATAACAATAGCTTCCATTCAAGTATTCAGATGGAACCATATGAAGCGTTATATGGAAAGAGATGTCGCACACCAACTTGTTGGGATGATGTTGGTGAAAGAAAACTCGTAGGCCCAGAACTTGTTGAGGAAAAAAAATGGAAAAAGTGAAGGTTATCCAAACCCACATCAAAGTAGCTCAAAGTAGGCAGAAGAGGTATGCCGATAACTGAAGGAAGGATTTGGAATTTCAGGAAGGAGATCATTTTTTCTTGAAGGTATCCCCATGTAAGAGAGTTAAATGATTCGGTAATAAGGGTAAATTAAGTCCCAAGTACATGGGACCTTTCGAAATTCTAGAACGAATTGGGGTTGTAGCTTATCATTTGGAAATGCCACCAAGTCTCTCCAAAGTTCACGATGTGTTCCACACATCACTGTTGAGAAAATACATGCCCGACCCAACACATGTACTCACCTGTGGGGAAATTGAACTAGAACTTGATCTGTCTTATTGTGAAGATCCTGTCATGATTCTTGATACAAGAGAACAAGTGCTGAGAAACCAGATGACCCATCTGGTAAAATTTCTATGGAGAAACTATAAGACGGAAGAGGCAATGTGGGAACCCAAGGAACTTATGATGAAGAACCACCCGAATCTTTTTATGTAGTAATATTCTATAAATTTCAAGGAAATAATTATTTTAAGGAGGAGAGAATGTAACACCACAAGCTTCCACGATACGTTTTCCTTTGAATAATACAATAGCTAGTGTTGTACGCAACTTCGAGTTCAAACACACCAAAACCAATCAAACTAGCCGTTATGAATAGTAATACCCACATTTTTAAATTTTATTAATTTTATCATTCTAAATGGACTTCATTTTTGGATTTGGAATGTCGAAATTACCTTAGGGTTAATTTTTGGTATTTTTCTGAAAACTTTCAATTTTTGATGAATAGTGAAAGACACTGAGTTATTGTTTAAAACCGAATTCTTATTTAAATAATTATTTATTTTATTTAAATTTATTTCAGGTCAAAATAGATACATAATACCTATATAAGTTTAGTGTAATTCATTGGAGTCATTTTATAATAATTTTAGATATATAAAAATTTTATTGAACTTTTTACCATCTTTTACCCACCTCCTAAGAGCATTTGAAAATTTGAATAAAAATTAATTTTACCACTTCTATGAATTAAATTCCAAAAATCCAAGAGACACGGTTGATATCATTAAGTAAAATTTTGTTTAATAAGATGATTTTTTTTGGTGAATTGTAACTTTTAACTTTTATTTACCACGGTTAAAAGTAAATAGGGAAATTAAAGGTAAAAATGATATTATTATTACCCCAAAACATGTCCTAAATCTATTTTATAAGTGTATTTCGACCAAAAAAAACCTTATGAATAAAATATGATCCTTTAGGTCCACTTGGATTAGATTAGGACATTTATTATTATTTTATTTAAAGAAGAGTTAAAAGAGTTAAATTCAAATTTTAATAACTAAACCATTTTTATTATAGGGTTACACACAATATAAATTCTACTATAAATATCCATTTTAAAGATAAAAATATTTACTATATAATGGTATTTTATTTATAATTTTTATACATTAAATAATCTAATTTAATTATGACACAATGATCATGCAGTAAGTACCTTTTTACTAAAATATTAAAATATTTGATATTATAAATATCCAAATAAATGTAATTTGAGATTTTTTATGAATTACCATAATTTTATAGGTTAATATGACATGTTAGGGTTGATTAAATAATTTTTTTTCAATGTAATCATGCTGTTATGATTTAAAAAAAAACCAAATACAAAATAGCGTCAAAATTGACATAATTGAGTTTAAAAAAAATACTATATTATTAATTGATATAATTTCCCTAAAAATATATGGTTCATCCAAATGGCTTATAAAAGATTATATATATTAATTATGAACCACTTGGGGTTCTTCTGTCTTGTTATAGTAAGTTTATTAACCATATAATATAAAAATACAATGAGACATGGTAAATGTCAAAATTTTTAACTAAGAGTTAAATCTAAAATATAAGATTAATATGGTGACCTAAACCCATCTAAAACCTATTGGATGAGAAGTTTTCGATCCATCCCCACCTTAGCCTCTAAATAAATCATTTTGGTTCCATTATAAACCTAAAATGGTTTTATTATAAAATTATATTTCAAGATTTTCCTAAAGTAACCCTCACCTCTCTTAAAAAAGGGTACTTCACCTTCTTTTAATTTCACACCTCCAAAGCCATTTGGATCTGCCAAAACCTACCCAAATATCCTCAAATATTTCCTCCCTTAATCCTAGAGGACTTAATTTGGTCAGAAATCCAACATAAGGATCCCTTTTGATCAAATCAAAAGGAATAACCCGAAGAAGAGGTAAATATTTCGTCACCTCTTTCAAGTTATTTTCTTCTTCCACTTACTATTTATTTGTTGTTTCCATTATAAAATAATAAATACAGTATCTTCTATATACTATGATGTTATTATAAAAATGGTACAACCATATCGATTATTCTATCCATCATATGTATGAAAAAGTCACCATACATGCGTACGTACGGCTTACCGTCTCCACATCGTGGTGTAGTTTGTTATTCAAACACTTCATTATTTGGATGGGTATAATAGTGAGTATAACTGATGTAAATAATAAATATGAAATTTTAATTATTCTTAATATATTATATAACATCTAATTAAATATTATTTCACCATCAATATAATTATATTGTCACTCATGCTTACGTATGGATTACCGTCTCCATGAACGAGATGAGATTCATTCCCCATCGTAATCATTCAAGAATAATTTTCATTTTATGATTAAAAATAATTTTTATAAATATAATATTATTCTGTATATGAATCAAATACATCCTATTAATAACAAACATGTCTTACATAACCAAGCATATAAAGGAAAATGAATCAGTTAACACCTGAAACGATGATACTACTAAAATATTATTAACAAAGCAATATTATAAGATCATATATGATATCATATTAATGTATATGATTCTTTTATAATTTAATAACAATGTTTAAAATATTATACTGGAGCTTAATATACCATTGACTAAGGAAAAATACAAGGTAAGGGTTAATTTCACAATCTCTTTATTATTCGTGGTTGTTTTTATATAAGTATCTACCGAGATCTCTTTATCATCCAAACCCATGTTTTCATAAAAATGTATTTCAAAACATTTTTACTATTTATTATATAATGGGTTAAAAAATTTATACCCTTATTTTACCATATATGTTTTGAAAGTAATCTTTCCATCGTTTTCCAAACAAGTTACTTTATGACCTTTTTGACAAAATTAAGGTAAGAATGTCTTTTTTTTAACTTATATAGTGGGTGTGGATATTTTCCGCCATTATAAAATCATCAAAAAATTCCTTAAAATACTATAAGAATATTTTCAAAATAAATATTTTCTTTTATAATTAGTGTACTTTTAAATGATTTCAAAAAAAGAAAGAGATATTTCTCTCAAATAGTTTTGATTTCATCTATGTCAACATCCGTTGAGGGATTTTATCCTTGTTTTAAATTGATTCATTATGATACAAATATTCCATATTTTATTGAAGGTTTTTTGATATGTTTGACTATGGATGTGTAATTTTTATACCATTCATGATTTATGGATAAAGTATTGATAGTTCATATGCTAGTTTTAATACGAATGTTTATGTTATGTTTAAAACTTTTCATATGAGGAATGAATTGGACTTAGTAAGTGACGGGTGGAGCCCGCTATAGCTCCTAGATGCATCAGTAGGTCTCATGAGACAAACTAGTGTCTTGTCATAAGGCCTTGACAAAATCTTAATTGTAGTCTGGGCACAAGGCCTGGACTATGAGGTTATGAAGTCTTGCATTACGCATTCCATCATTATGAAATTGGATATTGATATTTCATGTGGTTATTCTACTAGTAGAATATCCATGTGATTATTTAAATGGAATTATTTTATTTTATCTTGACCATATTATGCTGAATTTTAAGTTTAAAAGGCTTTTTTTTAGTCTTATAAATTTCCTTAAACGTTTTTTCTTATTTATGAAAGTTTCCGCTATATGTTTATCCTTACTGAGCATCTGATCCCACCCCTTTCTATGTTTTATTTTTACTAGGATGTGAAGAAGTATTTTATGGTTGACCTATAAGGATAGGCTAAGGATATAAGTGTGTTCAAAAGGGGACAAAATTTTTTTGATGTTTTTATTTCATGATGTAATGTAAAACTTATGAATGTATCTAGTACTTCCAAGGATACTAAACTGATCAGTCATTTAGGACATGATTTGTTGTATCATGGAAATTTTATGTAATAATGCACCACTTTGGGTAACTGGGGTTGGGGCGTTACAGGACTAAGAAAGGTGAGAAATACCTGTGGTCAGATTCTTATGAGTAAGCATTTCAAGAGCTGAAAGGGAGGTTGACTTCAGCACCAATACTAGTATTTCCAAATCTGGGAAAGAGCTATACTATGTACTATGATTCATCGGGTATCAGGTTTGGAGTAGTGCTTATGCAGGGGAAAGAGTCATTGCATACGGGTCTCAGTAGTTGAGACCACATGAGTGGAATTACCCGACGCACAATCACGAGTCGGCTGCAGTTGTTCATGCTTTGCACTATTGGATACATTATCTTATGGGAGAGCATTTTGTGGTTTTAACCAATCACAAAAGTCTCAATTATATCTTTACACAATGAAAATGTTCTATGTGGTCGGTCTGTTCTTCTAGTATGGGTGCTATGGCAGCACGAACGAGTACAGGAGGAGACCTGGGAGAGGGAGGCTGATGTACGATCATTGTGGCCGAAGTTATTCAAGGACTCTTCTAAACTTCCTTTTTAGGGAAATTTAGGGATGAATTTATTTAAGGGGGGAAAGTTTGTAAGAACCCAGATCTTCTTTTTTAGGTATGGGCATTTCTTTTCTAGTGTTTTTTAGAAAAAGACGAAAATATGTATATTTTAGGAGTACACGCCATGTACCCAGTTTCCGCGCATGACTGTGTACTGGTCATGTAATGGTAGAGTACATGGCCCTGTGGGGTGACATAGAGATTTCCTAAGGCATGGGCTAGTTAAGGAAATTAAACACTGTGTACCTAACACTCTGTGTACTTTTCTTTTTAATTGTTAAATCAGACCGGGGTTGAGTCTAATTGGAAGAACACTCTTCTTCTAACAATTTCTCATCCCAGAGCGACCGAGGAGCGCGATTCTTTCCGGATCCCCCGATTGATCATTTGTTATCTGATTAAACCACCGTTGGTTGTGTTGGAATTATCATGATGAGTTCTTTCTTATTCTAGAGTATCGTTCCTTGATTTCTCCTCTTTTATGAGATATCCTTAGTTGAACATTTTAGATGTTTTTATAGATCTACATCATTCTAGGACAATTCAAGGGACAACGCTGGGGTATATCGATCGTACAACATTGATGAAGGTGGTTTGTACCTTTCCGTAGTTAGTCTTTGAATTTTATGTGAAAAAGTTCCCAATACCCTAGAACAGGGTATTGAAGGTTTAGGGATTTTAACTATGTTTACACATGATATGACTTGTGTGCCTGAGTAGAGGTTTTTTGGTGGTAAATAGGGATATTTTTCCATGTTGTGGATGTGTTTCTTATACTTGTTTTGAAACTAGGTATTTGGTCTTGTTTTTCCTATTAAGATGCTTTTTTTCAACGCCTAGTGTTGTTAGGATGGAGTCAGTTTATCTGATGTTGTTATATTCTTGTATCTGTTTAGCCAAGTAGTTCTTGAAAGCTGTTATCCAAGTAGTTCTTATGGTTTACTTTGGCTTTTTAACATCGTTGCAAATGATTGACTCACACATGGATGTGGGAACCTAGTGTAGTAGAACATAGGGGGAATTAACATTGAGGGCTTCCCCAGAGTTTTTTTTATAATATCACACTGCGAGACCATAGGAGGGATTGATGTTGAGTGCTCTCTCAGAGTGTCTATAGTTACCGTTACAAGACCGCAAGGGGAATTGAAATTAAGTTCTTCCTTAGAGTGTCTATAGTTTATCATTAATGTCTATAGGGGGAATTGACGGTGAGTTCTTCCTTAGAGAGTCTTTGTTTCATGTGACCAAAGGGTTTAGACCATGTGAGCTACCCTAGAGGTTGTTATTTTCTTGTATAAGTTGGACCATAGGGGTTAAACTGTGATAACATGCCCATAGGGTTACTTGAGATCAATTGGTTGAACTAGAGGGGATAGGATATGTGTAATTCACATAGGGTTACTTGATTTTGATTAGATTCTTACTTGATATATGAAAATGAATGTAATTGGAAATTTAGGATTTTTTACTTTTGAGTACTTCCTTGTTTACTGCTTCATTTTTCTTATTGCCTACCATATATATTCAATGACTGTTAGGCATAGATCTTTGGGTGGTTTCCTATTGGGATTCGTCTCACACCCTATTTGGATCATGATTTTGTGCCCAAAAACATTATATTGTTGCAGGTATAGATAAGGGAAAGTTCCCTTCTAATTCAAGTACTTGATTGTTGTGGAGATGGAGAGCATGAGACCTAGCTCAGGCTTGTGATGCTATAGGAGTTGTTTACTTGTTTTCCATTGTAGTTTGGTTTAGTATTGTATTCTATCATTGTGACTTGTTCGGATACTTTCTTAGATTTTGTGGCATGCATCATTATTTATTTATATGTTGCAATTGGTTATTTACTATCATTCATCAACTGTTCATTGTTGTATGGTTTTATTATTGCTTCTGCTATTGTTATCTAATTTCCATTCTGTTGTGTTAATCTACAAATGAGGTAATAGTTTCCCCACTATCACATATAAGGCCCTCACTACTAGTCGGCAGCCTCTGGCATATGGGGAAATGATTTTGAGTCCATGTGACCAACCGGTTATGTGGAATCCCTTGGTGGCACCCAGAACTGGGACGTTACAAAGTGGTATTAGAGGAATTATTTTCCTCATGACTTACTATGTGGAGCCTATAGATAAGGATATGAAGGAATATGTACTTGGTAATAAGCTGTTCTCAATAGTATCTTACATGTGTATAGGGAAAATCCAATCTACCTCATTTATTGAAATTTTTATGGTGGTTTCACAATGGTTTTCGGAGGTGGGGTTCGGCGGATGACGAGGCCCTCGCACGGTATGTGTTAGTTTCAGTGATGGTTTGTTTGATTTATTTTCTTTGGAATTCATTCTGTTCGATACCTACTCGGTAGAGGTTTCGATGGTGGTTTTTGGTTTGGTATTTCTCTATTTTGGAAATGAAAGAATCTGTCAGTGGTTCACGATGGTGTTGTTTCTGGTTAAGGTTCAATTCATTTCTTGTTTTTATGATGGGTGTTCGATGCATCCTAGTGTTTTTTCTGGCATGCTATGGCATGTTTGTTGTTGTTTTTTGGTGGTTATGGAGGACTATGGTGCTTTCTGGTGACCAGTGTGTTGTTGGGGCGGTGAAGATGGCGTCGACATTGGAAAACATCGATGGTGGACGTGATTGGATGGCGAGGAAGTTAGTGGTGTGTTCCATGAGTTTCTTATTCAGTTTAGACCTGCAATTGCCCGTTTTTTCTCTGCTATGGATCCTATATTTCCCCATGATCTCTGAGGTTGATCTACGTGGTGGTCTTCAAGGCTATTTGGGATGTGAGATTGAGCTGGCTACTATGGGAGGCAGAAGGTGACAACCTTTTGAACGCTGGCGATGAGGAGGGTTCGTCTCCAGTGATGATGATGACAGGTGGGTTACATCAGTGATGATGGATGTTTGCGATGGAATTTGGCTTCCGTAATCATGGTGATGTCATGGGGAAAAGTGTTAGCGTTGGACTTGAGGTGGCATTTATATCCCGATTTTCAATTTGAAGTTGGAATTTTGAAATTTGAATCTGTTTTGGTTCGAATATGGTTTGATTTTGCATCTGTTCTTTATGTTATATTTGATCTTGATAGTTTGTGTGGGTTCCACTTAACCCATAAAAGTGGATTTTTCTGAAAATACCAAAAAAATGAGTTTGTAGGAGGAGGAGGGTATGCCATCTCATGCATCATATAGGCACTTGCTGGAGATCGCATTTCATGCATTCTTACAATGCCATTTAGGTTGTATTAACGATTTCATGTTGTTTTGAGAGATTTTGTTCTAGATATGCATGTTGTTGTGATAGATTCCTTGATAGAAAACTTGATATTTGTTAGGGTATTGGATTTTGAAAGGGTTCGTTTGAATGAATTCCAAAATTTGGTTTTTGAGGTGTTATGGTCCCTCCTAGATCGACATTTGGTGGATCATTGCACTGTTATACTTGTACATGACATGTATAAGATTCCAAACTTTGATTCACGGGGTGTATGGGCCCCCACGAACAAGAATTTGGCACTTTAATGTTGTTTTAGTGTTTTTATGGGTTCTGGAGTAGTTTCTGAGGCATACTGTCTGGAAAACCCCAGAATACATGGTGTCTATTGATGAATACATGCCATGTGTCCTTCTATTCTGGAAGGAACTGTATTTCTTAAATACACACCGTGTACTGTATGTAAAAATTGAGTAGCCCCTAACCATGTTGCTTCCTGTGTGGGATGAGACACAGGGTTCAGAAATGTTTGGTGGAATACATTGTGTGCCGGACATACATTCCATGTGTATAGACCATTTGTTCAGTTTTATGACCAACGAAACAGGTGAATTATGGGTAGTTAATACACGCTGTTTCTGGAGTAAAAATTTCGTTTAGAGTCATCCGTTTAACTGTTCGTGTGACTAACAACACGGGTCATTGAAATCTTTCTAGTACACACCGTGTCTCGCATAAACACGCTGTTTAGTCCAGTTCTAGGAGAACCACATGGATTAATTCTTGTAGAAGAACTCAATAAAGGGAAGTGGATTCAAGTACACACCGTGTGTCAGGACAACACACCGTGTGTATGGGGTGTTACACAATTGGGGTTGGCTAGAGTACATTCCCATGTGATGGATTAAAGGAACTTGATGTGTAAGGGACATACACACCGTGTATCCATGTTTTAGAGAACTTGAATTATTTCTTTCTCATGTTCCTTTCTTGCACTTCTAGGTTTTAGTCCTTTATAATTTTTAACCAAGGCATGCACTTGACCTCACATATTAATGCCACCGAGACATCCTCTAGTTGTACACCAGATAATGGCAGTGATTAGACACCGGACATGGAAGATCATGGACTACTGGCAGATCCTCCCATTGTTCCTATCTTGGAACCATCCGTTATCCTGGATAAAGGTACTGATGCACAGTTTCGAGAGGGCTTCATGTGGTTTATACAGACCTTCCAGGGAGTACCACCTCCTGCCCCATATATGGATGAGTTGAAATGGGTCTTTCCGTAGCAGAATCCTCCCACATTATCAGGGGATGAAGGACCTCAGGCTACTGAGTCATGGTTAGAAGCCATGATGTCTATCATCGAGCATCTCGAGATGCCTCCAGAGAGGAGGGTGAATCTCACTACTTATATGCTTCGGGATTCTACCAAGAGTTGGTGGGATGTGATATCATAGGAATAATTCCACCAGGTTATGGATTAGGATGAGTTCAAGTGTACCTTCTAAGATTACTTCTACCTAGAGACTTTGAGGGCCAACCAAGCCTGAGAATTCATGAGTTTTGAGCAGGGTAATCTATCAGTCATGGAGTTTTATTCTTGCTTTACAGAGCTGCAGCGCTTCACACCCATTCTAGGGGGTGATGAGATTTTCCTAGCAAGGAAGTTTGAGGATGGTCTATGGCATGAAATCCGATCTCAATTGAACATCATCAGGTTGACTTCTATAACTTCTATAGTCAACCTATCACTAGTCATGGAATGCAATATGAGAGATTCTGAGGCTTTGAGCCAAGGAGTATCGACATCCGATGTTGGTAACCCTATGAATGATAGTAGGAAGCAGCGTAGGTAATCTACGCGTGGAGATCCAAGGAGGAAATATACTTCTTCTGGTAGCCAGGTGGTGTGCTAACAATGCGGGAAAAGTGGGTATACGAAGCAAAATTTCCCAAGAGACCCAGTTGAGTGCCGATATTGTGGAAATATAGGTCATCTTCAACACTTTTTTCAGTTTTTCTCACTAGTAGCTAGTGAGAGAGGTTATTATATGACTCCACGATTAGAAGAAGCACCACAAGATTCTCATAAGCCTAGGAACTAGAATTCGTCCTACTGTTCAGGTCAAGGTGGAGGTTACGGCCGTGGTATCCAGTCACTATGCTTTCAGTGACAACATGGTGGATTAGATTAGGATGGTTAGGTGGAGTCACAGAGTTGTGGTACAGGTCAGAGTTTTGCAGTGGAGTAGACCCAATAGTGGTAGGATCCAGGATCCTCTACAGTTTGAGGTAAGATTCTATTTTCCTCAGTATAAGCTTCTACACTTTTCAGTACAAGGGCTTCTCATAGTTTCATATCAGTTTCTATTTTAGAGAGCCTTAGGCTCTGTATCTTTACCTCTTCCGATGTCTCGACTCTAGACACTCCGTTGGGGACTAGAACGACTAGTGTTAGTCAGTGCAAGGAGTTTCCTCTTGAGGTTGGTGGGTGTCACTTCTTATGGGACCTCTATGTATTAGAGAATATAGTCCATGAATTCATTCTCAAGATAGACTGGTAAGTTCCCTTCTAGACTTTTGTTGACCTCTATCTTAGTATGGTGAGTTTTATTTCCCAGATGGTGGTTTTTTCTTACATAATAGCAAATGGTATGTCCAGAAAAGCAGAGCAGGACCCGAGCATCATGGGCTTGGAGGATTTACAACCCAGATTTCTTGTCTGTATCTAGATGACCAGGGGACTTCACAATTTGAATTTCTTCTAGTGGTGGATCACTACATGGATTTATTTCCAGAGGACTTTTCAGGTTTACCTCCAGAGCGAGAGGTAGAATTTTCTATTGAGCTTGTTCCAGGAGCAGCACTGGTGTCCATTCCTCTTTATGGATGGCTACACCAGAGTTGTAGGAGCTCAATAAGTAGTTAGAGGAGTTTAATGAAAAGGGTTTCATCTGACCCAATATTTCTCCTTGGGGTTTACCTGTACTATTTGAAAATAAGGAAGAGGATACCCTCTAACTTTGTGTGGGTTATCAGAAGCTGAACCAGTTGACGATCAAGAACTGATCTCCCTTTCCAAGGATTGATGATATCTTTGATCAGCTTTGAGGAGCCCGAGTGTTCTTGAAAATTGACTTGAGATCCGGTTAACATCATTTACGCATTAGACCATCTGATATACATCATACAACCTTTCAATGAAGGTATAGTCTATATGAGTATGTGGTTATGCCATTCGGTCTCATGAACGTGCCTGTAGTTTTCATGGCATTGATGAATCGAGTGTTCCATACATACTTAGATTCTTTCGTTGTAGTCTTCATAAACGATATCGTGGTAAAATCTCACACTTGACACGACCATGCCACACATATTGAATTCATTTTGAGTACACTGAGAGAGTATCAGTTATATGCTATGCTATCAAAATTCCACTTTTTGATGGACAAAATTTAATTCTCGGTTCATGTTATCTCAGAGACAGGAGTATTAGTAGACCTAGAGAAAGTGAGAGAAGTATTTTCCTAGGAGAATTCAAAAAATGTATTTGAGGTATGAAGTTTTTTAGGGATGTCTGGTTACTTCCATCATTTCATACAAGACTTTTCATGCTTAGCAGTGCCACTGAAGGGCTTAACTAAGAAGGGTGAGAAGTACCTGTGGTTAGATTCTTGTGAGTCAGCCTTTCAGGAGATGAAAGGGAGGTTGACTTCAACACCGATACTAGTATTTCCAGAGTTGAGAAATAACTTTAATGTATACTTTTATGCATCAGGTATTGGGCTGGGAGTAGTAATTATGCAGGGGAAGGAGTCATTGTGTATGGGTCTCAGCAGTTGAGGCCACATGAGAGGAATTACCTGATGCAGGATCTTGAGTTGGCTGTAGTTGTTCATTCTTTACGCTGTTTGAGAAATTATCTTCTAGGAGAGAATTTTGTGGCTTTAACTGATCCCAAAAGTCTCAAGTATATCTTTACCTATCATGAAGGTTCTCCGTGGCCGGTTTGTTCCTATGTTAAGGGTGCTACAGAAACATGAGAAAGTACAGGACGAGACCTAGGAGAGGGAGGCCGATGTATGATCGCAGTGGCCGGAGCTGTTTGAGGACTCTTCTTCGCTTCCTTATTAGGGAAATTTGGGGATGAATTTCTTTAAGGGGAAATGTTTGTAAGAACCCATATATTCTTTTATGGTATGGGTTTTTCTTTTCTAGTGTTTTTTATAAAAAGATGAAAATATGGAAATTTAAGAAGTATACACCATGTACTTTGGAGTACATGCCATGTACCAAGTTGCTACATGTGACCATGTACTAACCGTGTAAAGGCTGAGTACATGGCCATGTGGGTGACTTGGAGACCACTAAAAGTGAGGGCTGATTAAGGAAATTACACACTGTGTACCTTTAAGAAACACACAATGTAATTTTCTTATTAATTGTTAAATCGGACCAAGGTCGTGTCTAATTGGCATAACTCTCTTCTTCTAACGATGTATCATCCAGGAGTGACCAAGGAGAGAGATTATTTCTAGAGCCCCAGATCGACTATCCTTTCTCCAATTCAACCACTGTCGGTTGTGTTGGAATCTCCACAATGAGTTCTTTATTATTATAGAGTCTTGTTCTTTTATTTATCCTCTTTCGTGAGATATCCTCAGTTGAACGTTTTAGACATTTTTATAGATATACATTATTCTAGGCCGATTCAAGGGCTGACTCCGGGGTATATCAATCGTACAACATTGAGGTAGGTGGTTTGTGAATTTTTGTAGTTAGTATTTGAATTTTATGTGAAAAATTTACCAATTCCCTAGAACTAGGTATTGTGTGTTTAGGGATTTTAGCCCCGCTAACGCCTTCTATGCCTTGTGTGCCTGAGTAGAGGTTGTTTGGTTGTAAATAGGGTTATTTTTTCAATGATATGGATATATTGAATATTCTTGGTTTGATACTAGTCATTTATTATTTTTCTTCCTATTAGGCTACTTATTTTCCATGCGTAGTCTTGTTAGGATGGAATCAGTTTATCTGATGTTGGGATATGCTTGTAGTTGTTTAGCCAAGTAGTTCTTGAAAGCTATTATCCAAGTAGTTCTTAAGGTTTACTTTGGCTATTGAACATCACTGTGAAAAATTGACTTACACAGGGCTGTGGGAACCTGGTGTAGTAGACCATAGGGGGAATTGACGTTGAGGGCTTCCCAAGAGTGTTTGTTATAATATCATGCTGCGATACCATAGGGGGGATTGACATTGAGTGCTCCCTCAGAGTGTCTATAGTTACCATTAGGAGATGACATGGCGAATTGACATTGAGTGATTCCTTAGAGTGTCTATAGTTTATCGTTAAAGGCTATAGGGGGAATTGACAGTGAGTGCTTCCTTAGAGAGTTTTTGTTGCATGTGACCAAAGGGGTTAGACCGTGTGAGCTACCTTGGATTTCATTATATTATTGTATAAGTTGAACCATAGGGGTTAGGCAGTGAGAATTTAGCTAGAGGGTTACTTGAGATTAATTGGTTGAACTAGAGGGGATAGGCTATGAGTACTTCCCAGAAGGTTACTTGCTTTTGATTAGATTTTTTACTTGATATATTAAAATGAATGTAATTGGAACTGTAGGATTGTTTACTTTTTGAGTACTTCCTTGTTTACTGCTTCATTTTTCTTATTGCCTGCCATGTATATTCACTGACTATTAGGCACAGATATTTGGGTGGTTGCCTATTGGGATTTTTCTCACACCCTGTTTGGGTCATGATTTTGGGCCCAGATAGATTATATTGGAGGAGGTATAGATAAGGGAAAGCGACCTTCTACTTCAAGTACTTGATTGTTGTGGAGATGGGGAGCATGGGACCAAGATGAGGCTTGCGATGCTGCTGGATCCGTTAACTTGTTTTCCTTTTTACTCTGGTTTAGTACTGTATTCTAGCATTGTGACTTGTTTGGTTGCTTTTTTAGATTTTGTGACATGAATCATTTATTTATATATATGCTGCAGTTGGTTATTTAGTATTAGTCTTCCACTTTTCATTGTTATATGGTATTATTATTTATTCCTCTATTGTTATCTTATTTCCATTCCACTGTGTTACTCTACCAATGAGGGAATAGTTTCCCCACTATCACTCCCAAGGCCCTCAATATTAGTCGATAGCTTCTGGCGTTTGGGTAAATGTGCTTGAGTCCATGTGACCAACCGGTTATGGGGCACCCCTCGGTGGCACTCAGAACTAGGACGATAAAATCCCGTAACTCAAAATCATTATCATCAGTTAATACTTATCTATTATTTTAATAAAACCCAAGCTCGCATAGAAATATAGATTCACAAAGATCCCAACCATTGAGAAATTAGAGAGATTCAATGTTTTCTCTAGTTCCCTTCATTTCAAAGAAGTGGGGGTATCAACCTATTTATATGCAAAATCTTCATGAAGATCCCAGGACTCTAACAACCATTTCATGAACCTCCAAAAACATATTCCTAAAGCTCATCTATTGACGAAGCTCTAGAAAAAATTAACCAATTCACAGAGCTTCTCATAGTTGTAAGGATTCATTATTAACCCATCACGCACTTGGGATGTTTTTCATAGTTGTGAATAAAATCGTCTTTCCATCGCATGTTTGCGAAGGTACATACCTTCTCAAAGCTTAGCCTTCTTAGAAATACAGTCTTCAAAAAACCCAATCATCATTAAACTCATGCCTTTACCCTGTTTGAGAAGAGTCTGTCCCATTAAACCACCTTTTATGAATCTTTCTCCCGCCTCTTTATTTTGAGCCTAAAAATATGGTGAACACTAGGAAGTGATGACATCTTTAACACTATAGCCATCTTGTACTGTAATATCACTTTCCTTGCAAACTCCCATATCAAAATAGTGTGGATTTATAGTAAACACAAACAAGAATCTATTTCAGGATTTGAATGACCTTGGTTCCAACAGTGTGCAGTAAGACCCATTGTCGTGTACCAGGTAATTTTCAAGTCAAGACTGACACACCTTTTTTAGAGTTATTACCACTATGTACATATGTCACAAAACCATATCCACATGTAGTATTCATATAGGGATGTCTGTTTTGAAAAACCACATAATATATACCTTAAAAAAACTTTAGGATGTTATCCTACACATAGACTTATCCTAAAAGTAATTCATTGGTTTATATTACCTAATTTATGTTTTATGAATTCTAATTCTCAAGGTTTCCTCTAAACTTCCTCTGATACAAACTCTAAAGACCCTGATCCGAGTATACCAGAGTCAGTGGTTTCTTTATTACACCAGAAATAGATTCAATAATCACATATTTAAGGACCAAATATTTTAGTAGTCTTGGTAATACAGATAAATAATTTAAATCCACATTAGAATTTAAAAAATAAAATACAAAATGTGTTTTCTTTGGAAATTCGAAATTTACCCTTAGAATATCCCTATATATCAATCATAAAACACTTCCCAGTATCCTGGGGAAAATAAAACATAATAAAGGGGTGAGATCATAAGCTCAATAGGTCCATCTATATAGTGGAAGATATCTTCAAGAAATAAGTATAATCAAAATATAAAGGTAAGTAATCGAAGCACATACCATTTAAAAAATACCTTTATAATAATATGGAAGGAATAAGTGATTGTCAAATAAATCCATATAAATAATCAAATAATTTTGAAACTTATCCATGGATATTATATCTAATTGAATAATCACATGGATATAAATAAATAATTTCATAACAAGGTAATGAAACATCTTAGGCATCTAAAACATACTGTCAAGACCTTCACAAGGTAGTTTAAATCTACAGGAAAACCCATCTCATTTATCTATATAATTTATTTCATGAGACCTGTAGATGAATAAAGGGGATATCTATAACTTGGAATCAACTGTCACTTACTATTTCCAATGAATTCCTCATATGGAGGGGGTGACACATAATCAACATAAACAATTAAATTTAAAAACTAACATAAAAAATATTAATACTTATCCCAATCAAATAAAAATAATCATAAAACATCTAGAATAATATAGTTAATTGTAATAAAATTGTATATATTCCATCAAAATGATCAAAAACCATCAAAAAAAATATGGATGATAATGTACAATATATCCCTAGTGGATTAAAAACATAATAAATGGTTTATTTCATTGATAAATAAAAATACCAAAAAAATGTTATTAAAAACATTTTTGAGGAAAATATAATTTTCAATTTGGAAAGAACCTTTTAAAACAAATAGTTCACAAAACATTTTGAAAATAAATTTATTTGAAAATAACATTTTAAAAAATTTAAAATAATGTTTAAAATATTGATTGGTCATGATGGAGGAAATTTTTTTTCATGTCATACATGTTAAAACAATTATTCCTTTCACATTTTCTATAAAATCTAAACATGAAAAATTTTAAAAACAAGATAAAGATTACTTTCAATTTTTTTTGTAAAAAGTAAAAATTGGTAAAAATTTATCTAAAAAATAATTTTTAAAATTTGAAAACCATTTTTTATTTTTTAGAAAACATATATTTTGATTAAAAACGATTTTTGACTAATGGGAGAAATAAAGTTGGATATTATAAAAAAACTCTCAATCATTTTAAGTGAAAAATAGTGTGAAAATTGCACTATTACTTGAAAAAGATCATTAAAAATTATAGTATAATAGATTATAATGATTTTTAAATATAAATATCAAATAATTTCCCCAAAGGAGACTTACAAAAAAACAATCCAGAATAATGATGAGATCATGAAATAAACCATTACTACTTTTTTAACCTTTGAATCATAAGTCCATAAAAAAATGACATCAAATGAAACATTAAATACCTTGAAGAGAAATATATTATTTATATTATATATCAAATTATTAGCATATAAACCACACAAAATAAATAATTGGTGAATATGACATATGTCGCACAAAAGTAAAAGTGAGATGAGAAACCTGTACCTGAAGTTTGACATCCCTCTTATGTGTCTAAACCTCTAGTAAAATAAATATAAGTTCATTATAAATGAATTTAACAATAATAATAATATATATAATACCATATATTATTTATTTATAGTCTTTTATCACATTTTTATTAACAATTTCTTATTAAAATCACTCTTTCTAGTGGTAATTTCTTCGTTTTTCTTGAGTTTTGTTTCCTTGATTTCATGATCGGTTCACTTGATTATAAGTAATGGAGTTCATGTAAAATGGGTATAATTCTCCAAAATTAAAAGTTAATGTTATTAAATAATAAATATAAGTTTAATTGGTGTAATTTGTTATTTTTTTCCATATATGAGGATGAATTATTAGATAACATATTAATGGTAATCGTTTAGCTTAATTTTAGCGGGTTTTTGATCACAATGAACTAATTTTGTTCTATTATTTAATATCATGTATATAAAATGGTTATAAAACCTTAAATAAGGTATAATAAATATTTTTTTAATTTATTCAAACCATAAAAATGGTTTTAGGACCAGCCTTCAAGGAGAAATTAGAGAACTAAAGTTTTTCATCTATGAAGAATGTAAATCGGCACATCCCAGACGGTGATTTCGTTTTTAAAATAAAACAGAGAGAGTAAGGTAATTAATGATGGATATTATATTAAAATTATATAATTAAAGTATATAGATGATAATTTATTTATCATGATCATTTGGATAGAGGGGGTGAGTAGAGAATAAGAAATGAAAATAAATTGAAATAAACTTAAAAGAAAATGGAAGATGGTTTACCTTTTGAATGAACCTCCTTGAGAACCTCCTTAAAGAAAGGTGTTTTGGTCTTTTGGAAGTACCAATATCTCTTGGATATGTGGAGGGACTATGGAAGAAAATTTAGGAATAAATTTTCCAAGCATCAAGGCTTAGAGGAGTGAGGAGAAGGGGGGGGGGGGTGAGGGGTGATTTTTTAGTGGATGAGAGAGGCAATTTTTGAATGTTTTAATCATTAGATTATTATTTTGTGTCAAGGATGTGAATAGTTTGAGAATTATCATCAAATATATTAAAATAACGAAAGAGAGTTCAATATGAATGCCTTACATCATCCATACATCTGCTATGACTCAATAAATCATGTATTTAACATTTATCGTAAATTATAGTATTTTAATATTTACTAAAAATTCATGTATTTTAGAAAAATATAAAAAATTAACCACAATCATTTTTATAATTTTATAATTTAAAAATTTACTCCATTTTATTAAAATAATTTTCTAAATATGTGAAATTTATTTTTTGTATAAAATCATTATTTACTTGAAAAATACATATTTTAAATTTAAAACAGATTTTATAACACTTTAAAAAATTAACTAAGTTCTCATAAAATTATACTAAAATAATAAGGAAACAAAATATTGATTTATGAATCTATTTTATGAAAATTAATTTTGTTTTAAATAATTTTATTAATTATAAAATTTTAATTAAATATTTATGACTTATAAAAATTCTAACACTTAAATATTAATTTTTATGATATAATTATATAATAATTTCAATTATGAGATTCCTAAATTTTATTTATACTTTTGTGGTTGAGGTTACTATTTTTAGGCCAATTTACTATTCTTAAGGGTAATATTACTATTCCTAAGTGTATGTTACTATTTCGTCGGTATAGGTTCCTTAACGTTTAGAAATACCTCTTATTTTATTCATTATTAATTTATAAGGATTTTATTGTGTTATCTATGTTATTTTTTATGATTCACACTATATAAAATAAACAATGGAGGGGAAATATCATTGATAGAATTCTTGGTGGTTACACTCAATGTCATGGGTTGGGTAATTCTTTTCATGTGGTTGGAGTTGGGGAGAACCATAAAACACCACATTATCCTCCTACATCATCACATTCCCTATACCCATACATAAAACATAACAGTAGACTATGTACCCTTTAACATATTTCTACAAGATCAAAACATGGACTACGGTCAACTTCCACTTAATCACCTCAAAGGGCACCTGACACTCTGAACTCCATTAAAACATTAAATATTTATAGGTAAGCACTGTCATGGGTGATGTAAGCCGATAAAAATCCTGAATGAACCACTTGTAATACCCTATCAGGACCAAAAGTTCATGATCTTGAAAAAATTATTCGGTTGATCCCACGACATAACTATAGTGATCTTCTCGGGATCCACAAAAACCCTTTGTTCTGAGATCATGTGACCCATAAAATTCACCTCCCAGATACAGAAGGTATTTGTTAAACTTTTCATAGAGATTATGGTCTCAGAGAATTCCCAACACAGTCCTCAAATTCCACCCATGTTCCTCCTCGGTTCATGAATAGACTAGAATGTCCTCCATGAATACCACGATTAAAGAGTCAAGATACTGATGGAACACCCTATTCATGAGTTCTATAAAGGGCACTGGAGAATTAATCAACCTGAATATCATGAAAAAAATACTCAAATTGGCCATACATAATTTATAAGGATGTTTTTAGAACATCAGACTCTCTGACTCTGACTTGGTGACACCCAGTATGCAAGTTGAATTTAGCGAACCAGCTTTCCCCCTTATTCTGATAAAAAAGGTCATCCTTACGGGGAAAGGGTATTTTTTCTTGATCATTAACTTATTCATCTTCTGGTAGTCGATATGTAGTTGGAGAGATACATTAGCCTTCTTCCTAAACATAACTGGGTGGCCCCAAGTGAGATGCTCGGGAAAATGAATCCTTTGGATTCCAAATCATCTAGTTGTACCATTAATTCTTTCAACTGAGTTGGGGACATATGGTATGAGGGAAGATATATATTCTGTGTTCTCAACATCTAATCAATGGTGAACTTCACATCCCACGTTAGAGAAAAGCTTGAGAAGTCATATGGAAATACCCATGGGAACTCAACCAACACAAAAGGTAGTTCACTCTCTGTAAAACCATCATCATACTCCAACATGAGCAATGAGATATAAAAAATGAGAGTGCTCAATTCTAAAATTGGAGGTCCAACACATCCTGAACAAGGATTCCATTTTCATTGAAAAACCTAGGTACACCCATATAGTGCCACAAAACTCACTCACCACCAATAATAATCAATGTGTGCCTAAAGACCCACCATCCAATCCATACTGAGGATTACATCATAGTGGTCTCTCTCCAAGACTATAAAATACCATTCTAGTATGACCCTTGAAACTATGAGTGCACAATAAAAACACTTGAATGCTACTATCAATTATTATCAAGAAGCATTACAAGCTCCATGACATAATGAATAAGCTCAGATGAAAAACTAAACAAACCCACAATATGGGAATAAATTAAAGAAATAAAGGCACCAATATCAAATAGAAAAAAATCTATAGATGATACAATAAGAGACATATATCAAATTGTGGAAAGTCCTACAATCGATTCTAATTGTTCTTGCTCCAGGGCATAAAGATGCATCATATCTACCTGAGCCCGAGAACAACGAATGACTCGTGACTCTACCTTGAGATAAATCTACCCATAAAAGAACATCCCTACCACCATAAAAAAAACCAAGAAATTTCCATCCTGTATAGATATGATTGGACTGACATTCCTCTGAAGGCTATTGATGACCCACCAACCTGGTATGAATGTGTAGTTTCACAAAACCTCTACAATTTCCCCATATGTCCACATCGTTTGCAAGGTCTGGGTAGAGATGAGAATATAGACCACACATGCCCTGCCTTCCAACACTAATGACATAAGACTGACCCATCATCCAAATCCATAGATGAAGACAATTAGGAAGTAAGTCCTTCACTACCACCTCCCTTCTTCTCGTAATCATCCCTCTTCCTCTTCTTCTTAGGTGAGCTACCAATACCTTGGCCCACTTCCAACACTACTCCAAAAAAATGATACTTTACCCTAAGATCAATCTCCAACATAAAATAAATATCAACCACATCAGTATAAGTCCTCAATTTAAACAAGAAGATTTGGTATTAGATATCTTGGCATAACCCCATTTTTAAGTTTTGAGCCTTCAGTTGGTCATTGAAAACTACTTCGAGTACGAACTTAACCAACTCTATGAAACAATTGGCATATTCTATTACACTCCAATCCCCATGATGGATATCTAGAAAATCATGGGTATTGGAAAAGGACAAGGTATTTGGTTAATACCACTTGTTAGATGACCTTTAAATCATTCCAACCCATTTGGTTATGCTTTCTAGCTTGATCCACTAAGTCCCACCACCTTCGATTGGGACCTTCCAACAAGAACAAATCACATTTCACCTTCACTACCTCAGGAGTGTTAAGAAACCCAAACATCATGTTGATATTCTCAATCCACTCCTCTAACTCCGGGGGATCCATGCTACCCAAGAAGGAAGGAGTATTGTTCTTGAAGAAATCCCCAACCTTTTCCTTTCTAGGACATTGTTAGACTTTCCAAACATGATCAAGGCCAGAACCCAGTCCCTAAACCAAATCTTAGACAACCCAAACCACTAATTCCACTATTCTATAATCAATTGGTGAGGGATAAATCTCTCTAAACTCTTCCCATGACTGTATAGGAAGTCTCTGGGGATGTATCTTGCTACATCAAGAAAAAATCACAAGGGAAAACAATCAATACACCATTCTAAAATTTTTTATCAAAAAAATCCAAAAACACATAATAGATCAATAAAAAACCAAATCCATCATAATAAAAATCCAACCAAACCACTTCACCCCAACCCAGTGTCCATATATTATCTATAACCTTCACGTCTCACCTGGAGGAGAAGTTAAAATAATTATAAACATCCCATGGTGACTCAAGATCTTTTATGTGATGTGTTGGCTAGGTACCCCACTCACAAGAAGAACCTAAATCCTTAAAAATCCTAGCTTTGTTATATCCAGACGCTCACAAATTTCATGACCCAATGAGAAAGAGAAATTATGTTTTGATACCATTTTTTCATGAACCAAGTTGGGGTGTCATCCAACCCAAATAATGACCTAACCCCGGGCATGGCCCAAGGGTGTTCTTGATCCCCACCAGCTAGAAACTAGTTATTGGTCATCAACAATACACTTTTGGGAATTATTTCATAGATTATAAATCACAATGATCAATACTCAAAACATGAAATCACACCAAGATCAACATCCACAACAAAAAGAGTTACAATAATTCAAAGTTAAATTTTTTACTACATTAAAAAAATGATAGGGGAATAAAAACAAACCATAACCCAAAAACCTCATGCAACAAGAGGGACATCAACCTCAAGACACCACCAAAACCACTCGTAAGAGGGGAACTATAGCAACCAGATCCACTAACACCACCAGGTAACATCTTGCCTTAACCTGGGTCATATATAACAAAGTATACATACACCCTAGTGTGTATTTAGGGTGTGAGAAAAATCAAATTAGGATTACACAAAAAATTGATTCCATTCCATAACATTAGAAGATGAATAGCATGAAATTTTTAAAAATGAAATTGGAAACATTTTAATGAAACATTTTAAGGAAATATTTTAAGGAAACATTTACAGAATTGTTTTCAAGGAAACATTCTTTACAGTTATAAATAGAGATAATGGTCCACCATATACCAATGGTGAGAACCACATCATAAGATAACACCAAATCATGGGAAATACCTATATGTACTAGCTCTAGTGGGACCCTATGAACCTTGTATCTCGGTGAAAATTTATAGAAACCATGACCCTCAATATTTTGATGCATGAGCCACTAGTGAGGAATCTATCCAAAGTTCTAGTGGTCTCTAATCATCATCATAATTTGGTTAGTGTTGTATCATCAATCCTACTAAAAGAAACAAAGACTCATCCCCATCAATCCAACTAGCGTACTAGTCATAGTCCACCCACCTATATACCTAGGGTTAAATCGGTGGAAGGTAGAAATGTAAATTTCCAATTTTTAATGACATGGAAATGCCACATGGTTAGCCTGTACAGTTTTCCAAACTATGAGGAAACCATGTGATCTCCTCTATCCAAGAGGAAATTGGATACAAGGTTTCCTTGGGAGGGATCATGATCATGTAGTAGTCCATTCATCCTAGATAGTGTCACCGTATAGGGTGCATAGTTTCCCATAGCCTAGAACATGGTTTCATTAAACATGAACCAACCGTGCGCCACCTTTTGTAGGCTCCAAAAACTCCTGGGAAAACTAAGGAACACATACAAGAAAAAAAACAAAATAATACCTCAAAATAAAATCACATATGTGGTAATGGAATCCTAAATATTATTTTTATAAAATAATTCAGATTCTTCATGGTTCAGTTTTTCCTCAACCCGCTAATGGGTAGGGATAAATAATTAGTGCTTGTGAGGGTTGTTGTATAAGATTTTACAAAAACAGGAATTAATTTCGTATATAAACCAAGGTGTATGCCTATGTACTGAGAAAATTATATATGTTCATTGAATGGGGATTATACCCTGAGGTTTCCTTAGTTATGGGATTTCATGATGGTATTGATTTGATCATCAAATATCTCTAAGATCATGTGATTCATGATCGATGTGATAAACAAGATACAAAAAGTGATCATATGAAATTTATATGTATTCATGAATTATACATCTAAGTAGCCTTGGTATAGGGCTCAGGCCTTAGGAAGGTATCCTATGAATCTTACATATAACAAGAATTAGAGTCTATGTAGTTTAATGGGTCCCTAACCCACTAATGGGTTGGGATAAAAGATTACACTCAGAGAGATTTCTGTTATCCATGAGGTTTAGGAATGTAAGGGATATATACTAGTATTGTAACCCATGTTACATATTTTTTATATATCCTTGAACAAATAAAGAGTTATCGTGGCCACTGAAATTCCAAATAATATGTTCAGCGCAATGTAGTGACACTTATGAGAGTATGATAAGAATAAGGTTTCATGAGGGTATAATCCTATCCTATTAAGGGAACTTCAAAATTATGGTACATGCTTGACCAAATAATAATTGTTGGGGGTTCACAAAATGCGTGGGTGCATGTTCAAGTATTCCACCTGGCCAAGGATGACATGCTGTAACACCCGAGATTTTTATGAGAAATATTTTGTTTTTATGTTATATAAATCATCAAAGCAATCTTTCACTACACACAACACTATCTTGGCTTTCTTTACACGCAATTGCGACCTTCCTCGATAGCTTGCGTCGTACGCAATACCGAGTTTCACTAAACAACGATATGCTATTAAAATATTATTAAAACTAGCCGTTATGAATAGTAATAACCACTTTTTCAAATTTTGTAAATTTTATTTTTCAAAATGGACTTCATTTTTGGATTCGGAATATCGAAAATATCCGAGGGTGAAATTTTAGTATTTTTTTGAAAACATTCAATTTTTGATGAATAGTGAAAACACTTGGTTACTTTTTAAAAACCGACTTTTTATTTAAATAATTATTTATTTTATTTAAATTTATTTTAAGTCAAAATTGATACATAATACCTATATAAGTTCAATGCAACTCATTGGAGTCATTTTATAATAATTTTATATATATAAAAATTTTATTGAACTTTTCACCGTCTTTTACCCACCTCCTAGGAGAATTTCAAAATTCACATAAAACACAATTTTACCACTTCTGTGATTGGAATTTCAAAAATCCGAGAGACAAGGTTAATATCAAGGACTAAAATGTGGTTTAATGAGATGAAAATAATTTTTGGTGAATAGTAACTTTTTACTTTTTTTTACTACGGTTAAAAGTAAATAGGGTAATTAAGGATAAAAAAGATATTATTATTACCCTAACACATGTAATAATTCTATTGGATAAGTTTAATTCGACCAAAAACAACCTTACGAATAAAATATGACCATTTAGGCCCACTTGGATTAGATTAGGACATTTATTATTAATTTATTTAAAGAAGGGTTAAAATAGTTAAAATCAAAGTATAATAACTAATTCATTTTAATATAGGGTTATACATAAGATAAATTCAAATATAGATATTCGTTAGAAATCTAAAAATATTTTCTACATAATGGTATTTTATTTGTAATTTTTAGACATTATGTAATTTAATTTATTTATAACACAATGATGATGGAGTAATTATCTTATTAATGAAATATTGAAATAATTGATGTTATAAATACCCAAATAAATGTAATTTGAGACTTTTTATGAATTCCAATAATATTATAGGTTAATATTACATGTTATTATTGATTTAATTAACTTTTTTCGAACTAATCATTCTATTATGATTTTCACAAAAATCAATTACCAAATAGTGTCAAAATTGACATAAAATAGTTTTTAAAACAAATATTATATTATTAATTATTATTTTATTCCAAAAATCTATGTTTCGTCCAAATGATATAGATAAGGTTATATATATTAATAATAAACAACTTGGGGTTCGTTTGGCTTGTTATAGTAAGTTTATTAACCTTATACTGAAAGAAAACAAGAAGACACGGTAAAAGTTAAATTATCTAACTTAAAGTTAAATCTAAATGATAAGGTTAAAATAGAAACCTAAACTTGTCTAAATTCTATTGGATGAGATGATTTCGACCCAACCCCAACTTATCTTCTAAATAAATCAAATTTGAGCTACTAAAAACTGAATATGACTTTATAATAAAATAATATTTTTAGTTTTTCCAAAGGTGCCCCTCTCCTCCCTTATAAAAGGGCACCTCCTCCCTCTCTTCCTCACACAACTTGGAGCCTTCATGCTCGTCCAACCCCTAAAAATTTATCCTATCCAGTTTTCTAGTAATATCCTAGAGGTCCTGGTCTTCTTCAAAGACCATATTTAGTTCCCTAAGAGGTGGTTAAGAAGAGGCGCTTCAAAGAAGAGGTAATGTCCGTTACCGATTCTTTCAACTTGATTTCTTCTTCTACTTCTTCTTCTTTAGTTTTTTAATTATTAAGTAATAACATAAGTATCACTCATATACTGATATGTTATTATATGTATGAAAGAAACCTATTTCACCATCTATCCATCCTACGGAAAACGAAATCATCGCGCGTGCGTACATACGGAATACCGTCTCCACGCCGTGGTGTAATCTATTTTCCACCACCACCTTACTTGGATGGGTATAATGGTGTAAATAATAACTATATATTATTATTGTAAAGTGATATTGATCTTGAAATAGTATACATACACTCCAATACAATTCCATGATCATGGGAGTGATATCATCGCTCGTGCATACGTATGGCCTACCGTCTCCACGATGTGATACGACTCATTCTACATGATCTTCATTGAATAATGATTATATAAATGAATTTAATGAGTAAATATGATATATATTACAGTAATAAAATTCTGGAAATGAGGTGTCTATAACCTAAAAATAGGAATAAGAATTTATTTGACAAAACACACATACGAACATAAAGCAATAAACACCCGAATAACAAGTAGAAATGAAATATTACTAATAAGAAGCTAAGAATATGACCATATATGATATCATAAAAATAAGTATGATTCTGTAATAAGTCAATGACATTATTTAAATCATTATACAGGAGGTTCAGACACTTACGAAGCAAATCAGACATAAGGTTAGGGATATCTTTTCCAATCTCGTTTTTATCCGAGATTGTTTATTCGTAAGTATTTATTGGGGTTATGGTTATCATGCATGCCCATGTTTTCTAGAAATGTTTTCATTTATTTTTAAAGTCCTTTTCATCCATTTTGACTTTTACTACATGGTATGTAAGGAATCTTTTGTCGTACGATATACTTTTTGAATTTCCGGCAAAAGTACGAGAAGAATGTTTTTTTAACTTATACGGCATGAACATATTTTTACAATTTCATAACGCCTCATTTTCAGGAAGCTTCATATAAAAGATTACATGATTATTTTCAACAAAAACCTTTTCTTTTAAAATTTCATGGCATTTTGTGAAAAGAAATTTATTTTGAAGAAGAAAGGATATTTTCCTCAAGAATTAATTTCAAGTGTTTTATCAAAACCATTTTCCATCTAAGATGACATTATTTCATATGTGTATGTTTCAAGTATAATGTATCTATGATTTACATGGTTTAACTTTCCTTATTATGAAATGATATCCATTTCTTTTATATGGATTATGTGATGATGGGATGATGTTTATGAAACCCATTTTATTTATTGGGTTATTATGAATGACGTATGTTTATTTTGTGGCACAAGTAAGAATGATTTCATTATGAGATGGGTGGGACCTATATCTCCCTCCAATGCATTGGGTAAATATTTATATCTCATGAGATAGACATGGATGGAACGAAAGGTTAAACCGGTTCAGTGATATAGGACTGGAACGAGGAGTGAACTCGGTTCAGAAATGGACTTTGTCCGCTAAGATAGTCTTGGCTATGAGTCTTGACTACTAAGAAATGATTCTCTATGATTATGTGTGTATGACACAAAGTTTCATGTTTTAAGTTATGATTATTGGGATTACATTTCACTACTATGATTTATCCCATGTTATGAAATTATGATCTCTTTTGCAGGTTAAGATTTCCAAAATGATATGTTCTTATGAATATGTTGTGCTTGATATTTCTTTTTTTTACCCTTAATGAGAATTTGAGCTCACCCTTTTGTATGTTTTCTTTTACCTAGGTCAGAAAGAAGGATATTAAGTAAGATATGACAAAAGGGACTCTAGATATGATAAAATAAAAGGGATAAAATGTAGTTGATTTATGAACCAGTTGTTTATGTTTCCCAGTTTCCAAAGACTCTATACCTATACGGTCCTTTCTTGGTTTTGTTATATGTTGTAATAAGTGTGGTTCAATTCTGAAGTAATAACAATGTATGTAAAGTATGGGTTGCTATAGTTGGTATCAGAGGAATGGTATAGTCAAACTTTGGAAACAAGGTTGTGAAAGCCTTAGTAAGAACCCTAAGGATAAGTCTAATCATAGAACACAATCTTAGTATTTTAAAAATGGCCATGAAAAACCTATGATAAGACCTTAAGTGTGAAATTTTATTCTTGATTATGTGGTTTTCATTTTTATAATTAGTGCTGCTCACACTATTCTTCTTGATTTTAGTCAATGGCTGGAACCTGAAGGAACCGTGTTAATGAGGAATGCGATGGGCAATGCAATGATTGCCCCCCAGAGCAACCAAACATTATGGGAGCTGGAATGAAAAATCTTGTAGCCATGATCACACAACTTTATCAAGATATGAATCATGAAGGACTTCGAAACGAGCAAAGGAAGAAGAAACTATCTGTTGAATCCTTCATGAGGTAGCGCCCACCTTCATTCAACGGGTATACTGATCCATTAGTTGCTGAACAATGGATTAGTACTACTGAAAAGATATTTTCAGTTCTTCAATGTTCTGAACATGATAACATCATCTTAGCAGTGTATCGTTTGGAAGGAGATGCTGATCAATGGTGGAATCTTATCAAGAATACGAGGCAAAGAGATGAAATTGAGTCTATTGAATGGGACGAGTTCAAGAACTTATTTTTCAACAAGTACTTCCCTCGTATTCTTCGAACAATGATGGAGAAGGAGTTTCTTGAACTGAAGAAAAATGATGATGAATCTGTTGGTACCTATGAAGCAAATTTTACAAGACTTTCAAAGTACGCTTCTAGGATTATTATCTAACCTGAGAGTAATGTCGATCGATTCTTTAGTGGCTTAAAACCAAGTCTTCGAAGGGAATTAGCCATAAGGGACTTCAATAGCTATGAGGAAATCGTTCGATGTGCTCTCAAAGTTGAGATGGATATTAGAGTAACACATCAGTCATATGGGTTTGATAAGAAGAGGAAAATGGAATTCAAAGGAAAATCTAAAGAGCACACTGAAAATAAGATGAGTTTTCCCTTATGCTCAAAGTGTGGAAAGAAACATGGAGTGAGTTGTCTTAAAGGGACAAGTAAATGTTTCGAATGTGGAAAGGAAGGTCATCAAGAATTTTAATGCCACAATGATGGGAAGAAGATGTCTAGTGATGCGAACAAAGAAAAGGCTACACAGAGTGAACCTCCTACACTTTAATGTTACAAGTGTAAGGAAATGGGGAATTATGCTAATCAATGCCCTAATCCAATGGTTGTTGATGATGATCGATGCCAAAAAACTCTTAAGGCTAAAGACAATGGAATGTCACATGAAATTTCTATCAGTGATGTGGAGTATGATAACAAAGTGGTGAAAGGTACACTTACCATCCACTCTAAAGAAGAAAATTTTTCATTTGATTCTGGATCCACCCACTCTTTTATTTCTGAAGAATTTTCTAAGGGTATCGCCGTATTACCTCAACAATTAGATGTCGAGTTAGATGTGACAACCCCTAATGGCACAACAGTCGCATCAAAAGTTTATAATTCTTCTCTGATTTAAGTTTGTGGGAAAGTGATTCCTGCAAATATTGTGATCCTTCCCATAGTGGGATTTGATGTGATTCTTGGCATGGATTGTCTTTCTTTATATGGAGCTCATATCAATTTCCAAAGAAGGGAAGTCACATTTCATATTCCAGATCAATCTATGATCGTCTATCGATGCAAGGATGAACATAACCTTCCAGTGGAAATTTCTTCCATCTTATGGGTCTTGATTCCACTAAATTAAGGTTATTTATCTCAAATGGTTGGTGAGAAACTCATGATTAAGAATATTTCCATTGTACGGGAGTTTGAAGCTGTCTTTCTGGAGGAATTACCGGGTCTTACACCAAATCATGAAGTTGAGTTTTCAATAGAACTCGTACCGGGTGCTTTGCCTATTTCAAAGACACCTTATATAATGGACCCAATTGAGTTTCACGAATTGAAGAAGCAACTCCAAGAGAATCTTGATAAAGGATTCGTACACCCTAGTGCGTCACCTTGGGGAGAACCTGTTCTGTTTGTTAAGAAGAAATATGGATTAATGAGACTCTGTATTGATTATCGAGAACTTAACAAGATCACGATCAAGAACAAATATCCTCTCCTGTGCATTGATGACTTATTTGACCAACTACGTGGAGCTCAATACTTTTCCAAGATTGATCTACGTTCAGCGTATCATCAATTAAGGGTCAAAAGGGAGGATATACCAAAGACGTCTTTCCGTACAAGGTATGGGCACGATGAATTTATAATGATCCCATTTGGTCTTACTAATTCCCCTGCTATCTTCATGGATCTGATGAATAGAGTCTTTAGAGACTATCTTGATCAGTTTGTGGTAGTCTTTATAGACGATATTCATGTCTATTCAAAGAGAAAGGAAGAACATGAAGATCACTTGAGAATTATATTGAAGACCAGAAGAAAGGAAAGCTTTATTCCAAATTTACCAAGTGTGAATTTTGGCTTCAAAAAGTTTCATTTTTGGGTCACATAATCTCAAAAGAGGGGATATCTGTGGTTCCAGCAAAAACAAAGGTTATCGAAAGATGGTCGAGAACAACAACAGTAACCGAAATCCGAAGTTTTCTTGGTTTGGCAGGATATTATCGACATTTTGTGAAATATTTTTCACGATTATCTAATCCACTCACTAGGTTGACTTGAAAATGAGTTAAGTTCGTGTGGATGGAGGAATGTGAAGAGAATTTCAAGGAGTTGAAAAGAAGTTTATCTAGTGAACCTATACTCACACTTCCTTGTAGTGGAGAAAGGTTTGTGATCTACAGTGATGCATCCAAGAAGGGATTCGGGTGTGTCCTCATTAAAAACAATATGGTGATAGCTTATGCCTCACGACAGTTGAAAATCCATGAGAAAAATTACCCAACTCATGATTTGGAGTTAGTTGCGGTAATCTTTGTATTAAAGATTTGGAGGCATTATCTTTATGGAGAAAGGTGTGATATTTATACTGATCGTAAAAGTTTAGAGTATATTTTCACACAAAAGGAGATGAATATGTGCCAAAGAATATGGTTGGAGCTGATTAAGGATTACGATTGCTCAATTCATTATCACCCTGGGAAAGAAAACAAGGTGGCAGATGCATTAAGTCGACAAGACCATGCTAGCTTATCCATGATGAGGATCACAAAAGATCCAATATTTATGGATTTACAAAGGATGGATCTTGGAATTATAATGAAAGGGGAAAAATTGTTTCTTTCTCAAATGAATGTTCAACTATCTATACATGTGAAGATTAAAGAGGCACAGAAAGAAGATGTAGAGTTACAAAAGAAGGTGAGAAATATTCCTGAATTCAACCTTGATTGTGATGGGATAATAAAGTTCACAAATCGGTTTTTGTTCCTCCCATCCCAGAATTAAAGAAGGAACTGCTGGATGAGACGCATAGTTCTTCATTCTCTATTCATCCTGGAAGCATGAAGAAGTATAGGGACCTGAAAGAGTACTTATGGTGGGATGGCATGAAAAGAGATGTTGCTAAATATGTCTCTTGATTCTTGGTTTGTCAGAAAGTTAAAGCTGAGAGACATAAGTCTAAGGGGATGTTACAACCATTACCCATACCTGAATGGAAATGGGAAAACATCACTATGGACTTTGTCAATGGACTTCCTAAAACATCCAAAGGAAATAATGCTATCTGGGTCATAGTTGGTCATCTTACAAAGTCTACACACATAATTGCTATTAGAGAAGATTTCTATCTGAATCATCTTACTGGGATATATGTGAAGGAAGTGGTAAGATTGAATGGAGTACCACTTTCCATTATATCTGATCGGGATCCGAGGTTTACCTCAATGTTCTGAAGAAGTCTTCAGCATACTCTGGATACAGAGTTGAGTTTCAGCACTGCTTATCATCCTCAGACAGACGGTCAGTCTAAAAGAACAATTCAAACTCTAGAAGATATGTTAAGAGCTTGCTCTATGGATTTCAAAGGTGGTTTGGATCAACACCTTCCTTTGGTGGAATTTTCTTATAATATTATCTTTCACTCCAGTATTCAGATGGCTCCTTATGAAGCTCTCTATGGAAAGAAATGTAGGACTCCAACTTGCTGGGATGAAGCTGGGGAAAGAAAGCTATTAGGACCTGATCTAGTTGATGAGAAGGCAGAAAAGGTCCGATCTATTCAAAAACACATAACAGAAGCTCAGAGTCGACAAAAAAGTTATGCCAACAACCAAAGAAAAGACCTAGAGTTTGAAGTGGGTGATAAAGTGTTCTTACGAATATCTCCTTGGAAGAGAGTAATGAGATTTGGAAGGAAGTGAAAGCTGTTCCCTAGGTATATCGGTCCTTTCGAAATACTGGATCGTGTTGGGAAGGTAGCTTACCGATTGGAGCTTCCACCGAATCTCTCTCAAGTTCATGATGTGTTCCATATATCTCTCCTAAGAAAGTACATACCTGATCCTTCACATGTACTTAGCTCAGAAGTTGTACCACTGGAGCAAGATCTTTCTTATGATGAACAACGGATAGAGATTCTCGATCGTAGTGAAAAAGTCTTACAGAAAAAGACCACTCGCTTGGTGAAAGTTTTATGGAGGAACCACCAATTAGAAGAAGCTACATGGGAGTTTGAGGATATGAAGAGGGAGAGGTATCCTCATATGTTTGTTACAAAGTGACGAATTTCGAGGGAGAAATTCATTTTAAGGGGGTAGAATGTAACACCCGAGATTTTTATGAGAAATATTTTGTTTTTATGTTATATAAATCATCAAAGGAATCTTTCATTACACACAACACTATCTTGAATTTCTTTACACGCAATTGTGACCTTCCTCGATAGCCTGCGTTGTACGCAATATCGAGTTTCACTAAACAACGATATGCTATTAAAATATTATTAAAACTAGCCGTTATGAATAGTAATAACCACTTTTTGAAATTTTTTAAATTTTATTTTTCAAAATGGACTTCATTTTTGGATTTGGAATATCTAAATTATCATAGGGTGAAATTTTGGTATTTTTCTGAAAACTTTCAATTTTTGATGAATAGTGAAAACACTGGGTTACTATTTAAAAACCGAATTTTTATTTAAATAATTATTTATTTTATTTAAATTTATTTTAGGAAAAAATTGATAAATAATACCTATATAAGTTCAATGCAACTCATTGGAGTCATTTTATAATAATTTTAGATATATAAAAATTTTATTGAACTTTTCACCGTCTTTTACCCACCTCCTAGGAGAATTTCCAAATTCACATTAAAATTAATTTTACTGCTTCTGTGAATGGAATTTTGAAAATCTGAGAGACACAGTTAATATCAAGGACTAAAATGTGGTTCAATTAGATGAAAATAATTTTTGGTGAATAGTAATTTTTTATATTTTTTTACTACGGTTAAAAGTAAATAGGGTAATTAAGGATAAAAATGATATTATTATTAACCTAACAAATGTCCTAATTCTATTGGATAATTTTAATTCGACCAAAAACAACCTTAGGAATAAAATATGACCATTTAGGCCCACTTGGATTAGATTAGGACATTTATTATTAATTTATTTAAAGAAGGGTTAAAATAGTTAAAATCAAAGTTTAATAACTAATTCATTTTAATATAGGGTTATACATAAGATAAATTCAACTATAGATATTCATTATAAATCTAAAAATATTTTCTACATAATGGTATTTTATTTGTATTTTTAGACATTAAATAATTTAATTTATTTATGACAGAATGATGATGTAGTAATTACATTATTAATGAAATATTGACATAATTGATGTTATAAATACCCAAAAAATGTAACTTGATACTTTTTATGAATTAAAATAATTTTCTATGTTCATATGACATGTTAGTATTGATTTAATTAAATTTGTTCGAACTAATATTTTTGTTATGATTTTCACAAAAATCAATTACCAAATAGTGTCAAAATTGACATAAAATAGTTTTTTAAAAAAATATTATATTATTAATTGTTATTTTATTCCTAAAAATATAAGGTTCGGCCAAATGATATAGATAAGGTTATATATATTAATAATAAACAACTTGGGGTTCGTTGGGCTTGTTATAGTAAGTTTATTAACCTTGTAGTGAAATAAAACAATAAGACACAGTAAAAGTTAAATTATCTAACTTAAAGTTAAATCTAAATGATAAGGTTAAAATAGAAACCTAAACTTGTCTAAATTCTATTTGATGAGAGGATTTCGACCCAACCCAACCTTATCTTCTAAATAAATCAAATTTGAGCTATTAAAACTGAATATGACTTTATAATAAAATAATATTTTTAGTTTTTCCAAAGGTGCCCCTCTCCTCCCTTATAAAAGGGAACCTCCTCCCTCTCTCCCTCACACCACTTGGAGCCCTGAAGCTCGGCCTACCCATACCAATTTATCCTCTCCACTTCCCTAGTAATATCCTAGAGGTCCTGGTATTCTTCAAATACCATCTTTAGTGCCTTAAGAGGAGGTTAAGAAGAGGCGCTTCAAAAAAGAGGTAATGTCTATTACCGATTCTTTCAACTTTATTTCTTCTTCTACTTCTTCTCCATTAGTTGTTTCATTATGAAGTAATAACATCAGTATAAATAATATACTGATATGTTATTATAAGTACGAAACAACCCTATTTCAACGTCTATCCATCTTATGGAAAACGAAATCACCGCACGTGCGTACATACGGAATACTGTCTCCACGCCGTGGTGTAATCTATTTTCCACCACCACCATACTTGGATGGGTATAATGGTGTAAAGAATAACTATATATGATTATTTTAAAGTTATATTGATTCTTAAATAGTAAACATACACTCCAATACAATTCCACAATCATGGGAATGATATCATCTCTCATGCGTACGTACAGCCTACCGTCTCCACGATGTCATGTGACTCGTTCTACATGATCTTCATTGAATAATGATTATATAAATGAATTTAATGAGTAAATATGATATATATTACACTAATACCATTCTGTAAATGAGGTTTCTATAACCTAAAAAGAGGAATAATAATTTATTCGACAAAACACACATACGAACATAAAGCAATAAACACCCGAATAACAAGTAGCAATGAAATATTACTAATAAGAAGCTAAGAATATGACCATATATGATATCATAAAAATATGTATGATTCTGGAATAAGTCAATGACATTATTTAAATCATTATACAGGAGGTTCGGACACTTACGAAGCAAATCGGACCTAAGGTAAGGGATATCTTTTCAAATCTTGTTTTTATCCAAGATTGTTTATTCGTAAGTATTTATTGGGGTTATTGTTATCATCAATGTCCATTTTTTATAGAAATGTTTTCATTTATGTTTAAAGTCCTTTTCATCCATTTTTACTTTTACTACATGGTATGTAAGGAATCTTTTGTCGTACCAGATACTTTTTGACTTTCCGGCAAAAGTACAAGAAGAATATTTTTTTAACTTATACGGTGTGAACAAATTTTTACTGTTTCATAACACATCATTTTCATGAAGATTACTATAAAAGATTGCATTATTATTTTCAAAAAAACCATTTTCTTTTAAAATTTCATGGCATTTTTTGAAAAGAAATTGATTTTGAAGAAGAAAGGATATTTTCCTCAAGAATTCATTTCAAGTGTTTTATAAAAACCATTTTCCATCTAAGATGACATTATTTCATATGTGTATGTTTCAAGTATAATGTGTCTATGATTTAAATGGTTTCACTTTTCTTATTATGAAATGATATCCATTTCTTTTATATGGATTATGTGATGATGGGATGATGTTTATGAAACCCATTTTATTTGTTGGGTTATTATGAATGATATATGTTTATTTTGTGGAACAAGTAAGAATGATTTCATTATGAGATGGGTGGGACCTATATCTCCCTCCAATGCATTGGGTAAAGATTTATATCTCATGAGATAGACATGGCTAGAACAGTAGGTTAAACCGGTTCAGTGAAACAGGACTGGAACGAGGAGTGAACTCGGTTAAGAAATGGACTTTGTCTGCTAAGATAGTCTTGTCTATGAGTCTTGACTACTAAGAAATGATTCTCTATGATTATGTGTGTATGATAAAAAGGTTCATGTTTTAAGTTATAATTATTGGGATTACATTTCACTACTATGATTTATCCCATTTATGAAATTATGATCTCTTTTGCAGGTTAAGATTTCCAAAATGATATGTTCTTATGAATATTTTGTGATTGATATTTCTTTTGTTTACCCTTACTGAGCATTTGAGCTCACCCTTTTGTAAGTTTTCTTTTCCCCAGGTCAGGAAGAAGGATATTAATTAAGATATTCCAAAATGGACTTTAGATATGATAAAATAAAACGGAGACAGTGTAGATGATTTATGAAACAATTGTTTATGTTTCCCAGTTTCTAAGGACTCCATACCTATACGGTCCTTTACTGGTTTTGTTATATGTTGTAATAAGTGTGCTTCAATTCTGAAGTAATAAGAATGTATGTAAAGTATGGGTTGTTATACATGTTTGAGTGTGTTTTCTTGACATGTGTTGGGATTCTTCCAGACAAGTATAGGGTGTCCTCAATACATGTCTAGAGTTTCTTACTAACATGTCCATGGGTCTTAATTTGATAGAATGTAACATGTCCAGAGGTCATCGCATGTTCTGGATAACATGTCTAAATGACCTTTTCATGGGTCAGTTGACATTTCCATTAGACATTTCCAGAACTAGGTAACATGTCTAGGGGACATCACATGATCAAATAATAGATCAATTTAAGTGAATTACTCACCAATATGAATTTTTTTAGTATTATTCACTTGAATATTCCCTCATTTCTCTTTTTTATTGCATTAATACCTTATTTTTTATGAGGTGTTAGCCTATTGAGGAATCATGTGATCAAGTTTGAATGCAAGATATCCTTAACATGATGTGAATGGTATGCCAAATTTCCATCGTGTGATCAATGGTGTGATCATGTGAATCACATAAACATACCATTGAATCCCTTAAGTCTTTCCCAAGTCTTAATTGGTAGAATAATCTTGTGATTGTGTGGTTATCCATTCTGAAAAGTCGGATCTCACCTTTGAAACCCTATGTGTGTTTCTTCTATGTCATGGGGAGGGGGGTGAATTTATTTGTATATTCACCCTAAATTTATGCCACTATACATGGCACTTAAATTGAATATGTTTCCTTGGGTCAGTGGAGGTGGCTTCACATTACGTATTTCATGTGATCCAACCGAAGGTCATCCACGACATCATCTTTTCATCATGGGACAAAAAATGATCACATGATCACTCCATAATTTCTATATTTGTTGAACTGATGGATTGTGAAGGTGATTTCACATGATCAGGCTGACATGTCTAGGGAACTTCACAAGATCATTATTGTATGTCTGGGGGCCTTTATAAGATCAAGTAGGAATGTAATGGGAACTTTGGAAGATCATAATGACATGTAATAAGGCCTTCACTCGATCGATAAAATAATCACATGAAGTTTATAACTCCTTCACACGAGAAAACTTTTCTTTTCCTAAGGGTACCATATTTTTTTATCTTTTATTTTATGAATCCTATGGTATTTTCCCATTAGTCGTCTATTAGGATGTTGTATGATTAAAAATACAAGTCTAAAATACATCACATGAAGAAAGTGACATGTCTAGTGGACTTTTTTTGATGAGGCCGATATGATTCTTGGTATTTTGTGTAATCTTTAACTAACCTCCCAATTCACATAATCACTGCACTTGAAAATCAATGCAACTCCCTTCATATGAATCTTCTACCTTTTTCAACTTTTATTTTACTAAAATATTTCATGATTATTAAAAAATTGTCTACTAAAATTTCTCATGATAAAAAGTAATTATATGAGTGACTTCTCATGATTAAGAGGGCTTTATGATGGGGCTTCACATGATCAAGAGGTCTAATCAGAGGAGATTCGCATGATCATTAGGGTTTATTAGAGGGTATTTTCTTGATAATCGGAAGATCTTGAGAAATTCCTAACCCCATCATGTGATGTTCCTAGGATCATATGATTCATATGAACCAAGTGCCTAATCCCCATGTATCCACACTTCTCCTTTATTTCGTTTTCCTAAAAAATATTACATGTTCTTTAAGAATTTATCCAATCTTAAATTTTCAGATTCTCATTTGGAGAGTGTCAATAGATGAACCCAAAAGAAGTGAAGTTTGAATGAACAAGGATTCGATTATGAGGAAGTAAATGCCCACCTAAGTCCTTTAGACTTCCACTGGTTGGTATTCCAAGCATCGTTTGGTCTTCAAAGATACTTTTTTAGTTCTTCAAGATTGCTAATAAATAGGGGATTGGTAGGCTAATCATTTAACTTGTGACACAAACCTCTAAACCTCCAAATCTCTCATGATATACAATATCACTTGATCATTTTCCAAGAATTATCTGTGAAACCCCATTATGAGAACTGATCATGTGATCCTTCCACTTGATCCCTTTGCATGATTGAAGTGTCTCGATAGCTCGTATAATCAATCCATTAAATAATTAATGTTAATTAAATTGAGTTATGATTCTCACCCTCTATCACAGTTTTGTCTTGAATACTTTGTGTAGTTATCTGGAGATTTTTTGTGATCACTTAATTGTTATTTCATTCATGTAACCTTTAAATGGTCATGAGATCACAAGTCATTATGTGGGACTCACGATTTTCATAATGTTTCCAAATTTATGCACTTATTTTACCCATTTTGATAAGGTTCTTTAGCCATCTAACATATGATTCATATATTTTGGTCTAGATGTATTCAAAAAAGGAGGTCACAACACCAATGGATCCATAGAATGCTATGGTTGAAAATTTGGACAATGATTAATGTATTTCTTTATAGTCATCTTAGATGTAGATGAAAAAAATTATGGAGAAGAATCTCCTGATGTATCCTTATTCAGACTTGTTACCTCTCTATGTATTTGGAATTAAAAATTATACTCCTATTTTGGAACCCTAGTTGAAGGTCGTGCCTCTTTATTGGATCTTTAGGACCCATAATACCTTTAGATCAAATATCTATCATGTGGGCCACTTCATCTATGAAGAAAAAATATCTAACAGGTATATGTTAATGATTATGCTGAAATATTTTGAAGAGGACCAATGTGAATCTAATCCTGATATCTATATGTACTAATCAGTAATGAATAAATATTCTATGAATCAAATGTTTGGATGGGTGCCCAACTGGGACCTTTGACCAGGAAGGAGCTTTAAGATGGATTAGGGTGTCCCTTTTGGGTGCATGGTACTGCCAACAAAGTCACTACTAAGTTAAAGAGAGTTGGAATGAATGAGGACACCTATATTTCAAAAACTCTTTCTTATTGTAATGAGGGATTAATTATAGAATTAGTCTGCAAATATAGTATAGACACAAATACATTTCATCTGACACATGGTTAAGTTAGAATAAGTCTATGGGATGTTGAGAAAATATATTGGGAACTAATATTTGGGAACATGTATAATGAGTTTCTCCCTTCATCATCTAATAGTGATGATGTAGGGTAGACCCCTCTCCTATCCAGGGAACTGATCAAGCTAGCTGAGAAGGCCATTGGGAAGGCCCACTGGAGGTCCCTACTTCCTGGGATTAACATTCTGTTTATGAAATGGGTTGGATTTTTTTTATCAATAAGTCCTACTCGTAACCCAATTTCAATAATAAAAAGGCCTTCTCATTGAATGATTCTTGTGGGGTTGGATTTTCCTATTGGCCTATGGTTGATGAAAGATCATTCAGTGACTAGGGTGGGAGTTCATTCCAGAAATCAACCAAACCATTCAATTAGAGAGATTTCTTATAAATTACCAAAGTAGGTACATGCCCCTAACTCAAAAAAGGGTGCACCTAGGGTTTATAATTTCATTATGGAGGTTTCCATGCTAGGAGGAAGGCACATTGGTTTGTATATTATAGTCTTTTCTAGAATATACCACCTTATACAACATGTTTATAAAGTAAGAGCTTAGTAAATAATCTTTATCCCTTTAATTGTTTTGTGGGGTTTGATGGGGGATCACTTGGGTGTATATTAGTATCTGAGCACCAAAAATATCCCTAGAGTTAATTTCAAGACCTTTTAGTGGTTAATTAGTGCAGTCAGGCCCTTCACTTTGAAGAGTTGGGAAATCTGAGCTCACATAAGCCGCTATGACCAACTTTCTTTTATCACATAAGAGGAACCCCATGGAAGTGTAACTAATAATTATGGGGGAAAATTCAAAGCTAATTCTTACATTATTTCTATTCACGAGGGTGTCCTCTCCACTTAGAATATTTTTTTTAAAGTGGTATATGCCTTTTCAGTTTGGGAATCAATTCTGATGAATTCATATGAAGTGTCCTTCTATTATACATGATTGATCCAAAAGGAACTTGATGGTGGATCTCCAATTTTTGTTGTTCTTAAAAAATAGGAGACTCAAACTCAAGTACACTTCCCTTTAAATGGAAGAAATTTTGGTTTGTCTAAGAACTATGTTGATATATGGAATTTTTCATACCCTATTGGGAAACTATCATCAATGGTACCTAAATACATAAAGATACCACCAATTGTAAAGGATAACTTAAGACCTGGTATGTATATTTATTCCCATAATCCATCAACTTTAGTTATGTATCATAAATAATTGAAGAGTTTAGAATTATTTTTTTACTAGATAGAGTTCCAACCAGTGTAGAGTCAATGAGTGAAGAGCCTATGAAAGAATTTTTAACTGGGCTAACATTTCCCACTAAATATCAATGATGGGAAATTTCAAAGAAGGAAAACTCATCTAATGATATTTTCCACTTATTACACCAGGTAACAATTGACTTGTTGGTATTTACACACAACACCACCCCTAAGGACATGAATTTTAAATAACAACATGATGAGGTTGTGGCCTTCTTTTGAGACCTCAATGAGGTAGTTAAAATGGTGAAAGAAAAAAAATCCTCTCTTCACCTTGGGTGAGATAAATGATTATTCCTAACTTGATAGTAGTTTCCATAGATGTAGATAATCAGTCTATATCTGAATAAATGGGAATACTTGTTTTACTAACTCATTTAAACAACCACATTTTTATCAATACTGTGTTGATATATATATATATATATATATATTGAATTCTCTTTTTTTGTAGTAATTTGGAGGGGACTATTCATCCCCGACACCTCTGTTATATTTTCCATGGGTATGACTATTGAAGCTGATTTGGGTGATGATCAGGGACCAATGCTGAGGGATCCCAAGTCAAATGGATTTAATTAGGCCGATGAATACCAATAATAAGTAATCTAGTACCACACCTCTATCAATTCCATATTCAATGACTTAGTCATCATTATATTCGATGAATCCTTGGCGAGGAAAATAAATATTAATCAATCTGAGTCATCAAAGATTTCATTCTCAGAGTCTTTTAGTAAGTGTTACCCATCAATTATTTCTATCCCTAAACCATTTTAGTCGATTATTTACTTTTATCAAAATTAATAGGTCCAAACTAATCCCATGTGAAATAACTAACATTTATTTATGAGGACATATGTTGGATTTCTATTACTGCAGTAGAAAACTCGACATTGGTCCCAATCCATCAAGGATGGGGAATGGTCTACGTGAAATCAGGGTTGGATCTGTTGATGGATGTTGATGTTTCAACAATTGTACCTTTTTAATCATCATATGAAAATGAATTTTTTAGATGGTCGATGTTGGTAGCTACTATTCCACTGACATAGACCTGATGAATGCATCTCTAGGTGAGTGTAAGAACCTATTCATGATATCAAATACATCACCCCACCCATATCTTATTGTTTAAAATTTAATTTCACTTTAACTACATAAAGGTAGTGCACTAACCGTGCTAATGGGGAAAGCATCAGTTGTACCACCAAGTCCATTTTTACTGGATGGAATTTCTTATTCCAAAGATGGCATAATTGGGGAAATGGATATTTCTAGTTATGCATCTTAAAAGTGTATGTTCCTTGAAATAATCATAGTATTTGACCTACCTAAAAGAATCATATAATTAATCTACCAATTAATAATTCTTTTTATATACTAATACATTTCCATCAACTTGTAGTTTAGAGTCAATATCCCTATCCTACTTAGGGTTCACCACCATTGGGTTGACTAACACTAGAGCCATCACAATATCAATATCATTAATGGATGTGAGTATAAGTCACTCACTCAATGAATTAGTTGAGGAATATATTATTATTATTATTTAATTAAGCTTGAATCAAGGTTCTAAGTATGTGGAACTTCATACACTGATTTAGTAACAGGTGTGGGGGGATATCTAGAGCTTAATATCACAAGGACCTTTATTGGATTTTAACGAACAACTTGGTCATATCAAGTATATGTTTAGAACTATTATATATAGTGGATTTGAATATAACGTTCTTTATACTTGAGTGAAAGAAATTATTTCTGTGAGAGAGATTAATAGGGACCTTGAATTAAGGGTAATAGAGGTGGAGACCCCATATTTGGTCAAACAATGTCAGGATAAAGCCTTAGATGAATATATGTATTCTATAATAGTGGACACAGATCATTAAAACTCGATCAAAGTTGGGAAGTTAGAGTTTTGGAGACTATGGTTTGAAATAAATCAGCTTCAACAGGATCTATCCAAATTTCATTATATGATAAGAACCACAGTGGAGATGATGTCCAAGAAATTATATCTCCTTAACTTTGTGGTATGGGCTAGACATGATAGTGTTTCTCGAGACGAAGAATCATAGTAGCTTTTAGAGGCATAGACAAAATCTGTTGATCAACTATTCCATTTTATATCCTCCTTGGAACATAAACTGATGGAGATCAAGTAATTATTTTAGAATATATTGTATTGGGTATGCATGTGTAAGAGCATCATTTTTTTAGGTTTTACGAGAGGAAATCTAGGATGAAGTGATTCCTCCCTCATTTGTTATAAGATAAAGAACAAGCCATTAAAACTTTATATATTACTGTTAGGATTTCTCTTGCCCATCATGTTCATGGAATTTCATCAACTTGATATCATATAGAACATTAATTAAACCCAAATTTTAAACTCAAAATTTTGAATCTTAGTGGAAATTTTTATGATAATTTCCCATGAATGATTAAAAATTAAGTATCCTCATTCATGGATATACTCTAGTAATTCTAATATATCCTTATTAAAAATATAATTTGGGTAAATATATCCGATTGGGAATCTAATATAAATTTTTTCTAAGTCAGTGGACATAGAAATATAGGTTTAATATTACTAGGGATAGATAAGGACCCCTGAGAGCATTGCATATCTTTTTTTTATTACCCTAAATTTTTGATAAGTTTTATATTGAGAAAGTATAATGGGAATGTACATGGATTTTTCTTAGGATACCATTTATGGGGGTTCACAATGATTTTTAACCTTTTCTATTTCATAAATTCTAAATATTTTCTCAATCACACAGGTTATGTTTCCAACCATAAATGAATAATTGTTTTCCCAAGGTTCTATTTTTGGGTTTTCAACCTCATGAGAATTGTGTCTATTTCAATTGGATATTTTTTGGAATTTCTAATTAGATGAGATTCTATAATATTAGATTGAATAGCATGGAAATTTTATTTCTATATTTTGGGGTCTTCTAACTCTAACCATCTATTGTTATAGTTTTGGGTCTTCTAGCTTGGACCATCTATTACTGTAGTTTAGGTTCATCAAGACAAGATTATCTATTGTTTACATTTAGGGTATTCTAGATCATAACATCTATTTTTATGCATGACTAATAAGTAAAATTGGTGAAGGATGGGTATTCATATATGGTTCTATTACCCTGAATCCTTTCTTCAGTTAAAAAATATGAGTATTCATGAAGTGTTTGGAAACTCTACATCCTTGATGAGATAATGAAGTTTGGGTATCCATGAAGGTTCTTTTCACCCTTTATCGACAATGAGATGATAAAATATGGGTATTAATGAAGGTTTTAGACACCCCAAAAACCATATTTATATGATGAAGGATGGTTATTCATAAAGGGTATTTAAACCCGCAATCCTTATTGAGATGATGAAGGAAGAGTATTCAAGAAGGGTTTCGACACCCTGAATACTTATTGAGATAATGAAGGGTGGTTATTCCTGAAGGGTTTAGAAACCCCACATATAGTGACCCAGGATTATAATATATGGATATCAAATCTTTTTAGGTGAATATTAATTACATTACACAAACAAATGGTTGAGGACCATAATATTTTAGTTCCCTTGGAAACATGGAACATAATCTTCTTAATTCATTGAAGAACTTTAATATCTACCATAAAGATCTTCCTATTTTTTACTCCTACTTAAAAATATTTCTTCATAACCTGGGGAAAGGGATCATAAGGAAGGGTGAGCCCAAATTCTCAGAAAGGGAAAATAATGGAGATATATAAGCATAACATGATTATAAGGGTATGAGAACATTATCATAACAATTTAAAGCCATATATAGCATATTAAAGATCATTATCTTGAGTCATGGAATACGGATTTTCTGCTCAGAAGACATGAATCACAAGGGAATCAAATAACATGATCCATGAGATCATAACATGGGAATAAGACATATATTTGTGATATATTTATAAGAATAGAAAATAATTTTCTTAGTAATCATGGATTAATGCCAAAACATATAAGAGAACTCTATGGGTGGATAAACCTATAGGGTGGGACACACCACCATAACTAGTGGTATCCCATTCCTCATAGTTTAAAGGGTTCCCTCCAAAAATCATCATAGTAGTCAAGTTTCACTCCTAATACAATCATAGATGACAAATCCCCTTAATGAACTAAATTCACTCCCCATTACAATGTTTTCTGTCTCATGAGATATAAATCTTCACCATATAAATTAGAGGGAGATATAGGTACCCCAAGTATTTGGTTTTAACATAACCACCATCCTTGTTTATAAATTAATTACTATCCTTGGTTATTATGTAATCACCATCACATAATGAAAATCATACTTATGTGTTCCACAAGATCATAAAATAATCATCATATAATAACCCATGAAATGAAATGTGTTTTATAAACAATTCAACATATCATAACATGTAGAAAAAATATAGGTTTCATCATCATTTAATTATTTAATCATATAATAAACCATTGAAAGAAGCAAGTTTAATAAGATTTATATCATGGTACAATCCATTCAAGAGAAATGGGTTTCATAAATATATTTTCATCATAAACATAAACCACTATGATAAGAATAAGAGTGGTATCTTTGGTTCATATCCCTAACAAATCTAAAATTATATCAATGGATGTCTTCTTAGATGGATAAGGCTTTTGAAATATCACATGAAACATTTATTAAGGAAAATGAACTTTAATTTAAAAATAAAATTTTGAAACATAAAAAATTCTTAAAATCAATTTCATAGATGATGGCATTAAAAATTTATAAATATAGTTTTAACAAACCATTTAAAATTTTCTTAGGGAAAATATCCTTCCTAATTTCAAAAAATTATTTAAAACCTAAAATATTTTAAATATCTTTTTATTTTACAATAAACTCAAAAAATTATAAATATTTCTACAATTAAAATAACAATAAAGATGGTGGGAAGTTTTTTTTTCATTTCATACATGTTAAAAAAAATATTCCTTTCATATTTTTGGTAAAATCCAAACGAGCATTATTTTTGAAAATGGAGTAATATTTCCTTTAAAAAATTTGGTAAAAAGTAAAACATAGGTAAAAATTTCTTTAATAAATAATTTTATATAAATGTAAATAACATTTTTAATTTTTTTTAGAAAACATGGTTTGGGAATAAAAAGTGGTTTTCAACTGAAATGATGATTTTATTAAAAATGTTCTTTTTGAAATATTGAGTAAAATAGAGATGAAAATGAATGGAAATCATGTATTATCATGACATAACCATAGTAGAAGAAAATTAATTAGTTTATTTGGAGTTATATCATGCTATTTATTCACAAAAATAATAATGACAAACATCCCGATAAACGATGAGATTGTAACATAAAACTCTTACCACTTAGGTAACTTTGAAACATAAGCACCATGAATAAATAAATATTAATGTACCTTAAAATATAATTAGGATAAATAAATTTATGGTATTACTTGTGAAAGGTGATGTATATACACCTCATAAAAGAATATATGTTCCTAACATAACATATGTCTCATAAAAGAAAAATTGAGGCAAAAATACTTAATAGATTTGTTAACTTTTAAACCATAAACACCCTGAAATAGATATAATTAAATAGATATTTAAAACCCAATATTTTTCAGGATAAAATTATAATTTATATTCATATGAAGTATATATACCACAAAAAATATATAGGTGGTAAACATGACATGTGTCTGATGGATGTAAAAAGTGAGACGAAAACCCTTTACCTCATGTCGTGACATCCTTCATACACATTCGATCATCCCGTTTAGTAAATAAAATTTTATTATAAATATGTTAAATTAAAATAATCATATATATCATACCATATATTATTTTCATATGACCTTATATTACTCATTTATTTACAATTCCTTGTTAAAATCATATTTCAGGAAATAACTGTTTTATTTTTTGTGTATGTTTTGAAGTGTTATTTCTTAGTACTTTTAAATAGATCATTGTTTCTTTATATAATGAATTTAAACCATGATTTAAATATCATATATATTTATTAAATATTTATTTATATTAATCCATAATATTTGGTGATAGGAAATTAAATACACCATTCATGGAGACGGTAGGTCATACCAATGCATGAAATATATTTTTATATTCTTGTTAGATTGAAAAAAGAAATGTAAGTGATATATATTATCATTAAATTTTAATTTTTATGTCATATATATCACATATTTACATTAAAACCAACCATAATACCTTCCATGTAAAGTGTTAATGAGTCACATCACTTCGCAAGAATAGTCCATTGTACACTTGAATGGCGTTATCGTATTCCCAAAAAATAGAAAATATGAAGATACATATGATATAATAGTTAAAAAATAATAATAAAATCATTTATATAATAAATATAAAATTTAGATATTATATACATCTTTATACTGATCATTGAGAGGTGGTAATGGAAAAATGAATGACATCATTTTACGAGGCGGAAGTTTGCTGTACACACAAATGATGATTTCATAACCCATTTGAAGGAAGTGGATAAGGTTTTGGGTAATTTACCTGACATAAAAAATATAATTATATTAAATATACTTATTTTATTATATCAACATTTCATAATAATAATTTAATGAGGTGGAGGAGGAAATGAAATAAAAATGCTCGTTGATGAATGTTACCTCTTCTTTAGGTATCCTCCTTAGGCTTGCACCAAAAGAATTATAGGTTGGATTTATATGAAAAAAATGATTCTAGGATGAGAGGAGGAATGTTGGTAAGTGAATTTGGAATTTCTTGGATGCACCAAATGGGTCTGACAGGGTGAATAGGATAGGAGAGTTGGTGGCCTTTTATAAGTGCGAGAGAGGACAAACTTGCCGTTTTTTAAAAGAATTTAGCATTCTCACATTTCTAATATGTCACAGGGGTCCAAAATGATACATTCACGAAAGTTATATTTTTAATGGATCAAATATTTTCAAGAAAAAACATTTTACACAATTTTTATGTCATTTTTACACTTATCTTTTTAGTTTAACCCGTGATAAACCGATTTTTACCTTTACCATGATAATTAATTTTTACCGCATTCAATATTTATTTTGGTAAAAATTTAATTTGAAAATATTAGATAATATAAATTATTTTAATTAAAAATATTGATTCCATTTTTAAAAATTCCATTTATAGAAGTTTCTAAATTTAATTTAAAATTAATCCCATAGATGTGATGAGAAAGAAGGTTTTTAAAGAAAAAATGTTCAAAAGTCTACAATGTTTTTATATATAAATTCAATATGAAAATGCTTCAAATAAAATAAAATTTATTAAATGATACAACATTGATCTAATTTTGCTTTAAAATAAATTAAAAATATAATTTATCTTTATGAATTTTTTAAACGAAAAGGCAGTTTTCAATTAAAAGTCTGTATTCCTCACTATTCATCAAAAAATGAAACTTTTAATAAAAATACAAAAAATTCACACTAAGATAATTTTAATATTACAATTTTAAAAACGAATTTTATTTTTTCAAATAAATTTTATAAAATTTTCAATTTTTTTTAAAATAAGTGCGCCATTAGACGGCGACAAAACTATTTTTGAAAAAAACACTATTTTAAGAGTAAAATTGGATTTATTCTTATATATTATCTAGAAAAATAATAAGATTAATGTTAAAACTTTTTATTGAACATTTAATACATAAATTTATTTTAAATCATTTACAAAATGTGATTCTTTTAATTTTTTTATGCAAAAAACGTTTAGGTGCATAAAAATAGTTTTTTTTTAGAAAACAATTTCCTTTATTTTCAAAAGATTTTATACTTTAGTTTCATACTAATTGGTAACCAAATAACCCATTATATATAAATTTTTAAACCATATGTTTTCATAATTTAGTAAATCCTACTCATACTCTCCATTCCTAGAATAGGTGATAACTATCATATAATAATATTTTAATAGGTTGTCACATTTCATTTAAAGGTGGTGTTGAGTGTAACATAATATAAACTTAGTGTTAATTTTATAAAAATAAAAAATCATTATTTCATGTACAAAAAAATAGTGAAAAGATCAAATTTATTTGAAAATAATTTTCCAAAATCTCTGGGTGTGACACTGAATCCTTATTGAGATGTTGAAGGATGAGTATTATTGAAGGGTTCGAACACCACACATCCTTACTAGAATCTAGTTTGGTTCATGGTGGATTAATTTTAGGGATTCCAAATCTACTTGAATGTCTGGAATATGGTATGTGTAAATCACATATCTAGGAGTTTGAACTGGTGAATATGATATGGGAAATACACATTAGTGTTGATCAAAAAAAAAATCTGATATATTGAGTTATAGTAAGATGTGTAATGGTATATGAGGATTAGAGGTCCTTTTATAAAAGGAAGAGATACCTCTATCTAATGAGTCTAATTCCCTTATGAAGATTAAACTCATACATGGTCAAACATAGGGGTCCTCCCACATTTCCAAGGGTCATGGGAGATTTACGAATATTCAAACCCATGGATAGTAAACTACAGTGTTGAAGTAATATTATACAAGGAGGGTACTAGAACCCTAGGGGTAGTTATGTTTATGGTTGTATGGATTAACCCCTTTATCACATGGTTTCAAGTCATGTCGTGCAATCCATAAAAAAGTTAGATAATGGAGTGTTTCATTCCTTCTTTGATAATGGGTGAAATACATTGTGTTGTAACATTGAGGATGTCAAAAAAAAAATTGAATAGTCTAGATATAGGTAATTTAAATCATGGTCTAGGAACATCTGAGTGAAGTGAAAATTGAGGCTATTGGATATAGGTCAACCATTAGTAATGGTGGAAACCAATATCACACGTAGCCAAGAAAATAGATCATGAATATAATGGGGATCGTTCTTCTAGGGTAAAGACATCCTCTAAACACAATCTCATTGTCATTACCTTATTAACTAATGAACCCTAGTGGGGTCCCTTCATATAAGTAAGTCCATATTGATAATACACTATAGGGAAGAAAAAATTGAAATGAATTGAGGCTATGGGGTTCTAGGAGAAGTTTATCAACTCTAAGAATTGGTCAGTTCTAACTTAGAAATCAAATAAATAATGATGATTAATGGAAAGAATAATATTCAATGAAGGTTCAAGCACTGTAAAATTTTCACACTACCCAGTGAACATGTTATCATGGTAAGTATATGTGAAAAATAATTACTCTAACTTTTTTCTAGACTAGGGGGTCTAATGATCATTTCTTGACTATTAGTAGGGCATGAAGATGGGTATAACTAGATTTATTACTTTTTTTATTTGTTATGTAAATTTTTCCTAAAATATAGAGACAAAAATTTTAGTGAGAAGAGATATGACTTTTTATCAAACCAAAATTTATGGATTTATAGCCTAAAAAATATTATGTCTCTTTTAATAACAGTTTAGGGTATTACACTTTATACTATCAAAGGATAATGTTTAAGGAGTAATGATGGATGGTGGTCTACATAGTTTAGTGTCATGTAGTTGGGATGCATCTATCATGAAGTTTAATGTCATGTGGTAAGGACACCATCCTTGTGGTTTAATGTCATTTAGTAAGGATGTAGGAATCGACTTGAAGTTGTGATAGATATCATTAAGGAAATAATTCTTTGGTCCATGGAATTCATATGTAGGATGAATCCTTTATCCTTGCATAAGATTAGTGGTGGGTTGATATGTGATTGAGCCCTTTATGTGCAGATCTGTCTCATATGTAAGAAACCCATACATAGATCTAACTAATATGTAGGTGAAATGAGTTTGTATGACTTGAAAATACTTCAGATATTTAAGGTCTTTTAAGAAAAACGAGATCTTAGGGGAATATGTAATTTTTGTGGCTGGGCTTCCCTAGATTTCTCTATACATTTTATAAGGTAAAAAATCATGCCATAGTCTTATTTATCATATGGCTCCACATAGGGATCAAAATTACATGTGTGGAAGGGATATTTTCATCTTTCCATACAAAATATTTGCGGGGTTTCCTCCACATAGATCTATATCACATGATGCAATGGATAATTAAGCACTACCTTAGCACAAGACTGTTAGACAAGTGAAGCATCACAGAAAAGGTTTACACACTATGATAAGAGATGAAACATTTTTTTAAATCTTGGTTAGGCTTAGTGAAAAGTGGTATAAGAATCCCTATATATACTATAGGTATAGTAATAAATCCATATGTAGTTTTGGTTATTCTCTCAATATACATCCAACTCATATACAATGATGGGAATATTTTATCCTCTCTTGATCATCCTTGACATCATAGTTGGCTAAGGGATCCTCTATGTATATTGGGATCATTTTTAAGGGAAAGGTAGTTCCTTTATCCTATCCCGATATAGAGATGAAACATTCATCTATAAATAAAATTTAAGGATAAAACAGTACAATCTAATTAGTTTTAGGTATTTCAGGATGAACCATATGCCATTTAGTTTAATGTCATATGACTAGGACATTGTCATTTAGTTTAACATCAAGTGATTAAGACGTATCATCGAGAAGAATGACTAAATTTGGGAACTTGGGTCTTTATAGGATATGCATACCCTGATATGGATAGATATAATAATCTGATTTTTTAATCTTACTTTGAAAATGGTTACGATGAATGGATGTGTAACATTGAGGGAATCGTATTCCTCTTGAATAGTGGGGTTATAGGAAGGGAAAATCATAACCCAAGAATATATAAGTCAATGGGAGGTGGGGGAAAGAGGTTATAGGTTAACCATCAATAATTATTGAAGCTTGTATTCTACATAGTTAGGATAATAGATCCTAGATTTAAGGGGTAGACTATACTATAGTATCAAAACATCCACTAGGAACAAGATTTTGGGCATTGTGTTATTCAATAGAGAATCCAAGTGGGGTCCCTTTGGATTAACCAGTACCTGATACTTGTTTACTACTTGGGGGAACTAGGATAACTGGATCTCAAGGTCTATGGGGTTCTATTAAAAGTGTATCAACTTGAGTAATTCATTGGTATCAACTAAGGTATCAGATATTCAAAGTTGGTTCATATAGAATGTCAAATTCAAGAAGGGTTTAGGCACCCTAAAGGTTGAACTGACTTGTATTTAATAAATTTCAATGAAAATGGATAAAAAATATATTATTATCAAGTAAAAAATAGTAAGAGGTGATGAACTGTTAAACAAAAAGACCTCTTGTCATACGGTTTAACATCATCTGATGAGGATTTTGTCATGAAGTTTAACATCATGCGACTTAGACTTTGTCATGCTGTTTAATGTCACGTGACAATCAATTTTTCCCAAATTTTGGACTAAAAACTCCCCAATTGTATTGGTTATAGTAAATTTCCAAGTTTTCTAAGGTCACATGAGTCATGATTGTTGTGAGAAATAAGATATAATTGGATAGTTGATTGATTCATGTGATAATCCTTGAAAGAGAATATGTTGGGGTATTCATATTTTGGAATTAATGATAATACTTTCACACATTTGGTTCTAATTGATGGAAATAGTTGGGCATGATGAATTTTCAAGTATAGGATTGAAATGGTGGATCAAGGTGTCACTACATATCCCATAGTATGGGAATCAATCCAAACTTATTTTTTATTAGAACGATCCTACACAGATCAGGCTCATGTGAAGGGAATGGGGAACTATTACTCTCAGGCATATGCCCCTCATGTGCTAAGGGCCACTACATAGATCTAATTATCTTGTATAGAATGACTAGTGTTTTATCATTAATTTCATATCCAAACATCACTATATATCTCAAGGGAATGAGAATCAATCCACACATTATTTATACATTGGAAAATTCTATACGCAGTTCTGACATATACACAGGGAGGGGAATTTTTACTTTATATTTTGGATGGACCTAAGATTGGAGACAAAGGAATCATTAGGTATCCTATGATAATAGGAATCAATCCAAACATATTTTTTATATAAATTCTATATAGTTTAGATTCTTGCCTCCAAGACTTCAAATTTGAAATCATAAACCACTAAGTAATTATTAATCCCTCTTGGACATGAGGGAAATTGATGACATGAATCATTTTATTAAATATATATATATATATATATATATATAATGATAGTTTGATGATTTGGGGGATAATGTTTCACTATTGGATACATATATTATGGAATTAAGGGGGACCTTTCCTCTGGGACCAAAATATCCCCTCGAAACACATTATTAGACATTGTGTTATTCTTAAGAAAATCCTAGAATAGATCCTTTAGGATTGATTTGTACCTTTTACCAATGTTCTATTAAATTAAAATAGAATACATGCCTAAGTTATATGAAAATTTAGACATGAAAATTGAGGAATGAGGTTTGAAAAGTGGGTGTAAAAAGGGTTTTTAAATCTTAAGGACATTAGGCATTCATTGGGGATACATACCAAAAAAATAAAGGGTAAAAACTATGATTCAATGATATTTCTTAAAAAATAGGCAAGATTCAGTGATGAGTAGTATCGAGTGTATCCAAATCCACTTGAAGAGTTGGGTTATGCAAAGTGTAAAAAATAACCTAAGAATATCTAAGTCAACGTGAGATGAGGAGTAATGGTTATAGGTCATCCATTAATAATGATGGAATCCCATAGCAAATGAAGTCAAGCAATAGCTCCTGGATTTTAGGAGGGGGGAACTCCTCTGGGATAGGAATATCTATTAGGTGCAAGCTTCCAGGCATTATGTTATTAGATAGAGAATCCTAGTGGGGTCCCTTTGGATTAACCTATACTTGCTAACAGTTTCCTATAGGGGAACTAAGAGAAGGGGAGCCTAAGGTCCATGGGGTTATAAGAGAAAGATATAAACTCAAGTAATTGGTTGATATCATATTATATATCAATGATATGAAGTTGGTTCATGGGAAAATAAATATTGAAGAAGTATTAGCTAGAGAACCCTAAATTCTATTCCAACATGTATTGAATTAATTTTCTAGGTGAAGGGAAAAAATATAAAATTATTAAATACATAATTATCAAGGGGATGATCTATTTGGTATTACGAATTCTTGTCGTGCAGTTTATCACCATACAAATTGGAAATTATTATGAAGTTTAACATCATGTGACCAGGACATTGTCAGGAAGCTAAAAATAATGAATCTAGGATGTTTTCATGTAGTTTAACATCATGTGATGAGGATTTTATTCCCTGTATTCGGATATAATGAACTATGATCATGCTGGTCAAAGCGACTTATCAGGTTCCATAAGATTACATGAGTCATGCTCACTGTGGGAAACAAGTGATAAATGGGTTTTCAATCTGTAAATAACACGACCCCAGTAGCCCAAATTTGGTGGTTACTTTATTACATTGGTATAGGATACATGGAATCAAATCCCAAAATGACTGAATAGTTTATTAGTATTGGTAATCTAGATACATAATATAAATTGAAATTATAGCTAAAAACATAAAATACACACAATATATTCCTTCAGAACACCGCATTTCACCTTAGAATATCTTTCTAATCAACCACAAAACACTTCTTGATATCCTAGGGGGAAAAAACCAAAAGAAAGAGGTGCATTCTGAAGCATGTTAAGGGTATATGTTTAGTGAAAGATATCATGAATAAACAATCATAATGAATATGGGAAGTTAAATAACTAAAACAGATTCCATTTAAAAAACAAATGAGCCTAATATGGAAGGAATAAATGATGATCAAATAAAGCCATATAAATAATCACATGAGTTTAAAACTTATCCATTGATATTATAAATAATAGAATAATCACATGGACATCAATAACTAATATCACAATGAGGTTGTACATAACTTCAGACATCTAAAACATATTGTCAACACCTTTCACAAGAAACATTAAATCTATGGGTAAAACCACCTCTAATTTGGCCAACTGATTTGCCTCATTAGACCCATAGATACATCGATGGGATATCGTTAACCAAGCCTCACCCATCACAAACTAAGTCAAATGCATTACTTATATAAAAGGGGTGAACCAGAATAAACATAAACATGCATATTGAAAAACTAACATATAAAATTTTAATATGTACCCATCAAATAAACATAATTATAAACCATAAATAGTAATATGGTGAATGGTAATAAAATTGTAGTTCCTCAGTCAAATTGATCATAAAACATCCAAATAAATAATTAGGATGATATCAATACAACATATCTTTAGAGGATAATAATTATAATAGAGGTTTGATTCCATATATAAATAGAAATACCATTAAGTTTTCCTTAAAATCATTCATGGGGAAAATATCCTTTGAACTTTGAAATTGACCTTAAAAAAGTTTGAATTTTTTTTGAAAAAAAGCTTTTAAAATAAAATTTTAAAACTTGTAAAATAATATTTAAAATATTTATTGGTCCTAAAATTGGAAAATTATATTCATTTCATACATGTTAACACAAATATTTATTTCACATTTTTGGTAAAACCCAAACATGCCTTATTTTGAAAATTACATTACGATTCCTTTAAAAAAATTTAAAATGTCAAAATAGGTAAAACCAAGTCTACTAAATAATTCATAAAAATTTAATTTTTTTTTTGATAACATTCTTATAAAGCATTTATTTTTATGAAAAATGCTTTTCGAGCAAAGAGAGAAATAATGTTGGATTTTCCCAAAAACGTTTCTCAATAATTTTAAGTACCAAAGAGTGAAAAAATGGTACTATTAATTGAAAATGATCATGAATAAATAGATTATATGTAAATATATTGATTTTAAGTTATAAATATCAAATAATTAACCCAAGGGAGTCTTTTATAAAAATAATCCTGAATAATGATGCGATTGTAAAATAAACCCTTACCACTTTGGTAACTTTTGAATCATAAACCAGAAAAATGACATCAAATTAAAATTTAAATAAAATAAAGTTAAAAATATTCATGATATAAAATATAAAATGGTTATAATATAAAAAAATAAAATAAATAAGTGTTGAATATGACATATGTCTCATGGAAGTAAAAGTGAGACAAGAAACTATTATCTCAGGTTTGACGTCCTTTTTATGTGTCCAAACCTCCTATATAATAATTATAGGTTAATTATAAATATATTTAAAAATAATAATCATATATATAATTCCATATATTATTTACTTATAGTATTTTATTGCATGTTTATTAATTATTCATTGTTAAAACCAGAGTTTTGGGTGATAATTGATTCATTTTTCATGTATGTTTTAGTTTTTTTTCATTTTAATTTTATCATATTTAAAAAATATAAATAATTTTAAACATGATATAAATATAAAATATACTCATTATATATGTATTTATAGTAATATGTTAAATTTAGGGAATGAAAATTGATTACACTGTTTATGGAGACGGTAGGTCATATATACATATAAATGATGTTTCCATTTTTCTTGAAGGATGGAACTAAAGGAGAATAAATATTAATTCAAATTTATATAATAATTATCATGTTATATATATAATTTATATTTATAAAATCTATCCTTATTACCATCCATGTAAAAAATAAAATGAATCACTACATAGAGGTGGTAGTCCACTCGCACACAGTAGCGACATTATTATCTTCAAATGGATGTGAAGGTAAGAATATAGATGTGATATTTATTTTTTAAGTATATTTATATCATAAATATAATATATATTCATTAAAATTATCCTTACAACCTTTAATGTAAATTGTTTGCAAAAAATGAATCACATCGCTTCGCGAGGCGGTAGTTCGCCCTACACACGAGTGACGTTATCATATCCCCCATGGAATGGAAACTAAGTAGGTATATATGAAATCATAATTATTTAAGTATGATATTTTCATAAATATCATTTAAATTTTTTAAATCCATTATTATATCTAGCTTTTAAAGGTGGTGATGGAAAACAAGTTACATCAGTTCACGAGGCGGTAATCCGTCATACACATGATCGATGGTTTTGTTTACTATTTGATTGGATTGGGGTTGGATATGGGTAATTACATTAAACAAACAAAATATAAGTATATATTATATATAGATGTTATTATATAATCACATTTTAATATTTTTTAAGGATTTACCAGAATAAATTAAACAAATACACATGTTTAAGAAGTTTACCTCTTCATCAGAGAGCCTCTTCAGGTTTATACATAAAGCCTTAATAGGAGGGATTTATAATAATAATAGGACATATAAGATTTTTGTTTGTATGTAGTAAATTTATTTTGGTAGTAATGTTCCAAACCAAAGTATTTTGGAAATTTGAAAAGGGGAGGAAAACAGATGCCCTTTTATAAATAGAGGAAATGAGACGCATGTAATATTTGAAAATAAAATGTAATACCCACCTTTTTATAATGAAAAAATCCTAAAAAATTGGTAATTATAAAACCTTAGAGTTTATATGGTCTAAATATGTCCATGGAATGAGTTTTGGACAAGTTTTAGGTCATTTTTAACCATTATCTTCTTAGTTTAACCCTCATGGTAAACCCATTTTTTTCCTTAACCACAATAATTAATTTTCACTATTCTCACTATTCATTATGGTAAAAAAAAATTTAACCTTATTATAAAATATATATTGTTATTGTTAAAAATTTTGAATCTATGTTTCTAAATTCAATTCATAGAAGTAGAATAATTTAATTTATAATTAAACTGTAGATGCGACGAAAGAGTGTTTTTCCAATTAGAAAGTTCTCATATATAAAGAATGCATTTATTTAAAAAATAAATTTTAAATTTATTTAAATGAAGAAAATTACTTAAAATTTTATATAATTTAATAAATTTTACTCTAAAACCATTTCAAAATTTAACTTAACTTTTTAAATAATTTAAAGAAAATGCAGTTTTCAATAAAAATCAGAACATTTCACTATTCATAAAAAAATTTATTTTCAAACAATTATTAAAAATTCACCCTAATATAATATTGAAACATATATTTTAAAACTGTATTTTATTATTTTAAATATATTTTCTAAAAGTGAGAAATTTAATTTTAATTTGTCTCTGAAAAGTGTGACTATACCGCCTTTTAAAAAATAATATTTTTAGAAAACATTTCTTTTTCTTTCAAATGGTTCTTATTTTATTTATAATAAACATATAATTATTTAATTTTTTTATATGTGTTTAAACTATATAATTTTCATCATTTATTTATTGCTATTCATTCATACCATCTTAGCAAATAGGTTATAATGGTCATGTTTATATAATAATATTTTAAAAGAGTGTCACGTTTCATTCAAACCCAATGTTGTGTGCATTAAAAGCTATCAAAGAGATTTAATTTATTTAAAAATAGTATATCATAATGTTTTTGTGTTCTACATTATCTTCTATACATAGTGGTATGCGGTGAAGGTGGCGCCACAATAATGATTTGGTAAATCTCGGTTTAGCGTATTTTTTTGGATCTATATACCTATATAAGGAGCAATAATACCTTCATTAGAAGCTGGGAATAAGATTAAAAATTAGGGACTATTTTAGTGAAGCCTAGAGTGGTTTGTTAGAATAAAACCTTGTGAAGGAGACTCTGATTTGAAATTTCATGAGAATTCAGAGAAGTGAAGAGTGGTTCATGGGAAAACAACTCTACAATGACGTAGTGATACATGGAGGAGGAAAATAGGTAATGGAAGAGAGGATTTCTATAGAGGAAGAATCTATCCTCAAAGTATGACAAATTGCAAAAGGAAAAGGTGGACCACAAAGATCTCACAGTATGCAAATGAGGTTAGTATGCAATGGAAGAAGAGTAGTACGTAGAGCAAGTCGTTACGCGAAGAAGAAGAGCAGCACGTGGAGTTGGGAGGTACGTGGAGGAACTAGTGAAGTACATGGACCAGGGAAGTACATAGATGTGGTATGTGGTAATTGTATGCAGAGGCATATCATGGAGATGGTGCACTAAGGTGGTACATGGAGATAGAGATAATATGTAGTGTAGTGTAGTTCATGGAGGTAGCACAATTCTAAGAGGAAGTACAGTTTTTCCGTGATGGTAGTTAGCTTTGAAAAGGGTTGATATTTTCAAATGCTCTTTGTAAAAGGAAGTATTGAACATCTGGTTTAAAAGTACAAGGCTTTACAAGTGCATCAATTCAGGACATCGATGCATGTAGAGTCTCGTTCCTGATTAAGAAAAAGACTTCAATACCAATCTGTGGAAGAAACCTTCAAGCCGATAAACTGAGTATGACTTTTCTAAAGGCAGTGAGCTAAGGAGAGTCGATAGAAGTGTTCCGAGGGACATAGGGAGATATCCCCGAACTTTTATAATGGTATTGTTCTTGATATAGAGTGAATGTTATTGAACTTTTGTATTTCACAACTAGTTAGTATTAGTGGATTTTGGTATGACTAACACATTGTCTGTGTATGCTCCTTGGAGGTATCCCTTAGTGGCTAACCAAGGAAAATTACTGTTCATCATCACTTTTCTTGGGAATTTTTGATTGTAGATCATATACATCATACATGTTTAAAAAGTTCATACCAACATGGGAACAAAATCCATCACATTAAAGGGTAATATTGACACCCTAATTCACCCCACCCCTCTTAGGGTGTCTTATGGTCCTAAAAAACTACCTTCATGTGGCTCAGTACCTTTGCGGAACACCATGTCTTCATGATAATCCCAGTCTTCATGATACTAACATAAATCGAAACCATTGACATAATTTTATACATAACCATTATTTTTGTGATTCTCTAGATCACATATAAATCCATATTTGTGAAGCTCCCAACATTTCTGAAATCAGATAGATTCTTCATTTTCTAAAATTCTCCTCATGTTAAATGAAGTGGGGGGGTAGTCACATATTTATAGGCAAATCTCTTAACGAAGATCCCATATCTATCATGTGCTTTTTATGAATATTAAAAAAACATGTTCACGAAGCTCCTATATTCTCAAAGCACCAGTGAAAATTAACCCATTCGTGAAGTCTCTCAAAGTCATGAAGACTCACTATCAACCCATCTCACACTCATGATTCTTATTGTAGTCATGAAGAAAATCATATTTTCATAACGCGTTCGTGAAGATTTATACCTTGTTGAAGCTCATGATTTTGATAAACCTACTCTTCGAAAAACCCAATCATTATGAAACTAATTTATTTACCATAATTGAGAAGATTCAATACTAGAAAATAACCTTTCATGAAGTTTGGACCCTCCTCTTGGTTTTGAGCCCAAATTTTTGGAAAGCACTTGAAATGATTCCACCTTCAACACTATATAAATATTGTACTTTATGATCGCATTCCTTGAAAGATACCTAATCAACCGAATGTAGATTGAAAAAAAAACAGAAAATGGACTTCATTTATAGCTTCAAAATCCCTTAGTTCCAACAAACTGCCCTTTCTGTTTGTTGGAATTGTGTAGATAAATTCAATAAATCACTAGCCTCAAAAAAGAACCTGATAGGTGTAAAATGACTCAACCATCAATCTAATTATACATGAGTAAATCTTGGTGTTAAAAAAATAACATAAAATATAATTTCAATCCTTTATAGAACCCCAACCAATCCTGATAACCAATACTTGAAAATCATTGAATTTCAATTATCTCCCCCTTTGGAAATAAACCCAAAGAACCTATATTTGTACATTTATATCTCAAAACAAACTCCCCCTTGATTGTATCTCCCCCATATACATGCATCACTTACATAAAAATATTAAAATATTTTACACAAATGGGGATAGAGGAAAAACCGTAACCTCCTCATGTAGTGGGTGGTAACTGAACACTGAGGTTCAACCGATGTATCTTGAACACATGTGCTGAAAATATTTTAGTCAAAATGTCATCCACTTAGTCATCAATTACAACATGATCCATTTTGATCCGACCTTGTTCAAAATTTTCTTTGATGAAGTGATATAAGATCTCAATAGGTTTGGTATGAGAGTTCTGCACCAGATTCATCATAAGATCAATCATGCTCTTTTTGTCACAATGATTCATCATCAAATTTTTCACCACATCAAGAATATCAGTTAGTTTTTTCATCATCCCCAATAGATGAGTTCAATCCTTTTTAGAAGACATATACTATGCTTAATTCAAACTAAGATAATTTATTTCTTGTTTCTTTCTCAACTGGCCCACACATTTGTTTCTGAATAATTCCAATTTTATTGGATGTATTCCAAGAGACCCCACATATTTTTTTCAAATGTAAAATGAACCACCACAAGTGGAATTTCAATAAAAAACGTCTCCATGTTAGTCCGAATTAGAAAATGTTGATACTTAATTATATCTTCCGACTATAAAGTATAAGAAAAAATTGATTATACCTTGAATATGACACATTATTCTTTTATCTGCTGAAAAATTATCCTCCTTTGGATTACTTAGAAAGAGAGATGTTAATAATATTGTAAAGAAAATATCTCATCATTTATTAGTAAAGTAAAATAATAATCCAATTATTCTCTTAAATAAGGTGGGATCCATAGATGTCCCATATCCATGCTTTCCATGTTTTTCCCCAAACTTAATTGGAGCCAACATTAGTTTGGAGTCATGCATGTTGAATTTCTTCAGTAGATATCTTAAATATTTCACCTGAGAAATAAAATTATAATACTTATTTTCAACCAATAATCTATGCATCCACTTTTAGATTCAATATTATTTAGAAAATAATCGAGTCAAGAATACCACACTTAATGTTCCTATTTCAAACCATATAAATCCTTTTATGAGGGTTTGATGAAGTTTCTTAATTAATGGTTTAATCTTAGGATTCATCATACAAAACATTTTATTTGTGTGAGCCATGGATATTTTTCAATACTTCCAATATTTCATCATATGGATATATCCATTTACCATAGATCAAGATACCACATGAGATGAGAACACATATACTTGTCTTCAAGTTTTATTCACTTTAATTCCATAATTATGATACTAAATGTGATATGAAAATGTTAAGGACAATCTACTTGAGACTCCTTTACCAATGACCTGATCTTTAAGAAATTTCCAGAATAATCATGTTTGATAAAAATTAAAATAATGATTCCCGAAGATTCTTCATCATTCTTCATTTTCCCCCACAATGGAAACTATTTTCAACATCTTCATAATGGTGGATCTCATTAAGAGTTGATTTAAATAGATTTTATTATGGAGAATACACCAGAAAGAATATTCAACATATAAATTCTTTTTTCTATATATATAGAATAGAACATCTTTAGCTTTATCAAAAATGATCCAACATAATATTTTTATTATAATTCCAAATTGAGGAATCATTTAAAGATGTTGACTTCTTCAACTTGGCTATCATGAATTGAAATTCCTCACAGATTCTTAGGTTCTCCCCCTAAGAAATTGATTCATCTTCAATTAACTACATTATAAGCCCAAATAAAATACACAAATATTTAAGGAATAAGGTGGACCCCCTTACTTCACCAATATAAAAAACATGGTTGAGATTATCTAGTCAACCAAAATTTTCCATTTTCTATAGTCTCCATAGTTACACATTTGAACATATGTTCCGATTTATATTTTCATAGCATGGATATATTCACGTTATATTCTACATTGTGTGGAGAATTTTGTTTACTAACAGCCTTCATGGGTGATGCATTATTACTCCTATTTAGATCTTCTTGTTATTTTGGTAGTAAGGTTAAACAACCATTTGAAATGTAACCATATTTATTGAATATCTCGTATATAATTTATTTAACACAAGAATTTATTTTCTGTTTGAAAACACTCATTAACTTTGACTTCATCATGTGGAATATGTTATTTTCCATTTTCACTCACCTTAGACTATGTATCTTCAAGTTTCCTCATTCTTTACAAATCTTATGTCCAAATAACTAACATGTCGTTAGGAACAATTTTAGAAACTTTGTATCTCCTCCATGGGATCTTCTGAGAGTCATACCTCTTAATAGTTCTTTTGAATGCACTTCCCTTAAACTTGTTGGATTTAGAATCCAAGGTCTTCTCAACATCCTTAATTGAGATCTTATTGGGAGAATTTTTGTTCAAAATATTGTTTTTTATTTTTTCCCATGGAAGATTATTCATACATATCCCATGTTTGTGGTCTTCTTTTATTATCACAATTGGTTGCATGTTGGGATAAGCATGTAAAAACCTTGTGAACATTTCTATTTCATAAATCATAGATGTTATCAAGATTTTAAAATATATTTTCAGTATATAGATTCTTATGGACCTATGGATGTTGCATATTCTTCTCTATATTGAACCCCCTTGAAATGGGCTTTATTTGTTCTTTTTTATTTAGGGTATTGTTCAAAAAATACAATGAAAAATGCCTAAATATGTTTCATCACCAATATTGACCAAAAAACCTTAATCTCTTTATATCCTCTGTATAATATTGTTGGATATTATTCATGATTTTTTTATCTTTTTGGGAAACTAGATTCCATAATCTTTTTCCTATCCACCCAAGTCATGGTGATAGGTTTCTTATCAGATTTATTTATTGATATCTTTTAATTATTTATATTACAACCTTAAATTTTAATGGAAATAGGGTTATAATCATTAATACAAGTTGGTATGGATTATACCTATTTCTTATTAGTATCTTGAGGTAGATAATCAAAATATGGCATGACTTTATTATCACATTTTAGAGGTATTTCAACATTATAACCATCTAGTGAACATTGAGAAGCTACAAAAACTATTTCCTTCTTTGGTGAAGTCTCAATATACGTTTTCTCAAGATTGGTCAATTGATCTTCCAAATCTAGACATTTCATATTGAGGATGATTTTATGATCTTTAATTATAATCATCTTTTCTTCACAATCCTTCTTCATTCTGACAAATTCATCTTCATGCAACTTAAATTTGTTTTGAATCAAAGTATCGAGTTTCTTGATCTTCTGGGAAATTTCATCCAATTATAAACCCTTAACAACAGTGTTGTTTTTCAAATTGCATTCAAGTTCATGGAATTTTATTAAAGATATTTTTTTACTACCTCTTTATAATCAACATATTCTAGTCATTTTTAGGAACTTATTTCAACTTACCTATTTTTTTCTTCAAATATTACAAACTATATGGAGAGATTTAAACATTGAAGAATTTTTCCTTTCAAGCCCTTTTCCAAAGTATCATCTTCTCCTTCCAACTGGGTGATCTCCAATTTCATACACTAAAAGGCTCAAAAAACAAGGGAGGCTCCTTCCTTGGGAATATCATGTTGAAAGTTTCTTAATATATCAACTAAAAATTCTTGAGATGTTATAGATTGATCATCACCACTAGTTGTGACAGGAACCTTATTTTGAGGAAACATTTAAAAGGTGATAATACATACCTCCTGATCACTTGAATATTTTTATTTACATGAGGTAGAAAGGTTTTGATTCAATTTGGTGGAAACCTAATACAACTTATATTTAATTTCCAATCCTCATATATCTTCATTATCAGAAAGGAATGGAGAACCAGATATGACCTCTTATTTATATAAGAGGGACTTCTTTGACTTTCTCTTCAATTTATTTTTCATTTCATCATGGTATTGGTGGGTATAGACATCTTCTTAGAGATAAATAAATCATCATCAAAATTTCACTTTATTTTCAACTCAAGAAAGAAAATAAAATCTTCAAAATATAATATATTTACTATAAAGAATAGAACGTAGGTGAATCTTAGCTCTGATACCACTTACAGGACTTAAAAACACCCTAAGAGGGGAGGGGTGAATCAGGGTGTCAAATTTTTCTTTTAAAATAATGGATATTATTCCCAAATTGGTAGGAACTTTTTAAACCATTCTGAAGGAATCGTATAATAATTAAGCATTCACATGTAGAGAGACAACACAATAGTTATACTTGGATCACCACTAAGGGATAGTCCAAGGAGCATATTCTGACAGTGTTTTATTCATACAAAAATCCACTAATCTTAAGTAGTTGTTTAAAATATAAGTTCAGAAACTGTAACTATATTCCAAGAACACTACTGTTACAATATTTTAGGGATAACACACTACCTCCCTTGGAACACTTCCTTCCATTCCCCCTATCTCACCGCTTTAGGTAAAGTTTTACTCATTTTAATGACATGAATGTCACTTCATTAGATTGTAATTTAAGTCTTTTTTCCTAACTATCACAAGGCTATTCTTGTATCGATGTCCTATGTTGATGCACTTGAAGTCACTGTTCACTTAAACCAGATGTTCAACACTACTATTTAAAAATCTCACACCCTCCAAGAAACATTCTTTATGTTTCAATGATATATGAACCATCATGAACCCACACACTTTTTTGAAGCTCCCAAACTTTTTAAATCTTATATCCTTCATGGGAAAAATTTCATTTGTGAAGCTCACTACCTTCATGTAACAAATTTCTTTCATGAATCTCACCAACTTCATGGAAAAATCTACCTTCAAAAATCTCACCACCTTCATTAAAAAATAAGTCTTCCCGAAACTCCTAGAATCCTTGAAAATACTATAACTAAAAACCATTTTCATCAGTTAATACATTACTATTATTTTAATGACACTAATGCTCACATAGAAATCAAGATTCATAAATCTACCAACCATTGAGAAATCAGACCGATTCATAATTTTCTACAGTTCCCTTCATTTCAAATAAGTGGGGGTATCAACCTATTAATCGGGACTCCCTTTGTGGAGATTCCACTCATCTAGAATAATTTTGTAAACCTCGAAAATATGTTTGTGAAGATCCTTTATTGGCTAAGTTCCAGTGAAAATTAACTAATTCATGAATCTTCTCATAATTTCAGAGATTCATTGTTAACCCATGACACACTTATCATGCTTTTCGTAGATGTGAAGAACACTGTCTTTCCATCGCATGTTCGTGAAGCTCCATTCCTTTAAAAAGCTCAACTTTTTGAGAAATCCATTTTTTAAAAAAACCCATTAATCATTAAACTCATGGATTTACTATATTTTAGAAGAGTTAGTCCCATAAAACCACCTTTCATGAATCTTTCTCTGACATCTTTATTTTGAGCCTAAAAATATTTAAAACACTAGGAAATGATGACACCTTCAACATTGTATCCATCATGTACTATAAGATCATATTCCTTGAAAACTCCCAGGTCAAACCAGTGTGGATTGATAAAAAAGACAAAAATAGAACACATTTCTGGATTTGAATGAACTTGGATCAAACATTGCATAGTAAGGCCCGTTTTCATGTACCAGGTAATTTTTGAGCGATTCCCAACACACCTTTTTTTTCAAAGTTATTACCACTATGTACATATGTTACAAAACAACATCTACTTGTAGTATCCAAATAGGGATGTATTTCTAGAAAAAACACATTTTCTAAACCTTAAAAAAACATTAGGATGTTATCTTATACATAGAATTATCCTTAATGTAATTCATAGGTTTATATTCCCTAATCTATGCTTTCTGAATTCTGATTCCCAAGGTTTATTCTAAACTTTCTCTAATACCAACTGTAAATACCCTGATCCTAGTACCCCAAAGTTAGTGGTTACATTATTTCATCAAAAATAGATACAAGGAATCACATCTTTAATGGAAAATTATGTTAGTAGTATTGATAATATAGATATATACTTTAAATCCACATTAGAAATAAAAATATAATATAAAAAAGCATTTTCTTTGGGAATTCCAAATTTACCCTTAGAATATTTCTATATATCAATCATAAAACACTTCCTAGTATCCTGGGGAAAATAAAACATAAGAAATGGGTGATATCATAAGCTTCATAGGGGTATGCATATAGTGGAAGATCTCATCAATAAATAATAATAATCAATATAAAATGGAAAATAATCAAATCACAATCCATTTAGAAAATAACTTTATAATAATATGGTAGGAATAAGTGATGGTGAAATAATTCCATGTAAATAATCAAATAATATTGAAACTTATTCATGGATATTATATCTCATTGAATAATCACATTGATACCAATAACTAATATTATAATAAGGAAATGAAAAATTTTAGGCATCTGAAACATACTATCAAGACCTTCATAAGGTAGTTTGAATATATGGAAAACCCATATAATTTATCTATCTAATTTTTCTTATGGGACCTATAGATGAATCAATCGGATATCTATAACTTGGACTCACCTATCACCTACTTTTTACAATGAAATAATCATATTAAAGGGGTGAAAAATAATAAACCTAAACAATTATATTAAAAAACTAACATATGTTTTTTAATACTTGTCATAATGAATTAAACATAGTCAAAAAACATACAGAATAATATATTTAATGGTAATAAAATTGTACAACTTTAGTAAATCTGATCAAAAACCATAAAAAAATATGTATGATAAAATAAAACATATCCTTAGTGTAACATAAACACAACAAATGGTTTGTTTCATCAATTAATAGAAATACAAAAAAAAAATTCTGAAAAACATTCCTGAGGAAATTATCATTTTCACTTTGGAAAGAGCCTTTTAAGACAAAAAGTTCAAAAAACATTTTGAAAATAATTTTATTATAAAATAAAATTTGAAAGCCATTAAATTAATATTTAAAATATTTATTGGTCCTGAAGGAGGAAAACTATGTTCATATCATACGTGTCAAAACAAATATTCCTTTCACATTTTCTATAAAATCCAAACATGACATATTTTGAAAAAAAGAAAAATATCACTTTCAAAAAATGATGTAAAAATTCAAAATTAGTAAAAACTTATCTAATAAATCATTTTTAAAATTTTAAAATAATTTTTATATTTTTTAGAAAACGTGGATTTTGATGAAAAATGATTTTTTCACTGAAGTGAGAAATAATGTGAATATTATCAAACAACTTCCAATCCTTTTTAGTAAAAAATAGTGTAAATTTTTTACTATTACTTGAAAAAGTTCATTAATAATTATATTTTAAGAAATTATAATTATTTTTAAATATAAATACCAAATAATTCCCCTAAGGGTAACTTACCCAAAAATAATCCTGGATAATGATGTGATTATGAAATAAACCATTACCAATTTTATAACTTTTGAATCATAAAACCATAAAAAAAATAACATAAAATGAAACTTTAAATACCTTTAAGATAAAGAGATTCAATATATTACATATAAAATTATTATCATCTACACTACACAAAATAAATAAGTAGTGAATATGGCATATGTCTAATGAAAGTAAAAGTAAGATGAGAAACCAGTACCTCAAGTTTGACATCCTTCGTATGTGTCCGAAACTCTAGTAAAATAAATATAAGTTCATTATAAATATATTAAATAATAATAATAATATATATTATACCATATATGATTTAATTATAGTCTTTTATCACATGTTTACTAACAATTCCTTATTAAAATCATTGTTTCGGGTGATAATTGTTTTGTTTTTCATGTCTATTTTAGTTTGGTAATTTTAGTACTTTTAATATTATCATGGTTAAAAAATATAAATAATATTAACCATGATATAAATATCATATATATTCATTATATATGTATTTAGAGTAATCTATTAAATTTATAGAGAGAAAATGGATTACATCGTTCATGGAGATGGTAGGTCGTACATATGCTTGAACGTTGTTTCCATTTTTCTCGACGGATTGAAAAAATGGAAAATATATTTTAATTCACCTTTAAAATAATAATAATAATTTAATTTATTTAATTTATATTAATAAAATTCCTTTATATTAAAATCTGTGTAAAAATGAAATGAAAAACATTTCACATCACTATGTTGGGGTGATAGTTCACACGTATGGAAGAGAAACATTATTTTTTATAGAATATTATAAGGTAATAAGTTTGATATGATATTATATTTCTAGAATTATTTTTGGACCATAAATATAAATTATATTCATTAAATTTATCCTTACTACCTTCTATTTAAATCATAAGAGAAAAATGTATCACATTGCTTTGCGAGGTGGTAGTCTACCGTACCCACGAGCGATGTTATCTCCCCCCATTGAATATAAATTAAAATGTTATATGTGATATCATAATACCATAGGTACAAAAATATCTTAAATATCATATACATATGTTAAATACATCCAACAGGAATCCATTAAATGTGGATATGGAAAACGAGTTAAATCAGTTCGCGTGGTGGTAGTTAGCCCCACACACGATCGATAGTTTCATTTACCATTTTATGGAAAAGGAGATGGATTTGGGTTATTAAATTAATATAATAACATCTCATTATATATTATATACTACTTCTATTATATTATCATAGTTGAATAAGGTTTGGAGGAGGTGGGAGAAGAAATAAAACGAATACACACGTTTTATAATTTCACCTCTTCTTTGAAGAGTCTCTTTAGGTTTATAACTAAAGCCTTCATAGGATGGATTAATAATCAAAATAACGCCTCTATTATATGGGGATCGAATTAGGGAATGGATTTTGTTAGGTCTTGGCTGAACCAAAGTGTTTTTAAGTGTGAAGAGGGGAGGAGAGTGGGTTTCCTTTTATAAATGGGGGAGAGGACGCACATGGATTTTTTGACATGATAAAGTGATGACCACATTTTTCTCATAGAAAAATACTCCAAAATGGGTCACTAGAAAAACATAGAGGTGATAAGGTCTAAATGTGGATAAAAATTGGTGTTGGACAAGGTTTATGTTATTTTTTCATTTTAGTAAGAAATTTATTTGACATTATTAGATAATATAAGTTATTTTGATTATAAATATGTAATAAATTTTTCCAAGTTCAATTCATAGAATTTTTAGAATTCAATTTAAAATTAAACCATAGACGTGAAGAAATAGGGATTTTCCAAAGATAAAATTCTCATAAGTATAGAATGTTTTAATATCAAAATTTAATATGAAATTCATTCCAATAAAATAAATTTTGTAAATTGTAATATAATTGAACTAGTGATACATTAAAATCCAATTTAAGAAATAATTTAACATTGTAGACAATTTAAATAAAAATTCAGTTTTCAATAAATATCAAACAATCACTATTCATCACAAAATTTATCATTTTTGAAAATTCTAAAAAATAAATGATAATATAATTTTGACATGTATATTTAAAAAATTAATTTTAGTTTGTAAAATAAATTTTCTACAAATATTAATTTTAAATTATATGCATAATGTGTGACTAGATTGCCTTTTAGAAAAATACCATTTTTCCGAAAAAAATTATTTTTTCATTCAAATAGATATTATTTTATTTATAATCAATAGATAAAAATTGAATTTATTTTATAAATGTGTAAACTATATAGTTTTCATAATTTAGTTAGTAATATTCATACCATCCATCTTAGTGGTTAGGTTATAATAGTCAAGTTAAAATAATAATATTCTAATAGACTATCGTGTTTCATTAAAACCTAGTGTTGTGTACATTGTAATTTATCAAAGAGATTGAATTTATTTGAAAATAAATACACCATAAATACCTGGGGGGTTTACATTCTCATCTAAGTATAGTGTGGCATGTAATATAAGCTATAAAATATCACGTTTCGTTTTTATAATTTTGTGGTGCTACATGATGAGCTGTGTGAGAGTGCATGACAGAGAGTATGTTGGGTGCTCACAATTTAATGTAGGTTGGAGCCTCTACACAGATCCAAATATCATGGTGGTACATGTTTGGGAGTAATGGAAACTCATGGTTAGGCATGGAATGGAGGATCCAAATGTCTCTACATATCCTATGATGATAGGAATCAAGCCATACATAGTTTCTAAATGGATAATTCTCTATACTGTTCAAGTATCTCTGTGGGGAGAGGGAATTTTTATCATACTGTGGTTGGGACTAATACTTGGGATCTTGGAATGTTTATGTATCCTGTGATAATGGGAATCAATACACATGTAGTTATTCTATGGAAACATCCCTAAATAGGTCTGACCCATATGCAAGGAATGTGTCATTTTGTTTCTATTTATAATATGGATTGACCCATGGTTTGAGATCCCGAAGTTTCAATGTATCCAGTGAAAATAAAAATCAAGACACACATAGTTCTTGATATGGAAAATTCATTAAATTGGACTCATCCATACATAAGGTGGGGGTGGGGGTGTTCTAGTTGCATTGTCGTTGGACCTTGGATTTGCGATTCAAGCATCCTACAAATCTTGTGATTATAGGAATAAATCCATACTTAGTTCTTATTATTGAAAATTAAATATGCAGTTCTAATCCGTACTCATGGAGGGAGAATTTTGATCATTATTATAACTAGACATAGAATTTGCGATATCAGTGTCACTACGTGTCCTGTGATAACAGGAATAAATCAACATACTGTTCTTGATTTGGATAATTCCTTTTGTAGGTCTGACCCATAGGTAGGGAGGGGACATTTTTGTTTTCATTTATATTGTGGTTTCACCCAGGATATGATGTATGAGCATCACTATATATCCCGTGATAATAGGAATCAAGCCACACATAGTTCTTGTTACGGAAATTCTATTATATGGATCTAACTCACTTATTGGGATGGAGGTACCTTATCTATTCATCCACACAGATCTATCTCACATGTAGTGAATCATTCATGAAGTAATGTCATCCGTGTAGTTTAATGTCATGGAATAATACATCTTTTGTGCAGTTTAATTTCATGTCATAAGGATTTAAAATTATATTCTATTTAAATTTCTACCTCTCGGATATAGATATGATTATGGAAGCTACATGAAATACTTTATAAGAAACCACACATTAGTTGGGGGTATTGTGTTCCCCATCCATCATGTCCAATGAGTATGCTCCATTAGATAAGAAATTATGTCTGATTTAATGCCCTTCTCACTTAGGTTCTATATTTTGAGGCTTCATCCCATGTATAATTGGGGTTCTTAGAACTAATTCAAATTCTACCTAGAGGAACGATTTGAAGAAAAAAAATTCAATTAAGGCTCACATAATTTGACTCTAATCAACTTTGAGGTTCTGTAACATATAAAAACATTTCCCATCGAGTCACTCAAAATCATCCAACCACTTCTATAATTGGTCTTCATTTGATAATTATCCATAGATATATATTCATAGTGAAGACTATTGGACTTTGATGGGAAATACTGCCTCTATCCCATAGACCAATAAATATGGGGTCACTTGTGTGGTAGTCTGAACGATGGGAAAAACGGCCCATAAAGCATGAAAAACATTATATGTACAATACTTCATGTCATTTTCTACCATTTTATGGAGTATATTTTATATGGTTTTATTGAAGACCTATATCTGTCTATTTTTCACTGCATGATAGGGAGATGCATGATTGGAATCAATGTTTTATTGCTAATATAGTATCTTTTTATTGTAATAATCAAGTTTGGTGCTAATAAATTTTAGTACAATGTAAGGGATTCTAATTCTGGGGATTATTTTGGAATTTGTAAACTTTCTGAAATTTTTTCCAGACTTCCTTGAGAGATATGTCCTCAACCCATTTGGAAAAGAATGTGTTATAACTAAGGATGTATTTAAATATCTTAGCTATAGCTGGGGTATATATCCCCACAATGCCCATCTCCCATATGAAAAATGTTTTGGAATACTTAGTTGCACGTAGAAACTCCATGGGATGATGGATGAAGTTTAATGAATATGACAAAAGTTACACTTCCTGGTGAATTCCACATATTCTTGTATCATTGATTTCTAATAGTAACTAATCCTACTAATTTTGTGGGAGAGTCTGGTTCCATAATGAGGAGCCTATATGGACATCTTCTAGGAAGGAAGTAATTTTTCCTTCTGTAATTCATCTATGGAGGACTCCATAGAATCCTCATTTATAGGGGGGTTTTATCTTGTTTGGCCCTTCCCAAAGGGTGAATTTCATTACTCGACATTGAATCTATTTATTTTTGGCTTGATATGATGGTAGAGACCCACTTACAAGTAAATATATTATATTATACATACATCTAGGGGTGGATATCAAATCATCATGTTTTGGGGTAGTGTTGACCTAATTGATTTTTTTATGTCATAGGATTTGACTAGTGAGACCGATCTTCTGTGTGTACTGTGGAAAGCGAAATTTCCGTATTTAAGATCATCCAAATATGTGGATATATATTCTAGTGAATTATAATGATCATTTTGTGATAGAAGGACATTATATAGTGTTGATTCAAATGGGAATTCCACCATCAATCCACTAACATAACCAATGGGGGGATTCTTCCTTTTTGATAGCATAGTCACCATTGATATATTTTATTATAAACTCTGAGTCCCCTTGGATATTCATGTAGGATATCTAAATATATAGGTATGGATCTAAATAGGTGATAAGATATTGGAATCCTTCCTCATTATTTTTGCAGTCTTTGGATATTGAGAAAGAATACGTGAAACTTTCATTTTATGGGGAAACAAATACTATCCCTAGAACAAACTAGTTAAGATTTGGGTTATCAAATATCATTCTAATATGAAAATGAGGGAAACCATCAAAATAAATCTCCCACATTCATGAAATTTCATGGTCATTTAATACTTATTCATATGGAAGTTCTGTGTTCACTGGTGTTCTGTCTGGGGTGGGATGTGCTGTAAGGAAATCAGTTAGGTCCTTCCCTTTAACTACCTTACCTCACATGAATTAGATGTCATATTATTTCAAGATAACTTCCCATCAGCCCAAACACTCAATTAACATAGGGTGGACAAGAAGGAACTTGAGCGGGTTGATATGGGAGACCAATTGGATTGTTTGGTGTTACAACTAATGACACATCATTTTTACTACCATGATGAGTGAGAGGAATGTATTTTTGATATTATAATATTGATTCTCAATATCTATCATCATTTTATTGAGATATTAGATAATGTTTTTCATTTATTTTAATATTTTTCTTTGGGAGGAGATCACCAAGAAATTGTTACATGGTGATAACATATAGGATAATTGGATTTCCTTCTAATTGAAGCATTAATATTGGTGGATGTAGTTGGTGCTACTAAATATTATTGAAAGGTTATTGAAAGTATTCATCCTATTAATATTAAAACCATTTATTCATTAACATAGTGAAGTTAGTATATTTTCCAACCATGTTGGCTATGAAACACTGAATATAAGTTAGATTCCATTGGATCCCCCTTAGTTCTTTAATATTCAGAGGGAGTGGAATTTCTAGGATTGAACGAGTATTTTCTGGATCAACCATGATAAAATGGTGGCATACTATAAATCTAAGTAATTTCACTAATGTTTCCCTAAAGGAACACTTGAGAGGATTAATCTTCAAACTATGTTGCAATAATTTGTTGAATATTTCTTGAAGACCAATGAGGTGATAAAAAAACTATTGAGATTTTACCACTAGGTAATCAACATAAGATTACTTTATTCTTCCCAATATGGTTTTAAATATATGATTCATGGTGAGTTGGTAAATAGAGACAACATTAATTAATCCAAAGAGCATAACTTGGTAGGAAAATTTCCCTGAGGATCTCCAAATATAGTGGATTCTACATCTTTAAGGTCTATTTTGAAATGATTACACCCTAAATATCCATCAATGAAAGAATAGTATTGGAAGCCAGTATTTATATCAATTAGAAGTTCAATTATTGGAAATGAGAAATCATTTATCTGGCAGTGTTGATTAAGGTCTATGAAATCAATGCCTACCCTGATATTCCCATTATTTTTAATGATGTAGACAATGTTGTAAATCCATTTTCAGTATTGCACCTCTAGGAAAAAGAGGGATCTTATTAATTTGTAAACTTATGATTCTATGTTAGTAGTTGGAGAGGGATGTATTCTCTTATCTACCAACTCAAAACCTTGATGGTCGTTGGGAAATCCTAGGTGATGATTTTCAATATTGGGGATCAGCCGATGAATCTCTATACAATTTAAGGAAAACATGTATTGATGCTGATTTAAAAATGATATGTACAGATCCTTCTCCTTGAGATTCACTGTGGTACTAATCAATATTGGCCATAAGACATATTCTATTCTCAGATTCACTAAAATTGGTCCATCGATGTTGGTGGAGATGTGTTCCTCAAATATGGGAGGAGTGTTCCTGAGGTCTCCATGTTCTTCTACCATTTCAATGTGCATGGTGGAATCTTCAGACATGGTGGATAATTTAGGGTAATATATGTCACTATCAAGATAATGGAATACATGAGAAGAGACATTGACATCATGAACTACTAAAGTCATCCAAGAGACATTATGGGTATTCTTTTGTTCCTTGAATCTGCTTTAAATCATGGCCGATTTTCACCTATCGACCGTTCAAGGTTCTGGTGCTCTGCTAATGTGTATAGTAGCACTTGGGTCGAATCCTCTATGATGATACTTTTTAATAGTCGATTGTTTTTAGTTTATTGTTTTTTTGATTAGGGGGGTTGTTTGTAGAGATTATGAAATGATTGATTTATTAAGAATGATTTAAAAAATTGATTAATATTTGGGTGATTTAATCATTAGGTAGTTATTCTTGTGATATCCATGATCTTTTCTTTATATTTCATTAAAATTAACACCCAGTTCACAAGATAACCTTGATCGTAATTCCTAAGTGTTAAGGCCTTAATCCAAGTTGGAACTTATCTTAGGGTTATAATCTCAATTAGAGCTTGTTGATGGTAGTTTATTTATGGTTCCAATAATCCATGTAAGCCACACGTTAATCAAAAAAAGTCATTAATCCATGACATTTTAAGTCTAACATACACAATGTTAAATTAAAGAATACTCATCGAGCAAAAAATCTCAATCGGTTAAAATCCCTAAATTATAACTCACCCCAATGAGAGATTTACTCAGCCATTTAAATGATTAATAATATGGTTATAAAGATTATGATGATAAATTAATATGATAAGAAAAGGAAAGGGATAAGAAAAGAGTAGTGCATCGAACCAACACACACACACAAAGAATGATGAGAATTAAAAACGGACATTCAATTGAATGAGGAAGAAAAATAAGGGAAGAGGATTCAACTATATTTAAAATAATTTAAGACCATTATTATTATTTAACACAAGGTGGATGAGAATAATAAATATTGAAGAAGAAACTTTCATTAAAACAAAATTACAAAAAAAAAAGACTTACAAGATTACAATAATGAAGAACACAAAAGTAAAAGGAAACAAAGAGAGGAGGAGGGGGTATCTAAAGTGAAAACGTGAGTATGGAAGGTTCTCTAAATACATTTTAAAGGATTTGTTCATGCCAGTGTGGGATCCTCTCTTCTGAAATGACAACATATGCAAGGAGAAGAGGGGGTTGTATTTATAGACCCAGGAGGTGGACTGTTTCCATCCCAAATATGCCCCTCCACTTGCATCGCCAATTTGGCTATTCAGACAGCTGAATCTCTAGATTATATTTTGTTTTTTATTTTATATATTGATGATTATTGTCATCCCTCAAAATTTGGCGTCCATTAGACTTCTGTAGCCAAAATTATGGTAGTTTTAATAAAAAATTCTTAAATGTCCATTTCTACCCATGCATTTTCGACAGCCGAAATGTGAATGTACTTTTGAATAGTAATTTTCCTTCAAATCCAAATTCTTTCTTCAACAAAGTTGGCCGCCTATATCTCCTATTTCACACTGAAAAATCTTAGCTTTATTTTATGAATACATCATGAGTATGTCATGAATACTATACTAATTATAATTCCAGGCCAGAATGGTGAGATGGACTTCAAGGTTTCATTTGGGCCCCTTGATTTTGGATATGGGCCTTGAAATTTTATTCCTGACTCCTTGAATTGTTATTCGAATTTTTGAGGAGAATGAATAAATTTTAACTTCTGGATTGTGCCCAGTAATTCAATCTTCACGGATGGTCCAATTTCTTCATAGATTATGTGGGTCTTCTTGTGTGGTCCATATTACCCTTCAAATGGCATAATGTGCTCATGATCCCTTCAAATGAAATGTTTTATATTGAATGATGAATCCTACAAAATAATAACCATGAAATTTTGATAAGTATCATGAGATTTAGAAATAAAATAGTAAACTGACTCAATTGGAATACTTCTAAAAATGCTTAAAAATTATACTTAGTATTGAAACATTAATATTTCACATAAATTATGAATTTCATATAAAATCAATAAATGGAGTATATTATAAGTCATGAAAATATTAATAAGATCAACTCCCCCACAATTAGTCATTTCCATGTCCTCATGTGCAACTAATATAAAAACATGACAAAATCATTTTCACTCACCAAAAAATATTAAAATTTTGTTTTTTTCCCAATTAGGGAAGGTTTAGACAATATCCCTCAACCATATTGAATTCCACCAAAAGTTGTTACATAAAAAATGTTCAATAAACAATTCATTTTTTCATTCTCAAATTTATAAATGGAAAATGGTAGCACACAAAAATTACTCCTCTCAAGATGATAGAATTAATTTTCAGAGATTCACTCATTCACCAAACAAAAGTTAAAATATTAGAGTTTGAAAGAGCTCTCAGCTTCCACTCCCTATCCTAAAGTGCACAAAAATCAAGAGTTCTTTTTAGGGGTTTTTCTATGGCTATAGGACGATTGGAAGATGAAATCCAAAAGATAGGAGGGGGGGGGGTAAAATACCCACATGGAAAAAGAAATGCACATTTTTTTTGAAATAAGACATGAAAGGAAATGGAAAAACATATTTTCAGGGGAATGATTGTGTGAATAAAGACACAATAGAGGAATAAAATTTTATGGGGATGAGAAGATGAAATATTTACAAAACACAAAACTTCTCCCAATGACATAAGTGTTCCTTTTTTATTTTATTATCTTTTACTTTTTTTCATTTTTCGAAAGTTGAACTTGAAAAAGATCTCACACTCATATCCCAACACAATATTTATCATCTCATGACATTAATTGTAATATTTATAACATGATAAAAGGTTGAGGAAGAGTGATTTTTGACTTTCCCAAGACACAACCCATTTTTTTTATGTTCCTTTTTTTGATTTTTTTGAACACTTTTCAATTGTACAAGATAAACATATATACATTCCAAAACCCCACTAAAGAATAACCTCTCCCCCGTACTGAAATGGATGATTTCCCTCAAGCATATGTTAACATGGTGAAATCAAAAATGGGTACCCAAAATGAAATCCATTCCCCCAAACTTAAATTTCAAAAAATTATGCAATGAAAATCCATGTTGGTATTGGGTGGGAAAAGGTATTGGGATTGTAATGTGGATATCAAAGAAAATGTTTTCATAGGCTCGAAGTGGATTTCAAAAGGAGGATTAATGTAAGGTAAATGGGAGGCTATTTGGCTATTGTGATTCTCATGTGGTTCAGAAAATTCCTCTATCATATTAATTCACACTAAAGTCGGAAATTTAGCTCAAAGGTCCACAAAATAAAGGCTCTAAAAAATGGAGGTGAAAAAGGCACATTTTTAAAAGATGGCCGTAGGTTTCCTTGGGAAGAAAGCTAGTGTTATTCCTCATAGTTGGGGAAAAAAATTTTCCAAATCAAAAATCGAGCATTCAAAATTTTTTGGGATTGAAACAGTATTATTTATCCAAATATATGATGAAAACACAAGATTTTTGAGATGAAAACATGTCTTTTGACCCCCCAAAAAGGTTGGAAAAATTTTGAAAATTTGAAGGTGAGTAATCATGACTCTTTCTTTTCCATATTTTTAAGAGATTTTTATTATTTTTTTTCCAGTTTTTTCTGTTTTTTTTGTTTTTTATAAAGACACACCCACACAAAAGAGAAAGAGAAAAAGGTTTTCATAAATAAAGTGGTAAAAAATGAAGGATAGAGGAGGAATAAGAAAGTGGTAGAGAGAGAAATAGAGAGAGAGCTAAATGAAAATAGGTGCCCCTTGTTTGGATTTGGTGGGTTTCCATATCTATCCATTGGTGGGTCGACTACAGAAGTTGGGGATTTGATGAAAGTCGATGTGGTTCTAGGATTGTGTGTCCTCTCATAGTGATGCTTTAATCGATGTCCATTAACCTTGAATGTCCTTTTGGAAGAGGGGTCTTGGACTTACACTCCACCAAATGGGTAAACATTAGAAATAACAAAAGGACCTTCCCAACTAGAAATAAGCTTACCCGGGTGAAGCCGAAATCGAAAATTGTATGGTATTACCTTTTCACCTTCATGAAATACCTTTTGTAGGATGTGTTTTTCATGGAGTGACTTGGATTTCTCTTTTTAGATATTACAATTCTTGTAAGAATCAATTCGAAGCTCCTCTAATTCAGCCAATTGCAATAGTCTTTCTTCACCAGATTTTTCAAAATCAAAATTACATGTTTTCATAGCATAAAATGACTTATGTTGGATTTCAACTGGCATATTACATGCTTTACCAAAAACTAGCCTAAAAGGAGACATCCCAATGGGTGTTTTATATGCAGTTCGATAAGCCCAAAGTGCTTCACCAAGTCTTTCAGGTCAGTCCTTTCTGGAGGGTTTAAAAATTCTCTCAAGAACTATTTTCACTTATCTATTACAAAGTTCATCCATGCCATTTGTTTGGGGGTGATATGCAGTTAAAGTTTTATGTACAACACCATTCTTTTTCAAAAGAGATTCCATGGTTCTATTACAAAAATGGGTTCCTAAGTCACTTATCAAGGCACATGGTGTGCCAAATCGGTGAAATATGTATGTCTTTAGGGACTCACTAACAGTATGTGAATCATCATTTCTAGTGGGTTTGGCCTCGATCCACCTAGAAACATAATCAACCGAAAGAAGAATTTATGAGAATCCATTGGAAATGGGAAATGGTCCCATGAAATCGATGCCCCAAACCTCGAAGATCTCACAAAAAATTAAAGGCTTTCTGGACATTTTATTTATCTATGAAATTGTGAAAAAAATTTGGAAAGTGAGAAATTATTGAAAGAACTCATGTGAGTCCTTGAAGAATGAAGGGCAAAAGAATCCAGAGTCTAGGAACTTTCAGGAAGTCCTTTGTGGTCCAAAGTGGCAACCTCCGGGAAGTGAGTGATAGAATTCTATGATGGAAGAATATTCATTTTCATCAACACATCTCCGAATTACCATTTCTTCCCCAGTTTTCCAAAGTTTATTTTCTTCCCAAAAATTGTATTTTGAATCACTTTTTAACATCATTTTTTGTTCTTTTGAAACATTTTTAGGAAAAACACCAGAAACCAAGTAATTTACAATTGGGGCATACCATGGTAACTTATGGGTGAGAGATGAAAGGTGCTCTATCACGAACCAGATCTAGTCGCCACCATTAACGGAACCATACCCAGCCCGTGGCAAGGCCCGAAGGGAATTCCCTATCCCCACGGGCTGGCACAAGTGCCCGGGTATCAAACAAATCTGGTTTGGGGACGATTTACCCGAGTATGAAAGCATAAATCAAAAAAAAAAAACAATCAATTATTAAAATCTGAAATTTTCATGCTAAAAAATTCTTAACAAAACCAGATCTGAATAAATATGTTTAAAGACACTAAAAGTGGTCTAAAAACAAATAATGACAACATAAAGACATCCCCATGGACTCCACACCACAAGGGGATCATCACCCGCAAGCCATCCCCGCAACTCCGCCCCAACGATGGGGACTAACATCCCGAACCGCCATCACCCTTAGCCTTCCCTTTACCTGAGTCAAGCATAAGCAGGTCTACTTACACCCAAGGGGTGTAAGTAGGGTGTGAGCCTAATCCCAATAGGATACCACCAGATGATTCCCTAGAGCATGCAATACAATGTGAACAAAACAAGCAATTTTAATACACAAAGTGAAACAGTGTTAAAATTTAAAGAAATGCAACTTTCAAATGAAAACAGTTTTCAATCCGAGAATTTCAGAATGTTAGCACATTAAATATACATGTGAGCTACTGTAAAGTACTTCCAAAAACAACCCACAACAAGGGTAAATACCACAAATCCAATGAGCATCAAAATCGGGAACACCCCTAAGCACTAGGTTGTCTCGAGCCCTATGTATGTCGTACCTCGGTGTAGAGTAACCATAGAAAAATCCGTTCTTGTGCACGAGCCACTAGTAGGGAACATACCCATAACCTAGTGGTTCCCAATCATCATCCAAATAGTTTAGTTAGAGTTATCGTTATCCATATGCTAAGTGGAACGGGGACAAAACCCATCCGATCCACTAGCCGTACTAGTACAAATCCGCCCACCTAGGTACCCGGGCTTCCCATTTTTGTGCTCAAACAATTTCAGCAAAAAACACACATACTTTTTCATATAAAATATCACTACTGGTCACAATAAAATTTTACAGTAGCTACACACATTTTATACCATTTAAAACACACAATAAAACAATTTTATTTCCAATAAAACAACCTCTCAAAACATCACATTGTTTTGCACCCAAAGCTCTTTAAGATATCCACCTTTCACACTATGTTAACACTTGTAAGTTATTAAAACAAAATTTCAGTTGAACACCCTTTAATGAAACCAGAAATTCAGTTATGGGGCATCCAAAAATGAACCAATAAAAGATTTGAATGAAAAACCCCCAATTTTACCAAAAATTGGAACTTAAAATTCATTTGCATTATAAATGCAACTAAAACCAATTTTTACAGAAACATTCAAGTGAAATAAACATTAAGGTACCATGAAAACAACAATATAATTCACAAAAATTGCACACACAATGTAATCACCTACCAAATTAACAAAAACCCTTGAATCTCCTTGCGAAAATCAAATCGCACCCCCGCCGCACCAAGAGAGAACTAGATCAAACCTAAAACCACACAAATTGGCCATGAAAGTCCAAAGTTAAACCCTATATTCGAAATAATAGTTTCTGGACATTAGTAAACTCAATTATAACCGAAGAAACCCTAATAACAATGAGTTAAACCCAAAGTAATTTGAAAGAGGAAAGAAAAGGGACCATTTACTTGAAGTATCTTGAAATAATCACTCCAAAACTCCAGTATCTGAAATTTAAAAGATCCAAAATTTAGGGTACATTCTCAAAAGATGTATTATCTCATTTAGGAACTAGAATGGAGGAAAAATATTGAGAATTGAGAGAGTTATGAAAGCAATACTTTACCTCTTCAAATCTGGTCGATTTGAGGAGCCCTAAAACGTTCGGCACCAAATAGTGATTATCCAGAGCTCCAAAGAGGTGGGAGAGAGTTCAGACGCGCGGCTGGATTAATTGGTCTTGGTTGAGACTTGGAATCACCGAAAAAGCCCAAATATTGAATAAGTTATAACAAAATCAAATTTTACTTGTAAAACAGGAATTGGTCTTTCGGGCAGGCCCAACCCCTTAGATAAAAACCCAAATAAACCCTAGTTATGGATTTCTAAAAGCTCCAAATTACCTTTTTGGTGTTAATAGGTTAGGGGAGGTCAATTAGGAATTTTAATGGATGAAAAATGTTAAAAAATGAAAAAGTTATAAAAGATACAAAATTTATTTTTTAATCTGGAATTGGGCTCACGGTTTGGCCCAATTCATGAATACTCATCTATTCCTCCATAAAACCTAGGGAAACCCCCAAAACAAAGAAAGGATGTAAATTAAATGAAAAATAACTTTAAAATATGTCTTTTATGTGACAATTCCCCCCACCATGAAGGGCTTTCTGCCCCGGAAAGTCAACATGAATCTTGGTTGGAAAACAAGAATGGGTACTCTTCCTTGACCCATGACTTTTGCTCCCATGTCTCATGTGTATCATTCCCATGCTTCCATAAATCCCGGACTAAAGGAATAGACTTTCCTTGAAGTATATTCTATTGGGAGTCCACTATTTTCACCGGCCTCTCAATGACAGATATGTCAGCCTCTATCTCCAGTTCTTCCCAACTCAACACATGGGATGGATCCGGATTGTATTTCTTCAACTGAGAGATGTGGAAGACATCATGGATAGACGTCAACTGAGAAGGTAAGGCCAACCTATATGCCACCTTTCCAATATGCTCAGTGATCTCAAAGGGTCCGACATACTGTGGCATCATCTTACCTTTCTTCCCCAATCGACGATGGCCCAAAAGAGGGGCCACTTTTAAGAATACCCTATCACCCACAGAAAACTATAGGTATCGACGCCCCCGGTTAGCATAAGATTTATGAAGACTCTGAGCTGTCAATAAGCGCTGCCTGATCAACTTGACCTTCTCAGAAGTCTCCTGCACAAGGCTTGGCCCCAACAGTGAAGTCTCTCCTACCTCAGCCCAACATAGGGGGGACCGACAAGGCCGACCATAGAGCGCCTCAAAAGGGGTCATTCGAATCGTAGATTGGTAACTATTATTATAACCAAACTCTACCAATCCCAAATGGCTATCCCAAGAACCTCCAAAGTCCAGGACACATGCACGAAGCATGTCCTCCAATATCTGATTCGCTCGCTCTGTCTGACCATCCGTCTGTGGGTGGTATGCCATGCTCATCTTAATCTGAGACCCCAAGGCCTTCTGAAGGCCTTCCCAAAATCGAGAAGAGAAGCGGGGGTCTCTATCTGAGACAACAGCTGATGGTACACCATGGAGTCTCACCACTTCCTGAAGATACAAATGGCCAAACTCATCTACTTTAGTTGTATCTTTTATTAGAATGAAGTGGGCTAATTTGGTCAGACGATCAATCACCACCCAAATAGCATTCTTACCCCAAGGTGTACGAGGTAAGCCAACAATGAAGTCCATGGAGACCTCTTCCCACTTCCAGGTAGTAATGGGTAGTGGTTGGAGCAAACCGGATGGCCTTTGGTGCTCTTCTTTCACCTGCTGACATGTGTAGAATCTTGAAACAAAGTTTGCTATGTCCCGTCTCATACCATGCCACCAAAAATGCCGACGAACATCATAATACATATTAGTGGCACCCGGATGGACAACCCACTGAGACTGGTGGCTATCTTGCATCACCACCTTCCACAAAGATAATGGCACTACTGAATGACCCTTGAAGCACAAGATGCCCTCGAGAGACGATGAACAATCAGAGGATGTCTCCCCACCATGAAGGAACTGCTTAGACCACTGACAAAGATCATCACTAGGCTGTTCCTGCTAAATCAACCCCAATAGAGAAGGAGTCAACTGGACGCTTTCTAAGAATGCCCCTCCACTATATTCCCTGGTCTCCACATGCATCTGAGAAAAGAGACCCATCAAAGTCCACTCATCACTAGACTTCCTCAAAGCCTGCACTGGAACTTTTCTGCTCAAAGCGTCAGCCACTACATTACCCTTTTCTGGGGTATAGACAATTTCAATGTCAAACCCCTGCAAGTACTCGATCCAGCGACGTTGCCTCAAGTTGAGGTCCTTCTGTGAGAAGATATAATCCAAGCTTTTGTGATCAGAGTATACCACAAACTTCTCCTCAAAGAGGTAGTGACGCCAAGTCTTCAAAGCATGCATCACCGCTGCCAACTCCAAGTCATGGGTTGGGTAGTTCTTTTCATGTGGTCGAAGTTGGTGAGAGCCATATGCGACCACATGATCATCCTGCATAAGCACGCACCCAAGATCCATACCTGAAGCATCACAATAGACCACATATCCCTTTCCAGCCTCTAGAAAAATCAGCACGGGGGCGGTAGTCAGCCGCCTCTTCAGCTCCTCGAACGATGCCTGACATTCTGGACCCCATACAAACTTCACCCCTTTCCGGGTGAGGTAAGTCATCGGTGAAGCAAGCCGAGAGAAATCCCGAACGAATCGCCTGTAATAACCAGCCAAGAAAAGAAAACTTCTGATCTCGAACACATTCTTCGGTTTCTCCCACGACATGACTGCACTAATTTTCTCAGGGTCCACTGAAACTCCATGCTCTGAGATTACATGCCCCATAAATTTCACCTCTCTGATCTAGAAAGTGCACTTTGACAACTTTGCATAGAGGCGGTGATCTCGTAATATACCCAAAGCGATCCTCAAGTGATGTTCGTGTTCCTCCTCAGAGCAAGAGTATACCAGAATGTCATCCACGAACACCACAACAAGGGAATTGAGATACTGATGGAACACCCTATTCATAAGTTCCATAAATACTGCTAGAGCATTGGTCAATCTGAAGGGCATGACCAAATACTCAAATTGGCCGTACCTGCTTTGGAAGGCTGTCTTAGGGATATCTGACTCCTTCACCCTGAGTTGATGATACCCTGAACGCATGTCTATATTTGAGAACCACTTTTCCCCCTTCAACTGATCAAACAAATCATCTATTCTGGGAAAATGGTATTTGTTTTTAATTGTTACCCTATTCAGCTTCTGGTAGTCAATGCACAACCGGAGGGATCCATCGGCCTTTTTTGCAAACAACACAAAAGCGGCCCAAGGGGAGACGCTCGGGCAAATGAATCCTTTGGATTCTAAGTCATCCATCTGTATCTTTAATTCCCTCAACTCAGTGGGGTCCATGCAATAAGAGGGAAGAGATATCGGCTCTGTTCCCGGTGCCAGATCAATCGAAAACTCCACATCCCGCTCTGGGGGAAACCCTGAAAAATCATCTGGGAATACCTCGGAAACTGATTCACTACATGAGGTAGTGAACCTTCAGGGGAAAGACCATCCTCTAGCACAAGCGAAGATAACTGGAAGATAACACTTCCCAAATCTGGGAGTGGAGGCCCTGCGCGACTTGATCGTGGATCCCATTCTCCATGAAAAACCTGATGACTCCCATTAGGTGCTGTGAAACTCACACGCCTTCTGTAGCAATAGATGTGTGCCTGGAAGTGTACTAGCCAATCCATCCCGAGTATGACATAAAAAAGGTCCATATCTAAGACCAAGAGGTCCCAATCCATCTCGACCCCTGACACAGAAAGTGCACACGAGGGGCACCTGAGGCCCTGTTCCTTCTTCTTTCCCAATCACCAACTCCATCGCAAAAGACATCAACTCAGTTGGAAAATTCAGCATGTCCACAAAATGTCCAGAAATGAATGAAATAGAGGCACTAGTATCAAAAAGAGCAGTAGCTATAGAAGATGAGATCAGAACGGTACCTCGAACTGTCGACGGTCCCGCCTCTGATCCTGCTGGTGACTGATCCACTGCATGGAGATGTCCATTATCTGGCTGAGGACGAATGCTAGTATGTGGTTGTGCCCTGAACTGGCTCTGCCCAGAAGATGTTCCAGCCCTACCACCATGACCACCAAATCGAGATCCCCCAGTCCTCGACGGCTCGAACTATGCTGGCACTCCTCTTGAAGCCACTGACCCTGCCCCACTTGGGAGTGGACGTGCCACACCGCAGAAGCGCTGCAAATGCCTTGTACCTCCACACTAGTAACAAGACTTCGGAGGAAGAGGACATACTGCTCGGATGTGCCCAGGCCTCCAACATTGGTGGCACATAACCGATCTCGCATCAGAAGCCGCAGAAGAAAACTGCCTGGAAGAGTGGCCTGAACTGCCACCTCCTTTCTTTACATGATCCTCCCGCTTCCTTTTCTTCTCTGAGGAGCTGCCACTGCCCACTGCTGATACTGAACCATAGAAGACAGCCCTGCCTTTCCTATCAATCTCCACCATGCACGCCCAATCAACGACCTCAGCATAGGTCCTCAGCTTAAACAAGAACACCTGGGAGTATATCTCTGGTCACAAGCCTTTCTCAAACCTCTGGGCCTTCGCTTGCTCATTAGAGACAATTTCTGGAGCATACCGAACCAACTCAGTGAAACGGTTGGCATACTCCATCACAAATATATTTCCCTGAACAAGTTCCATGAACTCTCTAGACCTGGCATAAGCCAACACCTCAGGGCAGTATTGTTCATTGAATACAACCTTGAAATCTCCCCAGTGCATCTGCTCATTCTTCCCAGCCTGAAGCACTGAATACCACCATTTACGGCTGGGACCCTCCAACAGAAATGAGGCACACTTCACCCTGAGCTCCTTGGGTGTTTCCAGGAACTCAAACATACGCTCGATCTTCTCGAGCCATTCCTCTACTTCTTGGGGTTCTGAGCTGCCTCGGAAGGTTGGAGGCTTATTTTTCAGGAACTCCTAGGCCTTGTCCTTTCTAGGACCAGTATCATCCTCTCTAACAGGAGCTGGAACTGGAGCTGGTCCATATCCTAGAGCCTGGACAGCCCAGACCATAGCCTCGACTAGCCTCTGATCAATCGGCGTGGGAGAACTCTCTCCATCTTCCTCCTGTGGGTGCATGGGAGCTTTCCGGGGAGGCATGTTGCTACAAAATGTAACAGTCACAAAACAATAGTCAATACCACAATTCTGAAAATTGTAATCAAATAAATCAAATATAAACAAACTAAACACATTCTTGTAATAAAAGAAACAACTACTCCACATCTGCCTGATGTCCACATGTGGTCTGCAGCCCACACGTCACACCTGGAAGTGAAGTCAATCAGTAAATTCCAACATCCTCTGGTGACTAAAGGTCTGCCATGAGAGGTGCGGGCCAAACACCCTACTCATAACCAATACCCCGAGCCCCGACAGTCCTATCTCCTGTCTATCCCGACTCATCTCAAAATAACAATATAACCCAAAAACATTAACCTCCTCTGATACCATTTTGTCACGAACTGGATCTGGTCGCCACCATTAACGGCACCAAACCTGGCCCGTGGCAAGGCCCGAAGGGCGTTCCCTATCCCCACGGGCTGGCACAAGTGCCCGGGTATCAAACAAATCTGGTTTGGGGACGATTTACCTGATTATGAAAGCATAAATCAAAAAAAACAATCAATTATTAAAATCTGAAATTTTCATGCTAAACAATTCTTAACAAAACCAGATCTGAATACATATGTTTAAAGACACAGAAGTGGTCTAAAAACAAATATTGACAACATAAAGACATCCCCATGGACTCCACATGACAAGGGGATCATCACCCGCAAGCTATCCCCGCAACTCCGCCCCAACGATGGGGACTAACATCCCGAACCGCCATCACCCATTAGCCTTCCCTTTACTTGAGTCAAGCATAAGCAGGTCTACTTAAAACCAAGGGGTGTAAGTAGGGTGTGATCCTAATCCCAATAGGATAACACCAGATGATTCCATAGAGCATGCAATACAATGTGAACAAAACAAGCAATTTTAATACACAAAGTGAAACAGTGTTAAAATTTAAAGAAATGCAACTTTCAAATGAAAACAGTTTTCAATCCGAGAATTTCATAATGTTAGAACATTAAATAGACATGTGATCTACTGTAACGTACTTCCAAAAAAACCACAACAAGGGTAAATACCACAAATCCAACGAGCATCAAAATCGGGAACACCCCTAAGCACTAGGTTGTCTCGGGCCCTATGTACCTCATACCTCGGTGTAGAGTAACCATAGAAAAATCCATTCTCGTGCACGAGCCACTAGTAGGGAACATACCCATAACCTAGTGGTCCCCAATCATCATCCAAATAGTTTAGTTAGAGTTGTCTTTATCCATATGCTAAGTGGAACAGGGACAAAACACATCCGATCCACTAGCCGTACAAGTACAAATCCGCCCCACCTAGGTACCCAGGCTTCCCCTTTTTGTGCTCAAACAATTTCAGCAAACAACACATCATTTTTCATATAAAATATCACTAATGGTCACAAATAAATTTTACAGTAGCTACACACATTTTATACCATTTAAAACACACAATAAAACAATTTTATTTCCAATAAAACAACCTCTCAAAACATCACATTGTTTTACACCCAAAGCTCTTTAATATATCCACCTTTCACACTATGTTAACACTTGTAAGTTATTAAAACAAAATTTCAGTTGAAAACCCTTTAATAAAACCAACAATTCAGTTATGGGGCATCCCAAAATGAACCAATAAAAGATTTGAATGAAAAAACCCCCAATTTTACCAAAAATTGGAACATAAAATTCATTTTCATTATAAATGAAACTAAAACCAATTTTTACAGAAACATTCAAGTAAAATAAACATTACGGTACCATGAAAATAGCAAGCTAATTCACAAAAGTTTCTCACACAATGTAGTCACCTACCAAATTAACAAAAACCCTTGAATCTCCGTGCAAAAATCAAATCGCACCCCCGCCGCACCAAGAGAGAACTATATCAAACCTAAAACCACACAAATTGGCCAAGAAAGCCCAAAGTTAAACCCTAGGTTCGAAATAATAGTTTCTGGACATTAGTAAACTCAATTATAACCGAAGAAACCCTAAGAACAATGAGTTAAACCCAAAGTAATTTGAAAGAGGAAAGAAAAGGGCTCATTTACTTGAAGTATCTTGAAGTAATAACTCCAAAACTCCAGTATCTGAAATTTAAAAGAGACAAAATTTAGGTTACGTTCGACAAATATGTATTAGATCATTTAGGAACTGGAATGGAGGAAAAATATTGATAATTGAGAGAGTTATGAAAGAAATACTTTACCTCTTCAAATCTGGGCGATTTGAGGAACCCTAAGAAGTTCTACACCAAATCGTGATAATCCAGAGCTCCAAAGAGGTGGGAGAGAGTTCAGACGCTCGGCTGGGTTAATTGGTCTTGGGTGAGACTTGGAATCACCAACAAATCCCAAATATTGAATAGGTTATAACAAAATCAAATTTTATTTTTAAAACAGGAATTGGGCTTTCGGGCATGCCCAACCCCTTAGATAAAAACCCAACTAAACCCTAGTTATGGATTTCTAAAAGCTCCAAATTACCTTGGTGGTGTTAATAGGTTAGGGGAGGTCAATTAGGAATTTGAATGGATGACAAATGTTGAAAAATGAAAAAGTTATAAAAGATACAAAATTTATTTTTTAATCTGGAATTGGGCTCACGGTTTGGCCCAATTCATGAATACTCATCTATTCCTCCCTAAAACCTAGGGAAACCCCCAAAACAAAGAAAGGATGTAAATTAAATGAAAAATACCTTTAAAATATGTCTTTTATGTGACATGCACAGTGGGTAATTTAGGATCAATGATATCTGAATGAGAACAATTTGAAATTATACTCAGGTGCTTAGTCACAAGGTTTTATATTCCTAGTCTATCTTTGATTTCAAGGTCGAACTCTTAGAGCATTAGGATCCACCTTATTAGCCTCGGTATGGAATCACTTTTCTTGAGTACGAACATTATAGTATAATGGTCTGTGAAGATGATGATTTTGGCACCTTGGAGATAGGGACGAAATTTATCTTAGGAAAAAAACACTACTAAAAGTTCCTTTTCAGTTACAGTGTAGTGATATTGAGTTTCATCCAATGTTTTTTAGGCATAATAGATAACATGGGGAATGTTTTCTCTTCTTTGAACAAGAATATCCCCAACATCTCTATCAGAAGCATCACACATCAACTCAAAGGGTAAGGACCAATATGGGGGTTGGATTATTGGGGTAGATGTAAGAGCAGTTTTGAGTTCAATGAAATATCTCTTGCAAACCTCATCGAAATGGGAAGTGACATCATTTTGGAGAAATCGAGTGAGTGTGAGGGAAATCCTACTGAATTTATGGATGAATCATTGATAGAAGCTTGACCGAGGATTGAACGGATGCCTCGAAAAAAAGTGGGTTTAAGAAGTGATTGGATCACTTCAATTTTGGCAGGATTGACTATAATACAGTATTTTGAAACTATATTCCCAAGAACAATCCTATTTGCCACCATAAAGTGACATTTTTCAAAATTTAACACAAGGTTACACTTGACACACTTTTGAAGGACTAGAGAGAGTGAATTCAAGAAAGATTCAAATGACTCATCATAAATGGTAAAGTCACCCATGAAGACTTCCATGCAGTGTTCAATGAATTCAAAAAAGATACTCATCAAACACCTTTGGAATGTTGCAGGAGTATTGAAAATGACAAAAAGAAATTATACTATATGCATATGTTCCAAAGGGGCAAGTGAAATTAGTATTTTCTTGGTACTGGGGTGTGATTGGGATTTGAATGTAGCTGGTGTATCCATCAAGAAAGTAATAGTGTGACTTTCTGGCTAATATTCCAGCTTTTGATCAAGGAATGGAAGAGGGTAGTGATCTTTTCGTGTTTCAACATTCAATTTTCGGTAATCAATGCACACACTCCATTTGTTATTCACTCCATTAGTGACTACCTCACCATGTTCATTTGTAACAACAGTTATACCACCCTTCTTAGGTACAAATTGAATTAGAATAACCCATTCACAATCAAAAATTGGGTAGATAATACCATCTTGAAGAAGCATGGTGATCTCTTCCCTAACTACCTCAAGTATGAGTGGATTGAGTCTTCTTTGTGGTTGTCTAATTGGTTTGGATGATTCATCAAGATGGATGTTACACATGAAAATGTAAGGGTTGATTCCTAGTATGTCATTTATGGTCCAACCTAAGGCCTTTTTGTTTTCCTATAACACTTGAACAAGTTTTGAATCCCCAGTTTCAGTAAGTGAAGCGAAAATAATGACAGGATACGAGTGATCATGGAAAAGGAATGCATATTTCAGGTGTTCAAGAAGAGGTTTCAGATCAGTCTCATCTTTAATTTTTGGGTTAGACAACTCAGAAATGGAGGAAGGGAATTCAGTTGATTCAGATTCATTTTCCTTAAAACTATCTAAGGTGGAGCAGTAGAGATCAGAGTTGATGTGGGATTCAAGAGATTTTTCAAGTTCCACTATATTAATGGATTCTATGAATGAGAGGTCCACACCAACTTTACCATTTATTACTTGGTTAATCATTTTGTAGATTTCACAAGATCCTTTATCATTTGAAAATAAATAACATGATGGATTGGGGTTCAATTGACTCTCAGAAATGTACTTTGAAGCATGGATTGAGAATGCAGAGTGATCCTCATATGGGTATCGCATGGCTTAGAAATTGTTGAACTTGACCAGTTGGTCACCACATTCAATGGATAAGATACCTGAATGGACATCAATCTTGTTTCTCACTTTCATTAGGAATGGTATTCCTAAAATTATTGGAGTTCGAGAATAGTTCATCTCACCTTTCATGTCAAGGACATGGAAATCAACATGGAAGATAAGATCATTCACAAGAACAAGGACATCCTCGATTATACCATCAGGACTAGCAGTGCTTCGATTGGCCAATTCAATGACAACACCCGTTGGATGTAAGGGACCTAGACAAAGGTTGGAAATGATGGATTTAGTCATGACATTAATTTAAGCTCCTAGGTCTATGAGTTCATCATCAAAGTTGGATCTTCCAATTTGTCATGGAACCGTAAAGGTCCTAGGTTCTTTCTACTTAATGTGTATGGACTCTTGGTTTGAAACAATTTCAATGGTCCTAGGTTTCCTCTAATGGGTACACAACTCCTTGAGAAACATGTCATACTGAGGAATTTTTTTAATTGCATCTAAGAGGGGAATGTTCACATCAACACGTTTAAACATGTCAAGCTTTTCAGGATCGGGTTCAAAGGACTTCTTTAGCTTAGAAATGAATCGAGGAAAAGGAATTTGGTTCATAAGTGGAATGGAAGAAGGTGAGGTAATGGATTCAGGTTCCTTTTCATAATTCTTTTTCTTTTCATTTTCTAGGTCAACATTCAGGGGGGGGGGGTTGGGGGATTTATCTTGAAGAATAGAAATTTTCTTCCCCGATCTAAGTGTAATTGAAATTACCTTACCCTTGGAGTTGGGTAATGGTTGAGCTGGGAGTTGGGAAGAATTTGATTGTTTTTGTTAGCTTAGGTGGGATGCAAGTTGACCAATTTCGGTTTCAATGTTTTTGAGGATGGCTACTGCACTTTCCCATGGTTGCTTGGAAGAAGAGGCTTGTCCCGGATTGGGATTACCTTGATTTTGGTTCTTGGGAAAGCGATTGTATTGGTTTGGGAATTGGGAAGGCTCACTAGGATACTGGAAGCCTGGAGGGGCAGGAGGAGGATTTCTCCTTTGTTGTTGAGTAAAAAAAGGATAAGGTTGTTGGAAGTTACCAACACCTTGAACATATTGAAATTGGTTTGCGTTTTACGGAGGGAATTGAGGGGGATGATAGACGGGATTACCATACCTCAGGCCTTGGTTATATGAAGAAGAGAAGGGCTCAGAGTGAGGCTGGATGAAGTTTCTAACAAACTGACCTGATATTTTAGGGTTTGTGTTCTGCTAAGCATAGGCTACATTGAGCTCCATTGGTCCAGATGAATAAGAGGGATCCTCTTGAAGTTGTGGAAATGTGTCAGTTGGATGAGATGGGGAGTTGCAGATTCCACTATTTTTGATAGGTCCAGGGAACACAAATTGTGGAGAAGTTGATTTTGGGACTTTTGATGGAATAACTAGTTGTCGCACAAGACCTGTAAGTTCAATCATCCACTCTTTCATCTTGTTAGTCTCTATCGACTAACTATCTTGGGCTTGTTTTACATGATCATGTGCCTGAGTATGGAATTTTTGTGTGTTGACAGCCATGTTGCTTATGAGATCTCTTGCAGCTGTAGGAGTTTTATCAACAAGAGCACTGCCACTTATGGCATCAATGAGAGTTCTCTCCATAGGTAATAACCCTTCATAGAAGTATTGGATCAAGAGTTGGTCAGGTATTTGGTGATGTGGGTAGGTTGCAACAAGATTTGTGAACCTCTACCAGTACTCATGGAGTGATTCATTTGGGAATTGATGGATACCACTAATTTTCTTTCGGATAGAAGCAGTACGAGAAGAAGGAAAGAATTTCTCTAAGAAGAGCACTTCATGTCATTCCATGTGTTTATGGAATCAGGAGGAAGGTATTATAGCCATGACTTAGTAGTGTCATCTAGGGATAAAGGGAATTCTCAAAGTTTGATTTGTTCCTTAGAAACCCCTTGAGGCTTCATGGTAGAGTACACCACTTGGAACTCTTTAAGGTAGAGATGTGGATCCTCACCGGCTAGCCCATGGAAATGAGTGAGAAGAATAATCAAACCCAATTTGAGTTTGAAGTCACCTTCTATTATTGTATATTGAATACCAAGAGGTTGGAAATTCATATCGTGGGAAGAAAGTTATTTTAGTGTTTGTTCCCTAGGATTGGCCATTTCTAATTCGACTGGTTGGACAAGGACACATTCTTGAATGGGTTGATTATCTCTTATGTTCTTGCTATGTTGGAAAACTGTTCGCTCAATTTCAGGGTCAAACAAATTCGATGGATTGTTTGGGAGGCTACAGGGAATTCAGATAGATGTTGGAAGAAAGAGGAATATGGGGTTTTCTTTGTGTTTTTTCAGTTTATGATTTTTATGATAAGGCATGTTTTTCTTTGTGTTTTTTTTTCAATTTTTTTAATTTGGTTTTTACAATAACAAGAAACTAATGAATACTTAAATCTCCATCCCCCAAAAAAGTTCCATTTGAAATCGTGGCCAATTGTCGCCTATCGACTGGTCAAGTTTCCGGTGCTCTACTAATGTGTATAGCAGTACTCGGGTCGAATCCTCGGTGATGATAATTTTTAATAGTCGATGTTTTTAGTTGATTGTATTCTGATTGGGTGGTTTGTTTATAGAGCTTATGAAATGATTGATTGATTAAGATTGATTTAAAAAATTTATAAATATTGGGGTGAGTTCATCATTAAGTAGTTAAGCTTGTGATATCCTTGATATTTTCTTTATATTGTATTTAAATTAACACCCACTTCACAAGATAACATTGATTGGAATTCCTAAGTGTTAAGACTTTAATCCAAGCTGTAACTTATCTTAGGGTTCTAATATCAATCATATATTTTTTATGGTAGTGTATTTATGGTTACAATAATCCATGGAAGCCACTTTTTAAACAAAACAAGTGATTAATCCATGACATGTTAAGTCCAACATACACAATGTTAAATTAAAGAATACTCATCGAGCAGAAACTATCAATCACTTAACATACCTAAATTATAACTCACACCAATGAGAGATTTACTCATCCATTTAAATGATTAATAATCTGGTTATAATTATTGTGATGATAAATTCATAAGAGAAGAAAAATAAAGGAATAAGAAAAGAGTGGTGCATCGAACAAACACACACATGAACAATGATGAGAATTAAAAACATAATTTCGATTGAATGAGGAAGCAAAATAAGGGAAGATTATTAAACTGTATTTAAACTAATTTAAGACCATTAATATTATTTAACATAAGGTGGATGAGAATAAGATATATTTAAGAAGAAACATGCATTAAAATATAATTACAAAAAAATACTTACAAGATTACAATAATGAAGAACACAAAAGTAAAAGGAAACAAAGAGAGGAGGAAGGGTATCTCATGTGAAAACTTGAGTATGGAAGGTTATCCCAATCCCTTGGAAAGGATTTTTTCATCCCAATGTGTGATCCTCTCTTCTGAAATTCTAACATATTCAAGGGGAAGAGGGGGTTGTATTTATAGCCCAAGGAGGTGGACTGTTTGCATTCCAAATCTACCCCTCCAATTGCATCGCCAATTTAGCTATTAAGACGGATGAATCTCTAGATTATCTCTTCCTAAAAGTGGTAGATATTGATTTTTACTATCATACCTCAAAGGTTGAGACTATTGGACTTCTGTATTCAAATTTATGACAGTTTTAATAAACAATGTTAAACTATCCATTTCTACCCATGTGTTTTTATAAAAGAAATGTGAAGGGATTTTTGAATAGGAATATGAATTCAAATCCAACTTCTTTCTTCAAAAAAGTATGCCACCTATATCTCCTATTGTAAACTGGAAAATATCAGTTTGATTTGGTGATTACATCATGAGATATGTCATGAATACTATACTGATTTTAATTCATGTCCGGAATGGTGGGCTGGACTTCAAAGCTTCATTTGGGCCCCTTGATTTTGGATTTGGGCCTTGAAATTTTTATTCCCGACTCCTTGAATTTTTATCCAATTTTTTTGGAGAATGAATAAACTTTCACTTCTGGATTGAGCCCAGTAATTAAATATTTATGGATGGTCTAGTTTCTTCACAGATTCTGTGGGTCTTCTTATGTGGTCCATATGACCCTTCAAATGGAAGAATTGGCTCATGATCCCTTCTAATGAAATGTTTTATATTGTAATAGGAATCCAAATAAAATAACCATGCAATTTGGATATGTATGGTGAGATTTATAAATAAAATAGTAAACTGGCTCAATTGGACTACTTCTAAAAATGCTCAAAAAATTATACTTAGTATTAAAACATTAATATTTCACACAAATTATTCACATTTGATATAAAATAAATAAATGAGGTATATTATAAGTCATGAAAATATTAATAACATCACTGATACCAGGGGATGGAGAGGTATTGACATCATGATTTACAAATAATGTCTTAGGGGAATTTTCATTTTTTTTCTAATTAAGAAAGGGAATTCTCAGATCCCAAAAGACCATTAGTCTAACTCCCCATTGAAAAATACACCACATATGATGTTATTTACTTCAAATGGACATGTGTTAGTGAATTTTATAGTCCACAAAAACTTGTTGATATTGAGTCTACTGCCTCAATCAGGTTTATGGGTGTCAATAATCATTAACGAGCATGCTCCAAGGATTCGTAGTGGCAGTTACTAGGCTATTAGGAGTGGATACCTACATATCATCATCCACCATTGGTAGTTTTCCTTCTGTATTGTAGAAACTTTCCTCATTGTATATTGATTTTCAAGACTTTAAGGGGGAGTTATCATCATATAATAAGTCAACCTTCCCATTGATGGGGTATTTTAAGAATCAATGAAATGTTAAAGGTAATGCTATATGGAAATGAATCCAAGGAATTATGAGTATGACATTGTATGTTTTTTCATATTAGATAACCATAAGCACCACATCAGATGTGAGATCTTGGAACTGATCATTAATCCTGATTATTCCCAGGGGCTATTGCTCACTCTTGTCATAACATTGAGCGGTTAGATTTTTTGGAGACAAGTAGAACTCACTATATCCTAAAAATCAAAGGGAATGGATCGAGATAAAGATAATACCAAAACCATTGTTAACTAGATCCCATTGGATGATAATATCATTAAGTTTTCCTGAAACATAAAAAGGAAAAATATGTCCTTGGATAAATTCTTCATGGTCCTACTGTATGAACAACATGGTGGTATCAAATTCTACTAGTGTGTTCTCCAATTGGTAAAAATATACTTCAGTTACCTCTATTTAAAACTCTATTGGGAACCAAAGGTCCCTAATGTGGGCCTCTTTGAGTTCTTTTGAAACCTAGAGAGTATCTATAATTGAGTGTTTGTTTAGTAAAATCACAAAATATTTTATGACATTGTATTTTTGTTCTGAGGGATTTCATTTCACAAGGTGGGGTTTTCTCATATCATATGTCTTAGGAGTTGAAGTGTTTGAGGTGGATGGTCTTGGTACCTAGGAGGAGGTCAAGGAAGAATCTATTGCAGGGAGTGTAGGTTGCTCTTGCCTACCCTTTATTCAGTTGATCATACAGTCACACCATTTAAAGTCAATTGTTAAAAATTATTGGGTTCGAATGAAAAATTATGGGCTCTAATTAAACCCCATGATTATATTAGTAATTTTTAATTTACCTTCCATGATACTTGTCTGAGTATATGGATTTTATGGGGATGAGACTAGAATATTATGTTTAGGCACATCTGCGCCATCTCCTATACCTTATAATTTTGCATCCTTGACCTTTGGTTCCTTTATTATGTATAATGAAATCATATTTAGGGGATTATTCATCATCATAGAAGGGGTTTTATAAGTTAAATATGTTAATAGAACCAAATATAATCTCTTCATTTGACGAGGGTTCTGTTTGTTCTAGTAGTTCTTGTTCTCCATATACAGAAGGAATAAAATATGCTGAATCATGGTTTGTGTGGGATTTGGATATGAATCTTTATCTTTTGTATTTTCCTTTGTATGATAATTATTTATAACTTCAGGAGGTGTTTTAAATTTCACCTCCAAAGTTTTTGGTATTGTTTCTAGTTAATGAAGGTGTACTCGTAGGGAAGCATGAGCCCAGTCAACTATTTTCCAAGTCATCCTCTTAAGAAACTTGTTTTCATATCTATCTATAGGTTCTTGAAAGTCACCATATTCTTATTATTGATTGTAAGTCACACACTTAACCTATTCTAGGTAATTTACCAACATCACATCTCCAAAATCAACAATACTCTGGAGGATTTCTCTGAAAATAAATCAGTCTTGGATAGTGTGGCCTAGTCTCCTATGAAAAGTGTAGTAGTCAGGATGGTCAGTGAGGATGAACTCATTAAGTTTCCTAGGGTCCAAATTTATATGTAGGTTAATTTCCATGGGTACAAGGAAATAAATAATCACATGTTCATTTTATAAGGAAACACATTGATCATATGTTCCTCAAATTATCGACGACCCAAATCTCTTTTTGCAACGATCCAAGGGAGATTTTGTAGATACTACCACTCAGTTGGAGGTTTTGGGTGATTCCAGACATTCTTAGGTTCTTGGGTGGGTAGTGTTATTGTATTGAAGGTAATACACATATTCTCTATCTTACTAGGCCATTTTTCTTGAATCGTGGGATTGTTCTATGATTTGGATCAAGTTCATCAAATGAAATATTCCAAGAATTGTTCTATTTATATGAACTCATAGAATCCACTAAGATGTTTCATTAGGATCAAATGTGTTTCAATCTATTCTTGACTATTATCAACATAATGTTCTAGAAATTTCTCTTATAATATTGGAATACTAAGTGAGTATGTCAACCGTTTTCATATGAATATGAAGTCATAGATGCTTTCATTTTCACACAGCTTGAAAAGTTTTAGGTCGAATATATATTTTTTCTATATTGTAGAGCTGAATTGAGAAAGGAATTGATGGTGAATGTTTTCTCATCCCATAAAATATCTCACTAAAATACTACTATACCTAAGAAAGGCTATCCCTACCAGATTCTATACAAAACACATATGTTTTTCACCTCCTAATGGTCACGAGGGCCCATCATCAGGATGTACTAGGACATAAAGTGTGTGAGATGTTTTTAGGGGTCTCCCGTTCTATGAAAGAATGAGAAAATAACTTTTTTGAAATTAGGTGTGGGAAAAGTATCATCCTCCCATTTAGAATATAAAATCTTTGTAGGCTATATTGGGGCAAAACTCCTTTCTATAGATTATAATTGAGTAGTTAGGGATTTGATGATTTTGGGATTTTATGAAGGAATCACTATCTAGACCAACTACTATCTATAAGGAGAAGGGTTTTCTTGATGTGGTGGCTCTAGATTCATATTCCACAGATTCTTGATCGATCCCAAGACCAAATGATTAGTCTATAGGTGAAGAGGATGTCATTTTAATCGATGAATACCATGATATTACTTTTTATTTAGGTAGATTGGTTTCCTAGATCTAGATCTGAATTAATACTAAAATTCCACTCTTATAGTTGGATTAGAGATCTCTTAATGTGTATGAGGATGGATATGTGATTATTCGTGAAGAATATACCTAGTGGGGATATTTTACATGAGTATTTACCCATTGAGTTGTTTGAGATTCTATATCTCATTCTCATACTATTCTAGTTATTCTTATATGGAGGGAATTTTAGCTCCTCTAGGTGGTGAGAGGGATGTAGCAACACCCTTCCTTCTATCCTTCAAAGAGTTATACTGAGGAAGTGGAAATTCATCATTCAAAGGTTCCAATATCTGGATTCATCTCCAATTCCACATATGGGAAGCCTGAGTTTGTGCATCTAGATCACCTACCTCTTGATGTATTATTTCTATATTGCATCATTCTTTATTCATGTCTTAGTCTATTACATTTTCTATATTTATGGTGATGCTGTTTACTGAGGCATACAATGTGATAATAGTTAACCTATTAATTTCCACATAATAGGGTGGCTCTTCACAACTTTATCCTCTTTTGAGGGTTACATCATAATCATTTATCATACCCCTAGTCTTATTTAACCATCTTGGATTACAACCCTTATGGGTTTTGATTAAATTTTCTATATTTTCCCCCTTTACCATTATATGGATAATGACCTTAAGAGAGTTTTCGATCATGCTTTTTGATGAGTCCTTAATTTAAAGAGATGTGACCCATGACAGGATGAACAACCAGGATACTAGTCATTTATATTTACCTCCCATCATAGAATAGAATGGTTATTTTTAGGGTGATGATAAGGATACAAATTATCACATCCCTATGGGCTGAGGTTGGTTCACAGGTATTATTGGAACCTTATAATCATGTTATAGATGATTTGATGATCCATGGAGTGTAAATTGTGATATAAATTCCCCTATCCCTTGGTATGGGGTTCATCTTGAACTACCACTAATTGCTTCAGGACCCTCTTGGAATGTGATGATCCTGGTGTCAGTGACTGTGATAAAAATTCCCATATACTTGTGGGTTGGGTTTTCTAGTGGATGACTTTCATGGAGAACTCTATTTTGATTCAAATTGTCACGACCCGTCTTCAGGTCCCGTGCCGTGACTACCCCAAGCCTGCCTTCCATAGGCCAGGGGCAGGCGACTAGCACCAAAGGCGTAAATCATGTTAACTGGGAAGGAATTTCCTTCATAAAATTAAAAAACACCACAGAGTACAAGAGAAAGTAATACACTAAGTACTAAAGAAAGTGATGAAAAGTAAATGGGCTAGAATACAAACCCAACTAAAAAGTACAGCTACAACTGAACGAAAGTACAACAGAAAAGACAAACAGCTGGAAAATAGAAGCATCTATGGGGTCGTCCTCCTCAGATCTTACCTGAAGGGTAGGTACCGATAGCGCAGCTCTTGGTTCATCCACCACGGATCCTACCTGAAGGTTAGGTACAGATAGCCTCCTCAACGCTCTCGCCCGTCAACCTCCTCCGTGTACCGTCTCGTCGTGAAGTCCACCTCCGGATGATGACTCGTCGTGAGGTCCACCTCCGGGTACCGTCCAGTCCTTGAACGCTCGGCCTTCGTCACCACTGTCTGTCGTCTGCATCCAACACAACGAGGTGTGGGAATAACCCATGCAGGGGTGAGTATAACGACACTCACTAGGAACCCTGAGACCCTCAATGTCTCACTAAATCCAACAAGGATGACCAAAATGAAGGATCTCATCATATAACCCTTACTTAGGTATAAGCCCATACTTATACCTAATTTATCAAGTAACCCATATCAATCATGACGAAACAAAATGGTTATGAAATCAAAGGTTAACAACTACTTAGGTATATTCCCATACATATACCTAAGTTATCAAGTGACCCATCTCAATCATGAGGAAACACAAATGTAATTGAATCATCTCAAAACAAGATTTTCATTAATGATATCGAAACCACAACTGCTGGAGAACTCATCCTTTGCCGAGTATAGTAGCCCTATCATGACTTCGAGGCGCTACTCACTAACCTTAGACTGCTGAGGTATTCCTCCTGTCGAGTACCGCAGGTCCGCACCCAAACACATTAGTGCTCCCCACCAGGGGTCTGCCACCCAAACATAGTAGCAGTTCCCCTAATAGCCTACAGAGGTACTCCTCCTATCGAGTACCGCGGGTCTTCTACTAACTACCAGGCGCTCTGTTTTCCGTGGGTCTACCGTGAAATACCGGGTGCTCCGTCCACTCGGCTAGTCGACACACTCCAAGTCGAATCAGTCAAGCAGTCATCAGGTCCACAACTACTAGGTCTCCGCACTCCGTACGCTCATCTACGGAGGATCTACTCCACGAGCTACTGGTCGATACTCAAAGTATCACAAATTCCCACGAAGATGTATCACAAAGAACTGCCTTGTCATAGGGGTCTCAACGCGACAGACGACGCGTCAATCGGACGCCCGGTCTGTGAGTTATTAGCCTTTTCGTCCTAGGGGCCCAGTTGGTTTCGTGTACAAACCAACCCGACCGTATCTCAAATGTACCCCGAACTCTCATAGGGCATACTCATAGGGACCGTTTCTCAACGATATTACCAATGCTGCTGACGGTTCGTCAAACAGACGTCCGGTCTGAGAGTTATCAGCTTTTCTGTTCCAGGGGCCCGGTTGGTTTCTAGATAAAACCAACCCGACCATAATCCAATGGTGTCCAAACCTCAGGTGAAGTATTCCAAAATTTCATTCTCATCAAGAATAATCCAACAAAGTCAACGACACATCAATCGGACGTCCGGAGCTTAAGTTATAAGCGTTTCCGCTCTAAGGGCCCGGTTGGTTTTGGGTTCGAACCAACTCGGCCATATCCAAACTTCACAGAAACCTTGAGTTTAATATACTTAAATGACCGTCTCGATCCAAGGATCCCTATGCAACTGACGGTGCATCGATCGGAGGTCAGTAGCCCATGATATGGCTGTTTGAACGAACTTGGTCCGAAAATAGGGGGTTCGGGCCCGGTCCGACCCGACCCGGGTCCGGGTCCGGCCCGGTCTGCTACTGGTGCGGGCGGGGCGCAAACTGGTCCGTTGCTAGTGCGGGCGGGGCGCGGCTCGGTGCGGCCTGCCCAACCCGTGCGGCCTACGGCCCGGCTCGGAAGCTGGCCATGACTCGATGCTAGCCGAGCAGGGCGCAAAGGGGGGCGCACCCCCTTGTTTCCGAAACAGAGTACCCTGTGGGGTCCTCCCTAAAGTTATGTCGGGGGGGGGGGGGGTTACACCCCCCGGTTTTCCGAAATGTCCGGCCATAATGGTCGGCCTTGGTGTAACCGCGAGACCCCCTCGGCTCCTGCCTCCAAGTGGCGCCAGCGGCCGGCACAACCGACCGCCCCTTTGAAGACCGCCGCAGCTCTGGTTCGACCGGTGCGGCGTGATGGCGCCGTGCCCCTACGCCACAGCCCTCTCTTGGCCGCAGCCTCCTTCGGCCTCACCGGCGTAGCGCAACGGCGCCGCGCCCCACTGCCGCAGCCCGCTTCGGCCGCGGTCCTCTTCGTCCCCACGCGGTGCAACGACACCGTGCTGCCTTCTCCACAATCATCAACGAAGATCATACGGAAAAGGGGTGGAGGATCGACCGTGTTTGTTCGGTCCGAACTCCCCCCATTATGACAATAACAAGAAGCCAATCTTTAAGCAACGAAGATCGATAAATAAAAATTGAATGAAGATAACCCCTACCTCGAGTGGTTTGTCGTTCGTTGATGATATCGTGAAAGGGAGTGGACGTCGGTTTGTTGACGTCGTCGTAAGGTAAGAGGTGAAGGTGACGATGTTCATTGGAATTCATCGTTTCCTCAAAGGCCTTCAATCCAGCTCGAGCATCGTTCTTTGGAGATCCGATGGATGGAGATCCATTCTTCATCGAGGGAGGGAGTCGTTCTTCCTAGATGAAGGGAACTCTCCTCTAATTCTCCCAAAATATTAGCCAACCAATAATTCATTAAGTTTCTTTATTTTAAAAGATCTCCAAGAAATTCAGAAGGAGAAAAAGAGGTGAGAAAAATATAATTAATAAGGTTAATAATTATCTTTGTAGGCTTCATTAATCTTGGAAGGAGGAGAGGTTCCACCTCAATAAAAGAGTGGAGTTGTCATGCATTAAACAAGGGGTGAGTTATGGGGAGGTCAAGGGGTTATGGGGGAGGTGAAAAGTTAGGGTCTTGTGTGGGCCCCACCACACTAAACTCTCCCATGGGAGGTTAGGTGGGTGTAGGACCCACCTCTAACTCCCCCTTTGTTGAAAATAACCACCTTCCTTGAATAAAATTTGTACACAACAAATTTTATTTAATTCAAACTAATCCCCAAATATTAAACCTCAACCCGCTCAAAACGCAACTACAGCAAAGGTTCCCTTAAGAAATTTCTGGCACTGCGAGTTCATTGGTACCCTCGGATTTAAATTCCATGCACTGGTTCAAGAGATAGAAAAACCCGCTCATTCTTTTAATGAACTTACCCGATCTAAACTTCAGAAATTGATTCCAGGCACACCGGGCTTTGGAATCAGGTGCCGTCTGAAACTGCGCACTCGTAAAATTCAAAATAAATTAAGAAAAAAAATTCCCTTAAAATTTCCGAGTATTTACATTACTCCCACCTTAGGGATTTACGTCCCCATAAAGCTATAACACAAACTAGGGAAACTAAAGGAGGTACCGAGCACGCTTATGAGCCTCCTTCTCCCTTGTGCTCTCTTGGAGGTTCCCGTGCTGCCAACGAAAGCGCACAAGAGGAATCAGCCATCCCCATAGGACCCGATCATGTCTATCCTCAACATCTACCAGAACCCCATGGAAGTCGCCCCATCATCGATGTCTAGCACTCCGTGGTCAATGATGATGGATAGGACGTGCACACATTTCCTCAACTGAGATACGTGGATGACGTCGTGCACCCGGTGCATCTGATGTGGAAAGGCTAGGATGTAAGACACCTTGCCCACTCTTCTGGGAACCTGGAAGGTCCATTGATCCTCGAAGATTACTTTCCACCTCGACCACATCTCTGTACACCCCGTCGAGGTGAGACCCGTCTGAAGACGTGGTCATCACCCTTGAACTCCAGTGGTCTTGTCTCCTATCAGAATAAGACTTCTGTTTTCTCCTTGCAGTCTTCATCCGCTCTTGGACGATCTTCACCTTTTCTGTCGTAACCTGATCCATATCTATTTCTACATGAGATGAATCTATTACTATCCACATAGGATATCTGAAACGCGTTCGGCTGCTGTCTCGCCACTCCTAAGAGATGAATGGATGATATCCTACTACGAGAATCTGCTACAACGTTCCCCCTATCTAGGTGTATAAACTATCTCGAAGTCATAGTCCTGGAGAAATTCAAGCCATCACCGCTGTCCCAAGTTCAAGTCCTTTTGAGAGAAGATACAATTGAGACTATTGAGTTGGAGAGAACTGTAAACCGGTCGCTCAACAAACAATTGGTGAGACTAGCCAATTGTAAGAACCCATCTCCACCTTCTTCGTCTACGTTCCACCAAAGAGATGCTGGGATTTCTCCTCTGGTGAAAAGAGAAATCTGGTCTCATCACATGGATAAACCATTTTCTTTTCCTAATACAGTCAATCCTGACATGAATGGTACTATTTCATGCCATGGGCGGCGTCGTAAAGCCTCGACGCTACTATCAAGAGATCCAACCGTTACTCTCGCCTCCAAGGGCCGAGTCACACTGTCGGTAGTAGTGTGTGGTCACTAGGTCTCCTCTAGTAGGTATCCCGAAAGTGATGGTCAAGTCAACAGTTTTAAATCGGAACCTCTTAGTAACAACCATATGGAGAGGACAGGAAAGTAAAAGTCACAAAGAAATGTGTCTTTTATTACTGCATCTCAAAGTACAAAGACACATACAACCACAAAAACAACCAAAAGGATGCTAGAAGCACCAATAATTAAGGCCCCAAGCCTAGAACTAGTCCCACTCATGTTCACATACTTTTAGAGATCCACTTCCTTGTCCACCGCTCGGCTAATGCTCAATATTTCACCACTGCGTCTGTCTTGGTGGCTCCTCCAACGCCTGCGGATCAACTGTGCGGGGAGTCGGATAGTCACGTGCCATGTAACCTTTCTTTCTGCATGAATAGCACTTCCTGCTCCTCATATGGCTGGCTCTGTTTTTTTCCTCATACAACTAAACCTAAAACCCGAGGTCACCCACCTGTTGGCCTGGTCCTCTTGGACCTCTGCATCATCTGTCTCCTGCCTACAGATGTCTCGACTACTAACGAAAAACCCTGTGGCAAGGGAAACAGCTCCTGAGCATGGTCAGAGTGTAGATTCGCTGGTATAAACTCCACCCTGAAGAAGGTCTCGAAGTCTCCCCATGTGAAGGTCATTCCGTCGCAAAACTGGAACATGTGGCTCCACCACCTCTCAGCTGCTCCCTAGAAGAGGCTAATAGCTAGGTACACCATCAAGTCTGCGGGTGTCCCAGCTGTGTGGAAATCTCGTACTACAGACTCCAGCCAGTGTCTAGACGTCTGAAAATAGGACTCTCCTCGAAATTTCAGAGGCCTCTGACATTGGAACTCATGCATCGCGCTCAAGCGATGTGCACTCTCTAATGGTGTCTGATCTAGAAGAAAGCCTTGTACTGAGGCCTCATCGCTCAGTGTCCTATCAGTACATACAACTCTCGGGGCTCTAGCTAGTCGTCCGCGGGGAGGCATCCTGAAAGAACAGATGCGACATGGTCAAAAGACTAAACCTGGTGAGCTGACCTGGTTTGAGATGATTTAAAAGAAATTTTTTTAAAACACACATGCAATTAGTGTTTCCGTGCACTGAGTCGGAAATCGGTAGTCAGGGTCCTGGTGTATGGATACTTCGGCCGCCCGCACCAACACTGGACTCCCTGAACTAAAGACCACACTTAGTACCCTTAAAACTATTCCTTCACAGAAAAGAAATATCAGAGTCCTAAGTTCTGCGGTAGAACTGACTCCTCTGATACCAATTTGTCACGACCTGTCTTCGGGGCCCATGTCGTGACTACCCCAAGCCCGCCTTCCACAGGCTAGGGGCTGGAGACTAGCACCAAAGGCATAAATCCCGATAACTGGGAAGGCATTGCCTTTATAAAAGTAAACAAACACCATAGAGTACAAACAGAAGTAATACACTAAGTACTAAAGAAAGGGTTGAAAAGTAAATGGGCCAGAATACAAACCCAACTAAAAAGAACAACTACAACTGAACGAAATTACAACAGAAAAGAAAAACAGCTGGAAAATAGAAGTAGCTCTTGGGTCGTCCACCTCGGATACTACCTGAAGGGTAGGTACAGATAGCGCAACTCCTGGTTCGTCCACCATGGATCCTACCTGAAGGGTAGGTATAGATAGCCTCCTCAACACTCTCTCCCTTCAACCTCCTCCTTGTACCGTCTCGTCGTGAAGTCCAACTCGGGATACTGACTCATCATGAGGTTCACCTATGGGTACCGTCAAATCCTTGAGAGCTCAGCCTCCGTCAGCACTGTCCATCGTCTTCATCCAATACAACGAGGTGCGGGCATAGCCCGTGCAGGGGTGACTATAACGATACTCAGTAGGAACCCTGATACCCTCAAGGTCTCACTAAATCAAACAAGGATGTCCACAAATAAGGATCTCAACAGATAACCCTTACTTAGGTATAAGATCATACTTATACCTATGTTATCAATTAACCCATCTCAATCTTCAGGAAACACAAAGGTTATAAAATCAACGGTTAACCACTACTTAGGTATATGCCCATACATATACCTAAGTTATCAAGTGACCCATCTCAATCATGAGGAAACACGAATGTTATTGACACAACTCAAAACAGGATTTTCACTAAAGATATCGAAACCACAACTGCTGGAGAAATCCTCCTCTGCTTAGTACAGTAGCCTTGTCACGACTCTGAGGCACTACTCACTAACCTTATAATGCTGAGGTACTCCTCCAATCGAGTACCGCGGGTCTGCACCCAAACACAGTAGTGCACCCTGCCAGGGGTCTACCACCCAAACACTATAGCGGTTCCCCAAATAGCCTACAGAGGTACTCCTACTGTGGAGTACCGCGGGTCTGCTACCAACTACTAGGTGATCCGTCTGCCGTGGGTCTGCCGCCAAATACCGGGCGCTCCGTCCACTGGGCTAGTCGACTCACTCCAAGTTGAATCGGTCAAGCAGTCGTCAGGTCCACAACTACTAGGTCTCCACACTCCGTATGCTTGTCTCTAGAGGATCTGCTCCATGAGATACCGGTCGATACTCCATGTATCAAAAATTCCCACTAAGAAGTTTCACAAAGAACTACCTCGTCGTAGGGGTCTCAACGCGACAGATGGCGCATCAATCGGATGCCCGGTCTGTGAGTTATTAGCCTTTTCGTCCTAGGGGCCCAGTTGGTTTCATGTACGAACAAACCCGAACGTATCTCAAATGTTACCCGAACTCTCATAGGGTATACTCATAGGGACCTTTTCTCAACGAGATTACCAACGCTGCTGACGGTTCGTCAAAAAGACGTCCGGTCTGAGAGTTATCGGCTTTTCCGTTCTAGGGGCGCGGTTGGTTTCTAGCTAAAACCAAGCCGACCATACTCCAACGGCATCCAAACCTCAGGTTAAGTATTCCAAAACATCCGTCTCATCAAGAGGAATCCAACAAAGTTGACGACACGTCAATCGGACGTCCGGAGCTCAAGTTATAAGCGTTTCCGCTCTGAGGGCCCGGTTAGTTTTGGGTTGGAACCAACTCGGCCATATCCAAGCTTCACAGAAACCTTGAGTGTAATATACCTAAACGAACGCGTCGATCCAAGTATCCCTATGCAACTGACAGTGCATCGATCGGAGGTCTGTAGCCCAAGATATGGCAGTTTTAACAAACCTGGTCCGAAAATAGGGGGTTCGGGCCCGGTCCGACCCGACCCGGGTCTGGGTCTGGCCCGACTGGCGCGGCCCGGCCTAGTCCAGGGCTGGTGCGGGGGGGGGGGGGGTGGCCTGGTCCGTGGCTGTCGTGGGGCGGGGCGCGGCCCGGCGCGACATGCGCGGCCGGCCAAGCCCGTGCGGCCTACGACCTAGCTCGGAAGCTGGCCGCGGCTCGGCGCTGGCCAAGCGGGGCGCAAAGGGGGGCGTCGTCCCCTTGTTTCCAAAACGGAAGACCCTGTGGGGTCTACCCTAAATATCTGTCAGGGGGGGGGGGTTACACCCCCCGGTTTTCCTAAATGGCCGGCCGTAATGGTCGGCCTTGGTGTAACCCCGGGACCCCCTCGGGTCCCGCCTCTAAGTGGCGCCGTCGGCTGGCACAGCCGACCGCCCCTTTGAATATCACCGTGGCCTTAGTTCGCAGCTCTGGTTTGACCGGCGCGGCGTGTCGGCGCCGCGCCCCACCACCGTGGCTCGCCCCCGGCCATGGCCCCTTGAAACTCCGGGGCGGCGCGACGGCGCCGCTGCCCGCTCCTGGCCGTGACCTCCTTTGGCCTCACCGGCATAGCACGACGGTGCTGCGCACCACCGCTGCGGCCTACTTCGGTTGCTGTCCTCTTCGTCCCCACGCAGTGCAATGGCACCGTGCCGCCTTCACCACAATCATCAATGAAGATCAAAAAGAAAAGGGGAGGAGGATCAACCATGTTTGTGCGGTCTAAACTCCCACTGTTATGACGATAACAAGCAGCCAATCTTTAAGAAATGAAGATCGATAAATAAAACTTGAACGAAGATAACCCCTACCTTGAGTTGTTCGTCATTTGTTGACGATATCACAAAAGGGAGTGGACGTCGGTTAGTTGAAATCATCGCAAGGTAAGAGGTGAAGGTGACGATGGTCGTTATCGTTCGTCATTTCCTCAAAGGCCTTCGATCCAGCTCGAGCGTCATTCGTTGGAGATCTGAGGGATGGAGAACCGTTCTTCGTCGAGGGAGGGAGTCGTTCTTCGTGGATGAAGGGAACTCTGCTCTAATTCTCCCAAAATATTAGCCAACAAATAATTCATTAAGTTTCCTTCTTTTAAAAGATCTCCAAGCAATTAAAAAGGAGACAAAGAGGTGAGACAAATATAATTAATAAGGTTATTAATTATCTTTGTAGGCTTTATTAAGCTTCGGAGGTGGAGAGGCTCCACCTCAATAAAAGAGTGGAGTTGTCATGCATTAAACAGGGGGTGAGTTATGGGGAGGTCAAGGGGGTTATGGGGGAGGTAAATATTTAGGGTCTCTTGTGGGCCCCACCACACTAAACTCTCCCATGAGAGGTTAGGAGGGTGTGGGCCCCACCTATAACTCCCCCTTTGTTGAAAATAACCACCTTCCTTGAATAAAATATGTACACAACAAATTTTATTTAATTCAAACTAATCCCCCAATATTAAACCTCAACCCGCTCAAAACGCAACTACAGCAAAGGTCATTTAAGCAATTACCGGCACTGCGAGTTCATCGGTGCCCTTGGATATAAATTCTGAGAACCGGTTCAAGAGATAGAAAATCCCGCTCGTTCTTTTACTGAACGTACCCGAGCTAAACTTCAGAAATTGATTCCGGGAACATCGGGCCTCGGAATCAGGTTTGAAACTGCACACTCGTAAAATTCCAAAGAAATGAAGAAAACAAATTCCCTTGAAATTTCAGGGTCTTTACACGAATGATTTAGCATAATATAATTTATGCATGTGTTTAGTACAGTGGTTTCTTATGATTTGAGTCACATCATATGTTAATTATTTTGGTGAACCATGACTTTAACTTTCATGTTTGATGTGTGTTACCATTTTTTATCGGTCCCACATAGGTGTCTATTGGCAGCCCTCCACACTCCATTCAGGATGTTTCTATGTCCTCAAAGTGGAGGAGTCCCATTGTATTTATCAGTTTTCCTGTGCATTACCTGGTACCTTGATCTCTCTTGTGGGAATGAATTTATAGGATTCCATATTTAGGGAGTGTTCTACCTTGGGGATAGGGTAAAATTAAATTCACCATACATCCCTCATCCCTGAATATGAACGTCTTGTGATGATATGACAATCAATAATGAAAGAGTTGTTATGATGTATAGGTAAACACACAATAGGGTCTTATTATAATATTCTAATCTTAGATCTCAGACCATGGATAATGAGGCCATTTCTAGCTGACAAAAATGTGTATTTCTGATCTAGAGGTCACCCTCATGTCCTTGAAAGGGAGGTGTTTAGGCTATAACTGTTTATTGGTGGCCCACATAATCTGGCATAAATAAGACTAGCACCCCTCCTCCTTTTCATCTGGGATCTCATAGTCATACATAGAGATGGGATAAAACATATTTGGGAGGGTTTTTAATATATCACTCACCACATATCCATGTAAGATCCTTCTTTATCCAGGTTATATTCTTACACGAAGTTAGACCATAGAGGTTTCTTCTCTAGGTCACCTGTTGACCATGTCGAATTGATTCTAATAGTTTATGAGGCAATAATTAATGTTAACCACAGTGTTTTGACAAACTTTCTATAAAATGATTTATAGTAAAGCGAAGTATTTCTTTTTCCACACAAGATATTACCATGGGGAGGTTATCCACATCAGATATTATTAGTACAATCCCTTTGATCCATCTCTGTACTACCACGAGGAGGACTTTTGTGGTAGTTATCACTTTTTTATCATGAAAAGTGTTGGAATGCCCTAAAGGTGTTGTAAATATGCATCATATGTCCTTAATGATTCTATAAATGAGCAGATAAAGGAAATGAGCCACATTCTATGTCTTGCCCAAAATATGTCGAACTGCCTTTTAGGGTTGATCAGGGATATGATCCTGCAACATGATGGTCTCCAAAATATTTTTATAACCATATATTACTATGGGTATATGATACTACAACTGAGAAGTTTCTAGAGTATGCTGGTGGTCTTCTGTATCATTGGAAATTATATGTGATTACCTTTAGATGGTTGCTAGAGTATGTCCGTCAGACCTGATTTATTCTAGGATATGATACTAGTTCATATATTCATTCCTCAATAGAATATACTGACATAACTATTGAATGGAATAAGGGATATAAGCCTCCTTATAAATAGACTTTAAAGGATTATATTTTAGGATTTTATTGGTGGAAGTGGGGTTATGAGCATGGATTTTATATACTGTTGTAATATGATGAGTTTCTTTATCAGTAGGGACATGAGTTTACCAAAAGATGATTTCCATATTGTTCTATTGACCTCATTTGGAGTAGGGGTATGATCCCAATCATGTTCCTTTAGATTATTTCACTAGATTTATATGATAGGAATGTGTGCCTATCCCGATGCATGTTCTAAACTAGGTTAGTGAGCCCTAGTCATAAAGAGAATATGTACCTAGTCTTATGCCTCAACCTTTACCAGAATATTCCAATAATACTCTTAGACAGAAGAAAGAATGTGAACTTGTTATGGAGTAGCCACCTATTCATACTGATCATGGTGATATTCTAATCCAGTTGTTGGGATAGGAATACGTGCTAGTCCCAATATATGTACCAGTGCCAAAATATACTAGTAGTGATCTTATGTTATTTACAAAATGTAGTGACCCATCAGTAGAGTGTGTTCCATAATTTAGACCTGCACATTATCAATCACAAAGATATAATAGAAGATGTATTCAATGGAAGTGAGTATATAATACCACTCTTATCATCCTTGTTTTATTGGGATATGTTGATGGGATTCATGTACGGTTGTAGAGATATGTGCCTCACCCATTGTTATAGCTAGAATATCTGAGCAAACTTGATCTGGGTGGGCAGGGATAAGATCCTTCTCACTAGCCACTGCCAAAAATATTTTTATGGGATTCATCATTGGATGGGATAATATGATCCATACCCATTTTATCTACATCTTTTTTTACTTGGAGAGATCTCCTTGGTTCATGAGATTGAGTGTCCAGGGTGGTGACTTTTTATGTAGTTCCTTTGGTAGGTGATTGAGGGGTACTGGAAGGATAATTCTAGTGGTTGAAATTGGTAATTTACCTCCTAGATAGACCCTAAATTATGATGGAGATGAGGTCAACTCCTTGATCCACATTCCTAATGTATGGAAGGTGTATATTGTTGTGTTTTGGTGATAAGATTCTAAAGGAGTTTGTAGTGGTGACAGGTGTCACCCAATTCATTGCAACTTTACTTTAATATGATGAACTTGTCAACTTTTGTATTTAGATACCACTATGTGTATCCTTGAGGGTGGGGCTTGTACCATATTGGCGGTATTCCTAGACCATAATGTTCCTCACCTGATGCTGAAGGCATTTGGGGGGTGATGGTGTTTTTCAAACCATTGATGTTACTATGTTAGATGAGGTTCCATAACATTATATTTATAATGACTTGGCTTTCGGTCAAGGTGATGTTTGTGAGAATAATATTTTTTTCACAAAGACAATATATAAAAATGTATCTAAATAATGCATTGTTATATGTATCAAACACGCTCAATTAGCTATGTACAGATAACTCAAGTGTTCATTCTCATTTTTGATTCAACCAACTTGGTTTCATGGAATGTACATGGTGAAATTTCATATTTCATGGGAAACCTGATTTAATTTTATTATTGAAATACTTTACCATTAGTACACTCTTTTTTGTGTGTGTAGGAGATGAAAAAAAAGTATCGATGTGTGTACAAATGATTTTTTTTTTTATTTTTTGATTTAACATCATGTTCATCATTTTGTCCATTAAAGGGCGGGATAGCATGATTGGGACTAGAAAATCTACCTTTTTTATTTAAGAATTCATATCAATTTCCCCAGTTTTTTTCCAATTAATACTCCCAATGACCCCCACATCTGTAACACATTACGAACCTTCTTTCCAAAGGTTGGTGATCATTTGGGGTTTCAAAGCCAATGATACATCATGAATATCATTGGTTTAGAGGATGGGTGGCCATAATCATCACACCCTTTTGGGCGGAATTATTTCCTACTATAGGACTTTATTATTAATTGAAGATATGTTTTTGAATCTCTCCCAAATCTTTATATGGGATTGGTTACCCAAATAAAACAATCAAGTGATAAATATCTCTATATGTAAAGGGGGTCCATTAATAACACCATCTATATGTATAAAAGGTTCTCAATTTATTATATTATTTATTAGTAATGGGTGAATGCTTGTGTTTTGAATCCATATGACCAGGAACTCAGGAGTATACTACCTTTCAAAGAGTCGATTGGTGTTTTTCAAATGGGATTAAACCTCTATGTGGAATCCTACATATACCCTGAGAACTAGAATCAAAACTCACATAATTTATTTTAAATAGTTTAAGGTGATATGATAGGACCACACTACGAGGTTTAATTTGATACGATAAGGATGTATATGAGGTCACTTAGGCATTGGGTTTGAAGCTTGAGCCTTATTAAGGGGTCCTACATATCCTTCTTATAATAGAAATTAGAGTCTTCATAGTTCAGTTTGTACACAACCTACAAATGGATAGGTATATATAATTAGTAATCATGAGTGTTATTTCCTTATATTTTACTAATATGGTAATTCATTCAGGACATACATCAAGGTGTATACCCTTTTATGGAGTCAATTATATGATGTTATAGAATGGAGATTGCACATTAAAGTTCCCTTGTTTAGGGGATTTCATGATACTAGTGATTTGACCTTCCCAGGTCCCTAATATAATGTTATTAATTCTTTATGTGATATATTGGAGATAAAATGTGATTAGATATACTATATATGGTTGTAGGACTTACAAATTGAATCATCCATAGTACGTAGCACGAGCCTCAAGAAGGCATCCTATGTATCCTATGTATAATTGGAATTAGATTCTTTGTAGTTTAGTGTGTCTCTAACCTACTGATGGTTTGGGATGGGTGATTACACTCAATGATATTATTGTTACCCCCAAGATTTAGGAAATTTAGTGTCTTATACTAGGATAAGAAACCATGTTACATATTTATTCTCTATCCTCTAACGGATAAGATAGATGATGAACAATTATAGTCCATCAAATATGTTCGGTGAAACACAGTACCCCTTCTAAGAGCATGAAATGAATAGGGTTGAATGTGTGTGTAATACTATACCATTAAGGAAACTTCCCATGTGAAGGTTAAATACTCAACCAAAGACTCATGGTTAGGGGTTCAAATGGTTTGGGGGTGAATGTCCAAGTATTCCTGCTGGACAAGGATGACATGTGCTATGGTATATGTATAACATGTCCAGAGTGTCTGATGAACATGTCTAGGGTGTATGCCAAATATATAATGACCCATACTTTACATACATGGTTGTTACTTAAAAATTGAAGTACACTTATTACAACATATAACAAAACCATGAAAGGACCGTATAGGTATAGTGTCTTTAGAAACTGGGAAACAAAAACAACTGGTTCATAAAGCATCTACATTGTCTCCCATTTATTTCATCATATATAGAGTCACTTTTGGAATATCCTACTTAATAACCTTCTTGCTGACCTGGGGAAAGAAAACATACAAAAGGGTGAGCTCAAATGCTCATTAAGGGTAAACAAAAGAAATATCAATCACATCATATTCATAAGAACATAACATTTTGGAAATCTTAACCTGCAAAAGAGATCATAATTTCATAATCATGGGATAAACATAGTAGTGAAATGTAATCCCAATAATCATAACTTAGAACATGAAACTTTGTGGAATACACACATAATCATAGAAAATCATTTCTTAGTAGTCAAGACTCATTTCCAAGACTATCTTAGTGTACAAAGTCCATTTATGAACTGAGTTCACTCCTCGTTTCAGTCCTGTTTCACTGAACCGGTTTAACCTGCCGTTCCAGCCATGTCTATCTCATGAGATATAAATATTTAACCAATGCATTAGAGGGAGATATAGGTCCCACCCATCTCATAATGATACCATTCTTATGTGTGCCACAAAATCATAAATCATACATCATTGCATAACCAATGTAATAAAAATGGGATTCTTAAACATTGTGACATCATAAAACAATTCATATAAGATAAAGGAATTCATAAAAATAATTCCATCACAAAATAATCAAATAAATGTAATAATAGGTATAGAAACAGAACCCTATATTATCTTAGATGAAAAATAAGTTTGATAAAATAGTTGAACTCCATTCTTGAGGAAAATATCATTTCTACTTCAAAAACATTTTTCCTTTCTTAACATGTCATAAAATTTTAAACTAAAAGAAGTTTATTAAAAATAAACTTCAAATCTTGTAAAGGAAGATTCATGGAAATAATATTTTAAAAATCCATTCATGCCGTATAAGTTAAAAAAACATTCTTCTTATACTTATGTCGGAAAAGTCAAAAAGTACCTCGTACGAAAAACGACAAAATATTCCTTTCATATCTTTTACTAAAAACTCACCGAAGGGTAAAATTGGATTTAAAAAATTGTAGGAGGATATAAATAATATTACATATTGAAGAAACATGGATGTGTATGGCAAATATTCCCCAGTAAATTCTGAAGTATAATCAATCTCAGATAAAAATTGAGATTGCGAGATTGTCCCTTACCTTAGGTCCGATTTGCTTCGTAAGTGTCCGAACCTCCTGTATAATGATTTAAATAATGTTATTGACTTATTACAGAATAATATATATTTTTATGATATCATATATGGTTATATTTATAGATTCTTATTAGTAATATTTCATTACTACTTGTTATTCAGGTGTTTATTACTTTTTGTTCTTATGCGTGTTTTGTTGAATAAATTCTTATTATTATTTTTTGGTTATATATACCTCATTTATAGAATGGTATTGGTGTAACATATATCATATTGATTCATTCAATTCATTTATATAATCATTATTCAATGAAGATCATGTATAACGAGTCGCATCACATTGTGGAGACGGTATTCCGTACGTACGCACGAGCGATGATATCGTTCCCATGATCGTGGAATTGTATTGGAGTGTATATATACTATTTCAGAATCAATATCACTTGAAAATAATCATATATAGTTATTCTTTACACCATTATACCCATCCAAGTAAGGTGGTGGTGGAAAATAGATTACACCACGGCGTGGAGACATTATTCCGTACGTACGCATGCGCGGTGATTTCATTTTCCGTAGGATGGATAAGTGGTGAAATAGGGTTTTTTCATACTTATAATAACATATCAGTATATGAATGATACTTATGTTACTAATTCATAATGAAACAACTAAAGAAGAAGAAGTGGAAGAAGAAATAAAGTTGAAAGAATCGGTAACGGACATTACCTCTTCTTTGAAGCGCCTCTTTGAGACCTCCCCTTAGGGCACTAAAATTGGTCTTTGAAGAATACCAAGACCTATAAGATGTTTCTAGGGAAGTGGAGAAGAGAAATTGGCAGGGTTTGGCCAAGAATGAAGGCTCAATGTGGTGTGAGGAAGAGAGGGAGGAGGTGCCCTTTTATAAGGGAGGAGAGGGGCACCTTTGAAAAAACTAAAAATATTATTTTATTATAAAGCCATATTCTATTTTTAATAGCTCCAAATTGATTTATTTAGAAGATAAGGTGGGGATGGGTCTAAATCCACTCATAAAATATAATTTAGACAAGTTTAGGTTTCTATTTTAACCTTATCATTTAGATTTAACTTTAAGTTAAATAATTTTACTTTTACCGTGACTTTTTGTTTTCTTACAATATAAGGTTGATAAACTTACTATAACAAGCCAAACAATCACCAAGTTGTTTATTATTAATATATATAACCTTATATAAGTCATTTTGACAAACCGTAGATTTTTAGAAATAAAATAACAATTAATAATATAATATTTGTTTTAAAAACTATTTTATGTCAATTTTGACACTATTTGGTAATTGATTTTTTGTGAAAATCATAACAGAATTATTAGTTCGCAAAATGTTAATTAAATAAATACTAACATGTCATATTAACCTAGAAAATTATTGGAATTCATAAAAAGTCTCAAATTACATTTATTTGGGTATTTATAACATCAATTATGTCAATATTTCATTAATAAGATAATTACTGCATCATCATTGTGTCTAAAATAAATTAAAATATTTAAAGTCTAAAAATTAAAAATAAAATACCATTATGTAGTAAATCTTTTTAAATTTCTAATTAATATTTATATTATAATTTTTCTTATGTATAACCCTATATTAAAAATGATTTACTTATTAAACTTTGATTTTAACTATTTTAACCCTTCTTTAAATAAATTAATATTAAATGTCCTAATCTAATCCAAGTGGGACTAAATGGTCATATTTTATTCCTAAGGTTTTTTTTGGTCGAATTAAACTTATCCAATAGAATTAGGACATGTTTTACGGTAATAATAATATCATTTTTACCCTTAATTACCCTATTTACTTTTAACCGTGGTAAAAAAGTAAAAAGTTACTATTCACCAAAAATTATTTTCATCTCATTGAACCACATTTTAGTCCCTGATATTAACCATGTCTCTCGGATTTTCGAAATTCCACTCACAGAAGTGTTAAAATTAAGTTTTATGTAAATTTGAAAATTCTCCTAGGAGGTGGGTAAATGACAGTGAAAAGTTCGATAAAATTTTTATATATCTAAAATTATTATAAAATGCTCTAATGAATTGTATTGAACTTATATAGGTATTATGTATCAATTTTTATTTAAATAAAATAAATAATTATTTAAATAAAAAGTCGGTTTTTAAATAGTAACCTAGTGTTTTCACTATTCATCAAAAATTGAAAGTTTTCAGAAAAATACCAAAATTTCACCCTCGGCTAATTTTGATATTCCAAATCCAAAAATGAAGTCCATTTTGAAAAATAAAATTTACAAAATTTCAAAATGTTGGTATTACTATTCATAACGGCTAGTTTTAATAATATTTTAATAGCATATCGTTGTGTAGTGAAAATCGGTATTGCGTACGACGCAAGCTATCGAGGAAGGTCACGATTGCGTGTAAATCAAGCCAAGATAGTGTTGTGAGTAGTGAAAGATTTCTTTGATAATTTATATAACATAAAAAACAAAATATTTCTCATAAAAGTTTCAGGTGTTACATTCTACCCCCCTTAAAATGAATTTCTCCCTCGAAATTTGTCACTTTGTAACAAACAGATGAGGATACCTATCCCTCATCATATCCTCAAGCTCCCATGTAGCTTCATCAAATTGTTGGTTCCTCCATAAAACTTTCACCAAGAGAGTGGTCTTGTTCCTTAGGACTTTTTTGCTACGATCTAGAATCTCTATCGGCTGTTCTTCATAAGAAAGATCTTGCTCTAGTGGTAGAACTTCTGAGCTGAGTACATGTGAAGGATCAGGTATATACTTTCTCAGGAGAGATACATGGAACACATCATGAACTTGAGATAGATTCGGTGGAAGCGCCAATCTGTAAGCTACCTTCCCAACACGATCCAAAATTTCAAAAGGACCAATATATCTAGGGCTCAACTTTCCCTTCTTTCCAAATCTCATGACCCTTTTCTAGGGAGATATTTGTAAGAACACTTTATCACCCACTTCAAAATCTAGGTCTTTTCTTCGGTTATCGGCATAAATGTTTTGTCGACTCTGAGATGCTCTTATGTGTTGTTGAATAGATTGGACCTTTTCTTCCATCTCATCAACAAGATCAGGTCCTAATAGATTTCTTTCCCTAACTTCATCCCAGCAAGTTGGAGTCATGCATTTCTTTCTATAGAGAGCTTCATAAGGAGCCATCTGAATACTGGAGTGAAATCTATTATTATAAGAAAATTCCACCAAAGGCAGGTGTTGATCCCAACCACCTTTGAAATCCATAGAGCAATCTCTTAACATATCTTCTAGAGTTTGAATTGTCCTCTCAGACTGACCGTTTGTCTAAGGATGATAAGCAGTACTGAATCTCAACTCTGTATCCAGAGTATGCTGAAGACTTCGCCAGAACTTCGAGGTAAATCTTGGATCCCGATCAGATATAATGGAAAGTGGTACTCCATTCATTCTTACCACTTCCTTCACATATATCCTGGCAAGCTGATCCAGAGAGAAATCCTCTCTAATATTGATGAAGTGTGCTGACTTTGTAAGACGATCAACTATGACCTAGATAGCATTGTTGCCCTTGGATGTTTTAGGAAGTCCAATGACAAATTCAATAGTGATGTTTTCGCATTTCCATTCTGGTATGGGTAATGGTTGTAACATCCCCTTAGACTTCTATCTCTTAGCTTTAACTTGCTAACAAACCAAGCATCAAGAGACATATTCAGCAACATCTCTTTTCATTCCATCCCACCAGAAGTACTCTTTCAGGTCCCTATACATCTTTGTGCTTCCAATATGAATAAGGAATGAAGAACTATGAGCCTCATCCAACAGCTCCTTCTTTAATTCGGGGATGGGAGGAACACAAACCTGATTCCTGAACTTTATTATCCCATCACAATCAAGGTTGAATTCAGAAACATTTCTCACCTTCTTTTGTAACTCTACATCTTCTTTCTGTGCCTCTTTAATCATCACATGTATAGATGGTTGAACATTCATTTGAGAAAGATATGATTTTCCCCCTTCCATTATAATTTCAAGATCCATCCTTTGTAAATCCATAATTATTGGATCTTTTGTGATCCTCATCATGGATAAGCTAGCATGTTCTTGTCGACTTAATGCATCTGCCACCTTGTTTGCTTTCCCAGGGTGGTAATGAATTGAGCAGTTGTAATCCTTAATCAGCTCCAACCATCTTCCTTGGCACATATTCAGCTCCTTTTGTGTGAAAATATACTTTAAAATTTTATGATCAGTATAAATATCACACCTTTCCCCATAAAGATAATTTCTCCAAGTCTTTAATTCAAAGATTACCGCAGCTAACTCCAAATCATGAGTTGGGTGATTTTTCTCATGGATTTTCAACTGTCGTGATGCATAAGCTATCACCATATCATTTTTCATAAGAACACACCCCAGTCCATTCTTGGATGCATCACTGTAGATCACAAACCTTTTTCCACTACAAGGCAGTGTGAGCACAGGTGCATTGGATAAAATTATTTTTAACTCCTTGAAATTCTCTTCACATTCCTCCATCCAAACGAACTTAACTCCTTTCCGAGTCAACCTGGTGAGTGGATTAGATAATCGGGAAAAATATTTCACAAAACGTTGATAATATCCATCCAAACCAAGAAAACATCAGATCTCGGTTACTGTTGTTGGTCTTGACCATCTTTTGATAACCTCTATTATTGCAGGATCCATAGATATCCCCTCTTTTGAGATTATGTGATCCAAAAATGCAACTTTTTGATGCTAAAATTCACACTTGGTAAATTTGGCATAAAGATTCTCCTTTCTCAGGGTCTTCAATACAATTCTCAAGTGATCTTCATGTTCTTCCTTTCTCTTTTAATAGACAAGAATATCGTCTATAATGACTACCAAAACTGATCATGATTGTCTCTAAAGACTCTATTCATCAGATCCATGAAGATAGAAGGGGCATTAGTAAGTCCAAATGGCATCACTATAAATTCATAGTGTCCATACCTTGTACGGAAAGCCGTCTTTGGTATATGCTCCCTTTTGACCCTTAATTGATGATACCCTGAATGAAGATCAATCTTGGAAAAGTATTGAGCTCTGCGTAGTTGGTCAAATAAGTCATCAATGCGTGGGAGAGGATATTGGTTCTTGATAGTGATCTTGTTAAGTTCTCGATAATCAATGCAAAGCCTCATTGATCCATCTTTCTTCTTAAAAAATAGAACAGGTGCTCCCCAAGGTGATGCACTATGGCATATGAATCCCTTATCAAGATTCTCTTGGAGTTTCTTCTTCAATTCCTGCAACTCAATTGGGGGCATTCTATAAGGTGTCTTTGAAATAGGTAAAGCACCCGGTACGAGTTCTATTGAAAACTCAACTTGACGATTTGGTGGAAGACCCGGTAATTCCTCTGGAAAGACGATCATAGATTGATCTGGAATATGAACTGTGACTTCCCTTATTTGGAAATTGATATGAGATCCATATAAAGAAAGACAATCCATGCCAAGAATCACATCAAATTCCACTATAGGAAGGATCACAAGATTTGAAGGAAGCACTTTCCCACAAACTTCAATAGGAGAAGAATTATAAACTTTTGATGTGACTGTTGTTCCATTAGGGGTTGTCATAGCTAACTCAACATCTAATTGTTGAGCTAATACAATGATACCCTTAGAAAATTCTTTAGAAATAAAAGAGTGGTTGGATCTAGAATCAAATAAAACATTTGATACTTTATAGTGGATGGTAAGTGTACCTTCACCACTTCGTTATCATAATCCACATCGATGATAGAAATTGCATGTGACTTTCCTTTGTCTTTCGCCTTAAGCGTTTGTTGATGTCGATCATCATCCACAACCCTTGGATCAGGGAATTGATTGGCATAATGCCCCATTTCTTTGCACTTTTAACATTGAAGTGTAGGAGGTGCACTCTGTGTAGCCTTATCTTTGTTTGCATCACTTGACATCTTCTTCCCATCATTGCGGTATTCAAATGCCCAATGACCTTACTTTCCACATTTGAAACATTTACTTGTCCATTTAAGAAAACTCCCTCCATGTTTCTTTCCACACTTTGAGCATATGGGAAAACTCATCTTCTTTTCAGTGTGCTCTTTAGATTTTCCATTGAATTCCATTTTCCTCTTCTTATCAAACCCATATGACTGATGGGTTACTCAAATCTCCATCTCAACATTGAGAGCAAATCGAACGATTTCCTCATAGCTATTAAAGTCCCTTATGGATAAAACCCTTCAAAGAATTGGTTTTAAGCCACTAAAGAATCAACCGATCTTACTCTCAGGTTGGATAATAATACCAGAAGCATACCTTGCAAGTCTTGCAAAATTTTCTTCATAGCTACCAACAAATTCATCATCCTTTTTCTTTAGTTCAAGAAACTCCTTCTCCATCATTTTTTGAAGAATACGAGGGAAGTACTTATTGAAAAATAATTTCTTGAACTTGTCCCATTCCATGGACTCAATTTCATCTCTTTGCCTCATATTCTTGATAATATTCCACCATTGATCATCATCTCCTTCCAAACGATATACTGATAAGATGACCTTATCATGTTCAGAACATTGAAGAACTGAAAATATCTTTTTAGTGGTACTGATCCATTGTTCAGCCACTAATGGATCAGAAGACCCACTTAATGAAGGTGGACGCTACCTCATGAAAGATTCAACAGAATGTTGCTCCTTCATTTGCTTGTTTGGAAGTCCTGCATGATTCATAGCTTGAGAAAGTTGTGTGAGCATGGCTACAAGATTTTTCATTCCAGCTCCCATAACGTTTGGTTTCTCAGGGGGACAATCATTTCATTGCCCGTCGCATTCCGCATTAACACGGTTCCTTCGGGTTCTAGCCATTGACTAAAACCAAGAAGAATAGTGTGAGAAACACTAATTATAATAGGAAAAACAAATAATCAAGAATAAAATATTACACTTAAGGTCTTATCATAGGTTGTTCATTGCCATTTTTAAAACACTAATATCGCGTTCTATGCTTAGACTTATCCTTAGGGTTCTTACTAAGGCTTTCACATCCTAGTTTCCAAAGGTTGACTATACCTTTTCTCTGATACCAACTATAATGACCCATAATTTACATACATGGTTGTTACATTAAAATTGAAGTACACTTATTACAACATAAAAAAAAACCATGAAAGGACTGTATAGGTATAGTGTCTTTATAAACTGGGAAACATAAAAAACTGGTTCATAAAACATCTACATTGTCTCCCATTTATTTCATCATATATAGAGTCCCTTTTGGCATATCCTACTTAATAAGCTTCTTCCTAACCTGGGAAAAGAAAACATACAAAAGGGTGAGCTCAAATGCTCAGTAAGGGTAAAAAAAGAAATATCAATCACATCATATTCATAAGAACATAACATTTTGGAAATCTTAACCTGCAAAAGAGATCATAATTTCATAATCATGGGATAAAAATAGTTGTGAAATGTAATCCCAATAATCATAACTTAAAACATGAAACTTTGTGGCATACACACATAATCATAGAAAATCATTTCTTAGTAGTCAAGACTCAATACCAAGACTATCTTAGTGGACAAAGTACATTTCTGAACTGAGTTCACTCCTCGTTTTAGTCCAGTTTCACTGAACCGGTTTAACCTGCCATTCCAACCATGTCTATCTCATGAGATATAAATATTTACCCAATGCATTGGAGGGAGATATAGGTACCACCCATCTCATAATGATACCATTATTATGTGTGCCACAAAATCATAAATCATACATCAGTGCATAACCCATGTAATAAAAATGGGATTCTTAAACATCGTGACATCATAAAACAATTCATATAAGATAAAGGAATTCATAAAAATAATTCCATCACAACATAATCAAATAAATGTAATAATAGGGATAGAAACAGAACCCTATATTATCTTAGATGGAAAATAATTTTGATAAAATAGTTGAACTCCATTCTTGAGGAAAATATACTTTTTACTTCAAAAACATTTTTCCTTTCTTAACATGTCATACAATTTTAAACTAAAAGAAGTTGATTAAAAATAAACTTGAAAACTTTTAAAGGAATCTTCTTGGAAATAATGTTTTAAAAATCAATTCATGCCGTATAAGTCAAAAAAACATTCTTCTCGTACTTATGTTGGAAAAGTCAAAAAGTACCTCGTACGAAAAAGGAAAAAATATTCCTTTCATATCTTTTACTAAAAACTCACCGAAGGGTAAAATTGGATTTAAACAATTTTAGGAGGATATAAATAATATTACATATTGAGGAAACATGGATGTGGTTGACAAATATTCCCCAGTAAATTCTGAAGTATAAACAATCTCGGATAAAAATTGAGATTGCGAGATTGTCCCCTACCTTAGGTCCGATTTGCTTCGTAAGTGTCTGAAAATATGGTATAATGATTTAAATAATGTTATTGACTTATTCCAGAATCATACTTATATTTATGATATCATATATGGTTATATTCTTAGCTTCTTATTAGTAATATTTCATTTCTACTTGTTATTCGGGTGTTTATTACTTTTTGTTCTTATGCGTGTTTTGTCGAATAAATTCTTATTCTTATTTTTAGGTTATAGATACCTCATTTCTATAATGTTATTGTTGTAACATATATCATATTGATTCATTAAATTCATTTATATAATCATTATTCAATGAAGATCATGTAGAATGAGTCGCATCACATCGTGGAGACGGTATTCCGTACGTACGCACGAGCGATGATATCTTTCCCATGATTGTGGAATTGTATTGGAGTGTATGTATACAATTTAAGAATAAATATCACTTTAAAATAATCATATATAGTTATTATTTACACCATTATACCCGTCCAAGTAAGGTGGTGGTGGAAAATAGATTACACCACGGCGTGGAGTCGGTATTCCGTACGTACGCACGCGCAGTGATTTCGTTTTCCGTAGGATGTATAGATGGTGAAATAGGATTGTTTCATACTTATAATAAAATATCAGTATATGATTGATACTGATGTTATTACTTCAGAATGAAACAACTAAAGAAGAATAAGTGGAAGAAGAAATAAAGTTGAAAGAATCGGTAACAGACATTACCTCTTCTTTGAAGCGCCTCTTTGAGACCTCCTCTTAGGGCACTAAAATTGGTATTTGAAGAAAACCAAGACCTCTAATATATTTCTATGGAAGTGGATAAGAGAAATTGGCATGGGTTGGCCGAGCTTGAAGGCTCAATGTGGTGTGAGGAATAGAGGGAGGAGGTGCCCTTTTATAAGGGAGGAGAGAGGCACCTTTGAAAAAACTAAAAATATTATTTTATTATAAAGCCATATTCGGTTTCTAATAGCTACAAATTGATTTATTTCGAATCTAATGTGGGGATGGGTCGAAATCCACTCATAAAATAGAATTTAGACAAGTTTAGGTTTCTATTTTAACCTTATCATTTAGATTTAACTTTAAGTTAAATAATTTTACTTTTACCGTGTCTTTTTATTTTCTTACACTATAAGGTTAATAAACTTACTATAACAAGCCAAACAAACACCGAGTTATTTATTATTAATATATATAACCATATCTAAGTCATTTTTTGGAACCTTAGATTTTTAGGAATAAAATAACAATTAATAATATAATATTTGTTTTAAAAACTATTTTATTTCAATTTTGACACTATTTGGCAATTGATTTTTTTTTGTGAAACTCATAACAGAATAATTAGTTCTAAAAAAGTTAATTAAATAAAAACTAACATGTCATATTAACATATAAAATTATTGTAATTCATAAAAAGTCTCAAATTACATTTATTTGGGTATTTATAACATCAATTATGTCAATATTTCATTAATAAGATAATTACCACATCATCATTGTGTCATAAATAAATTAACTTATTGAAAGACTAAAAATTACAAATAAAATACCATTATGTAGGAAATCATTTTAGCTTCCTAATGAGTATTTATAGTCTAATTTATCTTATGAAACACCTTATATTTAAAATGATTTATTTATTAAACTTTGATTTTAACTATTTTAACCCTTCTTTAAATAAATTAATATTAAATGTCCTAATCTAATCCAAGTGGGTATAAATGGTCAAATTTTATTCCTAATGTTGTTTTCAGTTGCATTAAACTTATCCAATAGAATTAGGACTTGTTTTAGGGTAACAATAATATCATTTTTACCCTTAATTACACTATTTACTTTTAACCGTGGTAAAAAAAAGTAAAAAGTTACTATTCACCAAAAATTATTTTCATCTCATTGAACCACATTTTATTCCTTGATATTAACCCTATCTCTCGAATTTTCTAAATTCCACTCACTGAAGCGGTAAAATTATGTTTTATATAAATTTGCAAATCTCCTAGGAGGTTGGTAAAAGACGGTGAAAAGTTCGATAAAATTTTTATATATCTAAAATTATTATAAAATGACTCCAATGAATTGCATTTAACATATATAGGTATTATATATCAATTTTTATTTAAATAAAATAAATAATTATTTAAATAAAAAGTCGGTTTTTAAATAGAAACCCAGTGTTTTCACTATTCATCAAAAATTGAAATTTTTCAGAAAAATACCAAAGTTTCACCTTAGGCTAATTTTGATATTCTGAATCCAAAAATGATGTCCATTTTGAAAAATAAAATTTAAAAAATTTCAAAAAGTGGGAATTAATATTCATAACGGCTAGTTTTAATAATATTTTAATAGCATATCGTTGTTTAGTGAAACTCGATATTGCGTACGACACAAGCTATCGAGGAAGGTCGAAATTGCGTGTAAAGAAAGCCAAGCTAGTGTTGTGAGTATTGAAAGATTCCTTTGATGATTTATATAACATAAAAAACAAAATATTTCTCATAAAAGTCTCGGGTGTTACAAAATATGTCTAGAGTGTCTACCTCAAATTTACAGTGGTCATCATGTAATCAAATCTAATATGTCCATAGGATGTCAAATTATCTAACTGAAATGTCTAAAAGAATTACTTTGTATTATTTAACATGTTCAGAGGACTTCAAATAATATGGGCGATATGTCTGGAGGACTTCACATAAAATAGATAACATGTCTAGGGTTCATCATGTGATTTATGAATAGATCACATGATGTGAATGATCCTTTCATATGATAATAAATATATCCATATTTTTAGGGATATTCCCTCATTTCAAACCTTTATCATTTGAATTCATCAATGTTTATTAGGTATTATCCTATTGAAGCATCACATGATCAAGTCAACCCAATGAAATATCTTATCAGGATCTAGAGGATTTGATGGAAGTCATTCACATTATCAAAGGTGTGATCACATAAATCACATAAATATACTAGGTAATCCCTTATGTCATTACCCAAGCTTACATGGTGGAAGGTAATTGTGATTTTATGGTTCCATACTCTAGAATGTCCGCCCTCACCTCTGCACTCGTTTTTGTTTCTTGTTATAGGGGTAGTTATAGGCATCACCACCTCATATTTACAACACTTTTCATGGAACTTAAATCACATATATCGGCTTGAGTCAATTGATTGAGTGTCACATGACATGTTTCGCATGATCTAGCCACAAGTCAAGCATTACATCATCTTTGTGTTATGTGATAAATTAAAATCACAAGATCTGTCAATCATTACCATATTTATTGAACGCTTGGTTTATAAAAGTTATTTTTCATGATCAGTATGAAATTTATAGGGCCCTTTGTGAGATAAAGATTCCATGGTTGTACACTTTGTGAGATCAATATGGTGTGTCTGGGGACCTTCATGAGATCAATTTGGCATGTTAGAAGGCCTTCTCTCAATTGCTAAACTAATCAAGAGAAGTGAATAACCCATTAACATGATAAAAAGTGTAACTATTCTTCAACTAAGGGTATCGTAATTTCAAATTTTATTTTATGAAGCCTATGGAGTTCACCAATTAGTTTTCTATTAGGGCGTCACATAATCAAACTAACATGTCTAAAATCCCCCTCACGAATAAAGTGAAATGTCTAGTGGCCTTCTCATGATGAGGCCAACATGTTTCCAAATATTTTCCGTGGTCATTAATTGAACATGAGAATCACATAACAATTCATGTGAAAATTAATATAACATAATTTTCATGAATCTTTCACATTTTTCAGCTTCTATTTTACAAATTTCTTGGGCGACTGTTATTAAATTTTCAGCTATAAAATCACAATATCAAAAAGACTCATCTTAGAGAATTTGAATGATCAAGAGGGTTGTCTGATGGGTCATAACATGATCAAGAGGACTTGTTGGATGGGATTAACATGATCATGAGAATATCATGGGAAGAACATAACCTCGTCACATGATGTTCCAAAGACCATGTGATTCATATGACCCAGGTTCCTAATCCCTGTGTAGTCGTGTTTCTCTTTTCTTTATTTTTCAAGGAAAATAATACATGTTCTTTAGGAATTTTTTCAATCCTAAAAATTTGGATTCTCATTTAGACGGAATCCACACATTCCTAAACCACTAACTATACTCCTCATATAGGCCAGTTCTATCGAATTGGATCACCCTCAACACTCCTCTTCAAAATTGAGACCTCTCTCTCATGAAAAAACTAACCACATGACCACACACTAGTCATACATCATCAAAACCATGATCACATAACCACAATCCAAAAACATAACCAAAATCATATAAAAAATAAGCTGGGATTAAAAATCAATATGTAACCTCAAACCAAAATAGATTCCACAAGCACTCACTCTATACCACACCTCATAAACAGGGAAGATCGATACAAATATAACTATCTCTAAGGTATCACATGACATTATCTAGATATAACAAGGGCACCAAATTCCTATATCATCCCACAAGGGTTCCCAAAAATACCTCTATTAGGTACTATATTTCCATGATTTTGAGAATACCACCATAATATCCACATGAAATACAATCAGAAAAAATATATTTATTTTCTAGCTGAGTAGAAATCCACCAAAGGGATATATGGGACAACTACATATAGGGGTTTCTTACTACATTGACCAATTAAAATATTCCTATTTTTTAAAACACACATTGTGAGGAACATTTCATGTGAATCCTATGTGTCTAGAATAATGAATGGACATTGAACACTTTCCCATTGTCCAATATTCATAACAATAAATCAATGATCACAATGAATCAAGATAGACCCAAATCAATAGCCAAATTGGAATAGTAATACCATAACTATGGAAACCAGTACTTACCATTAGAATGATGTTTTTGACACATGAATCTGATGTCCATCACCAACTATGACACATTATTAGAAACATTATCGACCATCCCCCTAAATAATAAGATAATAAAATATTCTCTGAAACCATTTTGATATTGAACTTGCCTAGTTCAACCTGATATGTCACCCAATCTAGCTCACCACATGGCTTCATTTACACCTCCCCATATAATAGAGGCCATCAACAAGTGATGATAGAATAATTAACAAAATGGGTAAAATATGAACTCAAATTAGAGTAAAACATAATAGATAAAAATAAAAAAGAAATAACTATAAACACATTAGAGTATGAAGGAATAAATAAAATTTGAACATGTAACTATAAAAATGAAATGTATAATACAAAATTATAGTTATTCTAGTACCCATCAACTATTTTTCCATTCATTCAATTATATATACAGAGTAAATATAGCAAAATAAAATATAAAAAACTGCATATTTCATCCATAACCCAATCGTCAAACCCAATCTCCAATATTGTTTGAGATACTAAAAATCAATCTTCCATTTGAAATATCATGCTCTATAATGCAACACTAAGCCTCTACATAATCCACTATGAAACCTATTATCAAATAGAATATATATATATATGATCCTTCACATTCACCCAAGTTCACAAGTAGGGGTGAGAAATAAATCCTTAATAGATTTTCCCCAACGATGGTATAAAACATCTATTTTCCCAACAAGTCAATGCACATATGATATGTACAACCTTGATAAATAATAAATATTTGAATAATATAAATATATAATTATGTAAATAATTGAAAAAAAAATTAAAATCCATAAATATTATGAGGTTCGAACACTACCCACGACTATCGAAATATGATCTGACAAAAGGCGAAGCCTCATAACATGTGATTTACCATGGCACCCAAAAAACATGCAAAAGAACTAGACTAAAATGGTTATCTATGATTATAACTAGGAAAAATTAACCAATTATACACTTCAAAAAAATAGTAATTAGAATCTTATACAATAACACACACATGTATTATGATCTATCACTCTAATAGCATGATTTGAACTAGATATAGGAACTCTTACCAACACCAAGAGAACATAAACATATCATACCAGTATTAATGAACTAATCAATATCTATAACAGTAAAGGGGGTCAATATTAAACATGGGACCTTTTAAATGTCTCAAATAATGAAAACTAAACCCCTAGTCATATCCAATTTAAATAAAGGTGGTTCACTCATCCATATCATCTATTAGCTTCATTGAACCTCTAACACCAGCCCAGAGAGGATATAATTTTATTATTGGTAAAAAAACTACCCAATATAACAATATACCAATGTTTTCCTATTACATAAAATACATGATAAATAATAGCCTCATGAATTCTTGGAATAATCCATATAACACTGGACATTGATGATATAACCCAACACCACCATCACAACCACACAAGTCTCTCACTTACAATCTGAAGGGTCAAAAAGACACATGGAGCCCACTTTCCCTTAGGTCATAACATAAAATAGGATTCATGTCCCAACCTACACTCCAAAACCAAGAGACAGTATTTAAAATTCATTATTGGTACATGATACAATATTTATCAAAGGATTAAACAAATTAGTAGTCTGGTAAGACGAGATACTTATTTACATTATATTTGAATACCCAATATGCTACATGAGAATAATGTAATTTTTTTATCTATTACATAATATCACTAAAAATTACACATATTTATCCTCTTGATTTTCAATGGAAAAGAAAAAAGGGTGATCTCAGGTTCTTAGTAAGGAGTAGAAAAACGCGGAATCTATCATAATATAAACATGGAATAAGTGACATGGTAAGAAAAAATAAATAACATTAAGCCATAATCAAATTAAATTTATGGAATTTTTCCTAGAAAATAAATGAATACATGGATAATAGTAATCATTTAAAACAAACTGGTGGAATTAATACTTCTAGACATCAAAAAATGTTTTCAAGGCCTTATGCCAAGACACTATGTTGATATGGGAATAGGTATACACCATAACCAAAATTATTTTATCTCATTATACCTATCGATGCATTGAGGTGATATATAATTCTTAGCACCACCCACCACTTAATTATGTCCAATGCATTCACTCTAAGAGTTAACAGGATATTTCCTACCATTCCCTAAGGAACCTCTGGATGAATAAGAACATGGATATTCATAAAATGGTAAATAAAAATGAAAATTACTTCCCCATTAAATTTAATAATGTGGATTTCTAGATGAAAATAAAATTTTTAATTTATAAACTAGGGGGTAACATCAAAATAGTAGATTATAAACTTATCAATTGAATTTAGTGGTGATGGAACTTTTGAGGTGTTGGGATATCCATGGAAGGTATTAATTGGGTTAATTAATTTATATTGGTATAAGACCAAGGAAATGGTAGGAAAAATCCTTCATCAAGGTTTATAAAGAGTCTATTAACATTAAATATCATAACCTTAGGGAGTTTCTAGAAAGGTGTGTTGTATTAGGCCAACTCATCATGATTCAGGGTGATTATTGGGTCAATGCTCAACCAATAATTTTCGGGTCGATTACCTATAAGTTATTTTTTTTCCATATATAAATAAAATTTCTTGTATATAGAAATTAATGTATTTTATTAACAAATACACAAAATTTTACATTACCAAAATGTTGGATGGGTTTTCCACTATTGAAAAATTAAGTTTTATAATTGTTTTTATAACTCATGAACTAAAATAATATGAGGGAGGGATTTCAATATAGACATGTAAATACCTTAAAATTAATTATTAATATGGTAAAAATTAATCCATGAAAATATATGAACCCCACAAAAGGTAATAGGTTATTGATATATTTTGAGTCGCAAAGAATAAAAATTGAGGAAAAAACCCCACTTATAGATTGAAGAAAATTTCAATAAAACCTAATGAAAAATGAAGGATTCAAATTTGTCTTAAAATTAAATTAATAAAATTAATTTTATGATATAACATATAAAATAGGTAGTATATACATCACATGAAATATATTTGGTGCAGAAAACAAAACATGTGTCAAAGAGAGGAATTTGTGATGGAAGGCCCTTACCTCTTGTCCGTAAATCAATGAACATTATTTAAACTCATTTTTTTAAAATAATAGATATCTTAATCACTTAAATTAGAACTTTAATCATATGAATTTATAATTATAATCTTCAACTATAGTCATTCTCTATATGAATTCCAGTTAGTTTACATATTTCACCATCATATGTTTATAGTATGACCATTTGTTCATTTTTTGGAAAAGTGGGGTTTTTATTTATTATTTTAACAATGTTTATCAGTATTAAATAATATATGGTACTTTAATAGATTAATTTAATTTATTTATGATTCTATTATCTCATTCCATTAGTGATTTGGTTGTGTTTGAAGAATGTGGAATCAGTGTCGACTTATTTTTATAACTTTAGTAATCAAAGATGATATTTAAGTAATTAGTTAAATACATAATATAAAAATTAGAGAAACATAAAAACATAATTATGTTATTATTAAATAATAATAAAAAAAATATTTTTTCCCATAGTTATCCCTGATGGAGTTTTATAGCATTATATAAAAAGGTGGTTGAACTGACCCAAACATGAACATACTATAATTAATGGATAGTTATGATTATAAAAGTTGTTTCTTTTTTACCTAATATCATTTTTAAAATAGAATAATGATATTTTATAGGTACATTTAAAGTTTTTATTTTCATATATATAAATTTTAATATATAATAATGAAACTATGTGGAAAATGAGATATCTTACATCATAGAGATGGTAGTATGCAAAGTACATGGTTAACATTTTTATTTCTTGATGAATGAGAGTGAAATAAGGTATATAACAATTTAAATTTTTATAATCATATTTTTTATTCTAAATTTAATATTTATTCATCAATCCTATCCTATTAACCAACCATGAGAGGTTTTCATAAAAAACGGAAGACGTTGCATTGTGGAGGCAGTAGTTCGTGCACACACACTAACGAAACATTCAATTTTCTTAATGGATGGAGAGGAATAAAAAATGTTTGTTACATTAATATAATAACATCACATAATAATTATTATACTTATTTAATTATTTTTTTAATGCAATAAAATATTTTTAAGATGATTATTAAGGAAAAAAGATTACAATGAAGGAAATACTTACATTGGGGACTTGGTCATCTCATGGAGATCTCCTTGGAAGTGAAGCCATTAAGCTGACTTCTAGAGGTCATAGAAATAAGGATGATAAAAGGAAATATAGGAGAGGTATTTTAGCAATATTTTCATAGGGAATTATAATGGGAAGTTTTACCAGAGAGTAGGTGTAAGTGTTCCCCTTTTATATTCGAATAAAATACAACTTTTGGGAATAACCATTACCCATCCATGATATCATTACACAATTACTTGGTAAATGAAACAAAAATATTTTTATAATGGGATATAGAGAGATCTTGGGTTGATAAATACACAAAAATTAATTTACACATATTTTTTAAACATTTTTAATGTTTTTTACCATAGTTTATTATATTTTAACATTTTGTTTTTTACTTTGGAAATTAGTTTCTAACAATGTAATTTATATTTTATTGAAAAATATTATTTTACAATTATTACCAAGTTTTTATTTTTTGGAATTAAATTTAATATAAATTCAATAAAATTCAATTTATAATTATTATTAAATTAACATTTAAATTAAAACATATAATATATATAAAAATAGTATTATGTAGAAAAATGTTGTTTTCAAAGTTAAGTGTTTCTAATCATATTTAGTATTGATTACCAAATTAATGAGTGTTAATATATTTATATATTGGAATAGAAATTATATTAAAATCATTATTTAGAATATAGTAATTTACTTTATTATATAATGTTAAAAAATGTTAATAAAATAACTCTTTGAAATATAGCCATTACCATTATTGTGGTAATTAACTTTGATCCAAATAATCTTATTTCCATGGAGAAAAATAAAATAATCCTTTTTAAATAATTAATAATAAATGATTCCAAATTTAAAATCCATTTAATAATATTAAATTTATATGTTTGATAAGTTTATTTTAAAATAGTAAATGTATAATTCATAAAAATAAATTTTCGTTAAAAATGTGGCTTCAGCTTCAAAATATCAAATATAGGTTTAAAAATTAAAAATAACATTTTAAAATTAATTATTTTACTTATGAAAAAAATATTTTTTCTATATAATGGAATTTTTTATTTTATTTTATTCTTACATCCTAGAGATCTCATAAAAGTCACAGTTTTAACAAAAATGGTATTTTCACTATTCACTAAAAACATTCTTTTTTGAAAAAATCCCAAAATTTCATCTTAAGAAAATATCTTCATAATTAATTTAAAAATGAATTTAATTTGTTTAAAATCATATTCTAACATTCATAAGGTAATATTTTAGATATATGCATGAATAAAGATTCTTTAGAATGCATATTGTGGAGTAGCCTAGGATATAATGTTTACCTATTACAGTAGGATCCCAGGTATTACATCCCACTAAATAATTTCATCCTAGAAATTGGGGTATTAATAAACTAATTAAAAATTATTATATTACTTCATAATTTCTTCATCAAGTTCCTTGTTTCCTCTTTTAGTTTTGGATTCCCCTAAAAGACTTTAAAAAATTGAGTTGTTTGATTTTGTAACACTTAGTCCATGGTGTTAAGAGTTTAAGTGGGATTTTCATTATAAAAAAAGATAGGCTCCAACTCTATTACCTCATATGTGATAACATTCATTGGATATATCAGTCATTTCATCGTTAATGATACATGAAAGTCATCATGTACTTTATAAAGGTTGCGAGGAATAGAAAATCAATAATCCATGACTCTAATTCCTTCTATTATTTCAAAAGGACTAATATACCTAGGTTTCAAAATAACATTCTTAAATAATCAAAAAACTACCATCCATGGGGAAACATTTTTTAATACATGACCCCCACATGAATTTCCAATTCTTTCCTTTGATTATTAGCATAACTCTTTTATCATTTCTGGGCTACTTTAATTTGATTCAAAATAGTATATACTTTAGCAGTCATCACCTTTATAAGATATAGGAAAACTATATTTAATTATCTATATTATTCCAAATAGGTTTTATTATGAAACCTCTTCTCATTAAATGTTTTGTATGATTCCATTTGGATACTTGAATGGAATATATTATTATATATAAATTCCACTAAAGGTAGATACTGATACCGTACACCTTGGAGGTAAATAGAACAAGATAATAACATATAATCCAATGTCTGTATAGTATTTTCAAGCTTCCCATATGTTTGGGGATGATAGGTGGGTTTTAAAAGTATCCCACATTTGAGAGACCTTTGATGAATCTTACAATTTTCTATGTGAAGTGAATGTCATGATCAGATATGATTGATATTGTTTCCCCATAAAGACTTATGATTTAAATGATCTAGAGACATGAAATTTTATAAATGGGTAGATCTTCTATTATCACTAAGAAATGAGGAGGCTTATTAATAATATCAATGATGATCTATATAGTAACATGATTCCTTGGATTCTTTGGAATTTCGTTAACAATGTCCACTGTAACATTATACCATATAGATATAGGAAGATATTTCATGAATCCCTTTTGATGTTGTATTTTATCCTTCACCTGTTATCACAATATGAATCTAAACACATAGTCTGTAATTTCCCCCTTTGTGCCATCCTAACAAAATTTTTATCTTAAATCCTTATACATCTTTGTACAACTAGGGTGTATAGATTAATTGAAGCTATGTGATTCATCTAGCCGTTCCCTCTTCAACTCTTGTATGTATGGAACACATAAAATCTATCCAAACTTCAACACAACAAATATTTAAATTAATTTTTTAACGAACTATCATTTTCTATATTAATTTTACTTTTTAAATCCTCGTCATATAGTTGGGACTTATATTTTATAGTAATAATGGTTTGGGAAATTTTTTTAAGAGGAATGATGGATCCCCTTTCTTAACCATATATATCTTTACTACATATCTATATATAGGATCCATGTTAATCCTCATTAGATTTTAAACTATGTGTCCACCCTAATAAATCACTATCCACCATGTTTTTCTTCAATGGGTGGTAGTATGTCAAGAAATCATAATCCTTGAGTAGTTCCAACCATCTTCTTTACTTTATGTTCATCTACTTCTAATAGAAGATATAAATCTAACTCTTGTGGTCTATAAATATTTCACATCTTTCACTATAGTGGTAGTGTCTCCATATTTTCAAAGAAAATATTATAGGTTCTAGCTCAAGATCATGAGCTTTATAGTCTATTCATGGAATTTAAATTGCCTCTATGTATAGTCAATCACCTTATCATTCTATAGAAGGATATAAAAAATTATTTTCTTCAATGAATCAATATATGTTACAAATAATTTCAAACCTGATGGTAGAGTTATTACATATTCATTAATAATAATTATATTAAACTCTTCAAAACCTTCCCAATAATTCCTTGACCATGTGAATTTAACACTTTTACCTGATAACCTGGATATTGGATTGAAAAAATATGGAAAATTTTAAATGTTCTACTGATGGTAACCTTCTAAACGCATGAAACCTTAAATATTGATTATGTTCATTGGTGTAGGACATACTTTGACTCAAATTTCTTTTGTATGGTAAATATATATTCAATCCTTCGAGAAAATATGGCTAAGGAATGAAACATAATTGACCCAAAATTCAAATGCACTATATATTAGGACCAAGCTATGTTTTTGTTGTATTTGTTGTCAATAGACGAGACATTTTCGAAGTTAAGAAAAGGTGGAGTTTAGGTTTCTGGGAACACCCTATTAGACTGACCAGGAAGATATATCAGATGCAAAGTAACAGATGAAAAATCAAATGGAAACATGATTCTGGACACAAAACCTCAGACTCAGATGATTGAACATAGTTTTTGGTCCAATGTAAACCAAAAGATGATTCTATGTTCGATTAGTTCTCAAATACCACAAGTCATTTGAGATACTTTTGATGAAATATTTGTGAAGGAAAAGGGGAAAAGGTGGCCTAGATATTCTAGGTCGTGACAATCTATATGAGTTTTTGATAGAAAGAGATAAGGTGATGAAAGTATGGAATGTTATGGAACCTTACAATATAAATTTGACGATACTATGCCAAACTTAGAGTTATCATAAATTATGAAAGATATCATGATAAAATATTTTGACGAATGGTGGATGTTTAAAATGATGATTTGAAGTTTGAAAAAACATGAAAATATAAAGATGTTGGTTTTCAGTCAGGAAAATAATCCACAAAAATAAATCATCATATGAGTATGGATACCAAACTATCTTATTCATTCTCTACTATAAAGGCAAAAGGATAGAAGTTTTATCTTAGTGAAGTTAGAGATTGATCACTTGTACTGATTGACAGATCTATTGGATGATGTGATTTATAAGATGAACCAATTAAATGGATCAATCACCAATTGAAAATAATCTAAGAGAAATAAATCACTGCAGACACTGGTCCATCGGGAATGGTTTTCCACTAATCAATTGTAATGGATTTTGACACCGATTCATGTCATAAAATGATGGTATATTTAAGGAATTAGATACAGTGTTCTATCAATAAAATAATTCAGTAATTATGTTGTTGGAATGATAAATCAGATGAGAAAAAGAGACCTACCAATCAGTATGACATTAATGATGATTAATTGTAAAGCAAGCATGCATTGGTCTACTAGAAATTGTTCAACACCGATTCATATTACTGGAACAAAAACAAATGGGGAGATAATATTTTTAATCAAAATCATTCAATCTATCTATGAATTTTCTTAAGTGTTATATCATACTGGGGAAGCAAATCAAACTTGTTATAAGTGGTTCAGTTTCTACCAAGTGGTTTCTTGTGACTGTAATCTTTAGAAGTTGAAACTATGATATTAAACAATATATTGTGAACTATTTTTATTTGACTCGGATCATTGTAACTGAAAAATCATTTGACTTTTTATATTATTTAATGGGTCTAGCGGAAAAGTGTTGACATTGTTTCTGTTGGGTCAAGAGAAAAGGGTTGCATGTTACAAAGTTGTGAAGTATAGATTCTTTGGACAATCTTTCCATAATAATATTTGTTTGATACATATATAGTAAAAAATTCCAAAAAATATTGAGGTATAATAATTAATAGGAGGCAAAACACTGATAATGATCATACTCAAGAAATGTTAATGGAAAATTTCTTGGAAATCAGAAGAAGTCTGATTTTTTAGATGATTTAATAAAATTTGAGAATCTCTTAGAAGTACTATGAAGAGTTGAAGAAGTTAATTATGAAGATACAATCATCATGAAATTCATACATATGGGAATTGTGTAGATTGGGAAAGGAAATTACTTTTCGAACCATTACCATTATTGGATACATATAAATAGAAATCATAGTACTCTTGTACTTATAACAATTCACATGTTCTCAGAACTAAAACTCCGACATTTATTAGATAGTTATTGAGATTCCAAGTAGAAATTTGATTTAGGTTGAAGATAAGAAAGATCCACCAATGTGTTATCCAATCTGAACGAGTCCATCCAAGTAAGTTCCATTTGAACACTTCCATCAGAGAAAGTTCCATCAGAGTGAGCACTATATGAGTGAGATTTACCATAGTGAGATCTACCAAAGAGAGCCCCATCACAATGAAGTCCCATCAGAAAAAGTACCACAAGATTAAGTCCATCAGATAGAGGATATAGAAGAAATCCAATCAGACTAAATTTTTTTAAGTAGTATTCCAGATAGATATTTTTTAATAAGTTTCAATACCAACAAGTTCCTCATAGAATTGATGAAATTATTTAATATTGAAAATAAGTAAATTTTAATTCATCTTAATTATGGAGTAAGTAAATATATTTTTTAGGTGGATCAAAAAAAGAAGAAGGAAGTTGATGCTTGTAACTCTGGATACTTACCAATTACTGAAGAGTCTTGTATGTTGGGGTGAATAACCTGCTCAAGGGAAGTGGAAACAAATAGGATAGTTGGAGGGTATAACCAACTATAGATAAAAAATTTCTACTAGGTTGTATAACTTTTTTTCTTATGCCTTTTTATTTTAGAAATAATATAATAAAGGAATCCATGCTGTTGGGACTATCCAACAAGGAATGGAGTAGGTATTTGTACAGAATCTTGTAAATATCTTGTGTTGATCCATCCTCATATTTGTTGCATATGAAAGATGAGGTTGATAATGTATATCTGAGTGGATCATTACTCTAATAAGTTTTATAAGTTATGAAAGTTTACTAAATTAGTTAAGAAACTTTATTATAAAATAAAAAGGAATAACTGAATCATCCCCCTCTCTGTAGTCATGATCATATTTGGGAACATCAGTTTATATCAGAGGTAAGTTCCAATAAAAGATCCATATCTAATAATGGATAATTTTAATTTAGTGAACAATACATTTGATCATGTTTTTTGATTGATAAAATTATCATTTTTGGAAGAATATGATGTTATCATATCTTCTTTCTCTTGGACTTCAAGTTTTATATGCATCAATAATGGGATTTACTTCCATCAAAGAAGTTTCTATGATAGTTTCTGATAAGAAGAGTTTAGATTATGGGGGAAATTACTAGAATTATGTGTTAATGGAACTTTCTAATAATGGTTATGTGAATATTATAGGGTTTCCAATAGCCAAAAAATATGGAATAAATTGAGAAGTATCTATGAAGGAAATGGGATAGTTAAGGAAGAAATGTTACAAATCTATAGAAGTAGATTTGAGTATATGAAAATGGATGTTGATGGAAGTATTGATTATTACTTTACAAGATTAAATGTAATTGTGAGTAACATTAGTAGTTTTTTTGTGAAAAGAAATATTCTACAATTGTTATGAAACAGATAAGAAACTTTACATATATATTTGATGCCAAAGTTTTGGCACTAGAATATTGTGAAGATTTATCCTTTCATGAACATGATAACATTTTTTTGGCATATGAAATGATAAAATATAGTACCTTCTAGAGAAACAGATGATATAGAAATGGATCTCAAAGATTTATTAAAAAAAAGATAAAAAAGATGGAGAAGAATCATGTGATTTGGAGGTATATAAATAAACTAAATATTTCAACAAAATCATTTCCCTACTTTCCAAGAATTAAAATAATAATTAATGGAAACGTAAAACTCTCAAATGTTGGAATTTTGAAGGGAAATGACACTTTTAAAAAACTTTCCAAGGAAGTAAGTTAAATAGTTTAATTCTAAAGAATATGATAACAAATATTGGAAACAAAAGTGGGTGAAACATAAGAAAAGAGGTCCTTATTCCAAAAATAAGAAAATTAATCTATGAAGAGGAAATAAGTATGGTGCTTCATCCATGGGAAGATCTAATCATCAAACCAAATTCATTGCTCAAGTAAGAAATGAAAGTAATTCATTATATAGTGATGATGATGATGATGATGAGATTATAAAAATGGAGTGGATTCTTAAAAAAAGATTTGGAAAAATCAATTGATAAGAATAATCAACTCAAGAATGAAATAAGGAAGTTGAAAAAAAATGTGAGGACATAAATTTTGATAATGGTGATCACACTGATAACTGGGAGGAAAATATGAATTTGATTAAAGTTTTAAAAATGAATATTGGAGATATTGAATGAAAAATTTAATCTATGAAGAAATATAAAATAGAAATAATAATCTCAGCATAATTTAATCAACACTTACTAAAGAAATCAAACTTAACAAGTCAAAGATAGAATAATATGAAAAGATGATAGTTGTTATGAAAATATGTTGGTAGAGAAATAGGCAGAATTTTTAGAAACACATTCAATGTTTCTTACAACACAATGTAAAATAAGAAAAATGTGAGCAAACTTCAAAAATAGATTTTTTTTAATGTTAAAACTTTTAAAGACGGTGAAAATAAGGGTCTACAGAAGCAGGTTTGTAAGAAAACATGTTTCACCAAGAAAGAGAATAATTATTTAGTAAAGTATCCCCCTGAGAAAAGTGGTCTATGATTTGTGATGAAACAAAAAAACCAAGCCCTGAAAAATTTTACATTCAGTCTGAAAGATCATGATTTAGAGGTCACTGTAGGTGTTGTGGAATATTCAGACACATATCCTACTCTTGTTGGTATAACATATCTCTTACAAAATAAATTATGATTAAAGATGAAGTATGATGAGAAAATAAGATCATGTTTTTATAAATTCTTTATGGAATTAGAAAAGAAAACATAGAAGTTAAAGAATTGTTAAACCAAAAAAATGAGAAGCTAATGAAAGTTGATAATGTTAAGAAATATTAGACAAATAAAAATGCTGATTCCTAAAATAAGGAATACACATTAATTTTTTAAGAACAAGTTGATATAGATATAAAGTTAAAATAATCAAAAGATTATTTGAATAAAAGGGGAAGAAAAATTTCCTAAATTTGAAAGAAAATTTGATAAAAAGATATCAACATATATGGATTTAAATATTCAGAAAAGATGAAAGATATTTCAGCAGGATGGGAATGTTACCAAAAGTTGTTTGACCATCTTTGCTGAACAATAGGAAGGCATGAAGAAAATGTTACTAACTCATTATAACAAAAATTCCACTAAAGGGATCGAGATTTCGGAAACTTTATCTAAATATTATACAGATAAGAAGGAGTTGATTATAATATCTGATAAGGATAAACAGTACTAAGAAAACACATCCAATGAAAAATCCAAGAAGAAGAAGAAAAATTCAAGATGGAGAGTGGATTCATAGTCTTATTTTTTCTTGGGTGTAATAAATGAGGTTCCTCCATATTCCAAAAAACATTTGTATATTTTTACTAACTTTTAATGAATTGAAGGTGTAGAAGTAAGAAATCCTATGAATTATTCTCTTACTCTTCCTTAAAAAAAGTAATAATTTTACAAAAATGCGTTTTTGGGGAAGTTTTTTTATTCACCTGAACTTTTTGATTTGTTTTTTGAGATGTTAAGAGGTTACTTTTATCATAAAAAATATTTTTAATAATTTCCCCTTATAAGGGAATTTTTAAATATGCATTAAATGGTATTATATGAAAGTTCTGTTATAGATAACATTGACAACCTTATTGATACAGTCTTGTTTTCTACACCTAGACTTCTCACGTAAGCATATATTTGTTTAGTTAAAGTCTCTTTTTTAAGATACTCATTTGATACTTGTGTTCTTAAGAAGAATAATTTCATCATTTTTATATGAAGAGTTCCAACCTTTGTAAATGAGAAAATTATTCAATAAAGGGTGAATCCTATCAAAATGCTCCCTTTGAATTTGGTTTTAAATAAAGGGGAGAATATATCTAAATGGGATGAAGATATGGAAAGGAAAAAATGTAGGTGGATAAATAATTTAATGGGAGAATACCTGATGATAAGACATCAATATTTACAATAAACATAAATGACTAGATTGTTAGGACCAAGTTATTTTTTGGTTTTATTTGTTTTTATTAGAACCAAGGCTGTTATTTGATTAAAATGGAGTATGTTTTTTTTTACTTTTTTGTGAATCCTCACATGGAATATTAGGGAGTTTTACATGAAAAAGATATTATAGTATAATTTTAAGATAATATTGAATTTGGCATCATTTCCCAGTATTTGCCAAATTTTCGGGGTAAAAATCTGAAAGTAGAGGATAACATCATGAAGGGGTGTTTTCTGGAATAAAGACTTAATGAAAATGGAAAGAAATTAGTTTCTTTAATACTTGGTTGAGGATCACGATTTTGTGGAGCATCATGAATGGAGACAGTGATCTTCATGAATACGAGAATAGAAGCATCATGATTATGTGATTTTTTGACGGTGAGGTCTGTGACTACATCAAATTTTAGTGGAGCATCATGAAGGGAGGAGAGATGAGAAGATATTTTGGTAGATGTAGAAATAACATTATAATTGGTGGAGCATTGTGAACATTGAGACTAAAAATAATGCTACCCTTCTTTACTTTCTACGATGTTTTTTGAAGGAAAATCCATAATTTATTTGATTTTACAAAGCTAGGGGAGCTCTGTGAAACTGGAATTCTATGTGAGTTTGTTAATCGAAAAACACTTGTTATGTCTTGGGTGATGAAAATGATTTTGAGAAAAGGGTTCTTCACTATGATGGGGTATTCCATGTTGAATTAGTGAGCTTCACTAAGGAAGATTGTTCCGTGAAGGCAGAAAACTTCATGAAGGTAGTGTGTTCCGTAAAGGCAAAGGTGATTCACGGAGGTGTGAGCTTTAGTAAAGATCATAATGAAAGGAAGTTGTGAACTTTAGTATTTCAGTTGACATGGATTTTAGTGTGTATTAACTTAGGTCTTCAGTGCAAGATAATTCTCTTGATAAGTCAAGGACAAATTATTTAATGCCAATCCATTAAAGATAACATCTAGTAGATAAATTGAGTTTGACTTTTCTGAAATAAGTGAGCGAGGGGGAGTCACCAGAAGCGTTTCGAGGGACATAGTATGCTATCCCTAAAATCATTTAATGGTAGTGTTCCTAGAACAGAGTGAATGTTTCCAATTTATTGTACTCTACAACCAATGAATACTAGTGGACTTATGTATGACCGAAACACTGTCATATTATGCTCCTTGGACTATCCCTTAGTGGAGAACCAAGTAAAACTAATTTTTCATCCCTTTCCATGTAATTTTTTAATAGCTTTAATAGGTTCATATCAATGTGGGAACATGATAAAACTTTTAAGAAGAAAAATTTGACACCCTGATTCACCCCTCACCTTTCAGGGTGTTCCAAGGTCTAAAAAGTCATATCATATGGTACAAGTTACTAGTGTAAAATATTTCCTTCTTTTTTGACATGGCGAACTCAGTAAATATTTGGGGAGTTCCCCTCTTTGATGAAAGCAACATCTAGATTTGAAAAAATATGATGTGATCTCTTCTAATATCTCTTGGAATGAAAGTCATTTTTTCTTCTATATAAGAAATATAGTTCACTGATCCAACATAGATGTCTTTGACTAATACAAATAGGAACAAGATTAGTGTAGATGCTGAAGTGAATATTTCCCTCACTACAGATCTTCCTAATCAGATCAATCTTAAGGTGATGAGTTTCACTTTAGAAAAGTCTATGTGGGAAAAAATAGAGAATATTATGAAGGCGGGAAAAAAGTGAAGGAGGTGAAACTACATGTCCTACATAATAGGTTTGGTGATCTAAATATTCACCCTAGTGAAAATGAAAATTCCTTATTCAATCAAATTAATGTAGTTTTAGGACAAATTTGAGGGGTTGGTGAATAGATCAAATACATTGACATTGTGAAAAAGATTTTGATAAGGATTACACCACTCTACAATCCAAAAGTGTCATCCCTTGAGGGAAGGGACTTGGCTAAACATTATCTGGATGATCTTCTAAGTTGTCAGGTCTCTTATGAAATGAGAGTCAGTCCAGATGATGCGATGACATGTGTTAGTAAGGAAATGGAATTTAAAGCCATGATAAAACATTATATTTCAGGATGTAGTGTTAATGAATATAATGAGTAATATTAATTCTTTTCCCTATTTTCCACGATGTTCAAGATAGGAAAATTTATATTTGAAGGAAGGCTACCACTGGGCTACTTTCTTTGTGGTGGAGTTGGTCATATCGCTTCTTAGTGCTCAAGGAAGATCGATTGTAAATAAAGTGAAACTGGAAATTTAAAAAAGCCTTATAAAATGTTTTCTCTAAAGCGAGACTTAAATTATGGTAAGAAAGTATAGAGGAAGATTTTTTTTTGATGAAGAAGAAGATGATTAGAATGATTTTTTTGTGGAAGAGGAACCAGAGTTTAAATATGGAAACCAAGTGTCTATGATGGAGACAATAAAAATGTCAGAACCATCAAAATGTAAATTTAGATAAAATAATTTAATTACTTATTTTTGTCTAATGTTATAAATTAATTATTCTCTTGGAAATATTTATAATCAAAGAAATAGATTCAAAATATGGAGAGCTGTTTTGGAAGAATCATCAGAATATGTTGATCAACTTGAAGCTAAAATTGAACAACTGGAAGAAGTAATGAATGTACAATCAACAACCCTTGAAAGCACAGAATATGCAGTGGAAATAAATCAAAAAATTGAAAAACTGGAAAAGTCCATCAATGAAATTACCTCCAAACTAGATGAGGCATCCAATACTGTTGAGTTACTCGAGGAAGAAGTAATCACACGTATGTGTAAACATAAATGTAAATCAAAGTCAACTGAAACAAAGAAGAAAATATAGTTTGGAAAATTCTTAGATGATGAGTTATTGGAAAGATATAAGCATGGTTCATGTGGAGTAGAAAAGTTTTCGAATGATCAATGAGCCACATAAATGAGAAACTGTGGAATAAGTAGTTATGTGGAAACAAAAAATGCTAGAAATAAAGTAGGCCAATATAAAGAAAGGCTAAAAGTTGGACATATTGAGAAGTCACCAGATGTGCTGGAAAAGGAAACCTAAAAAAAATAAAAGGAGAACTAAAATCTATCCTCAAGCTTGAGGAATTGATATACATCTAAGATATTTTCCTAAGGAAGGATACATGAGGAGGAATATAAATGAGAATGCATTTCCACTTACGAAATGTCAATTATGTGGCTATCTGGTCTATACCATGTTATACTACGATAAAGCAGAGATCTATTTGAATGGGAAAAATCTATGAATCCAATACAGGGTAAAATATTCATATCATACTTCTTATAGAAGAAATAATTTCCCTAGATATTGTTTTCATTGTTTTAACTTTGGCCATAAAGCTATTTACTGGAGGTAGAGGAAAGGCATGAACAATTCATACAAAATTCAGAGAAAAGTCAATACTCATCAATCAAACAATGTTTTTTTACCAATACATTTTATCCTCTGGAAGTAGAGCATGATTATGATGAACCTTAGAACATGGAAGATATATCTGATGGAACATAATTATCCTTCACTCAATCTAATATTTCTTGAAAGGAAAGAAAGAAAATTGAAAAAATAAACCTTATAGAAGTAGACCTCAAAGCTACAAAGAGAAAAAAATATGGATTATTGATAGAACATGTTCATCCCATATGACAGGTAATGTAGAATTGTTAACAAATGTTAAGAAAATGGTTTATATAATAGTAAGGTTCTGTAATGATGGTGATTTTAAGATCAAAGGTAGTGGATGTACTGAACTGGATAATGGCAAGCTAAATAAAGCTAAAGTTATTTATGTAAACAGTTTGTGTCACAATATCCTATGCATGAGTAAAATCTATAACTCAATAATTATAGTTACTTTCAATAAAAAATGCTTAACTATAAATGGAATGATAGAGAATTATCTCACGAAAGGTGTTAGAATAGATGAAAAATTATATCAGGTTGATAGAAAAGAGAATATTTTCTATCTAAAAGTTGAAGAAGAAAACCAGCATAAAAGGATGGGGTACATCAATCAAAATTACATGGAAAAGATATATAAGTTTAATATAGTCATGGATATCCCCAACATGATTTGTGAATTGGAAAAGGCTTTTAATGCTTGCGTATGAGGGAAGTTGGTCTGTAATTCATATCATCCAAAAAGAAAAGGGTGTCATATTTTTATGATCTCATCCATACAGATGTATGTGGTCTAATAAATTTTACTGGAACTCATGGAGAAAGGTACATCATCATTTTAATTGATGATTATAGAAGAATGGATTGTTTGATGGGTTTACACTAGAAATGACAAGTGACTGTTTTCATGAAAACTTACCGAGAATGATAGTAGATTGAAATTCAAAGTTCTACAGTCAATAAATAGAGGGGAATACACAACTATTGAGTTTGAAAATTTCCTGAAGAAGTATGGAATACAAAATGAGGCGGATCTTGTGAAAACCCCATAGAAAAATGGAGTTTTTGAGCATAGGAATTAATAGGTGAAAAATGTGGATTGAACTATACTGATTTAGAGTCATATACCTCAACATTATTGGAAAGAGTCTGTTCAAGATTTAGTGTATATTAAAAATTGAACAGGGATTTATATGGGTGAAACCAAGAGATCGTAAGAGTTATGGCATGGAAGGAATCCCTAGTTGAAGTATTTATTTATTTTCAAAAGTAAATTTTTCTGTTATAAAAAAATAATGAAATCAATAAGGTATGGTGATTTAGAAGATGGAGGAATATTCCTTAGATATTCAATGAATATCATAGCCTAAAAATGTTTCAGTAAGCATCTGGTAAAAATTATGAAAATAAGTTGTGTTAAGATTATTGCAGATAAGACCAACAAAACCTTGATGGGATCCTTGTATGATGTGATTGAAGATGAGGAATAATATGGAAATAGAATAGATCAAAATGTAGAAGTACATAAATGTGTAAAAAACACTTAGGAGTCACATCATGATGTTGATTCAGAAGAATAAATAGAAGAGGAAACCATGGATGAAAAAAATTATTCTGAAACACACATGATAAGTCGAAGAGAAGAAATTGATCAATCAAACATCATTAGGGATTCGACTGTACGCACACATATAAGGATAATTAGGAATAATACATAATATTCCTTCATATCAGTAGTGGAACCATCCTTATTTGAAGAATCTACAAATAATGAATCGTGAGTTAAATACCTGAATGAATAGTTGGATCAGATCGACAAGAATCAAACATGGGATCTAGTTAACAGATCATAAAATCAAAATGTGATTGGTAAAAAGTGTATTTTTCATAATAAATTCAATTAACATGGTAATATGATCATAAATAAGGAATTATTTGTGTATAAACTATATTCTTAGATTGAAGGTGTTGATGTTAAAGAAACATTTTCTCCGAAGGAAAGACTAGAGTCAAGATGACTTTTTATTTCCATGAAAATAAAAATAGGATTCAATGTTTATTAAATGGATGTCAAAATAACTTTCTTGAATGGTTTTCTTGAAGGAGAATTCTACACTAAACAATCAGTGGGTTTTCTACTTAGTAATCTGGAAATGAAGGTTTGTAGATTAAAGAAGGAACTATATGGTCTGAAATAGGAACCACAAGTGTGGTACTTTTAGCTTGATTATTATCTAAAGAATCTCGAATTTAAAAGAGGAGGAGTGGATCAAAATCTCTATGTGAAGAATTATCAAAAATATTAATTCATTTTATTTGTGTGTGTAGATGATATTATATTTAGTGGAAGCATGAAATGATCAATGAGTTTTCCAATCACATGAAATCAAAATTTGAAAAGTCTATGATTGGTGAACTCATATAATTCTTAGGGATACAATTAATTAATAGGAACAAATACAATTTTATTTCTTATGAAAGTTATTCAAAAGAGTTAATAAATAAATTAAATATGCTTTATTCTAAAAAAAATGTGGACTTGGATTTCGGTTGGGAAAAAACTGGGAAAGCATGTAGATGGGTCATCGGAAGATCCCAAAATTTACTAGAGAGTCATTGGATGCTTTCTATACCTAATAGAAACACGACTAAATATTGTCTTTACAACATGCTTAGTGGCCCGCATTCAATGTAATCCAAAGGAAGGACATATGGAAGTAGTGAATAGAATCATGAGGTGCATTCAAGGTACTCACAATTATGGACTATATTTTTCTACAAGAAGAGATGGTGAACTATCATCATATTTTGATGCTGAATGGGATGGTTATGTTGTTGATAGAAAGTCCACAAGTGGTGGATAATTATTTATTAGAATGAAATGTGTGGGCTGGTTGGGTAAGCAACAAGAAATTACTTCTCTTAGTACTGCTGTAGCTAAGTATATCTCCACTACAAAGGCATGCACGCAAATACTTTGGATGAAGCAACAACTGACTGATATCAGTGATGAGGTGAAATAGCCAATGTTAATTCACTATGATAACAAGATCATAATTGATCTTAGAAATATTCCTATTCAACATTCTCGTATGAAAAAATTGAAATTAGATATCAGTTTATCAAGGAAAAATTTCAACAGGTTGTGATTAAAATGGATCATGTTGGAATTGATGATCAAGTTCCTGACATTCTTAATAAGCCATTGTAAGAAATTTTTTTCGAGAATAATCGGTTGAACCTTAGTGTTCGTCCACCTCCCATTGAATGTGGAGGTTCAAATAGTCCCTTATCCCTAGTTTAACTAACTATTTTAATTTGTTTATTAATGTGATGCACGTTTACGGGAGAGATATGATCCAGGAGGAGTGTGTTTTGGAGCTCTACAATGTATAAATACTATTTTTTGGATTTATTTCCAATGGGGGAGAGTAGATAAATTCATTGGTTCAATGGTACAAAGGTGGAGAAAAAGTTACAGCTTTCTAGGTAAATAATAATAGATAATGAAAAAAATTCAATGATTTGTAATGCTAGAGAATGATAATGGAGAAAATAATTCAATGTTATGAGGAAATAGTTTAGGGCATGTAATGATTTTTGTGACATGATGAGCATTTTCTGTAATGAAGAAATAGTTCAGGGAATGTAATGCTTTTGTAACATAGTGAGGATTCAGTGTTATGAGAAAAATGAATAGCTTGTAAAACATATATGAATTACAAAACAAGAGAACCCAATTCAAGATTCACCTCTTGTTTTATACACCAAGCATTGTTCACATAGACTTAGAGTGTTGGATAAGTTTCTTCTTGCGTATCAAGATTTGATAGTGTATGATTCTTCATTGAATTTATATGTAGATTTCCAACAAACCCAAATGGGGAGATTTTTGGAACCAAGGTTTTTATATGCTATAAATGAAGTATGTTTTTTGTTTTTTGTCAATCCTCCCATGGAAGATCATGGAGTTTTCCAATAAATAGATCTTACAGTACAAGGTGAAGAGTGTATTTAAGGTGGAGTCATTTCCCAGTGTTTACCAAATTCTCTGGGTAAAGAAATATAGAGGAAGAGGCTAATGCCATGAAGAGGTGTTTTTTGGAATAAACAATTCATGAAAAAGTTAAAGGAATGGGTTTTTTAAAGATTGGTTTGAGGATCGTGAAGTTGTGGAGCATCGTGAATAGAGACGCTGATCATCACGAATATGATAACAAGAGCATCATAACTGCATGATGTGTTGATGGGGAGATCCGAAACTATGTCAAATTTCTGTGGAGCATCACGAAGGGAGGAGCTCTGCGAAGATATTTCTTGTAGATATAGAAATAATGTAGTAAGTTGTGGAGCATCGTGAATGTCGAGCATATAAATATAAGGATAACCCGCCTCACTTACTATGTGGTTTTTCAAGGAAAATCCGGAATTTATATTATTTCATGAAGCAAGGGGAGCTCTAAGAAATTATAATTCTTTGCGATCTCTGTCATCGTGAAAATACTTGTTAAGTATTTAATGATTCCAATGCTTTTGAGAAAATCTTGCTTCACAATGATGGGGTATTCTGCATTGTCTTAGAGAGCTTGATGAAGGAATATTGTTCTGTAAAGGTAGTCAGCTTCATGCAGGCAGTGTGTTTCATGAAGGAAGAGATGCTTCGCGAAGTAGTGAGGTTCATGAAGGAGCTCTACGAAAGGATGTTGTGAAATTTAGTTTTTTAGTGAATAGGGATTTCAGTGTAGATAAACTCAGGTCTTCGATGCAAATAGAGTCTCCTGTTAAGTTGAGGATAGATTCTTTAATTATAATCCATTGAAGTGACCTTCATGTCGATAAAATTAGTTTGACTTATCTTAATGCAATGATCTAGGGGAGTCATTGAAGTGTTCTTAGGGACATAGTATGCTATCCTTAAAATCGTATAAAGGTATTGTTCCTAGAATAGAGTGAATGTGTCCAATTTCTTGTACTCCAAATCTAGTGATGATTAGAGGACTTAGGAACGACCAAGACACTATTAGCATATGCTACTTGGACTAGTCCTTAGTAGTGAACCAAATAAAACTATTGTGTCATCTATTTTAATGTGATTATTTGAAAGGTTTAATAGGTTCCTAATAATGTGGGAACAAAATCACTCTCTTTAAGAAGAAAAAGTTGACACCCTGATTCACTCCTACCCTCTAAAGATGTTCTGGGGTTTAACAGTTTTCAATAGATGAGATATGTTTGATGTTGAAGAAAATTGGAGTTTATGTTTCTGGAAACACCCTATGAGACGAACTAAAAAGATTCACCAGTCATAGAGTATTAGATGAAAAATAAAAAGAAAACACAATTATTGAAAAATAAATTTGGACCTAGATGATCAGACATAGTTTATAGTCCAATGTAAATCATACTATTCATTGGTATTTTATCAGTTCTCAAATATCATAAGTTGGATGAGAAACCTGTGACACAAGATTTTTGAAATAAATAGAGAAAAGGTGGCCAAGTCGTTCTAAGTCGTAACAATCGGTTTGAGTTTCTAATAGAAATAGAGAAGTTGATGAATGGATGAAAAGTCATGTACCTTTACAATATAAGTCTGATGACGCTATGCTGATCTTGGAGTTCTAATAAGTCATGACTCTTCTCATGATAAATTATTATGAAGAATATAGGATCTAGAAAATGATCTTCTGATGTTTGAAAAATGTGAGAAGATGAAGATGATGGTTTTTAGTCAGACCAATAATCCACATAAAATAGAACATTAGTTAAGTATGGACACCGAATCATCAGATTCATTATATTTTAGAAAGACAAAAGTCTAGAAGGTTTATCATAGTGATGCTAGATATTGGACACAAGTTTTGATTGACAGATCCATCAGACGGTATGATTCATCAGATGAACTGATCATTTGGATCAAACACCATTTGAAAATAATACGATAGAATGAAAGTAATGCCGATACTAGTCCATCAGACATGGTATGAAACCGATATATTGTAATGAATTTTGACATTGATTCATGTCATAAAATGTTGGTATCTTTAATGAATCAGATAAATAGTCTTATTAATGATATAATTGAGTAATTATGTTTTTGGAATGATACATTTGATGAGAAAGAGAGACTGATCCATCTGTATGACATTGGAACCGATCAATCAGATAGGAATCAGGTACTGGTGTACCAGAAAAATGTTTGACACTAATTCATATTACTTTAACAAACATAAATGAAGAGTTTATTATTGTAATCAAAATCATTTAATAGGTATGAGAATTTTTTTGAATAGTTCTATCATATTGAGGAAGCAATTCAAACACATTAAAAGTGATTGAGTTTCTCCAAAGTGGTTAAATGTGGCTGTAAGATTTAGAAGTTGCTGCTATGTTATTAAGAAATATTTTTTTACCATTTTCATTTGAATTATATCATCCAAAAAAACATATCATTGGATTGTTTTTATTCTTCAGTTGGTCAATAAAAAAATTGTTGAGGTTGATTATGTTGGGTTAACAGAGAAGGGATGCAGTTTTTAAATTTGTGTGGTAGAGATCCTTTAGAATATTTTCCATACGAAAGTTCATCAAACACATCTTCAATATGAAATTACATTGTACTAAGATTGAGGTAGAAACATAAATCGAAGTCAAAAAACTAATAATGATCGTACTAAGAAAATCAGACTGGGAAAATGGTTAGAAATTAAAAGAATTATGAATATTTAAAAAGATTCAAGAAGATTAAATAAGATCTTAGAAGTATTGAGAAGATTGGAATAAGTCTAATAAGAATCACTAATCAATATGAAATTTAGACATATGTAAATTTCATTGACTAAGAAATTGAATTGGTTTTCCCACATTTACCATTTTTGGATAACTACAAATAGAAATTAAAATACCTTTGTACCTGTATATATTCATGTGTGAACATAACTAAAACTCTAAAAAAATTTAGATAGGATTTTATATTCTTGCCAAACTTTTGTTTCAGGTTGAATCTGAGGAAGATCCACCTGTGTGTTATCCAATCTGAACGAGTTCATCAGAGCAAGTTACATTGGAACGATCCCATCAGATTGAGTTCCATCAGAGTAACCACAATCATAGTGATATTCAATATAGTTAGATCTACCATGGAGATATCCATAATAATAAAGGCCCATCAGACAAAGTCCCACTACACAGATTCCATCATATAGAGGATACCTCTTAGAATATAGTCAAACTAACTTTTGTTGAGAAAGTATTCAAGATCAATATTATAGAAAAAGTTTGAAGACCAACAAGTTATTTATAAAATTGTTGTAGTTCATGAATATTTTATACAAGTAATGTTTGATTTAACTTACTTGTAGAGGAAGTTAATAACTTTCTGAAGTGGATCAGAAAATAAGAAGGAAAGTGAAGCTTTTAACTATGGATACATACCAGTTCCAGAAGAGGCTTGTATGATGGGGTTTATAACTAGTTATAGGTAAGTGGATATGAAAATGATAGTTGGGAGGTATAACCAATTATATTATAAAATTTACTATTAGTTTGTAGAAATATTTATTTCTTGTGCCATTTCATTCCTGAAATAAATATTGTTAATAAATCCATGTTGGTGGGACTATAAAACATTGAATGTAGTAGGTATTTTCACTGAACCTTGTAAATATATTGTGCTTATCCATCCTTATATTCTTTTCATATGAAAGGTTAGGTTGAGAAGATATATTTGTGAGGTTAATTACTCTAATGAGTTTCAAATGTTATTACTCTTTACTAAATTAGTGAAGAAACTTTCTTATAAAAGAAAAAGGAACCATTGATCCCCCCTATTAGTGGTCATGACCCTATTTGGGAACTTCACTATATTTGTTATATAACTATTTGTTTTCAAAGGGTTTCCTGTATAATTTCTAGATGCCTCTATTTCTATTTAAAGTTGTTAGAGTATATGAGGACATTATAAAGGAATAATATGACAAAGTTATCATGATAATCATTTGATAGTAAATTCATCAGATCTATAAAAATATATGGCTCATTGTTCATTCCAATACTTATTATAGTAAACTCATAATGTCCATACATTGTTTGAAATTACTTCTATGGTATATCATGATTCTTTACACATAGCTGATGATAACTAAAGAGAATATTGATCTTTGAAAAGTGTTTGGATCATTGAATTTGATCAAATAATTCATCGATTCAAGGTAAAGGATACTGATTTTTTATGTTAATGGGATTTATCTCCCTATAATAGATTTATATTCTCATAGACTCATCCTTAATTTTCATGAATAAAACAGAGGATCCCCGATCTGAAACCATAGGGTGTATAGACTCCATATCCAAAAACTCCAGAAATATTTTCTTTAACCCAACTAACTCCATTAACACCATTATATAGGGAGTTTTACATATAGTAATTGCATTAGGGATGGGTTAAATGGAGAACTAAACTTCACTCTTTGGTGGACGATTATGAAATTATTTTGGAAAAACATAAATTAATATTTATACCATGGGTACATCCTCTATTCACAGGATATCATCCTTATCGATACATCATTTTTGATATTCATATAATCCCTATATTTTATTATGGAGAGATATTGGTGGGGGGGGGGTCTAGAAAAGATTTTGGAGGTGAAGTCTCTCCCTTGAAAAAAAGTGATTCTATGCCCCATTAACAAATAGTAAACTCACTAACTTTCTTAGGAGGTACATCCCTACACTGACTATGGGTGTAGATATGATTCTTATTCCTTCCATTAGTCACTATCTCTAAACAATGGCATACACTAAAATATATTAGGTTATTTATTTATAAAATAAAATTACTATTAATTTTTCTTCAGAGGAACCTATAAGACTTGGGGGGGGGGGTTTATAGAACTTGTGATATATAACCCAGTTCCTCTAAACCTAGTCCACAAGGTTCCTATAAAACATCATCTGATATAAACTCTAACAACCCTAACTCTAGAAACCCATAGTCAATAGTTATGTCACATTATTGTTACAAAATAAAAGAGTTCTCAAAGTATACAAAAGCATTTTATTCTTGGAATACTTGATACATACATTCATTACATTTAAAAACATATGATACAACATGAACACATTGTGGGAACATTATTATCCCTTACATCATATTCTTCAAAATTACACATAGTTCTCATTTAGGTTTATAGGGTAGAAGAGAGATATTTAGGGTGATCTCATATGCCCAATAAAGAGTAACAAAAAAGTGTTATAATAACATAAATGAGTATTAAGTTACATATAAAGAATAAATAATCAATAAGAAGACATAATCTACTGAAATTATGGGCATTATATATTAATGAAAATAAATTAAATAAAGGATAAAAAAATGATTGATCTCATACTGATTGAATACATAATTAAAATCATGGAAAAATATTTTTAAGGATTTATAATAAGATATTATACTTATATGGGGAGCGGTATACACCAAAACCCATATTTTTTTTGTCTCATGAGACCTATCAATGAATGTAGGGGATATATAATACTAGACCCTACCCATCACTTGAATATATCCATTTCTTTCCACATAAGAGTCAACAAGACCATTCATAATATTCCCTAAGGAACCTCTTGTTGAATAAAAGCACGAATTTACATATAATAAGAATTATATAAATTAAATAATTACCCATCTGATATAAAATGTTTATTTCTATGAGAACATCCCATAATATACTTAGAAAATGTAGGGTATCATCCATGTACCTGGATGTACTATTTTCAAAGAAATATATTTGTGTGCATACTTTCAATGTGTTTGTTTATCCATGGAAGGCATTATTTTGGTTAAATAGTTTTCATTGGGAGGATTCCAATGAAATGGTTGAAAAAATCCATCATAATAGTTCATAAATAGATTTTGAATATACCAATGCATATACCCTAGGAGTGTCTATCCTAGTGTGATGTATTATGAAAAATTATTTTGTATCAGGGTAATGATTAAATCAATGATCAAAAAACCTTTTGGGGTGGTTAAACCTTGTTATCATCTATTCCACAACTTCTTATAGTTTCTAATAAATAGAAAATGATGTATTTTCTTGTAAAATACAAACACTTTTACTTTACCAAAACATAGGATGGTTTTTCCACCGTGGAAATGATGGATATTTACAACAGTTTTTTAATTATTGAATAAAAAGAATATAAGGGCGGTTTGATAATATAAAATTTTAAATCAATTAAATTTCATATTTAATAAGGTAAAACTTCTTTTATTGATATGGATTAAAAAAGAAATATGTGGTTAGTATATCATGAGTCGTAAAGAATAAAAATTGAGATGGAATGCCCCACTTATGGATTGGCTATCATTTTAATAAAAACATCTTGAAAGATAATTCTTCTAATTAATCTTAAAATACAATTAGAAAAAATTGTTTCATTAGATAACATCTCAAATATTTAATATAAACACTGCATGAAGGAAATTAGGTGGGTTATACAAAACATGTCTCAAAAAAAGGAATTTGAGATAAAGAACTCTTAACTCTTGTTCTGAATTCCACGTACATAGATTAACATCCTGTAAAAAAATATATTTTAATAACTTAATTTATAACCTTAATAATATCCATTTTCAATTGTACTCTTCATATATAGTAATTATATATATGAATTCTTGTTAGTTTACCTATTTTCCCACATACGTGTTTATACTTCGATCATTTGAAGTAGATTAAAAAAAGTGTAATTGTTTATTATTCTTATCCTCAAGTTAATTAGAATTAGAAAATATAAGGTACTAGAAAAGATAAAATTTATTTATGTATGATTGTATTACGGTATTCCATTATTGTTTTAGTTATATTTAGTGAAAGAGGAATCAGTGTCAACATATTTCATTAATTATATTGATTTAAGATGATTTTTAAATAATAAGTTAAATAAATAAAATAACCATACCAAAACCATTAAAAATATATTAAATTATTATTATATATTAAAAAAATTAATATTTATGTTCCCACTATCATCAATGACAAATGTTTACATCATTGTTCAAGTAGGCGGTTTAAGAGGCCAAAACACGAACATACTATAATTAGTGGTTCATTATGACTATACAAGTGGTCTATTTTGAGAATATTATCATCTTTGTTGGATAATAATTATATTATATTGATATATTAAAGGTTATAATTTATATTAAAATAGGTATTAATAAATAACAAAGAAACTAATATAAAACTATGATACATTTTTTGTGGAGGCGGTAGTTTGCACAATGCATTGTGAACATTTTTTATTTCTAAAAGAATTATTGAGATGTAAGTTATAAGATAATAAAAATTTTTAAAATCATATTTATATTTTATAAACCATATTTATTTATCAATACCATCATTAATATCAACAATGAGACATAGATACGGAAAATAGAAGATGTAGCTTCTTGGAGGCTGTAGTCAAAACACATGAACTAACATTGATTTTATTTTCCATAGTGGATAGAGAGGAATAAAAAAATATTATTAAATCTACATAATAACATATAAAAATAATAATTATATTGAATTAATTATAATTTTTTTTATATAAGATATTTGGAAGATATTTGTTAAGGAGAATTGATTTTGAAGAAGGTTATACTTACATTGGAGACTTGATCTACTGCTAGATATCTCCTTGAAAATTAAGGCCTTAAGATAAATTATAGAGGTTACAAGATTAGGTATGATAAAAATTTTTATAGGAGAGTTTTTTTTGAAATTTTTTAAGGTAAATTCTAATAGGGAGTGTAATCCTAGAGGGGTGAAAGAGATCCCCTTTTATAAGATAGGAAATTGAACTTTTGGGAATACCATTTATACATCAATTATATCATTACAATATTTCTTATTAAATGACTCAAGAGTATATTAATAATTTATTTTGGGATAATTGTATTTATATAAATAAATTAAAGATACCTTCCACACATTTTTTTAACATCTTTCAAGTCTTTTACATTTTAACATTTGGATTTTTACTATGGTAAATAGTTTTTAACTAAGTAACTTATATTTTATTTAAAAATATAAGGTAACCCATTTTAACAAATTTTATGTTTTGGACCAAAATTTACAATCTATATCAAAAAATTAAACTTTAAAATATTGTCAAATTAACTTTTAAATTGGATGATATAATATAGAAAAAGTTGTTTTTTAGAAAGATGATGTTTTCCTAATTAAGTGTGTGTAACATATTTAGTATTGATTATAAAATGAATGAATGGTAATATATTTAAATTTAGATTTTAAAATTATAAAAAATCATCCTTTATAATTTATTAATTTACTTTTTTAGATAATAATTATATAATATTAATAAAATAACTCAATGAGAAAAACAAGTTTTTTCATTGTTATAGTTATTAACATTAATACTCATAATTTTGATTTATGCATAACTATAAAATAATAATTTTATATAATTAGGAAGTTGTGATTCCAAATTTTAAATTAATTTAATATTAATGAATTTCTAAAAGTGATAAGTAAATTTTTACAAATTAAATGTAATATGTATTAAAACTATTTTAGTGAAAAATGCGACTTAAGCCTTAAAATATCAAATATAGGTTTTTAAATTAAAAATATTTTTTTAAAATGTATAATTATGCTTATAAAACATATTTTTTTAACTATAATGGTTCTATGAGTTTTATTTGATGCTTAAATATCAGTGATGTCATAATTTTTTTGTTTTAATAAAAAAGGTATTTGCACTATTCACTTAAAAATCCATATTTTTCAAAAATTCCAAAAAATGTGAACCTCATATTAAATATTTATACTGAATTAAAAAATAAAATGTATTACATTAAAATAAAATTCTAAAATTAATAAATTATAATTTTCGATATATTCATGAACAATTTCTCTTCTGAGTTCACATTGTGTGATAGTTTAAGATATGGTGTTTACCTACACTAGTATGATCTATGATATTAAAACAACCCATAGGGGCTCCTTTATCTCATTCATAAACACCATAAAACAAATCCACATGAAATAATCAACCAAAATCCTCATCATAGAACCCATCCCTAGGTATCTCATCACCCATTAGGGCATCCTTAACCACCCCATTCCCATAAGGGAATCCTTAAGCATCACAGTGCCAATGAGGGCATCACAAAGCATCACCACATCCATTATGGGATCCTAATGCATAATTACACAAAAAAGGTAATCCTCAAGAATCACCACATATATAAGGGAATATTTAAGGTTCCCTTAGAACTATCTTAATAATTAGATTAATAACACTAAATCATACCTGAATCCTCATTGCATCATCCTAGCCCAAAGTACCCATCTAACCCAAACCTCGAGAAACACATCTATGAATCATAGCAACTCAAAACTCATTGCCAAAAGTCCTAACATCTAAGTGACATACAAATAGTAACATCTAATAAATTACTTATTATAACCTTTTTAGAAATATCTAAGTTATCCAAACCCAACCCCCTTAGCATTCTAAATCCAAGTCAACAACCATGCCCAAAACTATCACTCAAGGATCACACCATATCTCAACACCAAGAAAGATTATAAATCTAAAACCACATGATAAACCACATATCAATCCTCATACTATCAAAAACATCCCATGAATATCCTCATACCATTATAAGGATCAAACACGTCATCTAATGTAGAGAACATCTAGAATGGACCACTCAGAGTCCCACTTTTGATTTTAGGGAGAGAATTATATCCATGTTCCCCATATTTCATACCACAGTGAATCAATTATGAACAAATGAAGTGTGTTATAAAATTATAAACCAATATAGATTGTTTTATATATTGAAACACCTCAATGAGGGGCCTGAAACCCATGTTTCCCCCATACCATCCAGTAATATCCCTATAGGAGCTATCATAAATCCCATAATAATTTAAAAAAACATTAGGGGAATAAATAAATGATTATTAATAAGGGAAATAACATAAGTAAATAAATTTATAACCAAAATCTATATGAAATCACTGAAGCTTCAGGATCGAATCCATGATCTTCAAAAAACATGAACACCTCTCTCAATCCGTATGATATAAACAATTAATTTAAACCCTCATAATTAATTAATAAAACTTAAAAAAATTCATAATATTGTAAAATATCCTTTTACTCTTATATCTTTCTGAAACTACATCTACCTACACCCTAAAGTACCAAGGAACATATCCAACATTATGACTGAAAAAATTCCTAACAAATAAAACCCGATTAAATGAAATGTTCCATCAGTTTAATTAAAACTTAAAGAATCCACCAGGAGTTATAAATTTACTAAACATATGAGTGGTGTTGTGTGTTCCTCTTCATGGGATGTCCTCTTACCAAGCGACACCAAAGAACCATCAAAATTGGATGATTCTGCATTGATTTAGTGGAACGATGAATTAAAACCTAACTATAGATAATGAAAATTAAATAACATTAATGGAAAATAAGAAAGGAGGAAGTAAGGAATAATATAACCTTAAAAGGCTAAATAAAATCCATTAATTCACCCCAAAATCATGAAGTATTAATTAAAGCGGTGTGGAGGGAGGGGGATAAAGATCTTCTCACTTAATGAAGATGAGAAAAGAGAGGTATTAAAAAAATTTAGGGGGAAAATTGATAAATCACCCCTCTTTAATGAAATTGTGAATGATTCATTTTATGGTATCATAGTTTAGAAAGCCTTCTTCAAAATGTGCAGTCTAAAATTATTAAGAATCCCACCTCACATGATCTCACCACACAACATACCAAACTACGTTTTAAACATGAATAATAGCACTGGAACCCACCTACAACATCACACAGGGCATTATTATGGTTCTATTGACAATATGTACAAACCATATTCACCATACATGAAGGCCACTCATCTCACACAGTTTTCTCAAGAACCCATATATTTTCCTCCAAACACTGATATATCCATGCGTATTAGTCATTAAACAAAAATAATGAACTAAAAACATCCATATTCATTTACTTTGACATGGTTCATCCCAACCCGCACACATCAAACCATTCACAATGGTGAAAGCCCTTCAAAAACCCCTAACTTACACCAAATGATACCAAGTTTTTTCTAAACATCCAAGATACCTATTGAGACTTAAAAAACACCAAAAAACATCCAAAATGTTGTTCTAAATCTTGGAACCTAAATCTAAATATGAATGTAGAAAACAATTCTTTGACCATCCATAAATCCTAACTTCCTCTAAATTGTGAATCCTATAATGATCCAGATCATTACATACATAATAATAATTAAATGATAATAATAAAGAGATCATTTTAGTTAGATAGTGAGAAATAATTACCCCAATTATAATAGGTTGGTTTATAATATCCTTTACCTCAAGTATAAACATTCATGGTACATGCCTAAAATCCTCTGAATAAAAAAATTAATTTTATTAAATATATTATTAAACTTTTTTCATGTCTATATAATTTTTTATAGTCCATTTATTATGAAATATCATTTATTTTTTCATAGATTTTGATCACATAGTCTTGTTGGGGTTGTTCAGTCCAATTCACTAAAATCAAATTGGTATGGAGATTATGGTAAAAGGTGTTATGAAATTTTTATATAACCTTAATAATTGTAGACTTATAGATTATTTATTAATATATAATTATAAAAGTTATATAGTTCAATAGATTACATAAAATAAATTCAAATTATGTTAGATTTGTTCATATACTCATTTTTTTGTGGTAAAATTTACTAGGATAATTTATTATTAATATATTGAATATAATTCAACATTTATAATTCAATAATCACAATCATGTCATAAATATGGTAGTTATTTATTAAATCAATTTCAAAAACCATCCATGTAATGTAGTGATGAAAAATGATATATTTCATCCATGGAACTAGTTATCAGACCATAATATAGGCAATGTATGCATTTTAGAAAATATGGTATAAAGGTAGATAATAATTATTATAATAATTTAATAAAATTTTCGTTTAATAATGATAATAAAGTTGTTATAAAATTATGGTTAGAATAGAATTGGAGGAGGTAGAATAATATTCAAAGGAAAATAATTAAAAAAGAGTAACATGGAATTATATCATTTCGCTTTGGAAGGAATCCACATATAATTGGATTTTCCCTTGGAAGATTGGTATTTTAAAGATAAAAAACCTGTAGTACTTGGATAAGGTTTCATGGATAATTGAAATCGTATTTTTTTGATATAAGAGGCTTAAGGTGTTTGGCTAAGTAGGATGGTGAGGGGTAGTAATTATAAGGGAAAGAGAAGGATATTACAGAATAAAAATTTATTATTTTATCATTTAGGATACTATATATAAATATTAATGTTTCCCATGAAATTATATATTTGTAATTAAAAAATTTAGGGTTGTTTTACATTTAAATCAAGTAAAAAAGAAAATGTGACATTTGAATTACTCAATTAATTGAAATGAACAAAAAATAGCTTTTTATTGAAACAAATATAGGTTTTTAAATTCAATATAATATTTTTAAACACTTTATTTTATTCCTTGAACACAATTTTGTTCAATAAAAATGTTTTTATATATTATATTAATATAATTATGATTTCTTAAGAGTTATGGTATTTGTAAAAATTATTTTCAAATTATTCGAAAAAAAATATTTTTTTCAAGAATATATAAAAAAATCACCTTAATATAATTTCAACTAACTAATTTGAAAAACATTTATTTTATAAAAATTCCAAATTTTATAATTTATTTATTTAAATATCCCAATTTATTGGAAAATAACAATATTTATGAAAAGAATAATCTTATGACCCTTAAAACATTATTTATGATTATATAAAATCATATTATATATTATATATAAATATATATTTTTTATAAAAAAATATTATGAAAATAATCATCTATTTTAAAGATATTAAATCTATCAAATAAAAACATTTTATTCAAAATAAAACATATTTGTTTTCAAGAAAATGAAGTTATGGTTTCTTCATGAAAATCAATTGGTTTATCATATTTAAAAATTTTATTTAATTGTCCTGAGTTATAGATTTATCATACATTAAATTATAAATTAATATAATAAATTTCATGTGTTTTATACTGTATTTTATAATATGGAAGATGAGTTAATTCCTAAGGGAAATTTCATTTATAAATTTCTGGTCGTAATAGTCAAATCCTAATCATCACATACAAGAAAGATATAAATATTTAACTAAAATAAATCATACATAAAATATGAGATAAACTTAGCACTGAAATATAATACAAATTCCAATATAATTAGGTGAAAATAAAAGTCTCAATACTCTTGAAATGAACCTACCTCAAGTGACTTTGTTAGGGGATCGACGTATTATTTCAAACTAGACTAAAGAATCACCAACAAAAAACACCACCAGGATCTCCAATACCCCAACACTATACACAGAACATCCATAGAAAAATATAAAATCATATATTCCATATTCATAGATATAACAATTTTTTTCACAAATATTATGTAGAGGAGATTATAAAAATTCCCAATATGTAGCCCCAAAAAACATATAGAGAAATGGTATTAGAATCAATTCAAAATCACGGGAAAAAAATTAATAGCCACTCAATTCAATTCGGAGGGGAAAACAAAATACAACCAAGAATACATGGATTCATATCATAATATGACCCCAACCCAACATCATAATGGAATAATCGATAACCTAATAGTTGAATAATTTTATGGATTAGAGATCCCATAATTGAACCCCATGCTTTGGGTAAAAAAATTCACATCCCTACAAATAGTGATAGAGATAATCCAACAGATACTGATTCATATGAAAATACCGTAACCCAAAACACCATATCAAACCCCATGGAACTGACTAGGTTAATTCCATACCATTGGGGATTAACAAACCCTGATACACACTACAAGCCCTAATAAGACAACTAACCCCAACCATAGGGATACAAAGTGAACTCATCATCAAATCATTATTTACATAACAATGAATCATAATATAGAAGTCCAATCTAAAAATATCATCCTTTAATTCCAATAAAAATAGTCTAATTTAATTATGGGACCCACACCTCACTAAAAGTGATGCATATTAGTCAATGGAGTTACTGAATGAACTAATGGGTGACCCACACCCTATTCCATGGGGGAGTTTATTTTCCCATAATGAAACATAGAAAATGAATCACCCAAATAGTAATATTTCAAAAAAGAGAACCATGGTCTCCAAAATATACATGAAGGAGGATGATAACCAATATAATGTTCTTTCCCCTCCCACTTAGCTTGTCTCTACTAGAGTAGCATACCAAAGGGGAACCTAGAGCACCCAGTACATTAAAAATATTCATATATCTGAAATATCCACAATACTCAATGTTGAAACAACCCTATAATCATCTCATAATCATAATTGGAGATCCATGCCTCTTTGTAGTGTTTAAAAATATATTTGGGTGTTATCAGTCACTGAAGAGGACCCCACACATCGGGATGGTTCATGATCAATCGAGGATAATACTACCTCTATCCATATAATGGTTAGAAAACACCATAAAGGAATATTCCTAAAAATAATAATAATAATGGAGGACTCAAACCATATATCTCAAAGGGACTATTAACTCTATCAATTTTTGGGATGACTCACTCCTTGATAATGATGTTAACTCTAGGGGGCATCCAATCCCATGTATGTACCTGTCACATCATAGTCACTAGAGACAATGATCTGGTGATAGGTCCACTAATAATTTTCTTAAATCGTCAATACCCATATCTTATGGACACTCATGGGTATGTACAAAGGGAGATAAAACTACAATTTTCAACATAAACATGGGATAAAAACCATAGAATAACTAGAGTGAACAGGTAACTCCCTATCCTCATATCCAAACCGAACACACAAAATACAATACAATGGTGCATGGTAAGGATGGAATCTCTATATGTTTTATGTAAATATCTATATACATTCATACTACCCATATGTGATGAGGTAATTACTAAGTAATATTCTAAACACACGTGTTTACGACCATTCCACCATTGTCTTAGGGAAGCCCATATGTCATCAAACTCATCGAGAGTTCCAATATATGAAATATATGTGAATGCCCAAAACCACTAGTATATAAATATTTAAAGGGGAAATTACCAACCCAAAATTTTCTTTGAATCAACCCCATTGGGCTAGGATCTAGTAAGAGCCAAAAAACTCTTCAATGCCCTCTTATAGTGATAGGGACTCTACCATTGTGATCTTTGTGGAAAGATTCTCAATGTGCACTATCCACTTGTCCAAATATAAATTTTGGGTAAACAAATATGTGAAACCCAATATAAGTGAAGGTATATGGTGTGTACAATGGTTTGTGTGGAATTTGCACCCATATACTCCATCTTAGTGAATAAAAACATTGTTAGGTCCTTTAATAACTATATACATGGAATACCTCTTTGTGAACAAGGAATGACTCGAAATCAATTTTTAATTTTCATAAATCCAGTTTTAGGGTTAGTGGGCACCCGCACATCATCACACAGAAATCAACATAATAGAGAAAGAAAATTCAAAATTCAAAATCCTACCAAGAATTCAAATTGCAAGCTATAAATCTCTTCAACGAGACCACTGCGAATCTCGTGATACCTGCATTTGCACGCCAGAGAAAATGTTTGAAATTCAAACCGTGCTTTAAGACTCCTCGATTTCGGTAACACCAAATTAGGCCACTCTATTGCATGGGATGAATCCTGACATGATGGGTCACAACATTTCAACATCCCGGCACCATCATCACATCCCGGCTCAATCAACACATCCCATCACCATCGCCATCATCTCGGCGCCATCATCCATATCACCATTTTCCTCTACTCCAGGCAGCGTCATCGTCTCAGTGCCATCGTCAGCTAGAGTAAATGCCAGATAGCATTGGGACATTGATGAAAAATGATTCACCACCGCCATCAAAACCGAATGAAAAACAACCAACTAAAAACAAGCTTAAAAACACCCTTGAACACCGGTTGAACACCCACCATCAAACATAAAATGAATTGGAAGCCACCAAAGAAGAATGGAGTCGCTGTAAGCAGAACCATAGTACTATCACCGCCTTCAATACCGCACTCGAAGACCACCACAAACCTCCCAATGGACCCATAGCAGATGCTGAAATGAGGCTATAGCCCTCAGACCACAGCATCTGGTACATGACAACTGGACCTTCACTGCGCCGCTGATGGAAACCCTAGCCAGATATGGGAAGAAGACGAGCCAGAAACGGTGATCATGGCCGAGTGGACATGCCCGAAAAGCCGCATGACGCCGCCGTTGAAAGAGGGGACACACACCACAATCTTATCGAACATTAACACCGATGAGAGGGTATGCCGCTGATCTGAGACGGAAAAGCTGAAGGTGGCAACAGGAAGAAAGAAACCCTAGGATGCGGAGCCCCATACAGGCCCATCCCTCCTTTGTGAACAGGGAATGCATTCAACACAAAACCTCAATTAATTTATCCTCAAACTACCTATCATTTACTAGTAGATACATATTGTGAGATACCTGATGAATGTATACATCATGAATCACATCGTATTCTATTTCATGTATACAAACATGAAATGTGAATTAACATTCTATGTATCTCGTATGGGGTGGTTTGGTGTTCTTTGTCACACCCCAAATAAAATACATAGAAAACTGACATAGTGTGGGAATATGAACTAAATAACTTATAGTATTTATCTTCTACCATAGATGCACTGATGACCAATATGGCATGTATTCATAGTTAAAATAACTTATAACACCATGAGAGTGGAGGGGTGAATTAGGGTTTCAAATGTTTCTTGCAATGAGATTGATCCAGTACCCACATTGGTAGGAAATTATTATACCTGTATGTTGGAATCATTCAAATATTAATCACCCATATGAAGAAATAGAAACACAAAAATTTAGTTTTACTTAGTTCACCATTAAGGCGTAGTCTAGGTAAAATATAATGAAAATGTGTCATTCATACCTGAACCAACTAAACTTCACTAGATTTTTTAGATAATAAAATATCCAACATGGTCACTCCATGCTTGACTCACTACCTTTACAAGAATTGTAGGGTTAGTACACTACCTCAATCAGATCACTTTTATATACTCCCCCTTTATCACTTCCTTTGGACAAATCTTATTTAGATTATCAAATTTAATGTCACCTCAATAGGTTGTGTACATGAGTATTTTTCCCTAATTATCACAATAATATTCTTATACCACACTCTTGAGTGGATTCACTTAAAATTACTATTCACTCAAACTGGATTTTCAAAACTAGTTCTTTGGGTATGCACCTTTCATGAAACCCCATCCTTCGTGAAACCCATTTTTTTCTTCAAATACATTTCATCCTTTGTGAACCTACATACTTTCATGAATATCCTAGCCTTGGTGAATCTCACAGTTTTTGTGAAACTCCATGACTTTTTGGAACTTGTATACTTTGTAAAGATCACATCCTTCATGGAAATATGACCTTTCACAGAACACTTAGTCTTCATGATACTCCCTTTTCTAAAATACCTTAGTGTCAATTAGTTCTTAATCATTTTTTTAAAATTATTTTTCTTAGAAAGAGTTCTATATTCACCATGAATTACCTTCACATAATATCTTCATGAAATCAGATAGATTCACCCTTTCCCTAAATTCTCTCTATGCCTCAAATAATGGGAATCTCCCTATATATAAATAATTCCACTTAAAGAAGATTTAAATATCACCATGGAATTTTCATGAACCTCTTATTTTATATTCATTAATCTAATTTTCTTTACAAAAAATCAGTGAAATTAGTCCATTCACAAATATTCTCATAGTCATATAGATTATCATCATTCCTTTATGCCTTAGATATTCTTTAAGAATCATGTTTTTTGAACCTTCAAAAATTTGAAACATTGTATTTATTCCTGAAGCTCCACGTATTCATAATACCTAAATAATCACAAAATAAATGAATTTTATATATATTAAAGAGTCAATCATAGAAATCGATGCTTCGGGAATCTCACCCTTTCCTCTAATTTTTTAGATCCAAAAATTTGGAAAACATTGGTAAATGACTCCACCTTCAACACTAAATGAACATTCACCATAAGATCAATTATCTCAAAAAATATTTGTTCAACCAAGGGATGATTGACAATAAAAAAATATAATTAGTTTCCAGCTATGAAAATCCTAAAATCCAACAATCTCACCTTTTAGTTTGTTGAAAATCTAAAGATAATTTCAATAAAGCACCGACCTTGGTCAAAAGCCTGATAAGTGTGAAATAATTTATACATCACCCTAAGTCTCTATGAATAAATATCAGTTTAGAAAAAAATATTGGAAAAAGATATTTTCATGCCTTGATACTAACTAATCCACCTATCCTGCAAACCTACAATTACTTTAATTTCATTGCCCCCCTTTGTAAATAAAACCAAAGAACCTATATTAGTACCTTATTAAAAAAATATCCTTTGGGTGGTATATTATCCATAGACCTATGTCACATCCACAAAAATAATAAAGCATTTATTACAAATAGAGAGAGGGGATAAAAAGTAACCTCCTCATGCATTGGGAGAAGGTTAAACTTCGAGGTTCAAATAATGTTTTTTTAAAAAATTGGTGCTTCCAAAGTGTTACTTCGAATGTCATCCAATTGATCAATAATTAAAACCTAATCAATTTTAATCACACCATGTTCAAATTTTTCTTTGTAAAAGTGATATATTATCTCAATATACCTGGTAAAAGATAATTAAACCTAATTTTTTATAAAACCAGCCACACTCTTATTGTCAAAACGAATCACCATCGAACGTTTCACCTCCTCACCAATATCATTCAGTTTTTGCTTCATAAAAAATAGTTTATTGAATGAATTTTAGATATAGATATTTTTATTTGTATCCATACTAAAGGAAGTGATTTATTACTTCATTCTCAATTGTAATGACCCAAACATTTATTAATGAAAATTCCTCTTGATCTAATTAAATGTCTTATTATGTAAAATGGTTATATAAAACAAATGAAATTCCTTTTTTTATGATTTTAAAATACCATTTAAAAGTGTTACCATTTCTAATATAGTTGTTGAACAATGATCACATGATTAGTATAAATATATGGTTTACCAAATCCAATTTCCTTAGACAAAGGAAGCGATGGCCTCATCCAGTAGAATTGATCCAAACGAAGTCCATTTTTCTGAACGTGATAGGGAGATAGAATCACTAGGCTTAGATCATGACCAAGACCAAGATGTTCTTCAACACGTTAATCTTGAACGGAACCACCTATGGTAGAAGTGGAAGTTGATAGAGATTACCACCAGAGCGATGCTATCATATCCACCCCAAGAGTCTGTCACCACCGCACACCATACCCTTAGGTCTTATGTGGGTGTTATAAGGGGTTACATGAACAGACTCTAGCACTATAATTATGTGCATTAGTTTTTTTATAGAATAAATAATATACATTATTATTATTATTGTTACTTTTTAAATGGTCTTTAAAGCACAAATTGTATTTTTAGTTAATATTTAAATTCAATTAAGAAACCTATTTTTATGAGTTAATGGATTTTTGAATTAAATAATATTTTAATAAAATATTATTACTAAATTATTTTTTATAAAATATAAATGATTATATTATTTTATTAATATAATTTTAATTCTTATTAAGGTTTGAAAACTATTTCTTTTCAAAACCCTTGAATTTTTGATAAATATCAGCTTTAATTTTAAAAGTAAAAATTCACATATTTAGAAACTTATTTAGATAAAATTAATATTATTTTTGGAATCAGACCATTGAAATTATCTAAATGTTATTTATTCATTGTTTTTTGAGACAATCAATTTTTGGGGTATAAATTAAATACCATTTAAATATATAATGTGTTTTATGACATAATAGTGAACCAATAGTGATGTAATAAAATTATATAAAAATTATGTTGGCCAATATTTGTTTCAACATTAAGATAATGTGATTTGAGGTTTTTTTTGATTTATTTTACAAAGCCTTAGTAGGCCCTCCAAGACTTATAAGACATTTTAACATTTTAAAATGATTTCCTTGAGAGTGTGACTCATCTCCACATAAGAAAGCCTAATATTTTAAAATTTTCAGGGAATTTCCTTATAAAATTTTTGTTTCCAATATTCTTTGGAAAAAACCATGGGCGCAAACCATGGGATGGTTTGTAGTATTGATTAGTTTAATGTGTTGTGTCCAAAACCTAAATAATAATGAATTCTCTCTCATTTCCTATATAAATCCATCCAAACTCCCACTTATATTCACTAAAAACCTTTGGAGCTTGACACACCTCTTCCGTTATTTCTCTACAATCCTCTCAATGTGGTCCAAGCTCCCAATAATCCTATCTAAAGCCTCTACCAAGCCTTTGGGATCCCGCTTCCAAGTAAGGGATTTCTTCCTTTCTCATTTTTATCCAAATTTATTTATGTTATTATACCCTTTTTTTCAACTACAATTGTTGGGGTATGATTTAGTCCCTCAACATACTTCCCTCCTTATGTTTTAATGGCAAGATAACTCTTTCTCTCCCATTAATGCCTCCCATGTACACCCGTTACCATGCTGAAATTTTGTAATGAATTTCTCTCTTCTCATTTATATTCTAGAAATTATTGTATTTTATGCATCTAAATTCCATTACATATGTTGGGATATTTTGTTAAATGACCCCTTACTATCCATTTCATTTATAAATTATGAGATACCCCTTTCTTTCTGATCAAACAATTTTAGGATTTCTATTTGACGTCATTGTGCTACCGAAGTTACACCAAAATTTACCATGCCAAAACTACTGTGTAAGTGAATAACAAACTCATTTATCTATCAAGGGTATTCGCCTTTATGTACATGTACTTTTTGATTGAGGAATTACATTTACGTATTCCATATCTCATATTCATGGAATAAATTCTGTTGTTTAATGAATCGATGTCGTATGATCTTTGTGGCACACTTATACACGAAATGAAATGTTTATAAAGGGTATACCCTGATAGCTCTTCAATGCATTTGGTAAATATTAGTATCATGATATATCAAGTGAAATGAGATTTTACTAATTCTAATTCAATTGAAATGAGGGTTTAGTCATGATCCATGTGCAATGAGCCTTGGCTCATTATAATATCATGTTAAATGTTGTTGCCACATTTCTATGTTATGATAATCATGCTATATCATGACTTTATGTTCATGTTTCTATTATGCTTCATTGATATGCCTATTTCCTAACATGTACTATATTATTCATGTTATTATTTGTTTACTCCCTTACTGGTCTTTATAGCTGACCCCTTTCTTATGCATTTTCTCAAGTTATCCCATACAATGCTAAGTACGAAGTAATGTTGTGGTCATGTAAATGAAGTTTTCAATAAAGTTGTTGTGTTTTATGTTCTATGTTGTTACGTAGTATTCCTAATTTCCCAAGACACTAGACCTCTTAATCCTTAGAGTTTTCTTAAGTGTCATATTATGTAATAAATCATGTTTATGTGTGTAATAAAGAGTAGGGTTGTTATAGTTGGTATTAGAGGATAGGTTTAGTTATTTTTGGGATTAGGATTAGAAAACCCTAGTGAAATCATTAGGGATAAGACTATGTATAATAAAAACATTCCTAAATTTTTTTGAGTGTTAATTAATTTTTTATCAATAAAATACATCCTTGTTTGGATATGAGTAGGTAGAGGTGGATCTGGCACAGATGTAACTAGGGTTAAAAGCAGAAACACCACTTTGAGCTAGACTCGAATGAGAACTGGTGTACGATAATGGGCATTAAAGCACTCTTGGTTATGAAAATATTAGGGGATATGCTTTGGTAAATTCATAAGATTAGTATGAACCATTATTAATGGAATAAAAAATTCCCCCTAAGAAAATATGTTGGGAATTAGATCATGGATAAAATAGATTAAAGCATATAAATTCATTAGTTAAGGAAATAAATGTAATTTATAAGTTATCCATTTTTTTCATTGGATTCCCCTTTATGTGTTACCCCTAACATTCATTTTATATCATACAATGGACAGTAATAGGAGGACTTGGGCTAACAACCGATGTGAAGATCAATGGGATGGTTGTTCTAATGAGATGCCCAATCCGATGGGAGCAGGAATCAAAAGATTTGTCACGATACTCTCTCATATAACTCACGTTTTGAATAGAAACATAGTTCAATAGGAATGTTCACCCCCCCAGGAATGAACAAGATGCAATTGAGATCTTAATGAGAGAAATTCCTCCCAATTTTAATGGATCATTTGATCCCTCAATCGTTGAACAATGGATCAACTCCATTTAAAAGATCTTCTCCATCCTTCAATGTTCCAAAAAAGAAATGTTTCTTCTAGATGCTTATCATATGGAGGGTGAAGCTGATAAATGGTGGAAATTGATCAAAAATACGAAGCCTGAGGAGGATATCAAGGTTTTGGAATGGAAGGATTTTTGGAAAATGTTTTTCGATAAATATTTTCTGTGCATACTCCGACTTAAGATGGAAAGGGACCTCCTTTCCATCAATCAAGGAGATGACGAGTCTGTCAAAGTGTATGAGGAAAAATTCACAAGGTTTTCATGATATTCCTATATCTTTGTCATTACCCCTGAATTCAAGGTTTACTGCTTCTTTGGTGGGATAAAACCTACCCTACAGAAAGGCCTTGCGATCCGCGACTTTGATAGATATGAAGAAATTGTCTGATGGGCCCTCAAAGTCTAAATAGAGATCGGAGAATCTCAGGGGTATCATGGGGATAAGAATAGGAATGTGGACTATAATTCTTGTGGTTTGGAGGATAAATAAAATGATTCTATGAAATTACATTACCCCACTTTCAAAAGGTGTAGAAAGAAGCACCCCAGAAATTACATGAAGGGGATGAGTAAATGCTTTAGGTGTGGAAGAGAAGGTCACTTGTCTGTTAACCACCGACAAGAATAAACCTCGACTACAACAGAGGAGAGGAACACTTTGTTATAACTTCAACTCGTTATTCATTTCTTCAACTGCAAGGAACTGCGGTACTTTGCAAACCTGTTCTCTATGACAAGGGTTTTCGGTGGCAACCAACAAACTCCAAGGCAACATGGGAGATCTTTTTCCATCACTACTAATGATGTGAAACTCGACAAAGAAGTGGTGATAAGTAAACTAGTTATTCATTCCAGAATAGTGAACATGCATTTTTATTATGGTTCTACACATTATTTTATATCCTGAAAGCTTAGTAGAACAATCCCAACACCACCACAAATCATGGAAGTAAAGATGTTTTTGAGAACAGAAAATGGGGAAATCATTATTTCCCATGAATATAACTCTTCCACAGTCATAATTTGTCGATTGAACTTCCCATAACACCTTTTCATACTCCCTATTGTGTAATTTGATGCAATTATTGGCATGGATTGGTTTTATCTATATAGTTCCAACATAAATTGTCCTGAGAGGGAAATCACTCTCCATATGGAAAATCGACCCCCGATTCTGTACAAGTTCAAGGAGGATGATGTATCTTCTTTATCAACATCATCTCTATTGTTGATATTACTATCCTATGAGCATACGTATCTTGATCAGATGATTGATTCCAAGGAAGAAACCATCCTTGAAGGCATGCCTATTGTGAGGGAATTCACTGAAGTGTTTTCAAAGGAATTTCCTGGTCTTCCTCCTAGAAGAGATGTTGAATTATCAACTAATCTTATCCCTGGGGGGTTTCTAATATCCAAAAATACATATATAATGTTTTTTTGTAGAGCTTTAGGAGATAAAGAAACAACTACAGGAGAATCTGGATAAAGGGTTTATACATCCAAGTTCTTCACCAAGGGGTGCACCAGAGCTCTTAGTCAATAAAAATGAGGGGTCAATGCACCTTTTCATTGATTATTGTGAGATCAACAAAATCACAGTAAGATCAAGTATCATCTACCATGAATTTATGGATTGTTCTATCAGCTACGTTGATTATAATACTTCTCCAAGGCAGATTTTTGGTTGGGATTTTACCAAGTAAGGGTGAAGTAGGCGGATATCCCCAAGACTAATTTTTGTACAAGGTATGGGACCTGTGAATTAATATTAATTCCTTTCATACTCACTAATGATCCAGAAATATTTATGTACGTGACGAATAGATTCCTTATAGATTACCTCGAAAAAGTTTTGGAAGTCTTTATAGATGATATTCTAATGTACTCCAAAACCAAGGAGGAACATGAGGAGAATCTAAGTAATGTACTAAAGACCCTTCAAAAGGAGAAGCTCCATGTAAAGTACAGGAGGTGTGATTTCATGTTGAATGAAGTATCATTCTAGGGTTATATCATCATAAGAAATGGGATATCTGTGGATACCTTCAAGATAGTTGCAATTGAAGGATGGCTGAGGCCAACATCAGTGACGGATATCCATATCTTCCAGGGGTTAGCTGGATATTATCGTTGATTTGTGAAAAATTTCTCATGATTATCAAGCCATCTTACCAAGATAACTCAAAAGGGTTTCAAGTTTTATAGGAGTGATTAATGTAAAGATAGCTTTAAGGAGTTGAAAAGGAGTCTTATCACTATGCTCCTTCTCACATTACCCATAAGTGGAGAACATTTTGTGGAATTTAGTGTTACTTTGAAGAAGGGTATGGGCTGTGTGTTGATGAAAAATGACAATCATTGCCTATGCTTCAAGGAAATTGAATGTTCATGAGAAACACTATCCAAAAGATGATCCAGAGTTGAATGTAGTAATCTTTTCTTTGAAATTTTAGCATCATTACCTATTTGGGGAGAAGTTTGAAATATATACAGATCAAAAAATCCTCAAGTATATATTCATATAGAAAGAGTGGAATATGATCCAACGAAGATGGTTAGAGCTGATCGAAGACTATGACTTCTCAATCCATTACCACCCTAGGAAAGAGAACAAGGTGGAATATGCTCTAAGTAGAAATGACCCACAAATTTTATCATTGATTAGAATTGAAAAGGACCCAATATTTATATATTTGATGAATATGGATATGGGAATCATAAAGAAGGAAAAATCATCAATCCTTTCACAAATGATTTTTCAATAATCTCTTTTGGAAAGAATCAAGGATGCTCAGAAGGATGCTGTGGGAATTTAGAAGAAAGTGGAAACAATTAGAAAAAGGTAAATCCTCAGAGTTTAATATTAATGAAGAAGGAATTTTGAGATTTGGGATGAGACTATGTGTTCCATAAAATTCAGATTTAAAGAATGAACTTTTGGATGATTTACATAGTTTAAATTTATCCATTCGCCCAGGAAAGACAAAGATGTATCGAGATCTATGAGAGAATCATTGGTTGGATAACATGAAGAATCAGATCTCTGAGTATACATCAAAGTTACTGGTATGTCAAAAATTAAAGGTTGAGAGGAATATGTATAAGGGGATGATACAAAAATTACCCATACCAACATGGAAATGGGATAATATAACCATAGACATTGTCACCGGATGTACGAAGACATCCAAAGGAAACAATGCTATATGGGTTGTTGTGGATTGTCTTACAAAGTCTTCACATTTCATTTAAATTTGAGAGGACTTATAATTGGATTCAATAGCAAAAATATACATCATATAAGTGATAAGGCTGCATGGAGTACCACTATATATTGTATCTGATAAAGATCCAAGATTCACCTCTATGTTCTGGAAGAGTCTCTAACACGCTCTGGATACTGAGCTGAATATTAATACGACTTATCATCCTGAAACTGATGGCCAATATGAGAAGACTATCCAAATACTTGAGGATATGTTGAGAGAATGCTCTATGGACTTAAAAGGAGGATAGGACCAATATATTCCTCCCATTGAGTTCTCTTACAATAATTGTTTCCACTCCAGCATCCAAATGGCTCCTTATGATGACCTTTATGGGAAGTGGTGTAGAACACCAGCATATTGGGATGAAGTTGGGGAGGGAAAACTCTTAGGTCCAGAAATGGTATATGAAATGGTGGAGAAGGTTAAGACCGTCCAACAACACATTAAAGTTTCCCAGAGTTGACAAAAGATCTATGTTGATAATCATCGATTTGACCTAGCGTTTGACGTTGGAGACATGGTATTCCTCTACATATCACCATGGAAGAGAGTTATGTGATTTAGGAAGAATGGAAATCTTATTCCAAGGTACATAGGACATTTTTAGATCCTTGATCGCATTGGAGCATTGTCCTATCGAGTAGAACTCCCCATGAACCTATATCAAGTACACGATGTATTCCAGCTATCACTATTGAGGAAGTAAATAACTAACCCATCACATGTACTCAATCCAGAGGTGGTACCATTGGATAATGGCATCTCATATGAAGATAATATGACTAAGATCTTATATCGTAGGGAAAATTTCTACCAAATAAGATAATGACCCTCATCAAGGTGTTGTGGAGAAAACTCATGTTTAAAGAAGCAATGTGGGAATCATAGGAAGTGATTAAGTAGAGTCACCCTCATATTTTTTAGTGTAGGAAATAGAAATTTTACGGGAAAATTTTCTTTAGGGGGGAATATTGTAATGAACCAAATGTTTAATAATGAAAATTCCTCTTGTTCTTATTAAATGCCTTATTATGTAAAATGGTTATATAAAACATATGCACTTCAATGATTTTATGATTTTAAAATACTGTTGAGAATTTTTTCCATTTCTAATATAGCTGTTGTATAATGATCACATGATTAGAATAAATATAGGGCTTTAAAAAATCCAATATACTCAGAAAAAGTAAGAGATGACCTCATCAAGTAGAATTGCTCCATACGAAGCCCATTTTTTAGAGCTCGGAAAGGAGGTAGCATCACTATCCTTCACTCTTGACCAAGCCCATGCTGATCTTCAATACGTTAAGCTTTAATGGAACCACATATGATAGAAGTGGAAGTTGATAAAGATTACCACCCGGGTGATGTTTTGTGAGCCACCCCAAGAGTCTGTCACCATCACACACCTTACCCTTAGGTCTTATGCATGTGTTATAAGGGGTTATATAACAAGACCCTAGCACTATAATTATTTTCATTAGTTTTGTATAGAATAAATAATATACAATATTTTTTTATTGTTACTTTGTAAATGGTTTTTAAAGCACAAATAGTATTTTTAGTTAATATTTAAATTCAATTAAGAAACCTATTTTGATGAGTTAATGGATTTTTGAATTAAATAATATTTTAATAATATTTTATTACTAAATTAATTTTTATAAAATATAAATTATTTTATAATTTTTTTGAATACAATTGTAATTCTTATTAAGGTTTGAAAGATATTTTTTTCAAACCCATGAATTTTCAATAAATGTTGGTTATTATTTTTAAAGTTAAAATTAATATATTTAGAAAATAATTTAGATAAAATGAATATTATTTTTTATTCGGGATGTTGAAATTATCTAAAGGTGAATTTTTCATAATCATCTGACATAATCAAATTTTTGGGTAAAAATTAAATATTGTTTAAATATATAATATGTTTTATGACATCATAATGACCCAATAGTGATGTAACAAAATAATAAAAAAAATTATTTTCTGAAAATATATGTTTTAAATTTAAAATAATGTGATTTTGGGTTTGTTTGATTTATTTTACAATGCCTTAGTGGACCCTCCAACACTTAAAAAACATTTTAACATTTTAAAACGATTTCCTTGAGAGTGTGACTCATCTCCGCATAAGAAATGTTAATTGTTTTAATAATTTACGCCATTTTCATTATAAAATATTTTTTTCCACTCCCCTTTGGAAAAGAACATGGGAAAACAGGGGATTTTTTGTGTTATTGATTATTTTATTATGTAGTGTCCAAAACCTTAATAATAAATAATTCCCTCTATTTTCCTATATAAACCCACCCAAGATCCCACATATATTCACTAAAAACCTTTGAAGCTCGGCCAAAATCTACCATCCTCTCTCTATAATCCTTCAAAGGAACCCCAATCTTCCAAGAATACTCTCTCAAGCCTCTCCCCAGCCTTTGGGATCACACTTCCAAGTAAGGGATTTCTTCCTTTTTCAATTTCCCCCAAATTTCTTTATGTTGTTATACCATTTTATTTTGAATTACAAATTTTGGGGTATGATTTAAGACAACCCCAAAATTCCCTCCTTAATTATAAATTATTTGATACCTCTTTTTCTCTCAGTAATTCTTCCAATGTACAGTTGTTACCATACCAAAATTCCGTACGGAATTTATCTTTTCTCATTTACATTCAAGAAATTATTTTATTTTATAAATATATATTCTGTTACATATGTTGGGATATTATTTTACATGACCCCCTTACATTAAATTTAATTTATAAATCATTATATACCCCTTTATCTCCCATCAACCCATTTTAGTATTCTATTTGACGTTGTTATGTTGCAGAAGTTACACCAAAATTTCCCACGCCAAAATCATCATGTAAGTGAATACCATACACATTTCTCTATCAAGTGTATTCACCTTTATGATTATGTACCTATTTATTTAGGACTTAAATTTATGTATTCCATATCTATTATTCATGTATTAAATTATGATGTTTAATGAATCCATGTCGTATGATCCATGGGGCACACTTATACATGAATTGAAATGTTTTTAAAGGGTGTGCCCAAATAGTACTCCAATTCATTGGGTATATATTAGTATCATGATAAATCAACTGTAATAATAGTTTAATCATGATAATTCAAGGTAAATTATGGTTTACTCATTCTCTATGTGCAATGACCCTTGGATCATTCTAATATTATGTTAAATATTGTTTCAACATTTCCATGTTAGGATAATAATGCTATATCATGCCTTTATGTTCATGTTTCTCTTGGGATCTATTGATATACCTATTTCCTAACATGTAATATATTCTTCATGTTATTAATTATTTTGTCCCTTACTGAGATTTATAGCTCACCCTTTTCTTATGCATGTCTTCAGGTTATCCCATGCAATGCTTAGCATGAAGGAATGTTATGGTCATTTAAAAGAAGTTTTCAATAATGTTTTTGTGTTTTATATTCTAAGTTATTATATAATGTTACTAATTTCCCAAGACACTAGACCTATCAATCCTTAGAGTTGTTGTAAGTCCATGATTAAGTAATAAATAATGTTTATGTGTGTAATGAAGAGCACTGTTGTTATATCAATCACCCTTGACATTTTTTCCAATGAATAATGTTCACCCACTTGCGGAATTTTTATCCACCACATATCTAAGCCAGTTAGCATCAGAAAATAATGATTATTCATTATCTATTCTTTTAATAAAGAATAACAAAAAGTTGAGAGTAACTGTAATATAACTCATGATTCTTTTAACAACTAAAAAATACTCATCCTTTGGATTACTTTTGATGTGAGCCACAAAACCTGTTACAAAGTTGATATTTGGCCATGTTTCTATCATGTATAATAAGATTCCAATGATCCTAATGTAAATGGGGTAATCCAAATATTTTCTATCCTCATCCTTTCTAGGTTTTTCCCAACAAAAATCAGAGTTGAAATTAGTTTATAGTCATACCTGTTGAATTTATTCAGAATATCCCTTGTATACTTTTCTTGAGAAATCAAGGTATTTTGAATCACCTACAGCCCCAAAAAGAATGTGAGTCCACCAAACATGGACATTTTAAATTTTGATTTCATGTGACTATAAAATTGTTTTACTGATCCATTCATACTTTCACGAAATATAATATCATCCAAAAACACAAGCACTATAAATTAATATCCTTGATAATTCTTCACATAGAGATTATGACAAAAAAAACCTATTTTAAATTATATATTATTCATATAATAATCCAATAAATAATAACATAATCATGGTTCCTATTTTAGACCATAAAATTCTTTTATTAATTTACAAACCACTGTTCCATCATTTCCAATAAAAAATCTCACAACTTGTTCAATGTTGACTTATTCATAAAAAAAATGTCATTTTGACATGCATATGATAAATTTTATACTATATTATAATTTTCATTTCTATTAAGAGCATAATAACCTCCATTTAAGATTCTAGAGATAATATGTACTACACATTATTTCCCTTAATTAGTGCATATCCTTTAAACACCAAGTCTTCTTGGTTTCTGATCACATTTCCTAGATCATCAAATTTGTTTTTCAAGATCCATTTTATTCCAATTACATTGTGAAGTTGTGGATTCTTGACAAGATCAAAAGTATGATTTTTTTTTCAATCTAATCGATTTCTTAATTCATAGCCTCATCCTATGATTCATTATATACTGCTTTTTTAAATGATTCTAGTTCCAAAATTGATAAGAGAGAATAATTTTCTTTATTCCTCATTCCCCTTATCTTTATTGGTGCGATAAAATCCAAAATGATATTATATTTATCAAATTATTCTCTTTCATTTATCCTATGACGTTTTAATAGAGTATCATGACCAATGGTTTCCTCTTCTAATTTTAGTTATGAATCATTAACATTTTAAGTACCATTAATATTATGAAAGCCTTCCAAAATTTATATAATTAATTATGTGCCTCTTCTATTTTATTATTCATCTTCAATCATATCAATATATTAGATCCTCAAGTTATTCATAGTTTTATCTCCAATGATATTGATATCATTTATTTCCACAATATTTCTAATATGAGTATGGTGGAATTTTTATTTTTTACTCTATATTTAGTATCCAAGATTCAATACCTCATCTAAAACATCACTATACTTTCCTTGATTTACTTCTTTGTTTCAGATGAAAAATTTAATTCCAAAGACATAAAAATAATTTAGTGAGGTATTTATTTTATTATATATCTCATATAATGTCATTTACTCTCTTATGAATAGACCAGTTTGATTTTATATGTACACCAAAACACAAAAATACACTGTATAGTAATTATGAGAAACACAAATCTAAATTAGCATTGTTCATTCCATATTATTCACCTATCTGTTTCTATGTTAAATGACCCCATTTTGATGAGATGTTCTAATTGATGAAACCTCATTATTGATCTTGTGTTTTTAGATGTAATTTTCTAACTCAATGGATGAAAATTTTGTTCCATTTTCTGATTTTTATACCGTGATTGTGCAACCAATCTCATTCTAAACTCTTTGAAGATATCTCTTTATGTAGTCAATCAATTTATGTTTGTGCTACATGAACATCAAAATTTTAATTCTACTATAATCATTACTAAAAATAATTAAGTACCACTCTCTATATGTTCTATCCATATTAATTAGACCACACACATAATTATTGAAAAGATCAAGTAGATTTGATTCACTTTTATTCCTCGGTCGATAAGAATTCTAGACCATCTTTTGTCACATGAAATTATCACATGTCTTTTCTATATCACACTTCAGATTGGAAATGTCAAAAATATCCTTTATATTTGATATGTTTTCCATGATATTTTAATTAATGTGACCTCACCACCAGTGCTATAAGTTTTTTCCTCTTCAATTGTTAAGAAATATCAGTTTTATTTACAATATACCTGGTATAAATTTCCATTTTCCTATAACCTTTAATGAGATAATTACTTGTCTTTCCTTGAAAGGTGCACCCATTATAATTAAATTTCACTACGAGTCATCACATTGAGTAGATTGTGATGCAATAATTACATATAGTATTTTAATTATCCCATCATTTTCTAATTATGTATTTAAACTAACTTTGATATTGAAGGCACTATTGGTGTCGAATATCAATTTTCTATTAAGCATTTTCTTTAACTTATTTGAAACATTTATTTTTTCTATCATATGGGATGAGAATGAGCTATCAAGAATCCAGGTACTAACATTCTTTATTTCATTGAGTGTAATTTTCAAAAGGTTGGATTTCTCAATCTTCTTCTATTCATTCTATGAGATACCTGATTAAGTAGTGGAAATAATGTCCTTTATAATATTTTTTTTAACATCCAATGTTGAATAAAACTCATATTCTTCTTCTAGTAGAGAATACTTATTTTTAAGGGTAATAATTCTTGGTTGATTGATATTGACTAGTCTCGGAGTTCTATAGTTATTATTTCCACATTTTCTCTTACTAAAATTAATAGCATTATGGACAAAGTTAAAATAGTGGAAACAATATCCACCAAAATTATTTCTTCTCTATGATGTGGGATATAGTCTCATTATCCTTTAATGGATTCCATGGTATTCCCCATCCAAATATCTCCTTACATATTCAAATTAATACATATTATGGATAAGGAAGACATAGAATTGAAATTTCATAAGATTAAATATCTTCTCACTTCTAGTCCACCACATGCCCCGGTATTTGACCAATGATTCTCTCTAGATAATTGATGATAAGCCTCATCTCTCTTCACTGTTTGATTTGAAGGTGTCTCTATTTGTACATCAAGTTCCTTTATTATAGGACTGATGTTTGGATTCCTATTAATTTGGTTCATCCCATTTCTATCCTTTGATGTTTCTATGTCATATATAATTCCACATTTCCCCTAAATTTAGATCTTTTATCATTCTGGGCTTTCTTTAATCCTTCATAACCACATTTAACCATTTCCAAATGATCTACATATAAAACCTTCCAAACTAAAATCTCTTATTCATTCCCTTTATTGGGACTCAGTTTTGTTTTAATTATTAAATAAATGACTTATTTTACAATTCCCTCAACTATCATCGCCTTTTATCTATCCTTTATGAATGTTCATTGATGATTTTTTCCTTCTCTTCTATCTTGAGTTTAAACTACTCAAAAACTTTTGATATTTAAGAGTTTTCAAATGTTCTTAAGCCTCTTTTTGTAATCGATCATTCTCTTCTTCATGATGATCGTCATACTTAGATGACTTTTTCTACATAGATTCCATCATTTATTTTTTCTTTTATTGAATTTCATGCTCATAAAGAGCACCTTTGAGTTCCAACTTGTGATAAACAAAACCATGTCATTAATTTTTTTCATATTTTTAAGGTTATTAATTTTCAACTATATACATAATGGACTCTTCAATATCATATTTAAACTCTAGTTCTATATCTTATAAAAATTAATCATTGTATTTTTTCTCTTTGGAGATGAAGCTCTTACACTATAACAGCTTTCATGGTTAGAAGTGTCCCTTTTCCAGTAACTTACTTTGATGCATCTTCATGATTAATGCTTCAATTTAAACATCATTTAATATACTTGAGCACTATGAAGAAATATTCCCTACATTAGCACAATGAAAACAATCCAAAGGGATATTTTCTTCAAATCTACATTTTCCTCTCTTGATTTTTTTTGGAAAAAAGAGATATATTTATTTCACCCACATCATCTCCATCATTAATAACTTTGGATATGTCATTTTTTTATATAGATTTTAATTTCATTTCCATACTTACTCATATTATTGTATCTTCTGGTTTGACTCTCATTTTATAAGCCACCATTCGTCTTAGTAGATCACCAAGAGGGATATTGGATATATCTCTTTCCTCAAGGACTGACACTTTTGGATTGTGCAGAGGTGTGAGACTTCTCAATATTTTCCTTAAAATATCAATAACCTTTTTTATACCAAAAGTTCTTGAATATATAAAAAAATCAATAATTTTATTAATGAAATTATCTTCATTTTCATCTTGATCCATTTTCAAATCATTTAACTAATTTTGAAAAACTTGAAGTTTTTCCTCCTTAACATTATTATCACCTTTTTAAAAATTTCTAGTTGCTCCCACATGGTCTTATATGTAGTGTATCTCATCACCTTAAAATATATTTAATAAAATAGTGCTGAATTAATTTTTTTTATTTTTCATCTGCATCATGCATTTTTCTTTCTATTTTCATAATAAAATAACTTGTCACATAACTGACATGGATCCCATAAACCATTGAAAAGAGAACTTCCAACCCAACAGATCACAAATGAGATATCATTTTATAATTCAAAATATAGAAGTTACTTCAATAAAAAATGTAACTCCTATAACATTTACAAAATACTCCATGTAAAAAACAACAAGGGATATATTTAACACCTATAACCTATACCCTCTGATACCACATTAAGGACCCTATAATACCCTGAGAGGGGAGCGCTAAATTAGGGTGTAAAATTTTTCACACAATGAGATGGATCTTATCCACACATTTATAGGAACTTATTAAATATGTCTAATAGAATCCTGAAAAAATTAAATTCCAATATGAATAAATAGAAACAAAACATAGTAGTTTTACATGGTTAAATATTAAGGGTTATCCCATGGAGGGTATGCTAGTAGTGTGTTGTCGTACCTGAATCAACTAATATTCACTTGATTTTTTAGTTTTTCAATTATTATGCATGGAAACTCCATTCCGGGATCATTAAATTTATAATAATTTAAGGTAAAAAACCCTACCTTCTTCAGATCACTTTCATATACCCCCTTGCTCACTACCTTAAGTGATGTCTTTCTTAGTTTACAAACTTGAAGGTCACATCAATAGGTTAGGTGCAATAGACTTTGTCCTAGATTAGTAAGAGACTCTGATTTCACCATAGTCCTTAATTAGTGCACTTGAATTCACTTTTCACTCAAATCAAATTTTCAAAAACAACTATTTGGGTAAGTACCCTTTGTGAAACTTCCTTCTTCATGAAACCTCTTTCTGTTTCAAGGATGTTCTATCCTACACAAACCCAAATACATTAATAAATCTCCTAGCCTTCATGAAGCACTAGTAAGGGTTGGTGTCCTATGAACCAACTGTTTTGTACTTTGATTACATGAATGTTCACTTATTATATATTGTTCATTGTTCTGCATGACTATAATATAATAATGTCCTGGAATATCTGTTGCATTAATAAGGTCATAGCAGATCCCCGCTATGATGAGAACATTGAAATGCTATAAAAATATTCTTAAATAAAGTTCTACGGTTGGATGACATACTATGATAGGACACATTGTATACAGACCGTCATGTGCGAGTACTCGTAAGAAGATGAGACTCTCTCTCATGGAGTTCGCACTTGGTAATCTCCAAGATGAGAGATTATGAGAACAGACCCACCAGTAGTAATTCCGCATGTCTTGGTGTCATCGAATATTTCTATCTGCGAGCGTGTGTAATGGTCCTTAGACTGGAAGACTATCATTAACTCATGTCATGACTCGTGCACTTAGATTTACTGACGAAAACCATCACGCAGACAGTTGGCGGGAAGTAGGGTACATTGGGTGCATCACGAGTGACATGTTTTTAATGGACAAGTCAAGGAAGGATTTGTCCCTTCCATTTATAGAATTTGATATCTCGGCCCTTTGATTTAAATAGAACTGTTGCATTAAATTCCATGGCCATGGTGTAAACGACGAGTTTATTTCAGGTAGTCAAAGAACGACGGATCAAGAAATTAGGTTTATGACACTTCCCTGAAACCTTCTTGATGAGATATTGAGACAAAGGGATTAAATTACACAATAAGCATTCGTATGAGGTGATACATCAATGCGGAGTCAACTTCTTTCTCTTGGGTGCCTTGACCCGTTGCTAGACAGTAATCTTGGACTTTAGGCAAGCCTGCCTAATGCTAATGAGAAAGAGGCCTAGAGGGTCACACACTATGTGTATCCAAGTATCTAAAGTTTAATAAAGATTATTCCCGTATGTGGTTTAATAATTATTCAAGGAAGCCTAAGTTGTTTTAAATGATGGAGGAAAAATAAAATAAAACAAGTACACGCCGTGTATTATTAAATTTACACGCCGTGTAGTTTTATTTTGGAAAGGAAATGAATAAATGAAAACAAGATATACACGCCATGTAGTTTTCAATGAAAAACAAGTACATGCCGTGTATTTTTTATTACACGCCGTGTAGTTTTTCCTATCGGGATTTTGAGGATATAATATTGTTTTAAATGATATTTATTATAATCAGTGTGGGCGCATGTCAAGGAATTATCTATTCGACATGGGGGGTTTCAATAAGAGTCAATGAAATAAATAAAACGCGTAACGCATTTATTTTTTGTCATAACTCTATAACCCCACACAACCGATTATAAATATCCTTACAACCCCAACTTTTTTCCGACACACAAGAGAATCGTTGTGCACAATATCTCTGGAGAATTATTTCAAGGTCGAAAGTACCTCTTCCTCCAAGAACGCTCTCAAGACCGAGAGAGATCCTCTTCCATCAGATCAATACGATCTATGGCGGACAACGCAAGCAAAGGATTCTCCACGCTAGCACCTGGATAATCCTTTGGCGACGTCTAGAGATATGAGGTACACGTGTGGATCACCGCTAAAGGGAGTCTAAACTTGGCTTCTGCGACGCAACGACGGATCACATCGACAACGTGATTGCGAACATCAACGAAGAAAGAACACACAAAAGGTATTTCTTTATAATTAATTAAGTTAATTATAATCAACCTGTAACGATCCTTGTTTGTGGTTCCGGGACAAACCATCTTCTTTTTCTTTTTCTGTGATTCGATCCGTGGAGACTGGCGTTTATCGCCATATTGATCCCGGATTGATCATTTCTAATTAAAAAAAGCCAAGTGGGCACATCCACCCACGCGCTTCCACTACGCCCAGAACCCTCAAATGGTATCAGAGGGAGGTTACAATGTTGTTTATAGTTATTTAATTTTCGTTGATAATTTACACATTAATATTTAATTCAATTCGAAATAAATCATTCTATAAATCTGAATTAACGAGATATATTCTTCCTCCTTCGTTTCTAGATTCATATCATAGAAACGACCTTTTAATTTTAATTTTTATTAAAATAAAAATGACGAACTCATCCGAAGGAGCCGCTCTTTCTGTCTGTACAACACGGGATTACACAACATGTAATTAAAACTACACGCCGTGTACTTTGGTTCAACGAACCGACACTGGTCTGCCAAACCACACCGTGTGGATTGATTATGCCTAAGTTTTAATCACGCCGTGTTGACCAGAATAGAACAACACGTGGAAACTGGAATACACGATGTGTATGTTGGAACAACATGCCGTGTAGTCTGTTCCGACCCAGGTGAAAACGTGTACAAAGATAAGCCGCATACCGCGTACACGGGATCGCCAGGCCGGTTACCGCATAACAAGGAAGTACATGCCGTGTATGATTCATCTACATGTTGTGTACTCTAAAATTTCCAAAGTACAGAAAACATGCCAAAGCCCCAGCATGTACTTTGGATAAAAGGTGAAAAGAAAAATATAGTCCGTGTAATTATAAACTACACGCCGTGTACTTTCCAGAAATGGAATTTCACCAGGTTTCCTCCAATGTACAAAGACCCGTACAAGGAATATGGATGAGAAGAATCTAAAGGAAATTCAGAAGGGAATTTAAGATAAAGAATTGATTAATTATAAGATTATAATTAATTGAATTCGAGCGCGTCTTATCTTAAATAAAAGAACGATTGAAAGAATTTGAATTCTAAATATGCGTAAATATCGTTGCATACTATGGATGATCATGATCTAGACCAAAGACCCTTTGTATGTGTATTGTTTCATTTAAATTTAATTAATTTTGTTGGCCTGTGAGCCTTCTTCCAATAAAATGTAGGGCATGCGTGCCCATGGTTTCTTTAATGTAAACCCATGTAATGGAGGATCTCCCAAGCCAAAGGAGATGGTTCAAATCCCAAAGCCGAGGTGAAACCAACACAAGAAGATACAAAGGTGGACAGGTGGGAGCTGAAAAACACGAACCATCAGGTTCAAGGTGTTTTCCCTAGGTCAGGGTTAGCTTATCAAAACCGCTAGATAAGCTAACCAGTAGAAGCTCATGATCATGCCATCTTATTTTATTTCTGTCTGATTGCATGGTTTATTTATTATGTATGTGTTGTCGCGATAACATAATTAATAAAATTAACAAGCATGAAAAGATGGAATAAAATAAAAACCGGACTATGCGTAAACATTATCAGAACATGGTTAATCACTTAAGAAAGCATCACTTAATATTAACAAACATGTGATAATGTGAAACTACGCATAAAGTAATAAAATCCCTCAATACCATATTAAGTAAGACCAAGCCTTCCGTTACCTAATTAAGGGAAAGACTCAATAAAACTATGTGTTTGACCAACCCTTGTTGGGACACTTACTTTTATAAAGGAAGTCCTTATGAAAGGTTTCAGGTTGACTTAACCATATTACATCAAGAGAAGTATCCCTTGCTAGACTTGATGTAATATTGGAGGCAAGTGTTGAGGAAATCCAAGTCAGGATTTTAGGATTGGGGAGTCCACTCAACAGATCAAGGAACTGTAAGCTCACAATTGGCAATGACCTACCTACCTAAATACCTTCAAATAGCTTGAACAACCCTTGTTGGGGTTATGCGAAGGGAAATATGGATCCTTGACACTAGAATGTCAAAGAAACTAGAAATTCTAAGTTAAATGGTGAGGGCCATTGAGACTTGATAAAATAGTGGGAGACTTAATTAATTTATTATTATTTCTCATAAAAATGTAATCAAGAAAGTACTAATAAATTTTCTCTTTTAAAATTGTAGAATCAAGATGAAAAACTCGTCAACCACATTTTCTCTGTGATCAATATTGGATAAAGACAATATCCTCACCGGCAGTAACATTCAGAAATGGTTTAGATGCCTTCGGGTTATCCTAGGCCATGAACGGAAGTTTTATGTGCTGGAGTCCTCACTTCCTGATTCTCCTACCCCAGGGGCGAGTGATGAAGATTTACTGGTCTATGATCAAGATTTTAACGACGCTGTCGAAGTTCAATGTTTGATGCTGTCATCTATGTCTAGTGAGCTCATGAAGTCTCATGAAGACATGGATGACTACAGCATGATCGAGCACCTCCGTGGTCTATACCAGGAGAGAGCAAGACAGGAGAGGTTTGAGATCTCCAAAGCTCTATTTCAGAGCAAGCTTGGAGAGGGTGCCCCAGCCGGGCCTCATGTAGTCAAGCTCATTGGCTACATTGAGCGCTTGGAGGTTCTAGGGTTTATACTCCCTGAAGAATTGGGCACCGATCTCATTCTTGCATCACTCCCCCAGATATTCTTGAACTTTGTTGTGAACTTCAATATGAACAACATTGAGAAGTCTTTGTATGATCTTCTCATCATCATTCGCCAAGTGGACACTGACATGAAGCGTGAAAAGCCTTCTGTCCTCATGGTGAATAAAAGTAAAGGGAATGCGAAGAGCTTTAAGCCCAAATTTTCTTCAAGGCCTTACAAGAAAAGGAAGATCAAAGCGGAGGAAATGGAACAAGATGCTGTTTGTTTCGCATGTGGCAAGAAGGGCCACTGGAAGAAAAACTGCACCCAGCCAAGGAAGTAAGGGGAAGCTTCAGGTTCGTTTGTTATCAAATGAAATCAATCTGTTTCTACTAATTGGGTATTAGATACTGCTTATGGTGCTCACATCTGTATCCAAATACAGGAACCAAGTAGATTCAGAAAGATTGATCTAGGGGAGGTAGATCTACGAGAAGCCAATGGAGCCATACTCGCTGCTGTAGCTGTCAGAGACTACCACCTCACATTGCCTACCGGGATGGTCTTGGTTTTGAAAGGTTGTTATTATGTGCCTTCTGTTACTAAAAACATTATTTCAGTATCCAGATTAGATACTGATGGATTCATATTCAAGTTTGGAAATGAATGTTGCTACTTTTAAAAATATTGCATTTGTTTTGGTAGGGCACATTTATATAACGACCTTTATGTGTTAGACTACACAAACCAAGTGATGGAAATCGATAACAAAGTTAATTCACATGACTCATACCACACCCAACTTTGGCATCGCCGGCTAGGTCATGTCAATGAGAAACGTTTGACAAAATTACATCAAGATGGGTATTTAGATTATTTCAAACTAAAACCACTTTGTATATGTCATGCGTGTCTACAAGGCAAAATGACCAAAGCCCCATTTAGTTGGAAAGGTGAAAGAGATAAAGAGATTCTAGAATTAGTTCACACAGATGTGTGTGGACCACTTCCAGTTGAAGCAAGGGGTGGGTTCTCGTACTTCATAACTTTTACTGATGATTTTAGTAGATATGGATATATCTACTTAATGAGGTATAAGTCAGATTATTTTGATCGGTTCAAAGAATACAAGAATTAAGTTGAGAACCATCTTGGTAAGAAGATTAAGAAACTCTGCTCAGAAAGAGGAGGATAATATCTTAATCAGGACTTAATTGATTTATTACGGGAGTTTGGGATTCTATCTCAACTCACTCCTCCTAACACACCTCAGTGGAATGGTGTAAGTGAAAGGAGGAACTACACCCTGTTGGACATGGTGAGATCAATGATGAGTCATGCGAGTCTTCCATTATCCTTTTGGAGATATGCATTACCAACAACAGCGCACATACTAAACCAAGTACCAGCTAAATCGATAAATGGTATTCCATACGAATTATGGAGTAGACGCAAAGCCATGTTATAGAATTCACATGTGTGGGGTAGTGAAGCATTTTTTAAGGCCTCTTCAGGTAACAAACCTGCACCCCAAGGCACAAAGTGTATCTTTATAGGATATCCCAAGGAAACAAGAGGATATTACCTATACAACCCCTCAGAAAAAAAGGTTACAGTGGAAAGACACGCCATATTACTTGAGAGGGAGCACATCTCCAAAAGAGATAGTGGGAGTGAGATTGACTTCGATGAAGTCAAGGCTCAAGATACACAGAAGTTGGTACAAGAACAGATTCCACAAAGCCTCGTGGAAGAAAAATCTGTTCCAGAGACACAAGAACTGTGTAGGAGCACGATAGAGGTGAGAGAACCAGAACGATATGGTTTTCTTGTCACCGAGGATGGTGACTCATTATTGGTTGACAATGATGATCCTCTTACCTACAAGGAAGTAGTTGAAGGCACAAATGTTGCCAATTGGAAAGAAGCCATGAATTCTGAAATGGATTCCATGTACCAAAACCAAATCTGGATTTTGGTAGATCCTCCAGTTGATGTAAAGCCTATTGGTAATAAATGGGTATTCAAGAAGAAACTTGACATGGAGGGGAAAGTCAGCACCTACAAGGCACGAGTGGTTGCAAAAGGTTTTAGACAGCGTCAAGGAATTGACTATGATGAAACCTTTTCACTAGTTGCAATACTGAAGTCCATCAGAATCCTATTGGCCATTGTTGCTTACCATGACTATGAAATTTGGAAAATGGATGTCAAAACAGCTTTCCTTAACGGGAACCTCCAGGAAGATGTCTACATGACACAACCTGAAGGGTTTGTGACTCCAAAGGATGCCAACAAGGTATGCAAGTTGTAGAAATCCATTTATGGTTTAAAGAAAGCATCAAGTTCATGGACCATTCATTTTGATGAAGCTGTTACAGAATTTGGCTTTGTTAAGAATGAATGTGAGAATTGTGTCTACAAAAGGTTTAGTGGAAGTGCAGTCGTTTTCCTAATAGTATATGTTGATGACATATTGCTAATTGGAAACAAAGTACCTATATTACAGTCGTTAAGGCATGGTTGCATAAATGATTCTCCATGAATGACTTGGGTGAGGCGGCATATATTCTTGGGATCAAGATCCATCGTGATAGATCTAAGAGAATGCTGGGCCTGAGTCAAAGTACATACATTGACAAGATACTGAAGAGATTCAGTATGGAACAGTCCAAGAGGGGATTGTTGCGAGTGTCACATGGCATTCATCTTTCCAAGAAAATCTGTCCTCAGACACATGAGGAAAGAAAGAGGATGGCAATGATCCCCTACGCATCCGCGATTGGGTCAGTCATGTATGCTATGCTATATACGAGGCTAGATGTTGCTTACTCATTAAGTGCGGTAGGAAGATATCAAGATGATCCATGAGACCGCTATTGGATGGCAGTCAATACTATCCTTAAGTATCTGAGGCGTACTAAGGATATGTTCCTGGTTTATGGAGGAGATGAAGAACTAGTCATCAGAGGAAATGTAGATGCTAGTTTCCAGACTAATCAAGATGACATGAAGTCGCAGACTGGATACATCTTCAGTTTGAATGGAGGTGCAGTGAGTTGGAAGAGCTCAAAACAAAGTGTGGTGGAAGATTCTACAGTAGATTCCGAGTATATCGCAGCTTCTGAGGCAGCTAAAGAAGCAGCATGGATACGAAGCTTCATCCAAGATCCGGATGTTGTACCGAGCAGTAAAGATCCTATCACACTCTATTGTGATAATACTGCAGCGGTGGAACTTGAAAAAGAGCCAAGGCCACATCAGCAGACAAAGCACATACATCGGAAGTATAATCTCTTGAGGGATTTTTCTCAGAGAGGTGAAGTTGCAGTGAGCATTATTTCCACCGAAGACAACCTAGCAGACCCATTGAATAAAGCCTTGACTCAGCACAAACATGATCATCATGTGAGGTCTAGCGGACTAAAAGTCGTAGGCAGTTGGCTCTAGTCCAAGTGGGAGTTTGTAAGGGTTGGTGTCCTGAGAACCAACTGTTTTGTACTTTGATTACATGAATGTGCACTTATTATATATTGTTCATTGTTCTGCATGACTATAATATAATAATGTCCTAGAATATTTGTTTCATTAATAAGGTCATAGTGGATCCCCACTATGATGAGAACCTTGAAATGCTATAACAATATTCTTAAATAAAGTTCTACGGTTGGATGAAATACTATGATAGGACACATAGTATACAGACCGTCATGTGAGAGTACTCGTAAGAAGATGAGACTCTCCCTCATGGAGTTCTCACTTGGTAATCTCCAAGATGGGAGATTATGAGAACAGACCCACTAGTAGTAATTCCGCATGTCTTGGTGTCATCGGATATTGCTATATGCGAGCGTGTGTAATGGTCCTTAGACTGGAAGACTATCATTAACTCATGTCATGACTCGCGCACTTATATTTACTGACGAAAACCGTCACACAGACAGTTGGCGGGAGGTAGGGTACATTGGGTGCATCACGAGTGACATGTTGTTAATGGATAAGTCAAGGAAGGATTTGTCCCTTCCATTTATAGAAGTTGATATCTCGGCCCTTTGATTGAAATAGAACTGTTGCATTAAATTCCATGGGCATGGTGTAAACGACGAGTTTATTTCAGGTACTCAAAGAAGGACAGATCAAGAATATAGGTTTATGACACTTCCATGAAACCTGCTTGATGAGATATTGAGACAAAGGGATTAAATTACACAGTAAGCATTCGTATGAGGTGATACGTCAATGCGGCATCAACTTCTTTCTCTTGGGTGCCTTGACCCATTGCTAGACCGTAATCTTGGACTTTAGGCAAGCCTGCCTAATGCCAATGAGAAAGAGGTCTAGAGGGTCACACACTAAGTGTATCCAAGTATCTCAAGTTGAATAAAGATTATTACCATACGTGGTTTAATCATTATTCAAGGAAGACTAAGTTGTTTTAAATGATGGAGTACAAATAAAATAAAACAAGTACACTCCGTGTATTATTAAATGTACACGCCGTGTAGTTTTATTTTGGAACGGAAATGAATAAATGAAAACAAGATATGCACACCGTGTACATTTAATGTACATGCCATGTAGTTTTCAATGAAAAACAAGTACACGCCGTGTATTTATTATTACATGTCGTGTAGTTTTTCCAGTCGGGATTTTGAGGATATAATATTGTTTTAAATGATATTTATTATAATCAGCATGGGCGCATGTGAAGGAATTATCTATTCGACAGGGGGGGTTTTAAATAAGAGTCAATGAAATAAATAAAATGCGTAACGCATTTATTTATTTTCATAACTCTATAACCCCACACACCCGATTATAAATATCCTCACAACCCCAACTCTTTTCCGACACACAAGAGAATCGTTGTGCACAACATCTCTGGAGAATTCTTTCAAGGTCGAAAGTACCTCTTCCTCTAAGAACACTCTCAAGACCGAGAGAGATCCTCTTCCATCAGATCAAGACGATCTAAGGCGGACAACGCAAGCAAAGGCTTCTCCATGCTAGCACCCAGAGAATCCTTTGGTGACGTCCAGATATACGAGGTACACATGTGGATCACCACTTGAGGGAGTCTACACTTGGCTTCTGCGACGCAATGACAGATCACAACGACAACGTGATCTACAACATCAATGAAGAAAGAACACCCAAAAGGTATTTCTTTATAATTAAATTAATTATAATAAACCTCTAACGATCCTTATTTGTGGTTCTGGGAAAAACCATCTTCTTTGTGTTTTTCTGTGATTCGATCCGTGGAGACTGGCGTTTATCTTCGTATTGATCCCGGATTGATCATTGTTAATGACAAAAAGCTAAGTGGGCACATCCACCCACGCGCTTCCTCTACGCCCGGAACCTTCAGCACCCAGCCTTCATGGAACTCCTAGACTTTATGAAGCTTACATCCTTCATATAACTCCTATATTTCGTGATTCTCATAGCCTTCATGGAACACCAACATATAATGAAACTTTCATTATTCCTGAAAATCCATTTTTTCAAATTTCATAGTGTCACCAGTTCTTAACCATTATTTTCATGATGATTATTATTGTGAAGAGTTATCGATTCATAAAGAATTATCTTCACCTAAGATATTTTCTAAATCATAGCAATTCACCCTTTTTCCAAATCCTCTCTATTCCTCAATTAATTGAAAACGCCTCTTTGTAAATATTTCCTACGAAGATCCTACTCTTTAGTAGACATTAATTCACAATTAATTACATGAGATTACACATAATATAACCAATAACATCAAGAATACTAGTCTATTTTGGAATTAGGTACATTACATACCAACTTAAAATAATAAATACATCATCTTTATTGAAAACCTCCTTAACATGCTCACATTATTCCTTTATACCTAAAACTGTGTGGGATAGCCTGGGGAAATACATAAGAAAGTGGTGATCTATAAAACCATATAAGGGAATAAACATGGAATAAAATTAAGAAAGTAATACATGTTACACAATAGGAATTTTAATGAAAAAAAATGGTGGGAATCATAAATATGAACAACGATACCTGATATAACATGATAAAATAAAGGTAACATGGGAAATGTGGAATAAAGTAAAAACACTGCATCATAAACATAGGTCAAGGATAATTTCTAGGACTTCATAATGAAGAAGGACCATAATGGAATAGTTTCACTCCCTAATACCTTTCTAGACATCTTGTGAGACTAAAACATTACCCAATGCATTGGAGTGCTATATAATTCTGGGTGCACCAATCACCTTCATTTCATTCTCATGCATACGTGTTCCATATAGATCCTAAAAAATTGAATCATTACTCATAAAGTATTATTATATGATCAAGGAGTGTGTAATAAATAAAATTAAGTTACCAATAAAAGAATTATATTCTCATAAAGGTGAAAAAACTTGATAGGAAATGGGTATGCGTATTCACTGCACAATTGTTTGGCACAGAAAATAGTGGTGAAATTTCGGTAGCATACGGGGGATTATAAATGTTCATGGAAATAATTAATGAGAGTGAATGAGGTATATAATCATTAATATATAAAATGGACACTAAATAGGATATGTATGATTGTTTCCCAACATTATGAATTTGATATAAAAGACAAAAGATAATGAATAAACTTGAGAAAAGAGGCGAAATAGAGGATCCCTCACTAAATCTTGACATGGTAACGAGTTTACATAAAGGTCCATGTGAGGGATTAATGATAATTGAAGGAGTATATCATAATTTATACATCAAAGTGATTTTTAGGGGGATATATAAGAACATATCCCCACATGAAATAATGTAAATTAATAGGAATAACATAAAAGAGGTGGTTGAATAAAATAGAGAGTGGAAGATCCCTTATTAAATTTCAACATGAAAACAACATAGGTAAATGATATAATGAGAGGGGAAAATGGTATCTAATTATTATAGAATAAATTTTAAAGTGGAGGGATCATTATAAATATTTGACAACATAACTAATTTATAATCAAAATTCTAATTACAATAAAGGTGATTGAATAGAAATGAGAAGAAAAAAATCCTTTACTAAATTTTGGAAAGGTAACAGATGTTCCAAAAGGTTCATTGGAGGGTTTAATGGGAGGGAAAATGGGTATCTAATAAAATGGTAATCAAAATAAAATTATGAATATTTTATTAAATAATTCCAAAAAACCCACAAAAAAACTAAGAGGAATAAATTAAAAGAGGTGCTTGAATACAAAAAAGAGATAAATCTCTTACTAAATTTTGACATGGTAACGGTTGTAAATAAAGGTTTATGGGAGGTATTAATGAGTGTTTAAGGGGTATATAATCATTTATAAGTATCATGGTAATTAATGTGGATATGGAATAAAATATCCAAACACTAGTAATTGGAATGAAAAGGCATAAAATGAAGAAGATGTTTGAATTGAAAAGAGTGGAGAGAGGTCCATAACCTTGAGAGAGTGATTCCAAAAAGCTTTAGAGGATCTTATTGAGAGATTTAGGGAACAATTTTAGTACTCTAGAGAGGGTATTTAAGAGTAAAAATGTGGTAAATGTTTTTTTAGTGAAGGTAAATGGGAGTTTGGGTGAGTTTATATATGAAATGGGTGGGGAATTATTTATTATTTCTCAAACTTTTGTTTTGGACTCTATATAATAAAGTAATCAGAACCACAAACATTACCAAGGTTTATCCCATGGTTTCTTCAAAAGATGAGTGGTTATAATTATTTTATTTACACAAGGACCTAACATATTAAAATATTACCCTTGGGGATGTGGAAGTGAGTCGTGTATTTAAAGAAATGATTTTTAAACCTCAAAATATATTTTTGGTTTTGGAGAATTCATAAAGTCATTATAAAATAAACACAATAAACCTAAAATCACATTATTTTAATGGGTAAAAATATATTTTTTCATGTATACCATTACTAGTATTTATTATATCACCCTTTCAGTGTTATTATGTCATAATACTCATCATATATTTGTACTCTATTTAATTTTTACCTGAGAATTCATCTGTCTCTGAAAATTAGGAAAAAATCACAAATGGATAATTTTAAATTTATTATTTAAAAAATAATATATATTTTATCCAAATAATTTTATAAATATATGAATTTTTTACTTTCAAAATATAATTTACATTTATTGAGAAATTTTGGGTTTTTTTTGATAATAACAGTTTTCAAACCATTATAGAAATTACATTTGACATCATAAAAATTATATCATGAATTATTTTTATAAATAATAATTTATTAATAATATTTTATTAAAATAAAATTTATTTAAAAAATACATTAATTCATCAAAAGGAATGTCTTAATTGAAATTATATTTTACATAGAAATACAAGTTGTCGTTTATCATATCAAAATGTAATATTTATGAAACAGAATGATTAATTATTTATAAAGAAAATAAACAAGTAATAATTATAATAATTAATTCAATTATAATTTAATATAAATATTAAGACTATTTGGGTTACATTTTTTTCTTGTCATTGTTAAATTATTTTTACCTTTAATTAACTAATTTTCTATCTATTGTGGAAATAAGTATTTACTATAATTACTATTTATATAGTTAAAATATTATGTTTAACTTATTAAATAATATTATTTACAATGATTCAAAATATGTAATCAATTTTATCAGAATAAATTCAAAGAGGTGGAAGAATTTAATTTAATATAAAACTCATAAACATGATGGACAATAATTTTCTGGAAAATATTTTTTTAACGAAAAGATGATTTTACATTAACTCTATAAGTAGTAACCTTAATTATATTAATCTTAATTAATAAATATAGATATATAATCTACAAATTTCTTTTGGATCATTTCTCATTATGGGTTATTTTAATTAATTATAATGGGGAAACATTTTTCAATTTAAAATAGTATTCAAACAAATGCATTTTGAATCATAAAAAAACATGTATTAAAATATGGTATAAATATGATTCAAATGTAATTAATTGAATTAAATATAACTAAATAATACTTATTTAAACTTGAAATGAAATAATAATTGGACATTTAAATTATTTAATTTATCCAAATAAATTATAATTTTACATAAAAATGGTATTTTTCACTATTCACTAAAAAAACTATAGTTTCTGAAAAATACCAAACTTTTTCTAGTTAGTTTTTATATGATAATATAAAAATGGAGTTTTTTATAAATTTTTTAAATTTCCTAAAAAAAAATTAAAATATTATTAAAATAAATAAATATCATTTTTAAGAAAAGTAGTTTTTGAAAAACTAAAACTCATTACCAAAAAATAGATTGATTATTTTCTAATAATTTATCAACATATATAGAATATAAATACATAAATATATATTTAGTAATGTAATTAATCATAATCATATATTGTAATATAATTAAAGATTAAAATATTTATATTTAAATAATCATTATTTTTTTGGGTTTGGTGTTACGTATCACATACACTATCGAACTAGTTTTCTCTTTAAAAAACATGGTGTATTATATTTCATGCCCACTATAGAAATTTTGAAAACCTATTCATTAACGTTTTAAAATATCATTTTATTCATGAAAAATCAATGAAATTATGTCTTTTTTATAAATCATCTCATATCTGTAACAACCTAGGTACTTATAAGATAATTAATTTTAAACTTAATTTCCCACTTCTATGATTTGAATTCCAAAAATTTGACCTACACAGTTGCGATTAGTAAGAAGTTTTGAGTCCTATAGGGAAAACATAATTCTTGATGAATAGTAACCTACCCTTTTGAATAGTAATATACCCTTAGGAATAGAAGTATGGCCCTTATTAATAGTAAAACATCTCAAATAATAGTAACCTTACCCATGAATGATTAAATAAAATTTAGGCACCTTATAAGTGACAATTTGACTATAGAAAAAGTGTTGGTATTTATGTAATTCATAAATAAATATTTATCATTAATTAATTATTTAAATAGAAATAATTATTCTCCTAAATTTTTTTCATAAATTATCAATTCTATTTCATTTGGGTTTTAAGATAATATTATAAGAACTTAGGTAATTTTTCAAAGCATTATCAAATCAGTTTTAATTTTAAAATCTTTATTTTTCAACTAGATTATGATTTTAATTAAAATTTAAATTAATAATATTTAGAGAATTAATTTTAAAAAATGGAAATCATTTTTTTATTCTTCATGTTGATAAATGGTTAGGGTTATTATTTGGGGTTTTTTTGAAATACTTCATTTTTCGGGAGAAATGTAAAAATAAAGTTTTTCACATAACCAATATATCTTAAATTGCGTCATTCATGATGTAATGATGACATGAACTTTCTCGAAATTTATTTTTGGAAATTTTATATTTAATTTCATAATTTTTTCTTCAAAATAAAATAATCTTAATTTCCCACCCTAAAAATAACTTCACAAAACCGAAAGTCAAAAAGTGAATCCTTAATGTATCATTTTCTCTTTATTTTCACTTTCTTTTTAATAAATTAATGAATTGGAATTATAAAGATGATTTAAAGACTAAAACCAATTATATTATATTAATATATGATTTTTTAAAAAAATTAATATTACAAGTCTAACATTTGATATATTATTTTATTTAATATTTTATTCTAAAACACCCCCTCCTCATGTATAAATAACCCCTCTCCCTCCCCTTGTCAAACCACACCTCTACAACCTTGAGAATTGTCCAATTTCTAAAAAAATCCCTCCCAAATCTCCATAATCACGCCCAATACCTTCTGGTATCACACAAAGGGAAAAATCAAAGGCCTTAAGGAGGATCTCAAGGAGAAGAGATCAAGAGGTAAGAAATCATCTTCCTTTTTCATTTGTTTTCCTATACATTCCTTTTCTTTTATTAGAGTCTCTTCCCCTACTATTATACAAGAGGTATGAAACCTCCATAAATCATGTGTATTCTGGAATTTCATATGTTTATGGAAAATTCATCATCATTCGTCTTCTCCTCTCCCACTTATTCAAGGAATAAAAACATTGTCCGTGATGTGTCGAATTACCGACATCATGGATGATGTGATTTTAATTTTATTTAATTCATTCATGTATAGTAATGAAACCATTTTTATGGTTTAACCAGGTTATAATATTTGTATTACGTCTCATCCTTTGTTATGGAATCCTTTTTTACACATGCTTTAAATTTATAAAACAAAATTAGGTCGCTATTATCAAAGAACCACTAAAATGTTCTAAACGAACATCGTTCATGTTTTAAATAATGAATATTTGTCACATCGGAATTAAAAATGATAAGGGGATTCTCTATCTCTCACTTTTATTCAAGAATCTCCCCTATGTTGTGTCCTTTTATTTTTAATTCCTAATGATGGTGTATGTTTTATCACCTCCCAAAAAATACCTTAATTATATATTGATGATGAGATACCCCATTCTATCTCATTAATCCCTCCCATGTACACTTGAAACCCTACCAAAATTTCATAAGTGAATTTTAAACCCAATTTCCATTCTTTGGGTTAACCTTCAACTTCAATGATTTTTATCATGATAAGATGATATTTAAAATTTAATTTGATTAAATAATGTTGTAATATATTTATTTATAGTATATATATATATTTCATTCTTTTAATCAATTCTCTCTTCAATTTTATTGTATTTGTAAAGGACCTCCCTCTTAAAATCCTTTTAAATGTCTCCTTTATGAATTCCAAAGAGATTGTTATTTTTTATGACATGAGTGTAATATTATGATTTCATGATGTTTTATTACCGTAGTGTCTCCCTTATATGTTTATAAGGTTGTTTCAGAATAATAAAATTTAATTATAATTTTTGGAATGTTTGTGTTCTAAGAGTGATTTTTATGAGAAAAGGGTATTTTGAAATTTGAATGTGTTTTGCTCCAGGGTGTATACGAGTTATGAAATTTTTTATTCATGTTATGTTCCTTGGACATTATTTATTTTGGGTTTCACCCATTATAGCTCAAGATATGATGGGTGTTCCCCATTATAGCTCAAGATATGTTGGGTTGAGCCCATTATAACACAAGATATGACGGGTGAGCCCCATTATAGCTCTCCAATGCATTGAGTACTCCAGATATGGAAGTTGACCAAATGTTTATTACAAGTGTAATGGTGAATATAAGAATGGTAAGTTAAATTTGTCCCAAGGTAACTATATGAGTATTCTATGCATTCATGTTTTTATGATATGTGTTTTATTGATTTGTTATGTCATCACTTGACTAACAATTTCTTTCTTTATATCCCATACTGAGTTTTGTACTCATCCCATGTTTTTAAATGTTTTTCAGAAGATATAATGATTGGTATGAGTAAAAAGGGAGTCATTATGAATGTTATGAATACTTTTCAATTAAATACTGTTTTATGATTTAATGTTTTATACTTTGAAAATATGGATACTGTTTTTAATAGTATCCTATTTTTATAAATGTTGTATGTTATGTTTGTAAGATATCTTAACTCTCTAAAACTCCAATCCGGAAAAGATCCTCAATGTGTAATAAATGTATGTTCTTGACTAAAATTTATGATCATGTAATGTTGTAATGCCGAGATCTGATAGTTGGTATCAAATGATTGTTTAGAAAACTTTAGAGGTTATAACGATGTTAATTGAATAACCTATATGATTTTTTTTACTTTATGATTAATTTAAAATTTCATAGAATTTGAAGGTTACCATGTGTATTCAACTAAGATTTGTCTGTTCATAATGTATTTCTATAGAAGAATCAAATAAGCTGATGTAAAAGGTTCCAAGAGGCTGATATGTGTCCGAATTTGCAGCCTAGAATGGTGGGAATTGAAACCGAGCAGTTTGTAACAGAAATGGCATAGTTAATGAAAGAGATAAATGTTGGTGGTATCCATGCTAGAGAGGAACCTGATCTACCATGAGAGAACATGTCTTTTTTGAAGCATTTCATGAGGAAAAAACCTCCATATTTTAGTGGAACTGTAGATCTAGTGATATCTAAGGGATGGATCAATGCTCTTGAAAAGATATTTGAAGTCATGTGATGTTCAAAACACCAAAATTTAATACTATCCATTTATTATTTTGAAGGTGAAGCCAATAAGTGGTGGTCTCTAGTTACGAATATGATAGAAAATTTGATCTTGAAATATGGAATGGGAAGATTTTAAGAATATTTTTCTGGAAAACTATTTTCCTAAAACGTTCTACTCAGAATAGAGAAAAAATTATTAGAATTGAGGTAAAAATATCATGACTATGTGGCTACATATGAAGCCAATTTTACAAGACTGGCTTGCTGTGTACCATATTTTACACAAACATTTCATAATAAAATTAATAGATTTTACTCTAGTTTGAAACCTTTTATACGAAGGGATTTGTATTTATAAGAGTTTAAAATCTATGAGAAACTAATTTGGTATGCTGAAAAAGTTGATATAGAGCTCACTAATTTGTATGTGGATCATGATGGAAATAATAAGAAGTGGTTAGGTTGGTAGGAAATGGGGAAGAACTCATCAAAGAAGTCTGGAGGTAAGAAAATGAATTTTCCTTCTTGTGAAAAGTATTGTAAAAAGAACCCTATAGAATGTCTTGTGAATTTGGGGAAGTGATTCTAATGTGGAATGTTTGGTCACATGTCTCATGAATGTAAGGAATGTGATCCGAAAAGTAATGAGAAGCCAGTGGTGAGATGGTTTAACTATAAGGAATTGGGTCATTATTCTAATATTTGTCCAAAGCTATTCACTTAGGTAGGAAATCGGAAAGATTGGAAGTAGAAGGGTGTGGAAAAATCCGTTGTGACTACTTCAGTATTTGTTGATCCATTAGATGAAGTGGTATCAGGTACATTATTTGTTTACTCAGATTTTTCTAAAGTCTTGTTTGATATGCGGTCTACACATTCTTTAATTTCTGAGAACTTTTTAGCCAAATAGGATATTCAACCTCAAGAAATGAATCTAGAAATTATGGTAAAGACACCTAGAGGAAATGTTGTGGAAAAAATAAATTATAAGAATCATACTATCTTTTTCAATGGAAATATTTTACCTACGAACCTTGTTTTTTCCCTCTAGTAGAGTTTGATGTAATTTTGGGGATGGGCTGACTTTCTGTTTATCATATTAAGATAGATTGTAGATCTAAAAAAGTTGTTTTTCATACTGATTTTATGTTTGTGTACAATATAGAACCCATACCATTGATAACCTACGAAGAAGCTAAAAAAATATTAAAAGAATAAAATAAACCTTATCTTTCCCACATTGTTGAAAATAATGGAACTATTCAGATTATTGATGTTCTAGTGGTAAATGAATACCTGGATGGTTTTCTTAATGAGTTGCCCGGTGTAGTACCTGGTCGGGAAGTGGAATTTACCATTGACTTAGTTCCTAATTCTAATCCAATTTCAAAACTCTCTCATCAAATTACACAAGTGGAAGTTCTAGAAATGAAAAATCAGTTACAAGAGCTAATTAATAAAGGATTTATTCCACCTAGAACTTCACCATGGGGTGCTCCTATTTTGTTCATTAAAAACATATATAGGTCCATGATACTCCTCATTTATTATAGATATTTTAATAACATCACTTTTTAAAACAAGTACCATTTTCTTCATATCAATTACTTGTTTGATCGGCTCTAGGGAGCTCATTATTTTTTCAAGGTTGACTTGAGATCCATGTACCATTAGCTAAAGGTGAAGGAATATGACATTCCAAAAACAACTTTTCATAATAGATATTTTCATTATGAGTTTTTGGTTATGTACTTTGGTTTGAAAAATGCACCTGCTGTATTCATGGATCATATGAATAGGATATTTCCTGAGTACTTGGATAAATTTTTGGTTGTGTTTATTGATGACATTATTGTTTTTTCTAAAAGTAATGAGGAGCATGAAAAACATTTATGGGTTGTTTTGAAAACCTTAAATGAAAGAAAACTGTATGGTAAATTCAACAAGTGTGAATTCTGGTTGTAACAAATTTCATTCCTTTGTCAAATTGTTTCCAAAGATGGCATAACTATTGTTCCTACTAATTTTTTTTTGAAGAATGGCCAAGACCAAAAAATATAACTGAAATTCGCAGCTTCCTTGGTCTGGCGGGATATTATCGATGTTTTGTTCAAAACATTGAACTGTTATCCATCCTAATGACTAGGTTAACTTGAAAAGGTGTTCAGTTCATATTGAAAAAAGAATGTGATGATTGTTTTTAGGAATTGAAAAGAAGATTGGTGAATGATCTAGTTATGACTCTACATTCCAGAAATAGAGAGATTGTTATCTACAGTTATGATTCTTTGAGGAGACTTTTTTGTGCTTTGATGCAGAACAATCAGGTAATTTCTTATGCTTCACGTCAGTTGAAACATCATGAGTTAAATTACACCACACAAGATTTGGAACTAGCAGTTTTGGTTCTTGATTTAAAAATTTGGAGGCATCATTTATATGGAGCCAAATGTGAAATATTCACTAACTATAAAATTTTTAAGTATATATTCACTCAAAAAGAATTGAACATGCGGCAGAGAAGATGGCTTGAACTGATAAAGGATTATAATTACACAATCAATTACCATCCAGTAATATCAAACAAAATGGTAGATGCCTTGAGCCGAAAAAATCATGCATCATTAACCATGTTACATTTGGAACAAGATCCCTTGATTAATGATTTGATGAATTTTGGCTTAGAAGTTATTGGTGTAGGAAATACATCTTTTTTGTTTTAGGTTTTAGTACGGTCATCTTTATCAAAAAAAATCATGAAAGCACAGAAGGAAGACTATGTGGTACATGAAAAGGTAGAATTGGTTAAAATGGGTATGTTTCCTAGATTTAACCATGATAAAGATTGTGTTTTGTGATTTGGGAAATGATTGTTTGTGCCTTGTGATCCTTAGTGAAAGAAATATTTCTTGTGTGAAGCCCATAGTTCTCCATTTTCAGTTCATCCTGGAAGTACTAAGATATACCAAGAGATACGGGGGTATTATTAGTTGGATGGAATGAAAAAAAATATTGTCAATTTTACTGTGAAATGTTTGACATGTCAAAAGATTAATTAATAGAGACAGATACTGAAGGGGATGATTCAACCACTACCAGTGCTGGAGTGGAAATGGGAGAATATTTCCATGTACTTCGTGGTGGGATTAGCTAAAACTTCTAGAGGTAACAATGTGATTTGGGTTATTGTTGATCAGATGACTAAATATGAACATTTTATTTCTATTCGAGATACAATGTCTTTGGATCAAATTTATCGAATGTACCTCAAAGATATAGTCAGGTTACATGGAATTCCTCTTTCTATTATTTCTGACCGTGATCCCAGGTTCACTTCTAATTTTATGAAGGGCCTTCAGAAGTCGTTGGGCACAAAATTAAAATTTCAGTACAACTTTTCATCCTCAATCAGATGGGATGTCAGAACGAAAAATTCAAACTTTTAAGGATATGCTTCGAGTGTATTCAATGGAATACAAGGGAAGTTGGTATCAACATATTTCTTTTGTTGAGTTTTATCATAATAACAATTTTTATTCCAGTATTCAGATGGAACCTTTTGAGCCATTGTATGGAAAGTGGTGTCAGACTCCAGAATTTTTGGATGAATTCGGTGAATGAAAGTTTATGGGACCAAAGTTAGTAGAGGAAGAGGCTAAAAAGGTGAAGATGATCTAGTAGCACAGGAGGACAACTTAGAGTAGGTATAAAAGTTATGTGTACAATATAAGGAAAGACTTCTCTTTTGAGGTAGGTGACCATGTCTCCCTTAAAATATCTCCTTGGAAAAGTGTGATGTGTTTTGGAAAGAAAGGAAAGCTATGTCCACGGTTCATCTTCCCTTTTAAAATCCTAATGAAATTTGGACCAGTTTTATACCGAGTAGCTTTTCCTATGAGTTTGTCTCAGGTACACAATGTTTTTCATGATTCGATGTTGAGAAAGTATGTGCCAGATTCATCTCATGGTTTGAGTTAAGAACTAGTTCAGCTAAAAGATAAACTTTCTTATAAATAGAATCATGTTCAGATTCTTGATCACAAAGAGAATGTATTGCGGAATAAGTTAATCCACCAGGTAAAGGTTTTATGGAAAAAACACATGGTTGAAGAAGCAACATGGGAATCCGAGATTGGTATGAGGAAAAGGTACCCTCACTTGTTTGGGTAAGTAAACAAACATTGTGAGGATACAATTTCTAGAAGATGGGGAGAATTTAACAACCTATTTACTTATAAGATAATTAACTTTAAAATTAATTTCCCACTTTTATTTATTTAATTTCGAAAATCTGACATACATGGTTGCGATCAGTAAGAAGTTTGGAGTCCTATAGGGAAAACATAATTTTTGGGGAATAGTAACCTACCCTTATGAATAGTAACCTACCCTTATTAATAGTAGTATGACCCTTATGAATTGTAAAGAATCTAAAATAATATTAACCTTACCCATGAATGATTAAATAAAATCTAGGCATTTTATAAGTGAAAATTTGACTATAGTAAAAGTATTGGTATTATTATAAGTCAAAAATAATTAATTATAATTATTTAAATAGAAACAAATATCCTAAAATGTGTTCATAAATGAGAAATTCTATGTCTTTTGGGTTTTAAGATAATTTAATAAGATCTTATGTAATTTTTGAATGCATTATGAAATCAGTTTTAATTTTAAAATCTGTATTTTTCAAGTGGATTATGATTTTAGTTAAAAATTAAATTAATAATATTTATAAAATTACTTTTTAAAAATGGAATTAATTTTTTGGATTATACATGTCTAAAAATGGTTACGGTGATTTTTTTGGATTTTTCTCAAATACTTTAATTTCTGGATGAATAGTAAAAATACAGTTTTTCACATAACTGGTATATCTTAAATTGAATCATTTATGATGTAATGATGGCATAAACCTTTTAGAACATTATATTCTACCATGTTATATTTAATTTCATAAATGGTTCCTAAAAATACAATAAACTCAATTTCCAATACTAAAAATAACTTTCTAAAACCTAAAGATAAAAAGTGATTCCTTAAAGTATCATTTTCTCTTTCTTTTCATTTTGCTTTTAATAAATTAAAGAATTCAAATTATAACGATTATTTAAAGTCTAAAATAAATTATATTATATTAATATGTGATTTTTTTTAAGAAAACTACAATTACAAATCTAAAATTTTATATGTTATTTTATTTAATATTTTATTCTAAAGACACCCCCTCCTTATGTATAAATAACCCCTCTCCCTCCCCTTTCCTAACCACACCTCTTAAGTCTTGAGAATTTTCTAATTTCTGAAACATTACATCCCCAATCTTCTTCTCCACGTCAAAGACCTACTAGTCTCATACAAAGGCCAAAATCAAAGGTCTTAAAGAGGATCTCATGGAAAAGAGATCAAGATGTAAGAAATCCTCTTCCTTTTTCTTGGGTTTTCCTTTCCTTTCCTTCTCTTTTATTATATTCTATTTCCCTACTCTTATCCAAGAGGCCTGAAATCTCTAGAAATATTTCATATTTGGGTTTTTCTCATGTTCATGGAAAATTCTTCATCATTCTTCTTCTCCAATCCCACTTATTTAAGGAATAAAAACATTGTCCGTGATGTGTCGAATTACCGACATCATGGGCGATGTGATTTCAATTTCCTTTAATTACTTTAAGTCTGGTCATGAAACCATTTTTATGGTTTAACCAAGTTATAATATATTTATTATGTCCAATCCATGATTCTGGAATCCTTTTTTACACATGGTTTTCATTTATAAAACAAAATGAGGCCGTTATTGTCAAAGAACCACAAAAATGATCTAAACGAACATCATTAATGTTTAAAATAAAGAATATTTCTCACACCATAATAAAAATTGATAAATTATATAGTTAATATTATTGAAACATTTAAATACAATTTCATTCAACTTTTTTTTTCATTTATAATCGAAATAAAAATCCATTACAAACCGCTCATGGAAACCCTGTATTGCACGCACCCGAAAAAAGGGAAATAAGAAAGTATTATTAATGAATGGGCTAAATGATATATGATTTTATAAACATGAACATGTTTCTTTAAAATCATAATAACACTATTTTAACCATTATATAGGAGGTTTAAACATGTTTCAAGGAATTCTAACACGAGGTAAGGGATTCTATCTCTCTCACTTTTATTCAAGAATCCCCTCTATGTTGTGTGCTTCTATGTTTAATTCCAAATGATAGGGTATGTTTTTAAAACTCCAAAATATTTCCCTTATTGTATATTGATGATTATATACCCCATTCTAACTCATTAATACCTCCCATGTACGCATACTACCATACCGAAATTTCATAAGTGAATTTTAAACCCAATTTCCATTCTTTGGGTAACCTTCATATTAATTGCTTTTTATCACACTAAAATGACCTGTAAAATGTAATTTTATTATATAATTTTTTAATATATTTATTTACAATATATATAAATATTTACTTCATTTAATAAATTATCTCTTCAATATTATGGTATTTGTAAATGATATCCCTCTTAAAATCCTTTTAAAGGTCTCCTTTATGAAATCCAAAAAAGTTGTTCTTTTTTATGAAATGAGTGTACTCTTCTGATTTCTTGATGATTTATTACCATAGTGTCTCACTTATACTTTTATATGGTTGATTTTTAATAATAATATTTCATTATAATTTGTCGAATGTTTATGTTCTAAGAGTGATTTTTACGAAAAAGGGTATTTTGAAATTTGAATGTGTTTTGCTCATGGGTGTATATGAGTTATGAAATGTTTTATTAATGTAATGTTCCTTGGAAATTATTTATGTTTGGTTGAAACCATTATAGATCAAGATGTTATGGGTTATCCCCATTATATCTTAGTATATGTTGGGTTGAACCAATTATACCTCAAGATATGACATGTGAGCCCCATTATAGCTCTCCAATGCATTGGGTACTCTGGAGATGGAAGTAGACCAAATGGTTATTCCAAGTGTAAGGGTGAATATTTGAATGATATGTTAAATGGGTCCCAAGGCAGCTACATGAGTATTCTATGCATTCAAGTTTTTATGATATGGGTTTTATTGGTTTTTTTATGTTATCCCTTGACTAAAAAATTCTCTCTTTATATCCCTTACATAGTTTTGTACTCATCCCACGTTTTTAAATGTTTTTCACATGATATAAGGATGGGTATGAGTAAAAATTGAGTCATGATGAATGTTATGAATATTTTTCAAAGAAATCATGGTTTATGTTTTAATGTTTTATACTTTGAAAAAAAGTGATACTGTTTTTAATAGTATCCTATTTGTATGAATGTGGAATGTTATGTAGGCTGGATATCCTAACTCTCTAAAACTATAAACCTGAAATTTTAATCAATGTGTAATAAATGTTTTTTCTTGACTAAAATTCAAGATTATGTAAAGTTTCAAGTTTGTGTTATGATATATCTACATAGATTACCATCTTTCAATCTCTCCCCATCCATTCATTGGGAACCCCCTTTCACAAACCTTTAAACCATTATGACAACATATTCTTTCATAAATATCTACATATTTGTGAAACATCAATCATCCTTAAATCCATTATTTTAATATATTTTTAAAGGTTTGGTCATGTAAATCAATGCTTTTCAAAGCTCACTCATTCCTCCACATTTTGAGATCAAAAAATTTGGCAAACACTGGTAAATGACGTGACCTTCAACATTAAATCCAATAGTACCGTAAGATCACTTTGGTTAATTTTTTTTATTATAATTAGATTTTATTGAAAAAAAACACAAATCATAATCTATTTATATATATGAAATCCATTTTTCTAAAAATAGTTCTACAATCCATAATATCAGGAATTCAAGATGTAGGAACTCTGTGAACCAGTACAATCTTTATGTTCTTTCAAAATCCACTACTCCATTAATTATTAATGATGATGAAAAAATGAGAATAATAAATAAGGATATATAACATTTAAAAAAAATAAAAATTAAATGTTTAACCTCTTGGTGTATGACTGGAGCATTGCGATTTTATTCTTCCATCCATCATCACAACATTCCAATCAAACTCAGACATTCCTGCTCAAAAGAGTAACATCCTCTCTCTCCTCATTTTCCCATTTTCAACATGACATAAAATAGGGGAGTTTAATCCTTCATCTAACATATTAATAGGTGATTCCCATGGTGAGGGAGAAGAAAAATAAAAAAAATTAAATATAACCATGAAAAAGGACTTGGACTATGACCCAAAACATGGTAATAAGTTTAATCACATCTTGGAAAAACCACCTATTTTGGACTCAACAATGATGTTCAAATTTTCTTAAAAAACATTATTTAATATATATTGATATTTTTATAGATTTTAATAAATTATATTTATTTAATAAATTTTAAATATCCCCAAAAATAAACCTAACTCAGAGTCTTGTCAGGTTTTAGCCCAAGGATATACCTCCCATTCTAAAAATAATGAAAACCATAGAAGATATTTCAAGACCCATTTTTTAATTTATATTTTCTATTTTAACCTTATTAAAGTCTCAAACTATGAAAATAAAAAATTTAAAACATCTTCATAATGGGAAAAATTGTTATATCCTCTCCACCATCAATGATTTTCATCTTCAAAACAAATAGCTGTAGAAACATTCCAAGAAGCTTAGAAACCATCCTTTTGTAAAAATTTCATATTCTATCACAAGATCACATATAGCATAATAATTTCAAAAAATATATGATGACTCATAATGTATGCCACCATAGAATTCATAAACTTTTCATCACTCAAATTAGGGGTTCTAAAACTAAGGTTCTCATTCCTACATGAAATCCAAATATATAAAACCAAATTCTTGGTAAACTCACGACTCGAGTGAAACTCACCTTTCAAGAATAAAATCAATGATTTCTACTCAAATAATATTTCTCCATCTACAATATCCCCATCTATTATTGGAATCAAAAACCTATAACCTATGTTATCTATTAGGTACCATTATATAGATAATGCATTTCTCTTGAGGGTGAAAAATTACCCACTTTTAAACGTTTAAACCATATACTATTTTAGATTTTCAATATAGTCGAAATTAATATCAAATCTTAGGAACCTAAACAAGAGCCCAGAAACACATCATAAGAACTTTCCACCACACCTAATCAATAACTAGTAAGTCCACACATAATTGGTCCCACATGCCATGAAAAATGATCACAAGTTATATATCTCCATACTTAGACCCTTTTAATAACTATATTTGATACCAATCTACATGACCCAACCCACAAAAACCACATCAAGGATATAAGAAATATGTTTTTCCCACCCCAAGACTACCTTCAAGTGGCCATAGGCATTTTTCTAACATGAATAAGGCATAAAACATATACTGAGGCTGTAAAATATATATCTTTCAATGTATAGATCACCATACAACTAAAATTATCATATCTTGGAAGGATAAATATAAAAAAAATGAAATGAAACCTGCATTAAATACATGGTAAAAATTATAATAGAATATAATACAAATTACATTACAATAGGGTGAAAATACATATCCCAATACACCGAAAATAAACCAACCATGAGTTACTGGGAAAGAGGATCACCACATCATTCCAACACTGACCTGTGAATATTTACTAATAAACATCGGTAGAATCTCTAATACCCTCATTCAAAAAACAAAAAATGTATAAAAAATTTCAATATCATGAATTATATTTCTTGGGAATAATATGAAGAGTATAAACCTATATTTGGGGGGAATATAAAAATACTAGGAATCCTGGTAAACATAAAGGATAACCAACTCCAAGATAACTAACAACCAAGGGCTAAACCAAAAAACCACCAAACTAATATCAAAGGGGAACACACTATCCATGGAATTATGTGAAGTTTCACTTCTCAATGTAGCACCATCCCAAAAATAAAATATAAAAAATGATAACCTAAAATTCTTCTAGTTGTATGGAATCTGGACCCCATAAATAAACATTGTGCTATAGGGAAAAAATTCACCACCATACTAATCCTTGTTATAGAAGATCAAATAATAATCAGTCCATAAGAATAGACCATAATCCAAATAAATACATAACACCCAAATTAAGAAACTAGGATTATCCCATAATAAGGGGGATCATCAAACCATTATCAATACTCTACGCATAAATATCACCACTTACCTAACCCCTTGGGAAAATGTCCAAACTCACTACAGTATCATTGCTCCCAGAACAATGTCACTTGACAAAAATGGTCTACATGAATATGTTTACTTTAAATTCCAATAATTGTTGTATAAAATATTTATGGGACCCAAGAATACCTTGAATCAATGTACACTAACTAAGTTAGTAACTATCCCTACTGATGAGTGACTCACACCCATTTCCACGGGGGAGTTCCCCAACTCATCTGATAAGAGGGAAGATGCATCACCTAAATATTACAAGGATAATTCGGGATTCCTAATACCCACATTTTATTGAAATTTTATTGAAAATAATAATTGTGTGTGTCTATAACCACTAATATTTTCTCCATGAGATAAGCACAACTAAGGGAAACCTAGATCTTCACATGTAGTGAAAATCCATAATTATTTAACCTATCCACATACCTCAATGAAAAAAACATCATTTCTCTCTTCCATAATCATAAAAATGTATCCATACTATGCTATAATGCGTAAATATGTCAAGGGTATTACTAACCACTAAGTATAACCTCATGCCTCATCTTAGTTCCAGATTAGTCAAGGATAGTATTGTCTCCTTCCATGTAAAAGTTACCCACACACTAAAGAGGGGATTAAGAAACAATTCCATATCAAGGAGGTTCCACACACCCCAAATCTATTGGAGAAATAATTATATTAACATATGATATTACCCAACCTCACCAATGATATTAACCCAATGGATCACTATATCTCATTTCTAATTTTCTCTCAGGACATAGTCATTGGAGCTGAGGAATAGGTGATAATGGCAATGACAAAACTTTGAAATCACCATTATCAATATTTATAAGACACTCTAGAGGAATTAAATTTGAGATAGGGAACTACATGTCAAATATATAAACATTCCATAAATACTATTACAAAATGAGTGTGAAAAAACAAACTCCATATTCTCCTATCAAAACCACATTCACTAACATTAGCATGAGGGTGCACAGGAAAGAGGGAATCACCTTATATATCATATTGAATTATTATTATTCCCTACTATGATGATGGAACTATGAAATACTATGATAAATTTTTTTTACCAACCTTTCCATTATCTATCAAGGTAATACCATCTTTTATCAAACTCCCAACGAGTTCTAAACCCCAAAATAAACATAATGATCCCACACACCTAATATTTAAATACTTATAGGGGGTTTACCATTAATAAATTTTCATTGAATCATTATTATGTGGAGAAGGATATTAAAAACACAAAAAACATCTCAAAAGCATCCTCAGATAGTTAAAAAGGCTCAACCATTATGATCTATATCGAATATTTCCCTTTTAAGACAATACACATGTCCAAATCTAACTCCCAAGTGAGAAAATATGAAAAATACTACCACAGAGATAGTGTATGGAATATACAAACATTGTCATGGTTTTATACCCAAATCCTACCTTCAAATATGTAACACCATTGTCTCATCACATAATCTCCATATACATAGTGTGACTCCAAGAGTACATATCATCTATTCTACTTAAGACCCAAAGTCTTGTTTCGATAAAAAACATGGATTGTACCTTCAAATACAAGGGATATGTTTCCAAAGGACTATATTTTTTCTTTTAGTATTGATATTTTTGTGTCATATGAAAGGAATTAAATGGTGTATATGACTGAATACCTTGTACCCATATAGGGTGGTTCAGTGTGTACTATCACACCTCAAATTGTGTACTCAAGGAATGAATATGTTGTGTGTATATGAACTACATATCATGTTTTAGTCATCATCCAATGAAGATACATTGAATAACTTCATTGATTGTTTTTCTATCACTACACATCATTTAATTAGGAATTTAAAACATAAAACTTCTATGATCTTTTATAGTCTTATTATTTAGGAAACAAATTATCCTCTCAAGGTCATAAACCATTATACATGAATAAATATTCAAAAACCAAAATTTAAAATGATAGAAAACAAAAATATGACAATAAAGAAATAATGAATCCCACCACGTAGTGAATCCTTGAATATTTTCGATTCAATTCCATGCTCTATCATTGATGCCTACAGATTTAACTTGGATTAACCTCTTTAGATGAGGCTCATCCTCTATCTCTCCGCTTATCACTTCAACTCAACAACATTGATATGGGGATCCCCATACTATAATATATGAATTGTTTCCCTTGGGATTGGAGAAAATAAATAAAATAAATATTAAATAATTCCCTAAAAGAGACCGTACATTAGTCCTTGATCATATAAAAAATTTATACCCATCCATGGTATATCCACATGTTAAAAAATCAATAAAAAGATAAAGTTTACATATAAACCCCTATTTAGGATATGGTAACATTCACATGGAAGTTGAAAAATAATTTTTATTTTATAAATATTAAATATAACTAAGAAAAAAACCCACCATGAAAGAATAAATTTTTATAGATCTCTAAATCCTCTAAAGAAGTAGATTCATCAAGTAATTATGGATTAAATGATGAACTTTTACTATTTTCCTGGAAGTTCATAAATCTCTATTACAAGAGAAGATGTTTTATAATACCCTTAAACAAGTACACAAATAAATATGAGAACTCTAAGTAAGTAAGATTGTATGACTGAAAAAATATCAAACATATCAAGCCATAATGTCCCCAATTGTATGAAAATTAAATGGATGACTATAAGTTCTTCAAGAAGATTAGATATAAGAATAAATACAATAAATACATGAAGGCCACATTGATTTATTCTAAATACTCTCAAGAGTGTAAATATTCTAAATATGAATTTTAATCTCATAATCAAAATGACAATATATGATTCATGGAACATTAATATGAGGTCCATTCTTATTATTATTCTGAGCTTGTGTGTGAATCATAAAATGAAAACTACTCATATGAATAATTAAATGAATACAATACCATATTTGAAAATAAATATGAAATATTAAAAAATAAAAACAAATAACTTATTAATTCCTATAAAAACATTTTTAATGAATAGGATAAATTAAAGAAATAAATTTTAGATTTTAAAGATCAATTGGAAAGGTCTATTGCATCATGTATTGAACAAGTTACCACAATTAAGAACCTACAGAAGGATGTTTAAAACATAAAATATGTTATATATATTTTTACTAAAGTGGTGGATTACCTAAACAACATTCTTGGTCAAAATTAACTCAAAAAGGAAAAATTTGTAATAGTAAGTCAAGGTGAAAGGCCTAAATTTTATAAAAAATATTTTATTACTATTTATAAAAATAAAAAACACTCCATGATTACTTGTTTTCATTATAGAGATGTAGGAAATAATGTTAATATATATTATCTGAAAAATCCTCAATTTTATAGAATTAAAAATGATTTCCTTACAAAAATGTTCTCAAAACATGTTACTATTTTTTTTGGAAAACACAAACAAAATTGGGTACCCAAGTATCTATAGCTAACATGTCTGGACCAAAGAGTATTTGGGTAAAAATTGTTTTTGAATTATATTTCACTGTAGGTAATGATCCAAATGAACAAAATTGAAAAATTGTTTATGGATAGTCATTTTTCAAGAAATATGAGTAGATATTTCTAAAACATTCATGCACTATTAAAGATATGTAGGCTATGTAAAATTTAGTGATAATGAAAAGAGATAAATTATTGGCATTTGATCAGTTGGAAATCAACAATATATCCTAATAAAATTAGTAATTTATGTTGAATGTTTAAAACACAACTTGATAATTACTTTTCAACATTTTGATGATGGTTATTCAATTGATTTTTCATACAATGCATGATCAATTTTAAAAGATAAACCTCTCAGGTTTAAATAACCAAGAATGATAATATATTTTCTTTATATCATAATTATTTTTATCGATAAAATGTAAATTGTTTTAATACTGAAATTAATGAATCATGGATTTGGCATTGAATTATTGATCATTTTAAAGTTCATTAAATGAAAAAGTTACCAAAAATACATTGAATTTATGATTTTCTAGATATTAAATTTGTTAAAAAGAAACCGTGTGATGCATGTAAAATGTGATATAAAAACAAGTTATCATCTAAACCAATTAAAGAGGTTTCCACATATAGAACTCTAGATCATATTCATAAGGATATGATCATAAATATAATAACTTCATGTTTTGTTGTAAATTCATTTATTTATGTGTTTTTTGATGATTTTTCAATATTTAAATGGTTTTAATTTTATAAAATTAAATGTTCTTCTTTTTATTTTTTTATTAATTTCATTAAACTTGTGAAAATTGAATGTTTTCAAAAATTCTACTTTGAGAAGTGGCCATGGAGGAGAATTTGAGAGTCGTGAATTTAATTCATATTACTCAATATAAGGTATTAAAAGTAATTTTTCTTCCCATGGACACCTTAACAGAATGGTGTTTTTGAAAGGATGAATATGGAATTGCATGAAATTTCTAAAATAATGTAATGTGAGTATAACATGCCAACTTATGTTTGGTATGAAGATATTAACAAAATATATTATGGAATTGAAAGAGTTTTAATAATGTAGATCTAAAAGAAAGCACCATATGAGTTTTGAAATAATATAAAACCAAAGGTAGCATACATTAATGTATTTGGATGTAAGGTTTACATCTTAAACACTAAGCAAGATCAAGGTAAGTCTGATCCAAAAGTTGATAAAGGTATCATCTTAGGTTATTATACTACTCCTAAATCATAGAGAATTTTCAATAAAAGGTCATTGACTATTTAAGAATAAACTCATTGGAATTTTGATGAATGTGATCCTTTTGATCATAATATAACTCAATCTAATGAGATAAGTGATCATATTAAGTACATGACACCTAAAACACTCTTTAACAATAACAAGGACGATGATTTTAAACGTGATTATTTTGAAACAAATCCAGTAAGGGTTGAAACTAGTGAACCAGAAAGCGTGCTTCCTAAATAACCTAGAAACCTTAATAGCAATCAACTAGAAAGAGTTACAGGACCTTTAGATGAAGGAGTTAATACTATAAGTAATATAGAAAATATAGAATAATTTTCTGCCTTTTTATCTTATTTGGATCCTAAAATTGTAAAAGAAGATTTAGGTGATGAAAGTTGGGTGTAAGCTATGAAAGAAGAGTTAAACCAGCTCAAAAGGAATAGAGTAAGGTAATTAGTTTAAAGAACCACTAACTATCTAGTTATTGGAACTAAATGGGTATTTAGAAATAAATAGAATGATCAAAGGTGTGATCACTAGACCTAAATCTAGATTAATGGAAAATGTTTACAATACATAATAAGGTATAAATTATAAAAATAAATTTACCCCTTTACCTACGTTAGAAGAAATTATAATCCTCCTAGAATATAAATATTATATAAATATTAAATTATATTAGATTGATGTTAAATATTTTTTTCTAAATGGATTTTAATGGAGGATGTTTTTGTTAAAAATCCTCCTAGTTTTGAAGACCCTCACTTTCAAAACATTTTTCTAAACATACCAAATATCTCTATAGAGATACATGAGCACAGAGGGATTGACATGAAATACAAATCTCTTTTCTTATATCAAGGGAGTGTTTAGTTGGAAAGGAAGATCCTACACTACTTAACAAAAATACATCCTTAGATACTTTATTGGTATAAATATATGTTGATGATGTTATTTTTGGATCAAGAAACTAAAAATTGTGTATTTATTTTCCAAAAATAATGCAAAAAGAATTTTAAATGAGTATGATGGGTCAGTTAAACTATTTTTTAGGATTTAAAATTTTACAAAAGGATTTTGGAATTAACTTAAACCAAATAAAATAAATACTTAATTTACTTAAAATTTTTTCCATTTGAAAAGAGTAACACTTAGTCAACTACTATGAGGTCCAATATTAAACATGATATACATGGGACTAGAAAACTATTTGATAAATAGTTGTGTAGAGAAATCATTAAAAGTTTACTTTATCTTACTACCAGTAGACCAACCATTATTCTTTGAGTATACCTTTTCCCAATATTTCAATACAACCCTAACAAATCTCATCTAAATTCCCCCAAAATTATTGTAAGATATTTTAAATGAACTATGTTTCTTTTTATAATTTTTCAAAAAAACACTGATTTTAATTTAAATTCACATCCAGATGCCGAATTTGGTAGTTGTAGAGTATATAGGAAAACACCTCAGAAACTGAAAAATTTCTTAGTAAATCTCAATTATCGTGGTCAAGTAAGAAACAAAACTCTACTGCATTTTCTACTACTGAAGCTGAATATATTTCTACAAGTAGTTATTGTGCATGAGTACTATGAAGAAAACACACTCCACTAGATTTTGGATTTAACTTTATCTATTTCATAATAAAATGTGATTACACGAGTTCTATCAATGTTTAAAACAATTCAATCAACCATTTGAGAAAAATAGAGTTGATTTAAGACATAATTTCTTATGATATCATGCACAAAATGGTGATGTATCTCTAGAATTTTATTTCATAGAAAATAAATTAACAGAAATTTTTACTGAAACATGGCCCACTAACATATTTTATTTTATCATATCCGAATTAGGTTTGTTAAAATTTAATTTTGTTTATTTAAATATTGATTTTTTAGTATCATTAATTTATAATTATGTAACCATTTTAATTGTGTTATTTTATTATTGATTTGGAATCAAAATTTATTTTAGTCACATAAAAATAATACATGTCAGCTAGTTTTTTTATGACTACACTATAAATTATGCTATACAACTCTTAAATTACAACTAAACAAAAGAAGGTAAGTCAGTTCTACATGTGAATCCCTTAAAAAACATTGAAACTTCATCTCTATAATATCCAAACCTTTCTTCCATAACCTTGAAATATTCCAAACCCTTTGAAGAGTGAAAAAATATAAGATAATCTATGGTTATACCTTTAACAAAATCAAACACCCAAGAAAATCTTGACAAGTGTTAAGTGGATGAGTGATAGATTTTAGTTAGCTGGATAGTATTGAAATGTTTCTTAAAAAGTACATAAATAATCAATGTAGGGAATTCATTTTTAATGAAAAATTAGATGATTTTGTTTTTGAGAAATAAGTTTTAGTGTTCTATGAGACAACAATATTTCATTTCAATGACAATGAATTTCTGATTTTTGCATTTTTGAATCAACTGTTTCCATAAATTCATTCGCAATGGATGAGGCATTTAAATATCCACATGAAGGAAATTATAGCTCCGATACATCTTTAGTTTCTATAGATGAGGTAATAATACCTGAAATAATGAATCCTCTGTTCAGAATAGACAATATTGAGAAGAATCATGTGAAAGATTTAGAACCTGAAAGGAAGGTTCTTATAAGGTTTATTCAGTCCTCCATTGTACAATAACATGGTGAGTTCAAAAATGTTCCTTTTCAAGATGTAACATTATTGTATTTTTTTTATGATCGAGAAACCTATAAATATGGAATGTTACATTATAAAGTATATTTGTCACATTCAAAATAATTAAATTAATTTTCATCCATTTAGAAATATGTTGATGTTAGTTTTCCATAAAGTTAATGAATGTTTGGATGACACTACTGCATCTAATTGTCATTGAATAACTATGTTAAGGGAAATTTTACTATGATGAATCATTTTTTTACTATAATTCATCTCTAAATATAATTTTAACCATTATTTCAGATGAATAAATTGAGATAGAACCTACTAATACTCAACGGGAGTTGTCTCGAGTGATAGTTTCTAGTTAAGTGGTTGGTCAAGTCCTTGAAAGTTCTCCTATTTCATTTGAAGAACCAGTGAATTTTTTTGATGTATGATATGTTTTAGATAGTGAAACTCTTTCTAAAAGGTGATGAATATTAAGAGTTGTTTTTCATTCTAGGGAAGAAGATTCTCTTGAAGTCAGTGCATCTCTTATTCTAACATCAGTTCAGACAGATGTTATCCTTATTTATTCTGTTAGAGAATAATTGGCCTCAGACATGACTAGGTTGGTTAATATTGGTCAAGTAAGGACCATATCTATACTCTCAGGTGCTATACCTTTGTTTTAAGTATCTCCATTTGGTGAAAAAGTCAAAAATTCAGAACATAATTAGTGTATTTTGTTAATAAAAAATCTATTGGTGGAGAGGACTATGAAGACAAAATGAAAAAATGATTATTTCACTAAACGTTTGGTTGGTTTATCAAAAAATTACTTTTATATAATGAAGAATTTATTTGATGGATTTACTAATAAAGGTGATTTACAAAATTTCTTTGAAAATTTCTCCCAACGAGGCTTTAAAAGTTTCAAAACTCTTTTAAAATACAACAAGAATGATATGGTAAAAAATATTGATGTATGTGTAGAAGCTATATTTCGAATTTGAGGAAGATATTTTTCTGGTCCTTTGATTATCAATTTCCATGTCTCCACCTCTAAAAGATTCCAGGAGATTTTTGACCCTACGAAAATCTACTTAAGAGAAAATCTCTAGTTTATAGAATAAGTGCCATCACCTTTACCTAAGTCCACTTCTAGGGTATGGTTAATCATGGTAGATAACTTTGATATAGAAAGGGAATAATAACCTACTCTCAACATTTAGTCCACCTCTTTATGGATCACTGTAATTGATTGAGCAGGACTTGGAGCATCATTACTCACTTTGGATGATATTGTTTTAGAAACCGTTAATGATCCATTGTCTACATCTTCTCTAGGACATCCATAATAATTTAAAATACCCACTCTAAAAATCCATTTTACACCGCATAACTGATCTAATTTCCTAAGATGCATGTTTAGTGGAATTGTGCCTCAAAAAAATTTGAATGGTGTCCTAGAAAAAACATTTCAGTGCTTGTGTGCTCATATTTCATGTGTTTAAAGGATTTATTTATTTCATTAGTATTACAATTTTTAATGAATATGTTTATCTATATTTTGAATATTTTTTCTCCAATTTATTTATTCACTATAATTTTATTATGTTTCCTGAATCTTTATTCACATTTTTTATTGATTTATATGACTTCATATATTTGTTAATACAAATTTATGTGAAATTCTATTCACATTCAATAATATTAATAATTTACACTTTTTCATGTACTATATTTATTGTATTATTTTTCATTATCCTACATATGTTTTATATCACAAAAGGGGGTAGAAAAAATTCGAAAATAAAAATAAGAATTTATTTTTAAATTTTTTTACTTATTATTAAATGGGTTTTTTGATCATCAAAAAGGGGGAGTTTTTTTGATAGACTTATGTTATTACAACTATCTCAGTTTTGACGATTCAAAAAAATACAACTTTTCTTCTAATGATTTTATCTTATGTGTTTTCGTTTATATATTATTATAAGTCATTTTTATAAAAGGAATTTATTTCATGTTGACTATAAGTGATTATCTTATGCTGAGTAAAGTGTTTAGTATGTGAAAAAGTATTTTATGTTATGAGAATTTAAGTCTTGATTGGATATATTCTATAAACTCAGAATAAAAAAAAATCGATGTCAAATATTTTTCATAATATTTAATACAATATCTTATGAATAGAATAAATGAGTTACCTCATTTCCAAAGAGAGATATTTGAGTTTGAGTGTAGTTATCAAAAGCCTTTATGTTATGAAAAGGATATTTAAAAAGGATTATCTTATGAGCACCTAGATAAGTTGTGAAAATTAATTATCACACTTCAGTAACATAATTTTTTTATAGAAGAATTATTCTACAAAATTTTGAATTCAATTTATCTTACACACAACATAATTCAAAGATCTATTTTATCTTTTAAAGGATATTAGGTATTTATTTTAGGGGGATAATTCTATTAGATGAATATCTTACAAAGGGATAACTGTTACAGAGAATGTCAGGATTAATTTTATAGTTTTTTGATAAGTCATCACATGTTTTTAAGCATATTGGATAAATAATTGTCTAATTCAGGAAATGTCAATTTGTATAAGGTGAAATTTTTCCAAGAATAGAAATATTTGAAAAAGAATAAGATTTCTAACATCGCCACTACAAAATCATATTTGATATTTGGGAAGAATGGACACATGCCATTAAGATCTTGTCTCATTAACTATTCAATTGATTGTTCACTCGACCGTTTTGATTATCTTGTATACTTAAGTTCAAAATAAAAGAGGAGATATAAATAATGAGAGTTAGCCACTGCATGAATATAAATATACACACACAAAGAGTGATTCACAAATACATATGATAACTTTGAAAATTCAAATAAATAATGCTTGTACATATAAAACCCTCAATGTCGTGATTACAGTTATATCAACAGAAATCAAAGATCATCAAGAGTTCTGATTTGAGGATCCTCAATTTCTTAGGATACATCTTCATTTACTATCAGTTTTCTCTTGAAACTATGTACTAAAAAAATTCTTTAAGGACCATTCATATATAATCATTTTATACTTGTTGTAAGTGAGTGTATTAAGAATGCAGATACATATTGTAAAGGGAGATCCTGGTTGTAATATCTTGCACCTTTGTAAAGTGTAACAACTACTTGTACTCAATTGGGAGCCATCAGAAAAGGGTCTGTCATAGTGGAAATCACTAAACTCTAGGAGTAGAGTGTTGGTAGAGTGGAATATGGGATTTATGTTCCCTAAAAACCTATATATATCTCATGTTTAATATCATTAAACTAATATTTTATATTACCGCTACCTATTTTGAAAATATGTTAACTCACATATCTCAAAGATGGTGGTATAATGTAATGAACATTTTAGGAATTCAATTCATTCCTATTTAGTTTCAAGCTATCCACTATATGAGACAAAAAACCATCTTAGTATTATTTGTGATTTGTGAGAACATATGGCACATCAATCAGACATATGGTCTATTCAAAAAGATCAAATAAGAAGTATTTAAAAATTTTATGACCTTTAGAAATGAATGTTGGGGGATTAAAACCAACCATAAAACCTTATAATAACATGAATTCTGATGAAAACCAAAATATACTGATTTTTAAGATTGTGGGGTAGAAATATTTTCAATGTGATCCATAATTTTCCTAGGATGATCAAAAATGAACTTTTGTTGTTTTAACACACCAAAATGGGAATTTAATTGTCATATCAAAAGAGTAAAACATCATAATGACATAAAATAATAGGAAAACTATATTATTATTATTTTTTATGTTTATGAGTTGAAAAGAATGTCAATTAGATGTGCAATGTGGTTAGAATAGCTAAATATGTAGTTTTTAAAGGTTTGATGCCCTTTAAAAACATTTTTCTTGGGGTCCAAACCTACTGAATGATCTCTGAATCCCAGGAAATAATAGGAAAACAACTATATAGTGAATTATGAAATGGTTGAGTTTATGAAATGTGAATATGAAGTTCCATTTTCCCTAGATGTCTGGAAACACACTTTTATTGTTTATAAATACCAAAATGTGCATTTAATGGTCATATCCATAGTGAATGACCTCAAAATGACATGAAATCATAGTAAAGCATCCTAAGTATTTTTTTGATATGTAAGAGTATATTAGACATCAATCAGACATGTGGTCTACTCAGAATGACTGAATAAGTAGTTTTTAAGGTTTGTCACCCTTTAAAAATGTGCATTAGGGGGTCAAAAACAAATGAAAAACCTCAAAATACCATGATATCATAAGAAAATGCCAGTACATTGAAATCATATGAAATAATAGTAAAATGATATTTATATATTTTTTTGGCATATGATATTATATGAAATGACAATTAGACATGCAATCATCGTGAAATGACTGAATATGCAGTTTTTAATGGGTTAACACATATTACAAATGTGTCTAGGGGGTACAAACCAATAAAAAAAATTATATTGCTAAGAAATCATAAGAGTAAAAACATATAGTGAATTTTAAAACTATTGAGCAGAAGAAACATAAATATGAGGTATTGTTTTCCCAGGACCACCTGAAAACGCTTTTCTTATTTTGAAAACCAAAATGTGTGTTTAATGACTATATCCATATAAAACGATCTCAAAATTATGTTAAATCATAAGAAAAACATATTAGTACTATTTTTTATGTTTATGAGAATATAACACATCAATCCCATGTGTAGTGCTCCCGAAATAAATGACTTAGTAGTTTTTAATGTTTGGTGCCCCTTAAAAACATGTGTTAGGGGGTCAAAACCACGTGTGTGACCTCCTAATGTCATGAAATCAAAGAAAAAAACTATAAATTGAATTTTGAAATTTCTATGTAGGAATAACATCAATCTGATGTGCTATTTTCTCGGAATGACCTGAAGCACAATTTTATTATTTTAAAACACTAAAACATGAATTTAACAGTTTGATCGATAGAAAACAACCACATAATGAGGTGAAATTATTGTAAAAATGACTTATAATTATTTATTATTTGTGGACATAGATGGAACATCAATCAGATGTGTAGTCCATCCAGAATTACCAAATAAGCAGTTTTCAAAGGTTTGACCCCTTTAGAAATGTGCGTCACTAGGTAAAACCAGACAAATGACCTCTGAATGTTGTGAAACCATATGAAAACAGTTGTACAATGATTTTTGAAATAGTGGAGTACTTTGAATTTCAATATGAGGTTATATCTTACTGGGATGATTTAAAATGCACTTTTATTGTTTTAAAACACTAAAACGCTTATTTAACTACTATATCCAAATTAACTGACCTTAGAATTATGTGAAATTTTATGAAAACCAAATTAGTATTACTTTAAAAGTGTGAGAGAATACGATATGTCAATAAAACATTTGGTATGATCGAAATTACCGAATATGTAGTTTATAATGGTTAACACCCCATCAAAAATGCATTAGGGGGTCAAAATCAACCGAACAACCTATGAATGGTGTGAAATTATAGAAGTTTTTTCTAGTGAATTTTGAAATGTTCGAGTAGATGGAATGTCAATATGAGTTTTTTTTATCATGATAACTCAAAATATACTTTTATTGTTTTAAAACACTAAAACATGCATTTAATAGTAAATCCATAGAAAATGACCATAGAATGATGTAAAAGACAAATAAAATTTTCTTAGTAATATAGGTGACTTTTATAAGTAGGCACCTTGTCAATCAAACATGCATTCTATCTGAAACAACTAAATATTTTGTTTTTAAAGGTTAAATTCCCTTTAAAAATGTCCATTCAGAGGTCAAAAACAATCAAATGACCTATTATTACCATGAAATCATATGAAAATAACCATTTAGTGAATTTTTAAATGTTTTATTAGATAAAATTTCAATATGAGGTTTCTTTCATAGGATCACCCAAAACACACTTTTCTTGTTTTAAAACACCAAAATGTGTGTTTAACAGTAATATCCATTGAAAATGACATTGGAGTGAAGTGTAATCTTAGAAAAAATTTCCTAGTATTATATTTGACATGTATAAGTAGAAAACATGTGAATAAGATGTGAAGTGTTCTTGAAAGGACAAAATATATAGTTTTTAAAGGTTTGGATCCCTTTAAAAACACGCGTTGGGGGGTGGTATAAACCAACCAAATTACCTTAAAATGTTGTGAAATCATATGTTAACAACCATTAAATGAATTATGAAATGGTAGAGTAGATATAATTTCAATATGAGGTTCCATTTGATTGGGATGACCCGAAACAAACTTTTATTATTTTAAAACACCAAGATATTCATTTAATTATTAGATCTATAGTGAACTACCTCAGAATGATGTGAAATCATAGGAAAACTATCTTATTATTATCTAGGACATGAATGAGTAGACAAAATGTCAATTAGACATGTGGTCTTCTCCGAACAACATAATAAGTAGTTTTTAAGGTCTGATTCCAAATTGAAAGTGCACATATTAGGGATAAACCAACTGAACGACATCCAAATTCTATGAAATAATAGGAAACCAACATTACAGTGAATTTTTAAATGGTCAAGAAGACATAGCATCAATCTGAGGCATCGTTTTCCATGAATGACCCAAAACATACTTTTATTATTTTAAAATAATTTAACATGCATTTATCATACATATTTATTAAAAAAGACCAATTAATGAGGTTAAATCATATTAAAACCATATTAGTATTATTTTGGATGTGTGCGAGTAGGTGACACATAAATCAGACGTATGATCTATCTTAAATCATCGAATATGAAGTTTTTAAAGGTTTAAACCCCTTTAAAAATGTGTTTGAGTAGGTAAAAACAAAATGAAATACCTAATATATTTGTGAAATCAAATATAAATATCTTTATAGAGTTTTTTGAAATGGAGAATCGATAGGATGTCAATATGAGGTATCCTTTTCCCAGGATGATCAAAAATGAACTTTTATTATTTTAAAACACCAAAATGTGAATTTAACATTAATAACCTTAAAATAAAATAATATAATGATGGGAAATCATAGGTAAAATATCTTAGTATTATTTGTGATCTTTATGAGTAGGCATGACATAAATTACACATTTAGTGTGCTCGGAATGACTGAATATGTAGTTTTTAAAGTTTTGAAACCCTTTAAGAACACATGTCAGGCGGTCAAAACCAACCAAAAGAACATCAAATGTTGCGAAATCATAGGAAAACATCTGTATAATGATTTTTTTGAAATGTTGGAGCAGGAAGAACGTCAATCCAAGGCGTCTTTTATATGGTATAACCTGAAACACACATTTATTATTTTAAAACACTAAAACAAGTATTTAATGGCTAGATCTATAGTAAAAAACCATGAAATAGGTAAAATCATAGGAAAACTATTTTACTGTAATTTTTGATTATTATGATAATAAGACACATAAATTGGACATGTAGTATGCCTGAAATTCATGAATCAGTAGTTTTGAATGGTTTTAAGCCATTTAAAAACATACACCAGGTGTCAAAACTAAATGAAAGACCAATAAATTCAATTAAATTATAAAAAAATTCACAATGATTTTTGAAATAATGGAGAATACAAAATGTAAATTTTAGGTTCATTTTTCACGGTATGACAAAAATCATACATTAATTATTTTAAAACACAAAAAAATGTGTTTAAGAGTTAGATCTAAATAAAAAACATTGAAATGAGATGAAATCATAATAAAACCATATTAGTACTATTTTTGATGTTTTTAAGAAGAAATCATGTTAATTGGACATGTGGTGTACGTAGAATGATCGAATAAGTAGTTTTTAAAGTTTTTAAAACCTTTAAAAACATGAACCAGTGGGTAAAAACAAACAAAACATCTTTTAAATTCCATGAAATCATAGGAAGATAATTGTAAACTGATTTATGAAATAGACGAGAATAAAAAAACAATTTGAGGTGATGTTTTCCCAAAATAATCAGGCACACAATTTTATTGTTTTAAAACATGAAAACATGTGTTTAATTGTTAGATCCATATAAAATGACATCAGAATGATTTGAAATCATAGGAAAAAAATTAGTTTTATTTATAATGTGTATAATTGTATGAAAAGTTAGTTGGACATGCGGTCTTCCTGAAATGACCGAATAAATAGTTTTTAAAGGATTGAAAGCCTTTAGAAACATTCGTGTGGGGGTCAAAACCAACCAAATGAACTCCAAATATCGATACATCCAAGGAAAATATCCATAAAATGATTTGTAAAATGGGAGATTGGGATGAACATCAATTCAAGGTACAGTTTGTCATATATATCCAAAAAATGAACTTTTATTATTTTAGAACACAAAAAATGTGTTTAGTGGAAACATACACAGTAAAAGACCTCATAATGATGCTAAATCAATGTTAAACCATCCTAGTTTTATTTGTGATGTGACCAAGTAGACGACATGTAAATCAGTCTTGCAGTATGCTTGGAATGAATGAATATGTGTTTTTTAAAGGTTTGACGCACTTTAGAAACATGCGTCGGGGAGTCAAAACCAACTGAATTAACATTAAATACTATGAAAAAAAATATGAAAATGACTTTATAATGACTTATGAAATGTTTGAGTAAACAAAATGTGAATTTGAGAGGGCTTTTTCCAAGGATGATTGGAAACACACTTTTATTGTCCTTAAAAATGAAAACATTCATTTAATGGTTAGATTCATAGAAAAAATATTAAAATGATCTGAAATTATAGGAATAACATGTTATTATTATATTGGTTGTGTACATGAAGATGACATGTCAATCAGACACACGATCTACCCAGAATGACCAAACAAGTAGTTTTTAAAGCTTTGGTGTCCTTTAAAAACATGCATCAGTGGGTAAAAACAACATAATGACCTCCAAATTCCATGAAATTAGAAAAAAACATAACAGTGATTTTTAAAATAGTGGAGCTTATAGGAAATCAATATGAGGCATAGTTTTCCTCAGATGATAGAATGTTCTCTTTTATTTTTTTGAAACAAAAAAACGAACATTTAAGTATTATATCCATAGTAAATGACATTATAATGACATGAAATCAGAGGAAAACCATATTAGTATTATTTGTTTATGGGTATGAGAGTATGATAGGTTAATCAAGTATGCAGTGTGTACAAAATGACCAAATAAATAGTTTTCAAAGGGGTTTCTCCCTTTAAAATCTTGCAAAATAGGGTCAAAACCAACAGAATGTCCTCCAAATGCTATTATATCATAGGAAAAAATTAGTATAATGATTTTTGAAATATTGAAGCATATAAAACATCAATCCTATGTTCTATATTCATGGGATTACCAAAAACACATTTTTATTATTTTAAAGCACGAAAACGTGTGTCTAACGGCCCGATCCACAGTGAACGGTCTCTTAGGACTTGAAACCATAGAAAAAAGATCATATTATTTTTTATGTGTATGAGTAGAAGGAATTTAAATCAGGCATGTGATATTCTCATAATAAGTGAATAAGTAGTTATAAATGAAAAAATTATTATAAACTATTAATATATTCAAAATCAAATGACCTATGATTGTTGTACTATGTTTTTAACGAAATATTTTACTTAATTTCAATTATTAATTTTTTGAGATTTTTTACTCCACTAATTATTATTTTTCATATTCTATTTTATTTGATGATGGGAAAAATTCTTGTAAGATTATTGGAAAATGTTATTTATGAGCATGTGATTTCACATATCATGGATATATTTATTGATTTTTTGAATTATGGTAGTTTTTTTGATTTGTTTTTATTTTTAATTCATTTTAAAAAATAAATACAAAAGAATTAGTGCCTTCCATATGGTGGTCAGTATAGGTCAGACTGAGTCACCATATAGTGATCTCTAATTTTCATTCTCTATCATGTTACCCTATAAAGGCCACAAAAAGATGATCCTTACTAGGTTCCCCGGTTAGACCCATATTGAACTCCAAATGGTTGTCCATATTGGGTTCCTTGGTCTAGCCTATAGTGGCCACCAATTAATAATCACTATAGGTGATACTGATGATCCAAAAAAAATCAACATTTTTTGGTCACTGTGTGGTTGATATAGTCCTTTATTGATATCTTTTAGTGGTGGATAAATGAGTTTTTTCTTTTAGTGTAAACTTATTTCAAATACATTACAGTTGAGAGAAACAATTGTCCTGTTTCTAAACATCCATGATTTCAGAGTCTCATATTTTTGAACCTTGAAACTAGTGCCAATAGTCCTACAACAATGTCCCTTCTCTATCCATATCATCATGCATAACAATTGGCACCGATCAAATATTCCATCCATTGGAGTTAGAAATTGATGACTTCATCTGAAATATCCTTTCGAGAACCTGAGTCATTTTTCACCTAACTTCAATATCAAAAATAATCCCTCTATACATTCTTTATTGTAATTTGTAACACTATTTGATTTTATGATATATTTATCCTTAAATAAATATAATTTATTCAATAGCTTGTGTTACACGCAACACCGAGTGTAAATGAACCCTGATACACTATTAATATATTATTATTTAAATGTGGGTGTTATATCCTTGATATTAAAATTTATGATATGAATACTAATGACCAAATTTTAAAAAAAAATTATAATGGATTTATGTAAAGAAAATATATTGATTAATAAATACTCATTTTTTAGTAATGTCGTCAAATCCTTTAAAAATGCACTTGTCTAAAAAATGTTTAATATTCTTTCCTTCTGAGAAAATAAAATAATTATTTTTTACCACTTTTAGAAAATGTATTTGAAATAATGAACATTATTTTTGAAATCCAAATATCATTATTAACTTAGGATTAATGTTTTTTATTTTTATAAAGAAGTTAAATTTTTGACGAATAATAAACAAATACAGTTTTTATAAACTACGATATCTTTTATGATATCTCAAAGACATAAATATTATATAAAAATTTATTAAAAATATGTAAAAAATCATGTATGATAAAATAATTTAAATATATTTAAAATATAATTCAAAAAATATAAATTTTAATTCATTTTATGGATAATATGAAAATATTTTTCAATTTCAATGTAGTGCTTGCACAACACAAGAAAAGTCAAATTCTTTGTCATAAAAAACATATATCATAATGAAGAAGTATTTTATTAACTGTTTTATTAAATATGAATTTTTATAGATTATTATTATGGAGAAATATGAATTTTATAGTTATATAACATGCGTCTTATCCAAATTCTCGTGGAATGTTTGTAAAAAGCTAGAAATGTCCAAATAACTTATTAAATAAATGTTTTCAACATATATGTGATTAAATATACATATTTAATGAATATAAAAGTTTATATTGAATATTATTAATTTAATTTGATGATGTTAATTTAGTTTTAATTTTTTTGATAGAATAATTACCTTAAATTCTTATGTAATTCTGACACATTAATTATTCAATTAATTGAAAATTAAAATAAATGATTTTAAAAATATTAAAATTAACACAATTTGGATATATTATTATGTTCCAACAATTTTTTAGATAAATATAACACATTATATATGTTTCAATGGTTTATATTATATATCCATACCTATATTGATGACTTCAGTGTTAAAGTAAATGAATAGTTCCAAAAATGATATTTATGGTATTTTATAATAAATAGTATTTTATTAAATGATTTAAAATTCATAAAATTATTATCTTTAGAAAAGTGAATGATATATGGTTTAAAATATCAAACATGGTTCATTTATGTTCCAGTTTTCCATTTATGGTAATATTCTTACTCTTAAAGAGTAAAAACATTGATTTTTTGGTAATTATCAAAATTATTAATGGGGGTTAAAACTAAGAGATATGGGTTAAAACATCACATAATTTTTTTTGAATATTATTGGATAAAATTATTTAGACTTTTAATCATCCCATACTCTTACTACCTTCAATATATGTCAATTTGGATCCAATTTATTATGAAAAATTAATTTATATTAATTTAATATTTTATGTATTTCCAAGAGTGCCCCTCCCCTCGCATACAAAAGAGAACATGTTCACCTCTTTTAATCATAACTTTTAAATATTACTAATTAGAAAAAACCTTACATAATACCTACCTTGATTCCTTAATTTTATTATATTTCGTATTATCTTTCAAAAAGACCATACCTTCAATGTTTAAGGTGTCAGCCACACAAGGTTTCACAATAAAGAGGTATAACTCTTAACCAAACATTTTCAATTCTATTTCATATACTATATCATTAAAATACATGGTTTCCATTTTAAGATAATTATAACAGTATATAAAATTTATTGAATTGTTATTATGAAGATTTAAAAAAAATTATACACCATTTTTCCATCCTATATAATGCAAATTCATCTATCATGCATACATACAACTTAGCATATCCATGTAGCGGTGTAATTCATTCTTCATCACCACTTTACTTAGATGGTTATAATAATGAATTTAATAAATATATATGTCATTTATGATATTATTATTATTATTGAAATTTAAATTATTATTTAACTTTCATTAATTCTATTAGATTAAAAATTAAAACTTCATTTATGTGTACATATGACCAACCATCTCCATGAATAGTGTAATTCATTTTTTTATCTATAACATTTATGGATGAATTTAAATAAATATATATATATGTATGTATGTATGTATATATATTATGGTATTTATATCAGGATTAATATTATATATATGATGTATCCATGATGAAATTACAAGGACCAAAACTACTAAACCATAACATACATGAAAGACAAAGAAATTATTACTCGGAACCATGATTTTAATAAAGAGTTATTAATAGAAGTTGGAAAAAGGTTATAAGTAAATATAATATGGTATGATAAATATTATTTTGGTTCTATAATATATGTATAATAAATTTATACTTATTATTTAGGTGGTTCAAACACATATTACGGAATTCAGACCCAAGTTAATGGTTCTTCATCTCAATATTGTTTTGTTGCGATATGTTTCATTTTATACACCTATTTATGTGTATGAGGGGTATATATTTAATCTTTTACATGTATATCTTTTATAATTATTAATTCATGTTATTTAAAGTTAAAACTCAAATTATTTCATACATAGAGTTTTGATTTCGAAAGTTACCAAAGTGGTAAGAGTTTTCATCTTAATTTAACATTATTAGGACTTAAGCAATATAAAAAACCTAATTTATTTTATAGGGTGTATATATGGAAAATTTTACATATTATATTTTGAATATATCTATATGCATATTATTTTATGTTTACATTAAATATTTCTTTTTAAGGTGTTTTAATTGAAAATTTATCAAAGTACTAAGGGTTTATTTCATAATCTCATCATTATTCAAGAATGTTTTTATTTATATCTCCATTTGGGGAATTATTTGATAAGTCTATCCTAAACACAATCTATTTTATTCTACATTGATTATTTTATTAAATTACAAGTTTTCCTATTATTTTTCTCACTTTAAGTACTTAATACACCGAAATAATTTTTTTTGCATTAATCGACTTTATTTCTCTCTTCAGTCAAAAATATTTTTTCATCCAAATCCATATTTTCTAAAAATGTTTTCAAGAATGTTTTTAAACTCATAATAAAATTATTTTAATGTATTTTTTTACCCATTATTTAATTTTTACAAAATGTTTTTAAATGAACCATCTTTTCATATTTTGAATGAGGTTATTTTGACTTATTATTGAAAATACGAAAGGAATACTTGTTTTAACATACATAGAATGAACAGAATGTACCACTATCATTTATATTAAATGACCTAAATGCTCCTTTAAAATTTTCCATGGTTATTTTCATAAAAAAATTTCCTTGATATTTGAGATATTTTTAAGTTTTAAATAATTAATTTTAAACTAAAAGGGGTATATTTCTCATGAATGTTTTTATGATTTTTATGGTATTTTTATTTATCAATGAAAAAAACCTATTAATTTAATTTTTCCCAATTGAAGATGTTTTATAATGATAAAATACTTATAATTTCTCTATATGGATTTTGATTATCTTGTCTAGGAAAATATTGACATTTTGTATGTTAGTTCTTCCTATACAGACAATTTTTGATTATTAAGGAATGTTGATTAAGTTATATTGTTTATTTATATGGTTAATGCATTGGACCTATTAAGTGATTTGTGCATCCTAGAATTACATATCCCCTTGATGTACCAGTTTATATCATGAGACAAAATAGGTTGGGTATTTGGCCATGTTCATACCCATTTAAGTAGATATCTTGGCCAATACATCAACAATAAGTTTAAGATGACAAGAATTATGTATTCCATCATAATAAAATTAGTTCTTGATGTCCATGTAATTATTTGAAAATTATATATCTATGGATATGTTTCATGATCTTGTGATTATTTGTATGAAATTATTTAATCATTATTTATCCCCACCATATTATTCAGGCCTTATTTAGGTTATGATATACACATAACTTTGCTAAGAATATAAGATCACCCCTTTATTATGTTTACATTCCCCAAGATGCCATGAAGTGTTTAATGATTTATGTTCAAGGAAAGTTTAATAGGTAATAATGTTTTTTATCAAATAAAATACTATTTTCTATTATATTTTTTTCAATGTAATGTGGGATTCAAGTATGTATCTAGTTTTGAAAGTTAAATAAACTATTTAGTGCATTGGGAAATAATCACTTTTATCTAGTACCAATGTAATAAAGTTGTAACACCCCAAGTAAATAAAGAATATGACATTTTCATATTTATCCATATTTGTGAATAAAATATTAATATGACTTTAAAGGGAATGCTATGCTCGATGGCGTACCCAACACGCAACAACGAGTTTCTTGGGAATCTTACGTTGCACTCTAATAATAAAATATTATTATTTTAAATGGTAGTTAACATGTAGCCATTGTATTGGAGGTAATGGATATAAATAACTAAAATATGATTATATATGTTTTTAAATGTTATTACATTTATCCAATAAAAGATAAAGGCTTAAAATATGGAAAGAATTCAATTTTAGCGTATATGCCCTAGTTTTCACTAAAGGTTCACTTATCGCCTTTTGATGGAGAACCATCATTAAATATAGTTTTGTTCACTCTTATACATTCTATTGGACCAAATAAAACTCTTCTTAATAATTGGGACATCAAAATTTACTTTGTGTAAATTTTTGGTATCTTTCCGATAAAGTTCATTTTTTAATGAATAGTGTAAAATGTTGTATTTTAATTCAAAACCTCTTTTTAATATAATTTATTTATATGATTAGATTATATTTTGAATTGGTTTTAAAGTGAAATTAGAATATATTTTTACCATTAAATCCAATATTGGTTGTTGGAATTAATTTCACTTTGAAATCGGACTTAAACTAATGTCAATTTTTTGATACTTATTGTTTCATAAAAACACGCTTTTTGTCATGACAGCGGGAATTAATTATTAAATTAATTAATGTGAATTATATGTTTTGAATTATTGAAAGTAGACTTCATTTTTGAATTCGTAATATCAAATATAGCTTAGGGTGAATTTTTGGGAGTTTTCTGAAAAACTTCAATTTTTGATGAATAGTGAAACAACTAAGTGGTACTTATAAAAACTGATTTTTCCGTTTAAATCAACTTTTGCCATCTATGTGTTTTGAATTTCAAAAATCTGACCTACATGGTTGTCATTAATAAGTAAAATGTGGTTCAATGGGATAAAAATAATTTTTTGGTGAATAGTAACTTATTAAGTTTTTAATCGCGATTAGAGATAATTAGTGTAGTTTATGGTAAGAATAATGTTTTAATAAAATTAAATGACCTAGAAACATGTACTACCCACATTGGATGTGTAATTGCCGACCAAGAAAATCCATGGGTCAACTTGGGGACCCCATGGAGCCACTTTGGTTGGAAAATGACATAAATATCTTTTTATTTAATGTTAAAGTAAAAATGACACAAACATGAGATGTTTTACTAATAAAATTTTTAATTGGGGTTATACAAGTCATATTTTTGACTATAAATATTAATTGGAAATATAAGAAGATTTCCTACATCATAGTATTTTTTTTATAATTTTTAGACATTAAATGAATTAAATTATTTATGACATCATGATGATGCAGTGATGACCTCATTATTTAGCGATTTAAATAAAATGGAAAGATAATGTAGTATCTAAGACCTACACATGTCCAAAACCTATTGGATGAGTGGATTTAGAAACCTTATCACCTTATACTCTGAACACATCAATGTGTGACCTCTTAAATCCGAATACCATTTTAAAATAAAGTGACTTTTCTTTACCTTTCAAGAGTGCCCCTCCTCTCCTCTTATAAAAGGCCCCCACCTCTACCTACTTACCCACACTCCCAAAGCCTTTGGCTCGGCCAACCTCTGCCCACTTTGTCTCTACAATTCCCTATATTACTCCTTGAATCCTCACTTTGGGCATAATTCTTCCCAAGGAAGACTTTGTGCTCAAACCAAAGGGAGTTACCCGATTTTAAGGTAATGTCTTCACTTGAGTCCTTTTGTTTTATTTTTCTTCTCCAACCACCTAAACTCTTTTTATTCATTTCTTTTGTAAAAAATACAGTATAATAAATATACTAGGATGTTGTTATAAGAAGGATTATAGCTACACTTTCACACACCTACATCTAATGGTTAAAGAACATACTGTTTCCGTGGATGGCGAATTTCGGCCTCCCGAAACGATGATTGTTCAACATTATTTTAACACCTTCAAAGGTGGACATTAAGATGACACTATATTTATATGTGATATATAATATGTTTAAGTTTTCCTTAATATTCTGTATTTTTCATTTTGGGAATACCTTTATGGTTTCCATTATGGGTAAACGCGATATCTTCATTTAAGGAAGTGTGGACTACCGCCCCCTCAAAGTGATTTGATTCATTAATACCATATGTGGTACGTATAAAGGATATATTTAATAATATTATATATGATAACATACTAGAATTAAAATACTATTATGTATCATTATGTTTTAATTCCATTAAATATGAAATAGAAATGGAAGTAGCGTTCATGCGTACGTACGGCTTACCGTCTCCATGAACGGTACATTTCATTTCTTATCTCAAAATGTTATGTAATATTATAAGTACATATATATAATGGATATATATGTAATATATTAAATCAAAATTATGGATATAATTCTGTAATTATAACATATATATATCTCTCTCATTTTGTTTTAATTCCATTAATATGACAAAAAATGAAAGTAGCTTTCATGCGTACGTACGGCCTACCGTCTCCATGAACGGTGCTTTTCGTTTTTTATCTCCAAATGATATGGAATAGTATGAAATGAATATATAATGGATATATATGATATTTTAATCATTAATACTATTTGGAAATTATTTACTTATTACTACATGGTCAATATTTTTTCAAACAAGTTCATTTTTGACTCATGTACCAAACATCGGCAAAAACGTCTGATATGAACTAACATTATTAAATAATTTTTATAAAATTATAATATATGATATGAACTGAATAATAATATCTAAAGGAGGTACTTAGGAAATTATTAATTGACCAAAGTTTATTATTCATGAATATAAAGAAACGAACAAGACAAGTTGGACTTGAGGTAATGGATCCTACTCCTCTCTTTCTTTTTAAGTACACTCTTTTATGTCATTGCTTCTAATCTCATATTTCTTGTTATTGGGATGTTATTTTATATTAATCTTACTCTAAATTTTATTTTCATATGATGAGAGACCCTATTCTCTCTCATCAATCCATTTTGGAAGTTTCGAGTGGCGCTGTTAGGCTGCCGAATTTTCGTAAGAGATCTAACCTCTCTCTTTCTCTTTAAGTACTCCCCTTTATGTCACTTCTTTTAAGCTCTTATTTGTTTTGATGGGGGATGTTATTTCATATTCCTCTTGATTTAAATTTTATTGTAATGTGATGAGATACCCTATTTGATCTCATCAATCCATTTTTGGAAGTTTTAAGTGGCGCCGTTAGGCTGCCGAGTTTTCAAAAGTGATTTTTCATCTCACTTTTATTTCCGTGAGATTTATGCTACATTTTCTACAATTTCCTTTGATTGGTGTATGTACTGAACATTATTTTACTCATTGTGTAATATTCTTTCATTTATGAGTATTTACATCAATGATATATTGTCCTTCTTTCACGGGGTGTATGTTTCGAAAGATACCCATGTCGGTAAGGGAACCTTTCACCCTCCTCTTTTTAAAAGACTTATTTTGTTATGTCTTTTAATTCACATAATATTATTTTTGGATATGTTCTTCTATATCCTTATTGATGTAAATTTTATGTCCAAGTGATGAGATACCCTTTTTATCTCTCATCAACTCTTTTTCTGAATTTTGAAGTGACGCCGTTAGGCTGTCTAATTATTGCAAGGGAACTTATTAACCCAATTTCGATTCTTTGGGATAATCTTTTACTCCTTGAATATGTCTTTCTATGAATATGTGTGAATAACCACTGATTGTTTTACACTTAATATCCACTTATATTTGGTGTATTAGTTTTTCACACATAATTATGTAATTGATTTATCCTTAATCCAAGGATACCGTCTTTGTATGGGACTTCATCTCAATATCCTTTCATTGAGGCATATTTTGTTTTATACACAACCTTCTTTTATACGGTGTATAAAACCCTTTTAATTTTACGTTTATCTGAAAGGAATATTTTTTTATACAAATCATTTTACTAAACGACAAAAGGGAATGTTTTGTCATATGTATCCAGCGACAACGACTTCTCCACCGCCGTGGCCATTATTTAAGTTTTGGATTCCTCTACAAGCCATACCTTCTTTTTAAAAGAAAAATAAATACCATGTTTTACTTTTATTTTATTTTGGTATTGAAAATGGTTTTCATAGTGTATTTATATCAATGTGTTGTATTGATATCCTTTTATTGAAAGGTGGAAATGTTTTTTTCCTTTATGCATGTTTTATGTGATAAGATTTTGTTATGGTTCTTGGGCATTGTTATGAAGACGGGTTGTTCCGTGATAAACTAAGGGAGGGTGAGCCCGATATAGCTCTCCAATGCATTGGGTAACTCGAAGGATTGAAATGTTAAGGTTTTTCCGAAGAGATTTAGGGAATATACTGTGATGGGTATTCCAAACGTAACCAAGAGGGTTACTCCCTACGTAAGAATGTTATGAATGCCTCAAGTTACCTTTATGTCTTATGTTTTCTATGATTTATTCATGGTTTGATGAGGTATGTTAAAGTGCCTATGTTTTATGGGTAAAGTATGATTTCATTCTTATGTATATATGAACTCATGTTTCCTTTCCATATTTTTATAACCCTTACTGAGATTTTTATGCTCATCCCAAGTTTTTTGAAATGTTTTTCACAGGTAAAGGGAAAGGTACATGATGTGATGATAGTGTCAAGGATGTGTCAAGAAAGAATCCATGTTTTATTTTCAATATGTTTCCGTTGATGGGAATAATGAATACTATCTTTTATGTAACCACTTTGTTTAAATGTGGAATGTAATGCAAGTTTCATGATCTAATTCTCTAAAACTCTAAACCTGAAAAGATCCTCAATGTGTAATCTTGTAATAACTCAATATTAAGTAAGGTTTAATGCTGGGGCCTTATATTTGGTATCAAAGGCCGGTTTAGACAACTTTAGAGGTTAGGGTATTCTCTAAGCATAAGTGACAGTACCATAATGGATAGGATTTCAGAAAGAGTCCTAGTTTTAGATAAAGTGAATGAGTAAGTATATCTTAGTGTTTACCTTCCTCATTAGTACATGATGGTTTTGGTGATATAATCACACTGAAATTTCTGTTTTTAGTGAAGGGATGGATCTAGCAGGCACGAAAGAGGCAACAGGTTTGAAGGAAACTGTGGTGGTTTTATGATTAAGATACTGGATAAAATGGGGGATTCAATGAGGAAACTTGTGGTTGTTCTAAACCAACTATCAAGGAGTCATGATCAACCACTTGAATCTTGGTATGTTATGTAATGCATCTTGTATGAGATGCCCAATTGATGTGGAAGTTCAGGTAATAATTATAAAGGTAACAATTAGAGTTTATATGATCTTTACTTTTGAGGTAATTATGGGTTATTATATGATGTGCTGGAAAATGAAAGGCATGAGATAAACTTGAGGTTAAAATATGTTATGATCATTTTTTATGATTTTATCTCTTTTTGGGGAATGATTTAAGAATTATATAGTTTTGGAAAAAGTACAACATGCAGACCGTGTGACAAACCGTCGCGTCAGACAAAGCTACGGGAATCGAACCCACAACCAAAGTGCGACTGGTATTTATCGCCTACCACTAGACTACATGAAGTCCCCGGTTAGTTTGACCGATTCTTTTTAGTTAGATGATTTTATGAATTAATAGTAAGTTGATTTTTTGTTATTTATGAAAATGATTAACCTATCATGGAGGATATGTGATTAGGTTAATTACTTTTCAATACGAGACTTTAGGAGAAACTGATGTTGTTTGGAAATAATTGTTACGATTTTACTTGGAAGACTATGTGACTAAATCCTTCAAATATTTGGGTTTCAATCTTATATTGGTTTACTTTGAAGAATTTTATGGACAAATTGTTTATTGGATGGTCCTCATTGAACTTTGGGTTTTTTTGGACAAATTTTGGAGATTAAGCATAGATTTTCTTTTTAAAGGGTTATCCTTTTCTGGATTATCTGACCTTGTACTAACCTTTTGGTTTTGGTTTTGGTTAAAGCCTAAAGAAATGGGAAGTATATAGTTCTCTTTGGTGGATTAGGTGATTCTATAGAAGTTGATTATAGTACTCTTAATGCGAACAAGTCTCCCTAAATACTCGTCTTTTGGAAAAAATATGAGTTTGATTAAGGAATCTAGTAAAAGTTGGAAGTCAACATGACAAGTATGTTTCCTTATGTTTTATTTAAGCTCAAAAATAAATTCCTCAATAAATAGTAACTTAAAGCAAAAATTTTGTCTATTAACTTTTCCTACTGGGGAACCCAACACCGTTTAACCCATCACAAGTTTGTGATGTTCTTATTGTTAACTTTCTCCTAAACATGTTTTCTATCACTCTCCATCAGAACATGACCCTATGTTTTCTCCTCCATGTCTATATTTTTCTACATGGAATCCTAGTATGGGTTAACTAGGGTGACCTTTGTAATTATCTTTCTTTATTTTAAGGTGATTATTTTACCGACTCTTATTCCGATGTGGGACTTTCAAGGATGTTTCCAAGCCCAATTTTAAAATTGCGAGGACGCAATTCCCAAAAGGGGGGAAGGATGTAACACCCCAGGTAAATAAAGAATATGACATTTTCATATTTATCCATATTTGTGAATAAAATATTAATATGACTTTAAAGGGGATGCTATGATCGATGGCGTACCCAACACGCAACAACGAGTTTCTTGGGAATCTTACGTTGCATTCTAATAATAAAATAATATTATTTTAAATGGTAGTTAACATGTAGCCGTTTTATTGGTTGGAATGGATATAAATAACTAAAATATGATTATATATGTTTTTAAAAGTTTTTACATTTATCCAATAAAAGATAAAGGCTTAAAATACGGAAAGAATTCAATTTTAGGCGTATATGCCCTAGTTTTCACTAAAGGTTCACTTATCGCCATTTGATGGAGAATCGTCATTAAATATAGTTTTGTTCACTCTTATACATTCTATTAGACCAAATAAAACTCTTCTTAATAATTGGGACATCAAAATTTACTTTGTGTAAATATTTGGTATCTTTCCGATAAAGTTCATTTTTTAATGAATAGTGTAAAATGTTGTATTTTAATTCAAAACCTCTTTTTAATATAATTTATTTATATGATTAGATTATATTTTGAATTGGTTTTAAAGTGAAATTATAATATATTTTTACCATTAAATCCAATAGTGGACGTTGGAATTAATTTCACTTTGAAATCAGACTTAAACTAATGTGAATCTTTTGATAGTTATTGTTTCATAAAAACATGCTTTTTGTCATGACAACGGGAATTAATTATTAAATTAATTAATGTGAATTATATGTTTTGAATTTTTAAAATAGACTTCATTTTTGAATTCAGAATATCAAATATAGCTTAGGGTGAATTTTTGGGATTTTTCTGAAAAACATCAATTTTTGATGAATAGTGAAACCACTAAGTGGTACTTATAAAAACTGATTTTTCCGTTTAAATGAACTTTTTCCATCTTTGTGTTTTGAATTTCAAAAATCCGTCATACATGGTTGTCATTAAGAAGTAAAATGTGGTTCAATGGGATAAATTTTTTTTGGTGAATAGTAACTTATAAAGTTTTTAATCGCGATTAGAGGTAATTAGTGTAGTTTATGGTAAGAATAATGTTTTAATAAAATGAAATGACCTAGAAACACGTCCTACCCTAATTGGATGTGTAATGGCCGACCACGACAATCCATGGGTCAACTTGGGGACCCCATGGAGCCACTTTGGTTGGAAAATGACATAAATATCTTTTTATTTAATGTTAAAGTAAAAATGACACAAACATGACATGTTTTACTAAAACAATTTTTACATGGGGTTATACAAGTCATATTTTTGACTATAAATATTCATTGTTAATCTAAAAAGATTTCCTACATCATAGTAGTTTTTTTATAATTTTTAGACATTAAATAAATTAAATTATTTATGACATCATGATGATCCAGCGATGACCTCATTATTTAACGATTTAAATAAAATGGAAAGATAATGTAGTATCTAAGACCTACACATGTCCAAAACCTATTGGATGAGTGGATTTGGAACCCTTATCACCTTATCCTCGAAACACATCAATGTGGGACCTCTTAAATCCGAATACCATTTTAAAATAAAGTGACTTTTCTTTACCTTCCAAGAGTGCCCCTCCTCTCCTCTTATAAAAGGCCCCCACCTCTACCTACTTACCCACGCTCCCAAAGACTTTGGCTCGGCCAACCTCTACCCATTTTGTCTCTCCACTTACCTCTCTTACTCCTTGATGCCTCACTTTGGGCATAAGTCTTCCCAAGGAAGCCTTTGTGCTCAAACCAAAGGGAGTTACCCGATTTTAAGGTAATGTCTTCACTTGAGTCCTTTTGTTTTATTTTTCTTCTCCAACCCCCTAAACTCTTTTTATTCATTTCTTTTGTAACAAATCCAGTATCATCAATATACTAGGATTTTGTTATAAGAAGGATTCGAGCTACACTTTCACACACCTACATCTAATGGTCAAAGAACATACTGTTTCCGTGGATGGCGAATTTCGGCCTCCCGAAACGATGATTGTTCAACATTCTTTTAACACCTTCAAAGGTGGCCATTAAGATGACACTATATTTATATGTGATATATAATATGTGTATGTTTTCCTTAAGCTTCTGTGTTTTTCATTTTGGGCATACCTTTATGATTTCCATTATGGGTAAACGCGATATCTTCATTTAAGGAAGTGCGGACTACCGCCCCCTCAAAGTGATTTGATTCGTTAATACCATATGTGGTACGTATAAAGGATATATTTAATAATATTATATATGATACCATACTTGAATTAAAATACTATTATGTATCATTATGTTTTAATTCCATTAAATATGAAATAGAAATGGAAGTAGCGTTCATGCGTACGTACGGCTTACCGTCTCCATGAACGGTACATTTCATTTCTTATCTCAAAATGTTATGTAATATTATAAGTACATATATATAATGGATATATATTTAATATATTACATCAAAATTATGGATATAATTCTGGAATTATAACATATATATATCTCTCTCATTTTGTTTTAATTCCATTAATATGACAAAAAATGAAAGTAGCGTTCATGCGTACGTACGGCCTACCGTCTCCATGAACGGTGCTTTTCGTTTTTTATCTCCAAATGATATGGAATAGTATGAAATGAATATTTAATGTATATATATGATATTTTAATCATTAATACTATTCTGGAAATTATTTACTTATAACTACATGGGCAATCTTTTTTCAAACAAGTTCATTTTTGACTCACGTACCAAACATCGGCAAAAATGTCTGATATGAACTAACATTATTAAATAATTATTATAACATTATAATATGTGATATGAACTGAATAATAATCTCTAAAGGAGGTAATTAGGCAATTATTAATTGACCAAAGTTTATTATTCGGGAATATAAAGAAACGAACAAGACAAGTTGGACTTGAGGTAAGGGATCCTACTCCTCTCTATCTTTTTAAGTACACTCTTTTATGTCATTCCTTCTAAGATCATCTTTCTTGTTATTGGGATGTTATTTTATATTAATCTTACTGTAATTTTTATGTTCATATGATGAGAGACCCTATTCTCTCTCATTAATCCATTTTGGAAGTTTCGAGTGGCGCCGTTAGGCTGCCGAATCTTCGTAAGAGATCTAACCTCTCTCTTTCTCTTTAAGTACTCCCCTTTATGTCACTTATTTTAAGATCCTATTTGTTATTATGGGGGATGTTATTTCATATTCCTCTTTCTATAAATTTTATTTTAATGTGATGAGATACCCTATTTGATCTCATCAATCCATTTTTGGAAGCTTTAAGTGGCGCTGTTAGGCTGCCGAGTTTTCAAAAGTGATTTTTCATCTCACTTTTATTTCCGTGAGATTTATGCTACATTTGCCACAATTTAGTTTGAGTGGTGTATTTACTGACCATTATTATACTCATTGTGTAATATTCTTTCATTTATGAGTATTTACATCAATGATGTATTGTCCTTCTTTCACGAGGCGTATGTTTCGAAAGATACCCATGTCGGTAAGGGAACCTTTCACCCTCCTCTTTTTAAAAGACTTATTTTGTTATGTCTTTTAATTCACATAATATTATTTTGGGATATGTTCTTATATATCCTTATTGATGTAAATTTTATGTCCAAGTGATGAGATACCCTTTTTATCTCTCATCAACTCTTTTTCTGAATTTTGAAGTGATGCCGTTAGGCTGTCTAATTATTGCAAGGGAACTTCTTAACCCAATTTCGATTCTTTGGGATAAGCTTGTACTCCTTGAATATGTCGTTCTATGAATATGTGTGAATAACCTCTGATTGTTTTACACTTAATATCCACTTATATTTGGTGTATTATTTTGTCACACATAATTATGTAATTGATTTATCCTTAATCCAAGGATACCATCTTTGTATGGTACTTCGTCTCGATCTCCTTTCATTGAGGCATATTTTGTTTTATACACAACCTTATTTTATACGGTGTATAAACCCCTTTGAATTTTACGTTTATCTGAAAGAAATCTTTTTTTATACAAAGCGTTTTACTAAACGACAAAAGTGAATGTTTTGTCGTACGTATGCAGTGACAATGACTTCTCCGCCGCCGTGGCCATTATTTCAGTTTCGGCTTCCTCTACAAGCCATACCTTCTCTTTAAAAGAAAAATAAATACCATGTTTTACTTTTATTTTATTTTGGTATTAAAAATGGTTTTCATAATGGATTTATATCAATGTGTTGTATTGATATCTTTTTATTGAAAGGTGGAAATGTTATGTTTCCTTTATGCATGTTTTATGTGATAAGATTATGTTATGGTTCTTGGGCATTATTATGAAGACGGGTTGTTCCGTGATAAACTAAGGGCGGGTGAGCCCGATATAGCTCTCCAATGCATTGGGTAATGCGAAGGAGTGAAACGTTAAGGTTTCTCCGAAGAGATTTAGGGAATATACTGTGATGGGTATTCCAAACGTAACCAAGAGGGTTACTCCCTACGTAAGAATGTTATTAATGCCTCAAGTTACCTTTATGTCTTATGTTTTCTATGATTTATTCATGGTTTGATGAGGTATGTTAAAGTGCCTATGTTTTATGGGTGGAGTATGATTTCATTCTTATGTATATATGAACTCATGTTTCCTTTCCATATTTTTATAACCCTTACTGAGCTTTTTATGCTCATCCCAAGTTTTTTGAAATGTTTTTCACAGGTCAAGGGAAAGGTACATGATGTGATGATAGTGTCAAGGATGTGTCAAGAAAGAATCCATGTTTTATTTTCAATATGTTTCCATTGATGGGAAGAATTAATACTATCTTTTATGTAACCACTTTGTTTAAATGTGGAATGTAATGCAAGTTTCATGATCTAATTCTCTAAAACTCTAAACCTGAAAAGATCCTCAATGTGTAATCTTGTAATAACTCAAGATTAAGTAAGGTTTAAGGCTGGGGCCTTACAAAAGTAACCGTTGGATTTGAGTTTCTTTGGTTGGGGGATTTAAAATTGGTATTATTGGAAATTTTAATAGATATCTTTTGAGATAGATTTATGACAACATAAATTAAGGAAAATAACCCTATGAATGAAATTAAGTATAATTGTAATTATAGGATAATATTATATCATTTTTGTAAGTCTGAGATTTTGTGTTTTTTTATAAATACATCACTGTATAGATAATAAAAGTTGACATGGTGTTGATATAGTTTCATATACGTTTAATAACCCTAAAAATGCTGATTGATTATATTTCAAAAATAATTATAATGAATGGTGAGTGTTCTCTTACTACACATCTAGTTTACCAATCTAGGGGGTATTTTTGGGTTAATTCACATTTTCTTTACAAACCATTATGATTTTTTTAAAATATTTTTATGATTTGAGAATATTACCAATGAAACCATGTTTATGAATATGAGATTACGTATTCATAAACATTACATTTATGTAAATCATTTCTCAAGTTTCAAAATTATACATTATAATTAAAAATGTTATACTCTAATATTGTGTTTGACATTATTTAAATATGGAACCTAGTAGAAGTAATATAAAATGTATTAATGAATGTAATATATGTAGGTATTTCCATCATGGTAAATATAATGAGTCTAGAATTGGATCTAGAGTTGGAATTGAACAAATTATAACAATATTAGGGAATATGACTCAGGTTATGAATAATAACCTTGACTATATGTTACAACATGATGACCCGATTTTTTTTGTTAACAATGTTAGAATATTTCATATAGAACAAACATATATCATTAAATGGAACCACAAATAAATTTGTATAAATGAAATGGATAAGTTAATTTGAAAATATATTGCATTCCTTAGGATGTTAAAAAAGGAATAATATTTTCATGGAAGTTTATCATCACTTAGGGGATTTAGATCAATGTAATCCATTAATTCAAAATGTAAAGGATGAGGAGGAAATAATGAATATGGAAATGAATTTCTTTAAAGAAATTTTATTGGAAAAATACTTTCCTCATAAATAATGCGCATATATGGAAAGAAAATTTCAGATTCTAATAAAAAAGTAAGAGGAGAATGTTGAAAAGTATGAAACCATCTTTACAAGGTTATCAAGGCTTGTTGTAGACTATATAAATAATCCAAATAGAAATGTTAACCATTTCTTTGGTAGGATTAATCAAATCCTTTGAAGGGAACTATTATACCAAATATTATAATCATATGATTATAAAATATCATATGCTATCAAGATAGATAAGGATTTATCCAAGCCATATGGTTTGAATGGAAGGAAAGAGAAGAAGAGTATTACTGAGAGAAAAATAGATAAAGGTAATAAGGGAAACATGTATTTTACAACATGTTGTACTTGTGGAAGGAAACATGTTGGTACATGATTAAAATGAAAAGAATCTTGATTTAAGTTTTGAGAAAAACTCCATTGTTCTCACAAATTCAAGGTTATGGAAGAATCCATAAAAGTTTAGTACATTAACTATATGAAAGATGTAGATAATTGCTAATTAATACCCCAAACAATAAGGGAACATACCAAAAAATAAGTTATGAGGATGAGGTGAAGAAAATGAAATAACTACAATGGAAGTTTAATTTATGAGCACCATTGTGAATGGTACACTTATCATCCCCTATAGGATTGAAAATGTTTTATTTGATTATAGTTATACCTACCCTTTTATATCTGAATAACTTTATAATGGAATCAAATATCCATATCTAAGATTAGATTATGAGTTGGTAGTGAAAACTCACAATGGTAGGATGCATGTATCTTATGTATATATCTCCCCTCTAATAGAAGTTTGTGGGAATTTTCTTCCTCTGAATCTTGTTAATATTATTCTAGTTGAATTTGATATAATTTAGGGTATGGATTGGCTCTTTTATTATAGATCCCATATCAATTATTGAGGAAGGGACATTGCATTTGATATCCCGAAGTGACCTTTAATTGAATATCAGTGTGAGGATGAACCCAAACATCCAATGGACATTACCTCTATCATGTGGATTTTAATACCTCTTCATGAGAGATATTTGTCTAAAATTGTGGGTGAGATATTATACATGTAAATCTGGCCAATCATGGATTGGGTCGAGCCGAGATGAGCCTGACCTCTCAAAAATCAATCCACAAACAACTTTTTAGGATGGGATGAGAGGGAACAAACAAACCCATGAGCCAGCCGGAGCATGGCATAAGATCTGCTTGAACTCTAGGGCTAGGTCGAGATTTTTAGGCTGGGCCACAGCCAGGCCCCTATGGGATTTTATTATTTTTCAAATAATAAATATAATATGTTATTATATGTATATATATATAAATAATTTTCAACCATTGATATACAGATTTATATATTTTATGAATAATTATACATATAATGTGAAATCATTGATATATATATAGTTATATAAATCACACACACACAAAGAAATATATATATATATATATAAATCATTGACATATATATACATATATATATTATATTAAACTGTTGACACACACAAAAACATATTATATTGTACCTAAAAATATTAATTTTTTTAGAAAAACAAATATAATATTTATGATGAAAAATTACACAACAATAAAACATTAAGAAATAAAACTATTTATCTTTATGATGAAAAAATAACTAAAGTAGGGAAATATATTTAATAAAAAAAACATCATATATCTTTTCCTTTCCAAAATCAAATTACAGTAAACATAAAAAAAAATCAATCATTTGATTTTGTGTCTTCAGTAGTGCTTAAAAATATGTCTAACTCATTATTAATATTGATAAATTATTACTATTTATATTGTTCATATAAATGATATGTTGGTACTATAAAAGCTTCAATAGTGTTCAGTCTAATTCATATATGATAATCACTGATAACTCATCCACCTGCACTAAAAATAGACTCAAATGCCACATAAGAAATTGGAAGACTAATAACAACCTGAGAAATTCATGTTATTACATGCCATGTTTATTGATAATATCCACACCAATTTAATATATCAAAATCCTCTTCATTATCAACTAGGGGAGAGTCTAAATATTACTGTAGTTCTAATGTTCCTTTACTGGAATATTGGGAAAGTTATCTATTTTTTATAGTTTCCCATATATTTCCACTTACATGAGAATACTTTTAAGGCTGCGTGGGTCATCTACTAATATAAACATGTGTAATAGATTTATATTCATTATATAATTGTTATAAAAATAAAAAATACCATCATATTGAGATTCATCATCAAAAATAATTTCTAATTTTTTATGCTAGTGTCTTTACACCTTTGATTCAATATAAGTTCCATTCAAAATACTATAGGAAATGGCTCAAAATATTTATCAAAATCTTATTTCATAGTAGTAATAATGGTTATATAATATTGATAAGACACATATTTTATGAAAATTGTCTTATTGTTGTTAAAACATGTAAAACTAAAGACGATGTAAAAATGTATACATGTGAAAAAAATGATTTGATTTTTCAAATACATGCAATTTATTATTATATAGTCTAACTTGATACTAATCATTTTCATATGGGATTATAACCCCGTATTGTACTATTTTAGACTGAATAAATAAATAAATATCTTTCCTTTTATTTAAATATGTGTCTAATATATAAAATGTTGAATTACATCTATTTTCTACATTTAATTATAATTTTTCCTCTTTAATATTTTCTTGGTCAATAATACATTTATATACTTGTACATGATTATTAGATCTATTAGTCATACCAATTAATTTTATAATAACATCTAAAAAATATTTATAAATAGATAATACGTCTTGAATAATCAAATGTAAAATATGAGTACAATAATGAACATGAGGTATTTTTCCATCACATGGTAATTGTAATGTAATTATAAAATATTCTATTGTATTGTTATAATAGGATGAATTATTCTTGGAAAGTTTAAATAATTTATTCTAAAAACCCCATTTAGAAACATTATCTCTTAATGAAACGCCTTGTGAGTGTCCAGTATATATAAGTTCAACCAATTTTAATGAAATATTTTTTTATGTAATTTCAAATAATTATAAAAAAAACTATCAGTAATGAACTGATATTAAATATGTTGATTACAAGTATATAAATAAGAAGTTAAATAAAAATTATATTTAATTATTTAAAAATATTTTAAATATCTTAATTAATATAGTTAAATATGTATAAAACTTTTTTCCTTTAGTATTCCAGGAAAAATGTTTATATTGAGGAGTAAATGATAATTTAATTGAATTAGTAATTTCGGGGAATTCACTACTATTTAATATTTATTCTTGTTTAATTATATAATAAACTGTCATATCTTGTGCATGTATAGGATGATAAAAAAAATTACATAATTTATTACATCCTATCTACATTTTTTCTTCTATTATCTGATTTATTACTTTAAACATGTGCATTGACATGTATTTTAAGGTGGCTAGAGCCACTATTAGAAGAACCTCTATGTAATTTAGTACAATATTTTCATTTTTATTTTAATTTGATTATACCTTTATATTCATTAATATAAATTTTTTCAAAGTGATCCCAAACAATAGATATATTTTTAGGCCTAGATAATGGTGCAACTTGAGGATGATGAGATGAAGATGGAATATCAGAACTAGGTGAAGCAATCTATTCAGGATCAAAAAATTTATAAGGATCCATTTTAAAAAATAAAATAAATTGTAAATATCAAAATAATAAATAAAATTACAGACTTAGCATGTGATATAAATGAAAATTTATAATTCTATGAGTGCATGACTTGAAAAATTATAAGAATAACCATAGTGGTGTTGGTAGAGCATTGGCTACAAGCTGATAGATGAACTGGAAAATTTAGAGTAATTAAATGTAAAAAATAAATGAGTGGTGGGGGTTTTTTATAATAAAATATCCCCTAGTTTTTTTAAATGTTAAATTTTCATTTAATTATTCAGTTTTTATTCGTTCTATACGTGTGGGGTGTGCACTCAGCAGCCCTCTCAAATAGTCATTTGATCATTTGGATTTTTTTAATGTTAACATAGAAATTGGGTGGGTGGGGGGGGGGGGGGTTGCACGCACACAATAGTTTTTGGGGATAGATATGACCATTTTAAAAAAATTAATATGGAACAAGGGGGTACTTTTTGTGCAATAAGGGTTAATATGACATTTGTTCTATTTTTTTAAAAAAAATTAATATAGAATGGGGGAAAACTATTGGGAGGGGGATTTGTTGTTTTTTTAGATTTTATTAATATATTTGTTTATATATATATATATATATCTATTCAGGCATGTAATTTAAAAATAGGAGCACCACCTGGACTAGTTGGTCCAGGAATAACCTTAGAAGCTTGTGGTAGTGGGTTCTATGTCTTCTTACCAGCAGTTTCCAAGATATTTTTTAGAGAGAGCATGATTTTATGGGATGAGATTTATATGGGACAATGGGTTGGGAAAAGATGACCTAAATAATGAGATAGATTATATAGTCCTAGGATTGTCCTGATTAATAATAGGTCAAATCTCGACCAAGCCTAAATCGAGATTTTTTAATCTAGGTCACTCAGACTTTCAGACCGGGTGGCTGAGCTAAAATTGCATGATTAGGAGAAACTCAACTTAAAAATGTGTTGAGTTTTTATGTATATTCTAATTTTTTTCTATAGGAATTTCAATGTCTTCTCCCAAATCATCAAGTTGAGTTTTCAGTAGAACTCATACCTAGTGCTACACCTACTTCAAATACATCATATAGAATGGACCCGATTTAGTTGCAAGAATTAAATAAGAAAATATTTGAGAATACATATTAGGTATTCCTTAGGTATATTGTCTTTCTATGGGGAGTACCTATTATTTTTATTAATAAAAAATATGGTTCAATGCATATTTTCATTGATTATTGAGAACTTAACAAGATCACTATTGAGAACAAGTATCATCTACACTGTATTGATGATTTGTTCCTTAAATTATGAGGTGCTCTATATTTTTCCAAGATTTATATTCAATCTAGATATCATTAGATAATAATCATGATGGAAGATATGATTTAGAAAACTTTATACATGAGGTATGGACACTATTTATTTATAGTAATTCCATTTGGACATACTAATGATCCCACTATCTTTTATGGATTTAATGAATATAGTCTTTATAAATTACCTTGATTATTTTATTGTAGTATTTATAGAAGATATTATTATATATTCAAATATAAAGGAAAAACATGAATAAAATTTTATAATTTTGATGAGATCCCAAGGAAGGATATGTTTTATGCTAAATTTATGAAGTGCAAATTTTTACTTTAGAAAGTTTCATTCTTGGGCTATAAAATCTTAAGTGAGTGTATATCAGTGGATTCTTAAAAGAGAGAAGTTATTAATAAAAGGCCTAGAACAACCATAATAACTGAGAAATGTAATTTTCTTTTCATGGATAGATAATTTTTAATAGTAATGAAATATTTCTCAAAACTATCAAATCCACCCACCAAGTTGACTTGGAAGGGGTTAAGTTATTATGTATAGATGAATGTGATGATAATTTTAAAAAACTAAAAAGAAAGATGGTTAAAACGCCCATGATTACACTACCCTACAGTGGATAAGGGTTTGTGATCTATAATTATGCATCAATAAATGGAATGGTATGTTTCCTCCTGAAAAATGATGAGATCATTGTGTATGCCACTTTACGATTAAAAATTTATGAGAAAAGTTTCCCAACCCATGATTTGGGGTGGCAGTGGTAGTTTTTTCTTTAAAGATATGAAGGAATTATCTTCATGGTGAATGGTGTGATATTTATATTGATCATAAAATCTTAGAGTATATATTTAGATATAAATATTTGAATATGAACCAAATGAGATGGCTGTAATTGATCAAATATTTTAATTTCTCAATGTATTTACACCATGGTAAGGTGAATAAGGTGGTTGATGGTCTAATTCAAAAGGAACATGACTTCTTTTCCATGATAAGGATTGAAGAAGATCCAATATTTATATAATTATATAATATTTATCTTGAAATCATAAGGAAAGGGAATAAATCATATCTTTATTGGATTAATTCCCAATCATCTATCCTAGAGATGATTAAAAAGGCATGAAAGGAAGATGCAGAATTACGAAAAAGGTAAATAATATTATTGAATTCAACCATGATCTTTTTGTAATGATAATTTTGAAGAACCATGTATGTGTCCCATAAATAACATACATGAAGAAGTATTTTTTTATATGAATCTCATAGTTTATCATCCTCTATTTTCCCTAGAAGTATGAATATGTATACAGATCTGAAAAGGAATTTATGGTTGGATAACATAAAAAGATATATTGGAGAGTATGTATCTCAATGCCTGGTATTTTATAAAAATTATGTTTAATAGACTAAAATATTGGGGGATTCTAAAACCATTATACATACAATAATAGAAATGGGAAAAAATCACCTTGGACTTCATCATCAGACTCCAAAAAAAATCTAAATGACATAATCCTATTTGGGTTGTAGTCAACCGTCTTATAAAATAAATTAATTTTATTTCTATTAGTGAAGATTTATATATTGGTTATATTTATTGGTTATACACTAATAAAGTCATGAGATATCATGGAGTACCACTCTCAATCTTATTTCATAGGGATCATAGGTTTACCTCAATATTCTAGAGTATTCATTAGTAGGATCTAGATATATATATTTGAGTCTCAATATTTCCTATCATCCTCAGAGATATTTCTGGTCTAATAGGAACATTAAAACTCTAGAATACATGTTGAGAGGTTTCCCTATAGATATAAATTTGGTTAGGATTAACACCTTCCTTTGGTGTAATTTTCTTAAAAAAATAGCCTTTACTAAAAAATTTAGATGGATCCTTATGAATCCCTTTATCAAAAATGATATAGAACTCACAATGTTGGGACAAAATTGGAGATAGAAAGCTATTGAGACCTGATATTACTAAAAAGATGATAGAGAAAATTGTATCCATTTAACATCACATAAGGGTATCTCAGAGTCCAAAAACAAATTATGATGATAATCACAAATGAGATATAGAGTTTGAAGTTTGTGAAAAGGTAATCTCAAGAATATATATTTGGAATAAAATAATGATATTTAGAAAAAGGGAAAGCTGAATCTTATATTTATCGGTCACTTCAAAATTTTTGACCTTATCTGGATGGCACTATATCAATTAGTACTTCCACTAAATCTTTATATGTTCACAATGTGTTACATGTATCCCTCTTAAGGATGTTCATACCTAATCCTTCAAATCTACTAAACCCAGAAGTCATACCACTAGATAAAGTTCTATATTATGAGGATAAACTAACAGATATTATTTATCAAAGTAGAAAAGTGATACAAAATAAGACCACTCACTCGGTTTATGATTCTTTATGAAATCATAAAATTGAGTAAGCTCTATGGGAACATAAGGATGTGATGAGGTTCAAGTATCCTTAGTTGTTTTAATATAGTGAAATAATTTCTAGGGTGAAATTATTTGGTGGGGGGTATAATATAACACCCTTATATTTTATGATATATTTCTATTTCAATAAATTTAATTTCATTGATATTTTTCATTACATGTAACACTAATTATAAACGAGCTGTGATACACCGTTAAGATATTATTATCAAAATGTTATTGTTTTAAAGTAGAGATTAAAATTAGATGCATTGATAGGAATGAAGACATTAAAAAAAATTATATTGGTTTTAGATAAAGTAAATATATTGAATAAGAAATACTCAATTTTTAGGAAAGTCATTATATGCCTTAAAAATGCATTTTTCTAAAAAATGTTTATATTTATTTTTATGAGAAAATATTATATTTAACCTTTTGCATTTTTAGTAAATTTATTTTCAAAAATGATTTTAATTTTTCAAATCAATAATAAAATTTTAATGGTACATGCTATACCGACCCGTTACTTCACAGATTTTCTAGTTAGAGAGTGTTTAGAAAAGGCTGGGGGAGGATCTATGGAGTTGGAGCTAATTTTTTTCAAAAAGTAGGGTGGTTTAAATAGAAAAATATGTATTTTCACTATAATTTAGTGGTTTATGGCTTGAGTGGTTTGTGGTATATGGCTTGTACGTAGTAAGTTGATGATCATGAAAAAGGGTTTTATGTTGTAAGAAAAATATTTACGACATATGTTAATTGTATCCCTATGCGCCATATTTTTCAGTTTATTTTATATTTTTGAGGGATTTACATTGTTATGGTGGGTTTTACAATGTAGAATCCCTCAATTTTAAAACATAAAACATAAAAGTGTAACTTACATCATAAGACTTGTGTTTTTAGGTTGTAAATAGGGGATTACAAACAATTATTTCCCATTCATCCACATCCTATATCTCAAGTTTTTAGAGGAACCCTAGGTTATTTTTAAGGATATCTCCATCACTTTGTATCCCCCTCCCATAATTGGGTTTCATCGATCAATTTTGGGAAATATATTTTGATTTATCCCCCATCCTGCATTGTTTTCTTTCAATTCTTCCTTCGAATATCCATTGTATCATTGAGGTTTATGTTTTGGGTGTGAGTTGGATATGTTTTGATGGATCCTTATTTTATTGTAGGTTTATATATAATTATATTTCATGGTTGTGGTTTTAAATAACTTCTTACTTCACCCTTCAGTGCACAATGAGATCAGAAAGCTCCTTTAAGGTAAGATTTTCTTCATTTCTCATCTTCTGTATCATGAGAGGGGGGGGGGTCTATTGTTTTTATCTAGGAAGATAATTTTCATTGAATCAATAATGATATATAATCAAATAATAAAAATTGAATTTTAAAGGGGAATGATTCACATGTATTTATATATTTTTATATTTCTGATTTTGAGATTATACGGGCTTGATGCCCCAATGAAAATGGAGTTTGTTGGGGGGGGGGGGTTGATGATGATTTGAGATATAATATGGATCATTTTTTTTATTTTATTGCTTGGAATCACCATAAATAAATGGAAACTTTCTAACCACTTATATTTTCATAATAAAAAGGTTTTCCTTGGATTATGGCTTGTGTGAGAATTCCCTAATTAAAGAAGTGGAATGTGATAAAATTCCATTTTTTATAAATATGAAGGAAAGTTAAATTATATGATATGAATTGTGAACGTAATGTGGGTTGGTGTGCAGCTATTGCGTTCTTGTTGTGTGACCATGCTATAAGGCGGTGTGGGGCTGTTGTGTGCTTGTTGTATGACTGTGCTATGGGGCGGTGTGAAGATGATGTGTGTTGAGGTGTGGCCATGCTATTGCGGGGATTGGGGATAATGTGTGTTGAGGTGTTACCATATTGTGGGATGGTGTAGAGATGATGTGTGTTGATATGTATCCATTCTATGGAGTGATAATGTGGGGTTTCAATATGGCCGAGAAAGTGTTTGTAGTGTGGGTTGTTTGGATCGATGTGAAGGATGAGATGTTTGTTTTTGTTCTGTTCTGATGAATTATTATATCTACATAGGTATTAATGGAATTGGTTAATAATTAATGAAATTAAATGGGATAAAATGATCAATTATTTTTGAATCAAAATGGGAGATGAGAAACTTTTTTATGAATGAAATGAATGGGTTGGATAATGGAAATTGGTTGGTAATGTGAGATGTAGATTACGGATTGTCTGGTGTTGTCAATTTAATGGTGGAAACTAAATTGGTGATGTTTTTAGTTGGTTGGTGTTTTTGGTGAACCCATAGGATGATCCTGTTTGTGGATATTATATATACGTTGTCTGTTTCTTGTGATTTTCTATATACACCCACCAACGCCGAGCACCATGTGCCGAAACTCATAAATTTATATGGGGGTGGGAGGTGTATTTTTTTTACAAAATCATGGTGATGAGGATATATGGATGGAAACCATTTATTTCTCTATATCTATTCTTGTTGAGTACGTATGCACATGCTATTATGGCCAGGGGTCAGATAGTGTACTAGGTAATAGACCATGTGTCTATTGGTGATATGTGATATGATTGAGCTGTGGAGAAGTGTGATGTAATTTGAATGTGTTGTGGGGAATATTATGTTGTGGGTCATGCATGGTAGGTGGAGGGAACAAGGTTTATTTACTTCATATTCATGATACCATACTACTTTGGTTTTGGTTGGTATGTAATGGACCAGGTGTTTTCTAGCATGATGTAATGTGACTGATGTACTATGTGGCAGTGAGATGAGATGTTATACAGAAGATATGGGAGTGCGAGGACTTACAATATTGGGGTGTGAGGATGAAAAATCAGTGATAAAGTGTTGTGGGTAAACCATTATCGACATGATTCGTATTTTGTTATTATACTTGGATGTGTTATTGATCAACATTGCTTGGTGAGAATGGGGTTGGATAATTTAAATGTTTAGGGGTTTTTGGTTCTAATATTTTTTCAAAGGTGCAGTAATATGATATTTTCACATGTGAATGAGATACTTTGGTTTTCATACTATGTTTACTCGTGTTATCACCATATTCATCTAAACCGTTTTTCAGGTTTCCAAGGGGACTACAAGGACCATGCTTAACATTACTAACTCATACCATTTGGCTGTTACTATGTCACTACATTAACATTATTTTGTGTATTTACTTTAGAGGATTTTATCTATACCATATAACTTTATTCATACATCACGGTATATTTTTTGTACCTATTATATTATTTCATGAAGTTTCTTAGAATTGATTTATCTTATCTCTCAATCTTGTTTTTATATAGAGTGTAATGCCTCCCATTTATGATATTTTTATACCCTTGATTCTTGTCGCCAGCCCGGGGCCTATCAGAATTGGGAATCCAGGGTCATTATATATATTCATACATTTTAGTATCCTTGTTAGGAGGGGTTCATGACATGAATATTAAATTAGGATGAAGTTTTTATATTTTTCTAAATAAGGTAATTTTTTTGTAAATAGAAAAAATATAGTTTTTATGAAATGCAGTATCTTTTAAGATATCACCAAAAAATAAATATTCTATAAAAAATTATCAATGTTGTGGAAATTATATTGTATTATAATATAATTCAAATATATTACCAAAATAATTCAAAATAAATAAATTATAATTTATTTCATGATAAATAACAAAATCATTTTAGTGTCGACATTGTGCTTGCATAATGCTAGAAAAGTAAAATTTAGCATCTTAAAGATAATATTTGAGAAGGAAGGAGTATGGTATCAACTTGGTTAATAAATATGAATTATTACTGTTTCATTTTATGTATAAAAATTAATTTTGGAGTTATATAACAAGTGTTTTATCAAAATACTTTTTCAATGCTAGAAATGTCAAAATAAATTATTAAATATGTTTTCATGAATTGACGTGAGTAAATAATAATATTTGAGGAATATAAAATTTTATATTTGAAATATTTTTTTATGATTTTAATTTATTTTTTAATTTTATTTATTGAATACTTACCTTAAATTCTTAGACAAAGCTGACAAAGTATTTATTCAATTAATAGAAAAAAATACCCGATTTTCAAAATATTAAAATAAATATAATTTGATGAATTATTTTATTAGATGATTTTTTAAATAAATATAACATATTAGAGATGTGTTAAAGGTTTTTATTTGAATTTAATAACCATATTTATGTATATAATGTCAAAGTAAATGAATAGTTCTAAAAATTAAATTAATGACATTTTATTATAAACAATATTTTTTTTAATGATTTGAAACTTAGAAAAATTTTAAATTTTACAAATTTAAAATGATATGAATTAACATATCAACCAAGATAAATTTATGGGTCACTTTCCATTTTATGGTAACTTTCCTGACCCATAATGAGTAAAAAACATTGATTTTTTAGTAATTTACAAAAGGATTAATGGGGGTTAAAACTATGAGATAAATTTTAACAATCACCTAAATTTGTCTAAATAGTATTTTATGAGATTATTTGAATTTATCTTTATTCTATATTCTAAATATATGAATTTGGAATCAATTTATTTTAAAAAATTAATTTATATTAATTTAGTTAATTCCAACACTTCCCCTCACCCCACTTATAAAGGGCACCTATTATCCTATCTTCCTCAAACATTTTGAGCCTTCTATATTATCCATACCCAAAAATAATACCTTATTATCTTATGTCACCACATTCTAGAGATTGTTGTCTTACTAAAATACCACCCCTTCAACCAATGTTTCTGAAACCCATGTACTGCTAATAGGTTAGTCAAAATGGTATCCAATGGGTTATCAATTACAATATGTTCCATTTTTGATCAAACCTTGATCAAATGTTTATTTGATGAAGTTATACCAGCTCTCAATATTTTTTGTTCAAGAGTGCTGATCATAATTCTTTATAAGATTTATGATGCTATGGTTGTCACAATGAGTCACCATCAGTTGTTTCACTACATCACCAATATCAGTCAGTTGTTGTTTCATCAACAATAGTGGAGAATAATCCTTTTTAGCAGATGTATAAATTGCTTCATTCATACTAAGAGATGTTATTTTCTATTTCTTACTCAATCATCCCACACATTTGTTTCCAATATAAAATGAACCACCACTAGTTGAATTTCTATCAACAATGTCTCCATCTTAGTCCGTATCCAAAAATATCGATAATTAATTTTATATTCCTGCTATAAATTATAAAACAAAATTTATAGGACCTTGAATATGACTCATGATTATTTTATTTTCCGAAAAATTCTATACCTTTTTATTACATTAAATAGATCTACTAAGCATGTTTCAAACATGATATATTGTCATGTCATTTTCATGTAAAATAATCATCCAATGATTCTACAGCAAATGGTGGGATCCAAAAATGTACCATCCTCTGGATTTCTATGTTTTTTCCCATCCTTAATCGGAGTTAACATTGATTTGGTGGCATGAACATAGAAATTATTTAGTATATCTATCACATATTTCTTTTAAGAAATGAATGTATAATTCTTCTTTTGAACCACTAATCTATGCATCCTCTTTTAAATTCAAGATTTTTTGGATAAGAATCTAGCCAAGAATTCCACACTCAAGGTGCCTACATTAGACCATAGAGAGCTTTCTACGAGGTTTTGATAAAGTTTATTAAAAAATGGTTTCCTCTTTTGATTCTTCATCCAAATTATTTTCTTGGTTTGTGCAATGAATATTTTTCTATCCATTCACTATTTCATCATATGAATCTATCCATTTCCCACAGATCAATATACCTCATGAGATGAGGACACATATACTTGCCTTAAAGTTTTATTCACTTTTATTCTAGGATAAGGATACTAAAAGTGATATGAAACTTTTAAGGATAATCATCCTAAATCTCCTTTACCAATGACATGATCTTCAAGTAATTTCTAGAATAATCATGTTTGATAAAAATATAAATAATGATTCTAGAAGTTTATACATCATTATTCATTTTTCTCCACCTCAAGGGAAACACTTCTCAACATATTTATAATCATGGATCTCATTATTAATGGATTTTGATAAATTTCAGTATCGAGAATACACCAGAAAAGATATTCAACTTATGACTTCTTTATCCTAGTTACCTACAATAGAATATCTTTAGATTCATCAAAATGATCCTCTATCATATTTTTATTTCAATAAAAAATTCCGAAATCATTCCACGATGTTAACTTCTTCATCTTGGCTATCATGAATAGACATTCCTAAATGCTTCTCAGTGTACCCCCTAATAAATTGATTCACCTTCAATTCCCTGCATTATAATCTCAAATAAAACACACAATTATTATGTTAATATGGTTTACCATCCTTACATTATCAATATGAAAAACACAGTTGAGATTATATTCTCAACCAATTTTATTCATTTTCTCTAGTCTTCAGCGATAAACATCTGAAAATATATTTCAATTTACATTTTTTAGCTTGGATATCTTCACATTCTCTTCTTATTTATGTGGAGAAATTTTCTTCTTAACTGCCTTCATGGATAACATATTCTTAATCCTCTTAAGGACTAATTCTTGTTCTTGTAGTAAGGTTAAAAAACATTTCAAAATGTGACCAGATTTACTATAACTTTCATACATAAATTCTTCAAAAAAGAGTTTCTTTTTGTTTTAAAAAACTCATGCACGTTGACTTAATCATGGAGAATATTTTATTTTCCATTTTCACTAGCCTTAGCCTATGTATCTTTATGTTTCCTCATTCTTTTGAAATCTTATATTCAAATAACTAACTTGTCATTAGGAACAATTTCAGCAAGTTTAGATCTCCCACATGGGTTCTTCCAAGTGTTATCTATCTTAGTAGTTCTTTTGAATGCACTACACTTGAACTTGTTGGATTTAGAATCCAAGGCCTTCTCAACTTCCAAACTTGAGATCTTCTTGGGAGAATTTGTGTTCATAATATTCTTTTGATTTATTCCCAAGGAATCTTCTTCATACTTAACCATTTTTTGGTTTTCTTTTATTATCAACATTAGATGTATGTTGGGATAAGCATGTATAATCCTTGTGAACATTACCATTGCATACAACCTAGATGTTATCATGATTTTCAAATTTGTTTGAAAAATATTGATTCTTATAGACCTATGGACGTTTCTTATTCTTCTCTAGATTCATTCCAATTGAAATAGGCTTCCTTTGTAAATTTTCATTTAGAGGATTGTACCAAACATCCAATTGAAAATTCCCAAATTCGTTTTATCACCAACATTGACAAAAAAACCTTGATATCTTTATATATTTTATATAAGTTTGTTGGATATTATTCATGAATTTTTGTTGTCTTTTTGGGAAACCAGATTCTATACCCTTTTTCCTATCCACCATAGTCATAGTGGTAGGTTTATTATCTCTTTCATTGATTGATACTTGTTCATTATTTTTCTTACAACCTGAAATTTTCAAGATAACATGTCTAGAGGCATTAATGAAAGTTGGTATGAATTATACCTATTTCTTCTTAGTAGCTTGAGATAAATAATAAAAACATTCCATGATATTGTTATCACATTTTTGTGGTGTTTCAAATTTTAAATCCTCCAGTTAACATTGAGTATCTGCAATAACTGTTTCCTTTTTTTGTGATGTCTCAATATAAGTCTTTGCAAGATTGGGAAACTGAGATTATAAATCTAGTCATTTCATATTGAGGATGATTTTATGATCATTAATCATAATCATATTTTCTTAACAATACTTCTTCATTCTAACAACTTAATATTCATGAAACTTATATTTATTTTGAATCAAAGTATCAATTTCTTTGATCTTCTTGGAAATTTCATCAAATTGTAAACCCTTGACATCAATACTATTTTTCTATATCTCTTTTAGTGCATGTATCTTTTATTCAAGATAATTTTTGACTACCAGTTCATCTTAAAAAATTTTTGAGGTATTTTGAGGAACTAATTTCATATTCCCTATTTATTTCATAAAAGCTTAAAAACTATATAAAGATCGTTAAACATTCAAGAATTTTTCCTTTCAAGCCTTTTTCTAAAGCATGAGCTTCTCCTTCCAGCTGGGTGACCTATACCTACATACACCAAAAGACTCCAAAAACAACGAAGAATCATTTTTTAAAAATATCATGTAGAAAATTAGTTAATATATCACCTAAAAATTTATTTGAGGTTATAGATTGATCATCATCACCACTTGTGCTAGGATCCTTATTTTGAGGACCACTTTCAAAGGTGCCTACACATACCTCAGGATAACTTGAATGTTTTGATTTACATGAGGTAGGAATTTTTTCATTCTCTTTGGTGGAAACCTAATACACCTGATCTTTACATTTCAATACTGATATTTCTTTGTTATTATAAAGGAATGGAGATCCAGATACTACCTATTATTTAATTATGAGGGAATTATTTAACTTTCTCCTATCTTTATTTTTTGTGTTCGTCACGGTCTTTGGGGATATCGAATTATTATCATAGATAACTAAATATTTATCCAAATCTCACTTCATTATCAACTCTGGAAAGAAACTCAAGTCATAAAAATATAATATCTTTAATGTAGAGAATATAACATGGGTGAATCTTGTCTTTGATATCAGTTATAGGAATTGGGAACACCCTGAGAGGGGAGGGATAGATCAAGGTATCAAATGTTTTATTTAAAACAATTTATATTGTTACCACATTGGTAGGAACACGTTAAACCATTCTGAAGTAATCATACAAGAATTAAACATTCACATGAATAGGGACAACACAATGGTTTAACTTCGATCTCCACTAAGGGCTAGTCCAAGGAGCATATGCTGATAGTGTGTCAGTCATCCCAAAATCCAATAATCTTTAATAGTTGTGTAATATAGAATTTTAGACATATTAAATATATTATATGTATAAAACCATTACAATATCTTAGGTATAACACACTACCTCCCTCAGAACACTTCCATCTACTCCCCCTAGCTCACTGATTTGTCTGAAGTCTTACTCAGTTTAATATCATGAATGTTTCTTTAGAAGGTAAGAATTTAATACTCTTTCCCTGAATAGAAAGTGACTATACTTTAATCGATGTCCATATTTTATACACTTGAAAGAACTTTTCACTTAAACAAGATGATCTAAACTAATGTTCAAAAAACTCTCAAACTTCACGAAACTGTCTTTATGTTTCAAAGAAATACGATCCACCATGAACCCCCACAATTTTTTGAAGCTCCAAACCATCATTAATCTTATAACCTTCATGGAAAAAATTGCCTTTTCAAATATCACTACTTTAATGGAAACAATTTCCATCATGAAGCTCAATACCTTCACAAAACAAACTGCCATCATGAATCTCACTGCCTTCAAAGAACACTAAGTCTTCACAAACCTCCTAGTATTCATGAAACTCCAATAACTCAAAAACATTACCATCGGTTAACATATAAACAGTATTTTAATGATACTAAAGATTACATAGAAATCCAAATACACTAATCTCCCAGCCATTGTGAAATCATAGTGATTCATCATTTTCTCCAATTCTCGTCATTTCAATGAAGTGGGGGTATCAACATATTTAAAGGCACAAAACTTCATGAAGATACCATGCCTCCACCATCCTTTCCATGAGAATACAAAAAAATGTTTATGAATCTCATCTATTAAAAAATATCTAGTGAAAATTAACCCATTCTTAAATCTTATAATAGTTATGAAGATTCACCATTAACCTATCACTCACTCTTCATGATTATCGTAGTAGCATTGAACTCCACCATTCCATCATGTGTTCATTAAGATCCATACATTCAAAAAGATCATTGTTTTATTAAACCCAGTTTTCAAGAAACCCATTCATATTGAAACTCACACCTTTACCATATTATTGAAGTTTCAGTCCTAGAAAAACACATTTCATGAATCTTACTAATGCCTCCTTATTTCATGCCTAAAATTTTGGAAAACACTAAGAAATGATTCCACCTTCAACATTGCTTCCATCGTCTACTATATGATCACATTCCATGAAAACTCCCTAATCAACCCAATGTGGATTGAAAAAAACAAAAACTAGACTCCATTTCTATATTTGAATGTCTATGGTTCCAAGAGTTCACATTAAGGCCCATTGTCCTATACGAGGTAATTCTCAAATCAAGCCCAAAACACCTTTTTTAGAGTTATTACCACTACGTACATAAGTTACAGAACTACATACACTTTTAGTAACCATATAAGGACTCATTTCTAAAAAACAACATAATGTATACCTTACCAAAACATTAGGATGTTATCATATTCATAGAATTATCCTTAAAGTAATTCATAGGTTTATATTCCTTAATCTATGTTTTCTAAATTCTAGTTCCCAAGGTTTCTACTAAAATTACTCTGATACAAACTATAAGAACCATAAACCTAGTATCCTAGATTTATTGGTTACATTATAACATTAGTAATAGGTGCAAGGAATCACATCCTGATGGAACAAATATTTTAGTATTCTTGTTAATATAGATATATACATGATATCTAAATTAGAATTTTAAAAAAATACACAATGTACGTTCTTTGGGAGTTCAAGATTTACCCATAGAATATCCCTACATATTAAAAATAAAAAACATCCAAATATCTGGTGGAAAATAAAACAAAAAATGGGTGATCTCATAAGCTCAGTAAGGTCATGGATATAGTGGAATCTAACATCAATAAATAATAATAATGAATATAGAATAGTAAATAATCTAAACACATTCCATTAAAACAATAACTTTAGAATTGATGGTCAAATAAACACATATAAATATTCAAATAATCTTGAAACTCATCCATGGATATTATATATAATAAAATAATCACATGGATGTCAATACATAATATCACAAAAAGGGAATGAAAACTTTTAGGCATCTGAAACACATTTTCAAGACCTTTCACAAGGAAGTTTAAATATATGGAAAAAAGACATCTAATTGGTCCATCTGATTTTCCTCATGAGTCCTATATATAAATCAAGGAGCTATCTATAACATGGTCTCACCTATAAATGACTATGTATAATGAATTAATCATTTGAAAGGGTTGATGCACAATCAATATAAACATTTATGTTGAAAAACTAACATGAAAATGTTAATACTTAGCCTAATAAAAAAAACACCATCATAAACCATCCAGAACAATATGGTCAATGGTAATAAAATTGTACATCCTCAGTTAAACTGATAAAAAAATATTAAAAAAATAAGGATGCTAAAATAAAACATATCCCTAGTTAATCATAAATCCTATAAAGGGTTTATGTCATCGATGATTAGAAATAAAATAAAAATGTTATTAAAAACATTCTTAGTGAAAATATCATTTTCACTTTGGAAAAAAAATTTAAAAAAAAATTCACAAAAAATTTTGAAAATAATTTTATTAGAAAATAAATTTCTAAAAATTTTAAAATAATCTTTAAAACATTGATTGTTCATGATGGAGGAATTTTTTGTTCATATCATACATGTTAAACAAAATATTCCTTTTTAATTTTCTATAAAATCCAACCATCACATATTTTGAATACAAGATGAAGATTCATTTCAGAAAAATATTTAAAAAGTCATAATTGGTAAAAATTTCTCTAATAAGTCATTTTTAAAATGTTAAAACCATTTTTAATTTTTTTAAGAAAACATGGATTTTGATGAAAAATGAATATTGGCCAAAGTTTGAAATAAAGTCGGATATTCTAAAAAACTTCTCATTAATTTTAAGTACCAAATAGTGTGAAAATGGTACTATTAAATGAAATATTTCATTAATAACTATATTATGAGACAGTATAATTATTTTTAAATATAAATATTAAATAATTCCCCATGTGCGACTTACACAAAAACAATCCTACATAATTATGAGATTCTGAAATAATACTTTACCACTTTGGAAACCTTTGAATTGAAAACCCATAAAAAGTAACATTATATGAAAATTTAAATAAAATAAAGTTAAATAGATTCATTATATTACATATCCAAATAAAATCATCTACACCACACAATATGAAAAAGTGGTGGATATGGCATATGTCTCACGAAAGTAAAAGTGAGAAGCAAAACCCTTACCTCTTATTTGACATCCTTCATATGTGTTTAAAACTTTAGTAAAATATATATAAGTTCATTATAAATCTATTAAATAATAATAATCATATATCTCATACCATATATTATTTAATTATAGTATTTTATCACCTATTTATTAACAATTGTTTGTTGAAATCACTGTTTTGGGTGATAATTGATTCATATTTCTTGTATATTTTAGTTAGGAAATTTTGGTCCTTTTAATTTTATAATGTTTAAATAATATATGGAATATTAAAAATTATTTTATTATCATATATATTAAATATATTTGTATTTAGAGTCATATATTAAATTTATAGATATAAAATGGATTACACCGTTCATGGAGATGGTATGTCGTGCATACGAATGAACATTGTTTCCATTTTTCTAGATGGATGTAATGAAAGAAAATAAAAATTAATTCAAATTTAAAAAATATTTTTATTTAATATATATAATTTATATTAATCAGATCCAATTTTATTAAAATCCATGTAAAAATGGAATGAAAAACATTTCACATCGCTACGTGGAGGTAGTAGTCCGCATGTACGCAAGAGAAACATTATTATTTTCTTGTAGATTGGAAGGTAAGAATTTTGATATGGTAATATATTTATATAATTATTTTTAGACTATAAATATCATATATATTCAATAAATTATACTTTCTACCTTCTATTTAAATCTTTATAGAAAGATGAATCAGATCGCTTTGCGAGGTGATAGTCTATCGTACACACGAGCGACGCGATTTTAACCCCCATGGAATGGAAATTAATTAGTTATATGTGATATCATAATACTAGTGGTACAATAATATCATAAATATCATATACATATGTTAAATACATCATTACATCCATCCATTAAATGTGGATATAAGAAACAAGTTAAATCTGTTCTCTTGGTGGTAGTCCTCCATATACACGATCGATAGTTTCATTTACCATTTTATGGAAAAGTAGATGATTTGGGTTATTCCATTAACAAAGTAACATATTATTAAATAGTAGATAAAATTTTTATTATACTATCATGGTTGAAGAAGGTTTGGAGGAGGTTGGATAGGAAATAAAAAAATAGACACATTTAATAATTTCACCTCTTCATCGAAGAGTCTCTTTAGGTTTATTACTAAAGACATCATAGGAGGGATTAATAAAAAAACCAAGGCCTCTAGTATGCGGGGATGGAATTATGGAATGGATTTTTTAGGTCTTCGATGAACCAAAGGGGTTTGTATGTGTGAAGAGGGGTGGGGGAGTGGGTGTTCTTTTATAAGTGGGGGAGAGGACTCAAATGGTTTATTTGAAAAGATAAATTGATGCCCACATTTTTCTCAGGAAAAATGACTCCAAAATGGTCACTATCAAAACATAAAGGTGATAAGGTTGAAACATGTCTAGAAAATGGGTGTTGGATAAGTTTTATGTCATTTTTTCATTTTGGTAAAAATTTATTTGACCTTATTAGATAATATAAATGATTATGATTCTAAATATGTAATCTATTTTTGCAAATTCAATTCATAGAATTTTTGGAATTAAATTTAAAATTAAACAAAAAATGTGATGTAAGAGTGATTTCTAAAGAGAAAATTCTCATAATTATAGAATGTTTCAATATCAAAATTAAATATGAAATTTATTCTAATAACATAAATTAATTAATTGTTAATATAATTGAACTAGTGTTACATTAAAAAACAATTTAAAACATAAATTATTTTTTAAAATAATTTAAATGGAAATACAGTTTTCTATAAATATCATCATCTCTCACTGTTCATAAAAATAATTATCATTTTTGAAAATTATAAAAAAATTAATTACAAGATTATTTTGACATGTAGATTTCAAAAATTAATATTAGTTTGTAAAATAATTTTTTAATAATGATTAATTTTAAATTAAATTCATATTGCGTGACTAGAATTCCATTTAGAAAAATACCATTTTTATGAAAACATTTATTTTTTCATTCAAATGGATCTTAAATCATTTTTAATCCATATATAAACATTGAATTTATTTTATAAATGTGTAAACTATATAGTTTTCATAATTTGGTCTATACTATTCATACTATCCATCCTAATGATTAGGTAATAATAGTCATGTCAAAACAATAATATTCTAATAGGCTATCATGTTTCATTCAAAACCAATGTTCCATAAATTGAAGGCTACCAATGAGATTGAATTTTTTAAAAAATAAATATTTCATAATTTCATGGGGTTTTACATTATCATCTAAGTATGGTGTTTCATGTAATATTCACTATCAAATATGATATTCATCTTTTAAAATTTTGGGGTGTTACACAATGATCTGCGTGGGAGTGTGTGGAAGAGAGTATGTGGGGTGATCACAATTTAATGTAGGATGAAGCCTCTACAAAGATTTGAATTTCATGGAGGTACATTAGTGGTAGTAATGGAAACTTGTGATTGGGCCTTGAATGGAGGATCCAAATGTCACTACATATCCTATTATGATAGGAATCAAGAAATATGTAGATTTTAAATGGAAAATTATTTCCACTATTCGAGTATCTGTGTGGGGGGAGGTAATTTTTATTATACTATGGTTCATATCAATATTAGGGATCTCAGAATCACTACGTATTCTGTGACTAATGATATCAGTCCACATGATTTTCTTCTATGGAAACATCTCTATGTAGGTCTGAGCCATACATATGAAGTGTGGAATTTTGTGTCTGTTTATATTTGGACATGACTCACAATTTGATATCCCAATGCTTTAATGTATCCCATGATAATAGAAATCATTCCACCCATTTTTATAGATATTGAAAACTACTTACATAAGACTCATCCATACACAACTAGGGGGTTCTATTTATATTTTTGTCAGTCCAAGGATTTGAGATTTGGGAATCACTACATATCTTGTTTCTAAAACAATAACCATTTGGATACCGAGGGGGTTAACCTTATTAGAGGATATTCCCTAGGTCTCTATTATTTCCATCCCCTAGGACACTCTCTCTCAATGTACACTTCGAATCTTGCCTTTTAAATAATGAATTGATGATGGTTGGGGGTAATGTGTTCCCCACCCATTATCGCCAATGAGTATGTTCCATTGAAATAAAACTTATGTCTAATGTAAGGCCCTTCCCAATTAGGTTATAGATTTTTTGGTGTCCTCCCAAGTATCATTGGGGTTATTAGAACCAATTCCAATTCTCCCTTGAGGAATGAGTGAAGGGAAAACAATTTAAGGAAGGCTCACGTAATCTGATTATAATAAACTTCGAGGTTGTGCAACATATGAAAAAATTTCTCATCGAGTGACTCAAACTCATCTAGCCACTTCTATAATTGGTATTAATCCAATAATTATCCACACACACACATATATATATTCATGGTGAAGGAAACTGGACTTTGATGGGAAAAAATGCCTTTATTTCATAGACCAATGAATATGGTGTCACTTGCGTGGTAGTGTGTGCGAGGGTATAGTAGGCCCATAAAGAATGAATATCTTGTCTGGACAAGACTTCATGCCCCTTTCCACAATTTTTTGGAATATATTTGATAGGATTTTATTGAATACCTCTATCTATCTACTTTTTACTACATGATAGGGATAATAATGGTTGTAATTGATGTTATATTGTTGATATAGTCTCTTCATCTCAAAAGAACTGATGTTTCTGCCATTTTATTTCAATTTAATGTGAGGGATTCTGAAAATGGGGATAATATTGGAATTTAGAATATTTCTGATATTCTTTATCCTGACTTTCTTGAGGGTTATGGAATCAGGACATTTGGAAATTAATTTGGTATAACTAAGGATGTATTTAAATGAATTAGATATTTTTGGGGATATGGACCCACAATACCCATCCCCCATATGGAAAATTTCCTATAAACCTAGTTATATATAGAAATTATAGCGGATGATGGATGAAGTTTGAATGAATTTTGACATGAGTGACACTTCCTCGTTAATTACAGAAAGTCTTACTTCATTGATTTCCAATAGTTACTAATCCTATTAATTTTATGAGAGAGTTTGGTTCCAAAATGGTGATAATCATAGGATCCTTCATGTACTTTTTCTATGATGGACGTAATTTTTCCTTCAGTAATTCATCTAAGGAGGACTCCATCAAATAATCTTTTATAGGAGGGTTCCATCTATTTTAGCCCATCATGAGGGGTGAATAACACCGCTCAACATTGAATTTGTTTCCTTTTGGATTTATCTTATGGGAGATTCCAATTTAAAAGGTGATATGTTATAGGATCAATAAATCTAGTTATGGATATCAAATCCTCATGATCTGGGGGTAGTGTTGACCTAATTGATTTTCTTTATGTCACCTAAGATGATTGGTGAGACCACTATTTAGAGTGTATTGTGGAAAACAACTTCTCCTTATTTAGAATTATCCAGATCTATGGATGTATTTTCTAGTGAATTACCATGATCATTTTTTGATAGAGGGGCATGATTTAGTGTTGGTTTAAAAGTGAATTCCACCATCAATCCTCTATCATAATCAAGGTGTGGGGGGGGGGGAGGGAATTATTCCTTCATGATAATAGATTCACCTTTGATCTATTTGATTATTAGCTCTAAGTCCCCTTTGATATTCATATAGGCTATCAAAATCTATAGATATGTCTCAAAATTGGTGATAGTGGATTTTTATTCTTCCTCATTATTAGTACAGTCTTTGGATAGTGATAAGGAATAGGAAAATATTTCATTTTATGTGGAAAACATACTATCCCAAGACTAACCTAATTAAGTTTTGGGTTTTCTAATATCTTTACAATATGACTATGGGGGAACCATCAAAACACAACTCCAACATTCATGGAATTTCATGGATATTTAACACTTCTTCATCTGGAATTTTAGTGTCCTCATGTGTTCCGTACATGGCTTGATGTTCCGAAAGAAAATCAGCCAGGTCATTCCCTTTCACTAACTTCTCTAACATGAATTTTATTTTATATTTTTTCAAGATTAAAATCCATCAGTCCAAACACCCAATAAACATTGAGTGTAGAAAAATGCACTTGAGGAGGTTGTTACGAGAGACCGGTTGGAATGTTTAGTGTTTCATATAATGAATCATCTTTTTCACTACCAAGATGATTGAGAGGAATCTTTTTCCATATCCTAATATCAAGTCTCAATATCTAGCATCATGTTTCTATGATATTAGAGACTTTATTCATTTCCACTATCATTTTTATTTGTTAAGGAGAGCACCAAGTGATCATTCCGTGGTGGTAACATGTAAGATAGTTAGATTTCCTTCTAATTGAAGCATTAATATTGGTGTATATAGTAGGTG